>CM038678.1:383935069-384559302 GCA_021605205.1 Aegilops longissima | reverse complement strand
TTGGTAAATTAAAGTTACTTTTATTACTCGCTTTGATTCTCAAATCTTCTTCAAATTCTTCAAAGGTGTTTATTCTTCAAATTCCTCACATATAAACACCTCAAATCTCTTGACTTCGTTTCTCTAAGCAATGATTTTCTTCAAGATTCCTCAATTGTGTGGATCCTCGATCTATACAACTCTGGAACCTAAGACAAAAAGCGCTTAGTGAAATTCTTCAAAACTCATCTGGTCAAAATCCTCAAACTTGTTCTTTTTGAAAAACCTCGAGAGCATATGACCTCTTCAAATTCCTCGCATCCTATACTCATTTCACGGTACAAATGTCATTCTTTGAATCCCTAGGTTCTCATCAACAACTTATTTGCAGCGTTCCTCGAAGAAAAACTGCACACTTCTTGAGAGAACTCAATTGTTCAATTTCCTCACTGAAGAAAATGGCGATGGTAGAAATCGAGAAGGGAGAAAAAACACGAGGTTATGACAGCGTTAGAAATCCACGAGAAATATTCTGACTATTGCACTCGGATGAAGAAAGCAAAAATGCATAAAGTCGTCGGAAGATTCAGCGGAGATGGGCACGGGAATGGAAGGAATTCATATATGTAACTCCTACATCACGGAGGCGAAGATGTACATTCATGGGTCTTGGATTGGATGACGAAAACACCACTACAAGGCACCCGGCAAGTGAATTGCCGTGCCCTCCCTCGATCCTCCGATTGATGGTGCGTCGCATCTATGAAGAGGAACTTTCAAATCACTATATGCAAGTCTTGATGAAGCCTTTGAAGCCGACAAGCCCCAAGGACCAAATTCCTCGTCAAGGAATTATTATATGTGCCTCGAACAGTCTATCGGATTAGCGAAGACTATGAGTCCTATCAAAGTCACGACTTTCGAGCGATGAAGAAGTCGTTGGCATCATGAAGAATATGCTTTTCAACATCATCCATGGCGTTCCGTCAATTTCCATGATTTCTTCATGAGGACTCGGCTAACATTGCCATGTCACCTTTTGAAATTTGAAGCCTTATGCACCTTGGATTATGAGATTCATCGGTCAAGATCTTCACTGAATTACAAAGGCTGATACTTTGAACCCTATGCTACACACTTGATCGAAGTCCTCAAGCGGACAATTACCTCGGTGATGAAAGAGGCAAGGCTCTTGCTGTGATAGATGAAGCACTCGTCCATTGGATGGACGGTTTATAGCAAAGCACATCCTACTCCACCAATGATGACTCTGCCACATGACTCGGCCATAAATACCTCGGTCAAGCAAAGTCCTCAAGCTCTGCACCGAGGTGATGTGATGCGTGAATTACTCCTCGGTCTTCATCGGAAGGTTGATCGCAATCATAAGTGGGTCAAGCGTCGGTTTGGTACTCTTCTTTAAACATGACCTCCACACACAATGAAGTGAAGAAAACCACTACTACCTTCATGAAACCTTCAAGCGACGGGCTGTTCTTTCACATATCTACAATGAAGAAGCGCAATCAATGGGACTCAAGGAAGAATTTGGTGGTCGCACCTCCTCGAAGAAATTCAAGAAAGTCAAAGTTCCTTCCTTAGTGGCCAGCTCCTATTCTTCATCTCGCGACAACGATGAAAATGAAGATTTGGAAGACACTGCTTGCTGGTCCTACTTCCGACAACCGACCCCAACAATCTTTGCGCTCCGTCTTCAACTTGAAATTCTTCAAGCGTTAGTCCTCGGTTTGATCCTTTTGGTCATTTGATGACAAGGGGAGAAATTTGAGTTAACCTTCAGGGTCTAGCTTTTGTCTATATACAGTTTTTTTATTAAGTTACAACTCTCGTTCTTACGAAACCTTTTATTGGATCGAGTTGTAATCTTAAACCCGATGGTCTTTGATACTTTTGATGCATTATGCTTTGCTCTATGCTCTAATTAATAGTTTTGATATGTTATGCTCGATTCTGTGATCTTTGAAAATCTTCAAAGCAAATCGATTTGGGCTCGATACTCTTGATGAGTTACATTGCATAACATCAAGCACCATATTTCATCATGCATTTCAAGGTTTGTGTCCCGAAATTGGAGCCTTATGAAAATATTATGAAGAACCCTTGTGCATGCAAGCTCAGGAGAAATAGGACACACCCACGTAACACAAGGATGAATGCCCAAATTGTGAAGAAAGTCATCCATCAAGAATGCCCAACTAGACAGATTACTTTTTTTGTGTGAAGGAACTACCCACTACCCCGCCAAAGGTCATATTTACACTATGGTACAAAGAACCATCCAGAAGAAAGAAGAAATGAAAGGAGCCCTCATGGAGATGTTAGAAGAACTGTGACGAAGGAAGATGTTGAGGACACACATAAAGGAAACAAAATTAAAGCCAGCACCAAGTCATGCTATTCATGTGGAGAAGAGGGACACATCTCCCAAGATTGTCCGAATGGAGATTTAGTAGAATTTTACGAGGAAGTAGAGTATGACCCACAGAAATAGAAGCCCTGATTGGAATGGAAAGGTCCAGAAGAGAAGTAGGTTGGATTCAGTGAACAACCCATTTACAAAGAAAGACCCGAGTCATATCACATGTTTGTGTAAAAATTTAGGCACTACTTCAATGATTGCCCAAGAGGGAAGATAAGGACCCAGAGGTTATATAATCACAAGGAAACCTCGATATTTGTCAAGTAATATACAGATGAAGCAGGCCACTTTGCCGTAGATTGTCCGAAGGAGAAGGAGACCGTGATATATAGTTGAATTTGTAAATGAATAAATGGAGTAGAAGTGAGAGCTTTTTCTTTTATTGAGGGGTTAAGTTGAGACATGTAATGGAAGAGCGAGATGATTGTAATAATTTAAGAATCAATAAAGTTAGCAGTGTTGGTACTGCTTGGATTTTATGAGTTACCCTATGAGGAAAGATGTTGACCAATTTGAGGATATGAGAAATATGGTCTATGGAATATTGGAACATTTTAAGGGTGTAGTAGTACTGTAAGAACCGCTGACCCTTGAAAAGATAAGGATGCCCATGAATGGATTTTACAAATGAATATGAGATTTGTCTCGATATGTTTGATACCCCAAGAAAGTGTGGGATGACGTTGGAGACCATCATTGTTTGGACCAAATGTGATCAAGGATGTCAAGAGAATGTTGTTGATTCAGATAAATCAAGGTAGCTCACCCGCGTAAGATGCGACTCAAAACGCAAGGAGGTAGTCTATGAAATTGGAGACAGAGCATGTTCGTGTGTCCTCTCGCGAGGAGTTATACGATTTGAAGTTAAGGAAAGTTAGCCCTGAGACTTGTAGGACCATAACGAGTGTTGGAACGAGGGAGAATTAACAAGTTGAAGACACCAAGGACTGCTGTGGAGTTCATGATGTGTTTCAAGATTCCTCAAGAAGTGCCATGCAGAGATGACCAATATTCCCTTGTAAGGACACTTGACCCCGGAAAGGATAATGATGTTCCATGAAGTGGAGTATGGACTTTAAGTATAAGTTTTTATCTGTATGTGGGACATCCCACGAGGATGAAGAGATGAATTTACTATTGGACATAAAGTAGGTATGATGTTGGAAATATGGATCAATGGAAATTCCATGATGAGTCCGAGTAATCATGTCCTAGTTTGGTGCCAATAGAAGGAAGGAAGACAGACAATTGGATGGATTTAAGAATACTAGGAAGTTGAAGTGGAATAAGGATCGCTTGCCTGATGAGGTGTTCAAGGATTACAAGTGATGAGATGCCATAAACCACAGCCCCAGATCCGCCAACAAGCAAGCACACTCTTGCTGAAGGAAAAACCCTGGCAGAAGTTACGACTTTATCAACCAACGATCTTATAGGAGTTTACGCAAAACCTGAGAGTTGTTAAGGAACGATAGATTTTTTGTTTGGCTTGCAGAATCAATGGATTTACGAACTTGGTTCGTCGACAAGAGAAATTCTGCAATGCTTGTGAGGATGACCGAGTGTTAGAATGCGAGATTCACTAAACCATGTACAAGGTAATGATTTAAAAGGGATGGATTGATCACCATACCGACTTTACTTTATTATTCTTCTGGTATATGAGATGGTAAATCTGAGTGACTTACCCATAGTAGAGAGACGACGATCAAAACCTTGTTCAAAACCTTAGAATTGTATAGGTATTTTCCTTGTACACTAGCGTTGTTGCCAATCGTTGGATATACGGTGAGGTTCAACCTGCACTGCTGCTTCCTGCAGGACAAACCATAAATTGTTGACCACCATGAGATATCGATAGCTGATTAGTATGGCGTAATCGGACAGCTATGAAGACCCAGCCTCGAACAACCTTACCAAGATGAAAGGATGTAAGAATTGAGGAAAAGGTTATGCCACTACCGAAGAGCCTGAGAAGGAATTATCCTTCCGACCGAGAAAACCGACACGTCAAGAATAAGGATGGAGTATATGAGTTTTGATGGAACCGAATAATGCTTCTAAGGGTGGTAGCACCCGAGCCCCGTGATGATCATGGATTTTTAGAAGACCCCAAACCCTAACCTATTTCTTGTTAGTTTCTCCTAATCTCGAGGATAGATTGATTTATGGTAGGTTTGTAACATCCCAAAATTCTAAATTTTGGAATGTTATAAACACATAGATAGTTTTGATTGATTGTTTGATTGATTGATCAAAGTGAGTGAATTCAAACTTTTGAAAGTAAAATGAGAGGGAATAAAAGGATTCTCCCAAACTTTCATTTTGCTTTTATGATCTTCGAATTCAAATTCTTTTCATCACAAAACCTCGAGAGAAGATGACATGACTTCTTCCATTTATTTAAATGACAAGGTGTTGAAAATATTTGAACAGTGGCATTCACATAAAGCAAATCTAAACTAAGTCGATGGCATATAAGATGTATAATGTAAGCAATGCAAGGCGCCATATGCATGATATGACCAACATCAAGATGTTGTGTTAAAGCAAACACCTCGTAAACAAAGGGTCGGCCCTTCAATCTCCATATGAAACAGCTATCTTCCTCCGAATACAACTGAAATGCAGGAGGGGGGCTACCACCATGGAGCGTGTCCGATGACATTATATTCAAGACGCAACGGTCTTTCTTTTCTCTACATGTTCGACGATTGTGTACAATATCCCATATGCATAATAAAAAAATAGTTAGATTTTGTAAGGCCTAAGGGTGCATGCAAAATCAAGACCTGATGGTAGCAAAGTGGATGGATCCAAAACTAATGATAGGTGTAGATTATAGCTTCAGCTTAAAAAGATAGACAATGGATCATCTATTGTTTGTTGCCCACCCAACATGAACCACATAAAAGACCCTGATGAACCAGATAGTAGGGTGATACTATTCGCGGTCTCGATATGAGACCCATGGGCAATTCAAAACTCAAGATTGAAAGATAAAGTAGCAGTAATAATACCCGATGTATAACGAAGCAAACACGAAAGACTATGACCTCTTCCGAACTGTAGTCCTTAGGTTCATCTCGCCAATGATGATGGTAATGCAGTTGGCGTGGCTGCAACGGGAAGATGATCTGAGGCGGAAAAAGGAAGTCTCAGAGGGGGATCTTCGCTGCAGTGAACGCTTTTTCGATGGTGCACCCGTGGGGTGGATGACGACACGAGTGAGCAGGACATAACACAGAGTTTTCTCTCGACGCCTATCTCAAAATGAAGTAAATCTGTAAGGGCCTTTAGAATTGGAGGATTCTATAAACGCAGGATGTGAAAACACAGAATAGGATAGGAATGCACGGCAAAACAGATTTGGAAACATAGGATTTCATTCATCCGGTGTTTGGCTCATGAATTGGAAGAACAGAGGAATGGAGAAACAAAGTGATGCGACGAGTGTACAACCTCTTTGGCATAGCTTTGTGGACCTCAAAGATCATTGGGTTGGACGGAGGATGGTGATGATGCTGGTGTGACTGCTGGAGGCAGGAAGAAGATCCGAGGCCTCTGAAACGGCGCCAGGGTACTACTCCGCTGTGATGGACGGTTTCGTTGTTGGAACAGCTCGCTAAGGTCTACGGTGACGAGGTGAAGCATGACAAGATGTATAATGTTAATCTGAAGTGGGACCTTATATCATCTCGAATAGATGATGTAAAATACATCACCAAAAGTGCTAGATGTAAACGATCATCTGCTACCACGGTCGCCCGACAGATGATGGGCATGCTCACTCGAACTTAATCAAGAAAATGAACTTCACAATAAACTGAATTTTATCATTAAATTGATTTGTAACATCCCAAATTTCCTATTTGGAATGTTTTACAATTATAGCTAAGCATCTATGCATATTGTTTGAATTTGAGTGACATTTGAAGTTTCGTAAGATTTTGAGTTTGATGGAGTTTGAATTCAAAATTTGGCGCTGAAATTTATTTCAAATCAATGCCCCGACAAATACTTGAGAAAAGTATGAGAGGAGTAAACATGACACTCCAAATATGTCGATGAAAACCTTGCAAAAAGTTTGAATTCAAAATTTGATTTTATTTGGGATCTTAGAAAATGATTTTTTAAAGTTTGAGTTTTGCCCCGAAAATGTTCAAATTATAGGAATATTCCCGATAGTTTTGATATATATATGTCCTATAAAATATATATATTTAATATTTTTCTCTCTCTAATTCAAAAAAATAGAAAGAAAAGACCCAGCGCCTACCAGCTAACCGCCCAAAGACTTAGGCGTCCACTGCGGCCAAAGCGCCCATAGGGCGACCGCCTCGAGCCACCAATACCGAGCCAGCTCAATACTGAGCCCACCACCGAGCCGACGCGCTCAACCTTCCACCCATCGGTCGCCTCGACCACTTCTCCTCTCACCGACACCCCGTCCCACCTTCTTCCTCCCCAAGAAGACGCCAACAACCGCCGTCACGAATCTCGCAAGATCCGGATCGCCCCGATCTCCCCCCGATCTTTCCTCCCAAGCCGTCCCTATATAAACCCCACCCTCATTGCCTGCCAAGGCCGAAACTTCTTCTCGCTCAATCGCTTGCCGACCACTCCACCAGGCCATTGCCACCGCCCCTGCCATCCTCGAACCCTCGAGCTCCACCGAGACCACCCCGAGCCCCTTGTTCACAAGACTACGGAGGTCTCCTGCCGTCCCCGACCACCGGAGCCTCGTGATCGTCCGCCTCGAGCTGCCGACCATCGCCAAGGCCGCCACCGCTGTGAGTCACCGAGAGTCCTCCCACCGCTAGATCTAGGATCAACGCCTAGATTAGATCCTAAGGGGTATGGTTTTTTAAATAGATACGGCTTATTTAGGTTTAGTTTAAAGATCCGTTTTAGTTACGGTTTTATTAGACCGCCCGACTCGTTCAACCTAGGCACGTTTTTTTTTATTTAACGCCTGATGCGAGCCCATTAAGCGCGAGTTTTCTTTTAGTTAATTTTTTCGTTTCTGTTTTAACAGAATAGTTTCAGTTTTGTAAAATCCATATCTTTTAATCTACTTAATATTTTTATTGATTCTTTTTTGTTAGTTTGCAAATTTGTTGTAGTTTCTAGAAAATATGTTTAGTCATGTTAAATTTTTATAAATTGTTTTATTTTAGATTTAGACAGATTAGTAATTCTGCTATAAAGTGAGTTAGAATTATTTTATTTTAGTGATTCTTTTGTCACTACTTTGTTTTGAATTTACCTAACCATAGGGATTTATTTGGGCATTTTAGATTTAAAAAAAATAGTTTTAATCAAAATCATGTAGTTCTTATTAATTTAACTAACTACTGTTTTCCTATTTTTTATTTAGCAAATAATTTTATTTTTCCTATGTGATAGTTTATTTTAAGATATCACTTTATACCCATTAACGGCCCGTTATTCCGCTAATGCTTTCAGCCCATGTTATCTTTCGCCATCTTAGAGCCCATTTATTCTTGAGCTCATTTCAAAGATTCGCTTACTTACGGCCACATCGCTATTTTCTCGCTTGTGGGCCAAATTCAGCCAAGGTTACAATCGCCTGCTTGTGGTCCGTTAATCGCTGGGCGCTTTTCATAGCGCCATCAACACGGCCTATTAACGATGGCCCGTTATGGTCGGCCCATGAACGGACGATTCCAACTCTAGCCCGTTTACAGCCATAATGCGGCCTGTTATTGGCCCATGTTTCGCCAATCGATCATACGACCCGTTAAAAGCACAAGTGCTTCCTAGGTGGTTTTGGTAACTAATGTCAACATATCTCTTGTTGGACTAACACTTTTATCTAGTATGTTTCAGATAAGTTCAACAATGGAGTGACATGGACTAAAGGATGTGGGAACTCCTTCAAGGTGCTAAGGACAAAGGATTGGCTCAAGCTTCAAGCTCAAGACTCTACATTTTACATTTTAAGTGATCCAAGATCACATTGAGTCTATAGGAAAAGCCAATACTATCAAGGAGGGATGAGGTGTTGCTTAATGAGCCTCTTGCTTCATGTACTTAGTGATATGCTCCAAAACCCTCAACTACTTTCCCACTTCCACATATGACCTAAACCTAAAGTCAAACTCGCCCCACCGATTCTTTCTATCCGCGCCACCAACTTCGATGTCATAGCCATCGCCACAAACCCTAGGCAAATCGGTTTCACTGATAGGGATCTCGGTTTCACCGAGATGGGATTGTAATCTCTCTGTATGTCCATTACCAAAATCGGTCTCACCGAAGTTTATGTCATCGGTACTAATTGAGATTACAATGCAAACTCTTTAGTTAACTTATTACCAAAATCGGTCCCACCGAGTTTGAGTAATCGGTCCCACCGAGTTTGCTCGACCAACTCTCTGTTAGCTAATTACCAAAATCAGTCTCACCGAAGTTTGTGTAATCGGTCTCACCGAGATTACGTTATGCCCTAACCCTAACCATATCGGTCCTACCGAGTTGCATGTCGGCCCCACCAAAACCCTAACGGTCACTAGGTTTACTAAATCGGTCTGACCAAGTTTTATGATTCGGTCCCACTGAGTTTGGTAAATTGTGTGTAACGGTTAGATTTTGTGTGGAGGCTATATATACCCTCCACCTCCTCTTCATTCGTGGAGAGAGCCATCGAATGCTTACACTTCCAAAGGTCCTATTTATGAGAGAGAACTACCTACTCATGTGTTGAGGCCAAGATATTCCATTGCAATCATATGAATCTTGATCTCTAGCCTTCCCAAGTTGCTTTCCCCTCAAATCTTCTTTCCACCAGATCCAAATCCTATGAGAGACAGTTTAGTGTTGGGGAGACTATCATTTGAAGCACAAGAGCAAGGAGTTCATCATCAACACACCATTTGTTACTTCTTGGAGAGTGGTGTCTCCTAGATTGGCTAGGTGTCACTTGGGAGCCTCCGACAAGATTGTGGAGTTGAACCAAGGAGTTTGTAAGGGCAAGGAGATCGCCTACTTCGTGAAGATCTACCGCTAGTGAGGCAAGTCCTTCGTGGGCGACGGCCATGGTGGG
Organism: Aegilops longissima; assembly: GCA_021605205.1. Taxonomy (NCBI): domain Eukaryota; kingdom Viridiplantae; phylum Streptophyta; class Magnoliopsida; order Poales; family Poaceae; genus Aegilops; species Aegilops longissima. The sequence goes on along the minus strand of CM038678.1, from coordinate 384,549,814 downwards.
ATAGACAAGGTTGCTTCTTCGTGGAACCTTCGTGGGTGGAGCCTCCGTGGACTCGCAAGAACTGCTACCCTTCATGGGTTGAAGTCTCCATCAACGTGGATGTACGATAGCACCACCTACCGTAACCACGACAAAAACATCCGTGTTCCAATTGCGATTGAATTCTCCAAATACCCCCCTTTACATTCTGGCAAGTTGCATGCTTTATTTTCCGCTGCCTATATACTTTTTGCATGCTTGCTTGTTATGTATTGAGAATGTTAAACTTGTGCCTAAACTCCACTTAAACCTAAAAGAAGTTAAAAACTGCAACTTTGGTACTTAGTGTCTAATCCCCAGAGACACCTCTTCTCAAGATCCTACAAGTGGTATCGAGCATTGGTCTCCATTGCCTTGGTTTAATCACCATTGGAGGAAGATGGATGAGTCTACTTTGGGTAGTCTTAGACATAGAGTGCCTATTCTTGATGGAGAGTATTTTCATGAGTGGAAAAATGAGATGCTTGTAATTTTCAATCAATATCGTTTGAACAAGTGCATTGCTAGCCCTTGTGCACCTCATGTTGATCCTATGCATCCTGCCCTTGATGAATCTATTGACATGATTAGGAACCTTAGAACTGTTAATCTCATCACTACAGGCTTGCCTAGGAACTTAACTAGAATCTTGCCTACTCTTGAGTGTGCCTACACTATATGGAAATTTCTTGAGGAACGCTTTCCAAATTATTCCTTGAAAAATCTAGATGAAATTCTCTATAAGTATATTGCCTTGAGTAATATGAATACTAGTGATCCTATGTTTGGTGATCGTTTATTTGAACTTACCGACCTTATGCGTGCCAAAGGAGATGTTGGAATTATTGGTGATATTATTTCGGGCTATAAGAATTCATAAGCAAGATCATTGTCAAACTCACTCTAACGATTACCCTCTCTAGGACTTGATCCACCACATGACGATGTTGAACATGGATACTATGATGAGGATGATGATAGTGACTTCGATCTTGATGATGCAATGAGACATTTTGGTCTTATGGCAAATCTTCGGGGATATGTGTCAGGAGGAAAGGAATGGGTTCTTGATAGTGGATGTACCGATCACATGACCGGAGATAAAGACATGTTTCATGAGCTTGTTGAAATGATAGTCCTCGAAAGTATGTTACTTTCGTGACAACTCAAAGGGTAAGGTGGTTGGCCTCGTAAGGTGGCCATCTCACATGATAGCTCCATTCAGAATGTCATGCTCGTTGAATCTCTTGGCTACAACTTACTTTCAAAGATTCTAGACTTGCTGATTTCGGTTTCAATGTCCTATTTATCAAGTAGATTGCCAAGTGTTTCGTCGAGACAATCATAAAATGGTCTTTACCGGTATATGTAGAGGTGATCTTTACATTGTTGATTTCTCTAAAAAGGCACAACTTAAAACTTGCTTCATTGCTAAATCTTCAAAAGGTTGGTTATAGCATAGACGGCTAGGTCACGTTGGCATGAGAAATCTTGACAAGCTTATTAAAGGAAATCATATCCTTGGAGTTAACATGTCATATTTGATAAGGATAGACTGTGCAGTGCTTGTTAAGCAGGTAAACAGGTTGGAGGAATGCATCCCGTGAAGAACATCATGACCACAAGGAGGCCACTCGAGCTACTTCATATGGATCTCTTTGGTCCCAACGCTTACAAAAGTCTCGGTGGAAATTCTTTTGGTCTAGTTATAGTTGATGATTTTTCAAGATTTACGGGTGTTCTTTCTCGATGATAAATCGCAGGTCCAAAAGATCTTCAAAACTTTGCTAGGAAGGCCCAAAATCAATTTGAAGTGAAGATGAAGAAGGTTCACAACGACAACGGAACGGAGTTCAAGAACGCAAATGTGGACACCTTTCTTGACGAAGAAGGGAATTCACATGAGTTCTCAGCTACGTACACACCTCAACAAAATGGAGTTGTTGAGAGGAAGAACCGGACGCCATCGAAATGGCGAGAACGATGCTTGATGAGTACAAGACGCCAAGCACTTTTGGGCGAAGCGTTGAGACAGCTTGTCATGCAACAAATCGCTTGTATCTTCACAAGCTACTCGGCAAGACGGCATACGAGCTCCTCACCGTAACAAACCACAAGTTGGATACTTTCGAGTATTCGCTCAAAGTGCTACATTCTTGATAAGCATCGCTGCTCAAAATTTGCTCCTAAGTCTCATGAAGGTTTCCTACTAGGTTATGGCTCAAACTCTCACACTTACCGTGACTACAACAATTTCACCCGAAAGGTTGAAGAGACGATAGATGTGAAGTTTGATGAATCTAACGGCTCGCAAGTAGAGCAATTGCCAATTGATGTAGGAGACAAAGACCCTTCCGAAGCAATCCAAGACTTGTCTATTGGCAAGGTCCGTCCAACGGAGGTGAAGGAGAGTACCTCGTATGTCAAAGTGGAAGCTTCTACTTCACGACAAGGTGAACCAAGAGTTGATATGGAAGCATCCACAAGTGGAACACACCAAGATGAAGAAAACGAGGAAGAACATCACGAACGTCAACAACCTCCTTCTCCACCACGACAAGAAAACGACAACGCCAACAATGAAGATGATCAAGAAGAAGAAGAACAAGATGAAGAAGATGTTCAACCGAGACCCAAGAAAAAGCTTTCACGAGTTCGAGCAAGAGTTGCTAAAGACCATCCCGTCGAGCAAATCTACAATGATATTCAAACCGGAGAATCACTCGCCTAAAACTCGCTTAGCTAACTTTTGTGAAAACTATTCTTTCATCTCTAGCATTGAACCTATGAAGGTCGAAGAAGCATTGGAAGATCCAGATTGGATAAATGCCATGCATGAAGAGCTACACAACTTTGAGAGGAACCAAGTTTGGACATTGGTTGAGAAGCCCAACAACGACCACAACATCATCGGTACCAAATGGGTGTTTCACAACAAGCAAGATGAAGATGGACAAGTAGTCTGCAACAAAGCACGTCTCGTCGCCCAAGGCTACACACAAGTCGAAGGTATGGACTATGGTGATACTTATGCTCCCGTTGCTAGACTTGAGTCCATTCGCATCTTACTTGCCTATGCTAATCACCATGATATCACCTTGTACCAAATAGACATTAAAAGTGCTTTTCTAAATGGGGAAATAGAGGAGGAAGTTTATGTTAAACAACCTCCCGACTTTGTTAATCCTAAGAAACCAAACCATGTTTACAAATTTCACAAAGCCCTTTATGGTCTTAAACAAGCTCCTAGAGCTTGGTATAAATGCTTGACCAAGTTTCTTCTTGAAAAAGGCTTTGAAATTGGGAAAATTGATTCCACACTTTTTACTAAAAGGGTTAATGGAGAATTATTTGTATGCCAAATCTATGTTGATGATATTATATTTGGATCAACTAACCCTCATTTTAGTGAAAAGTTTGGGAAGCTAATGTCGGAGAAGTTTGAGATGTCAATGATGAGTGAACTCAAATTCTTTCTTGGGTTGCAAATCAAGCAAACTAAGGAAGGTACTTTTGTCTCTCAAACGAAGTACACTAAGGACTTATTCAAGAAGTTCAATATGCAAGAGTGCAATGGTATGTCTACACCCATGCCTACTAGTGGACATCTTGATTTGACCAAAGATGGTAAACCAGTTGATCAAAAGGTTTATTGCTCTATGATTGGATCATTGTTATACTTATGTGCTTCACGTCCCGATATTATGCTAAGTGTGTGCATGTGTGCAAGATATCAAGCTGCTCCTAAACAATGTCATCTTAAGGCCGTGAAAAGGATAGTGAGATACTTAATTCATACACCAAATTTTGGCATTTGGTATCAGAACATCCCAAAATTCTAAATTTTGGAATGTTATAAACACATAGATAGTTTTGATTGATTGTTTGATTGATTGACTGAAAGTGAGTGAATTCAAAACTTTTTGAAAGTTAAATGAGAGGGAATAAAAGGACTTTCCCAAACTTTCATTTTGCTTTTATGATCTTCGGGAATTCAAATTGTTTTCATCACAAAACCCTGGAGAGAAGATGACATGACTTCTTGCATTTATTTAAATGACAAGGGGTGTTGAAAATATTTGAATTTCATTTGAGAATATTTCCAATTCTGAAACTTTATGCAACTCAATGATTTTCACGAGCGAAGATAAAATGACTTCTTCAAAACATATGAAATACGAGTTGGGAGTTTCAAAGAATTAAATTCAAAGTTCTTTTGAATTTACTTTCAATTTGGAGTTATTTGAGTTTTAATTCAAATTATTTTCTCCAAAATAAAATATATGGAAAATAGGGTAACATGATTCCCTACATCGAAAAAATGGAGAGAAATAAATTTGAATTAATTTTGGTATTTTAAAATGATTTTCATTGGATTTTATTAGGTTAGAAACACTCTTTGCTTTATTTGAATTTGTGTGAATTTTATTTAATGCTATAGAAATGTCCATGTTGTAGGAAATCTTTTTCTGAAAATTTTGATATATTATATGCCTATATAAAAGTTTTAATTATTTTTGTTTTATTATTTTAGTTCTGAGAAACTTTGTTTAAAAAACGCTTCAAGCAAAGGCCGTGCCAAGCCCAAAGACCTTCTCTCTCTCTCTCTCTCTCTCTCTCTCTCTCTCTCTCTCTCTCTCTCTCTCTCTCCCAACCGGCCAAAGTTAGCCCACAGCCAGGCCCATCCGCCCACGCCGCCTGCCGCTTCCCCTCGAAGGGACTCCGCTCGAGTCCGCCGCCGCCGTCCGAGTCCCGGCCGCACGCCTCCGTGCCCCCTTCCTCACGCCACCTCCTCCCGCCCTTTAAATACCGGGCCCCGACGCCTGCTTCTCCTCTCCCTCCTCTCAGATTGCCGCCGCCGCCGGAGGCCGCAGCCGCCCTTCGCCGCCGCCAACCGCCGCCGACGCCACCACCGCAACCGCCGCTCCACGCCGCCCTTCCCGTGCTCCTCCTGCCTTCCCGACGCCGAGCCACCGCCTCTAGTTCGCCGGAGTTCGCCCGCCTCGCCGAGATGTAACTCGCCGAAACCGCCGCCTGTCGGTCTTTTTCACTAAGCCGGTAAACTGCAAAAAAACCCTCCCGGTTTTTCTTTAGTACGGTTTTTCTGTTAAGATCGGTTTTATTTTTTTTAGTTAGATTAATTAGTGGACGTCATCTGTTAGTGTTCGTAGCTAACGATTTTCACTGTTTAGCGCTCGCAGCGAACGCTCGCTATTTAGATTTTTCTTTTATTTTTATTCCGCCAGGACCTATTCGTGATAATTTTCTTCACAGATTAGTCCCCAATTTTCAAACCATCATAACTTTTTACTCGTTAGTCCAAATTCAACAAAACCAACGCCCACTTCTTCGTTATGATCTCCTCTATCCAGAATCCAACTTAAAAAGTTTTTGAAAGTTTTAAAATTTGAATTCAAACAGATTTGTATTCAAACTTCGCTCGATCATAACTTGAATTTTATAACACCGCTTGAGTTGATTCTTTTGCAAATCAAGCTCTTGACCTAAACTTTCTGATAAGGCCAAATCCATATAATTTTGGTACTGTTAGAAATTGTTTTATGTTGCAAGAGTTATTTTCTTGGTTTTGATGTTTTCCTAATCGCTTTTCTTCGCTCTTTCCGATCTTTTGAGTGATTGCTTATGTGTGGCTACTATTGCTTGCTTAAGATAGATTGACCGGAGTGTGACGAGTAGAACTATCAAGAGTTTTGAGTGCTAATCATCTTCATCAACATTGCAGGCAAGTAACACTTGATCATACCTTTACTACCACCCAGTTTTTATGCATTAGATCAATCCTCAAACACTTGCATGATTAGGATCTAAATAAATTTTGGGATGGGAAGTAGATTGAGGTAGTACCTATTACCTGTTTTACTTATGAAACCTTTGGGAGTTACTTCTACGCTTGCTTATTATGCCATGCTATGCTAGTAGACGTGGATTGGGTGAGTGATATCCATGATGATGTGAGATTGTAAAATTAATGGTTTACCTAAGGTGGCAACTTAAATACACATCTGGGTGGATTGAGGCACCTGCTTTCTAGCAGACTTGCCTCAGATTTCTTCTGACCGCCACCCAGCTCAAAGGGATCATAAGATAATTCATACTAGTAACTTACGTGTGCAGCCACAAGCCATTATGGGCTCGCATAGTTGACTAAGTCGTGCGAACTCTTATAGTGGTGGACTAGCGATGTAGGGGATGTAGGTGTACCGTCCACCCATCGTAAGGTGCTAGCGCTTCGAAAGACTATGTCTCGGTCATCCGCTTCTTAAACACCATGTAGTGCGAGAAACCAAGCGAAGGCGATCGAGTCTTGTGGGGAAAAGTGCGCAAACCTCTGCAGAGTGTATAAACTAATCATGATTAGCCGTGTTCCCGGTTATGGACATCTTGAGTATCTAGTACTTGAATATCATGTGAATCTCAACATGTTACTCTAATTTAATATTGTTGGGTTTGTTAAGGATTATTTTTTTATTGGGATTGAGGATGTTGTCAACCATTCTCAATGTTTAACAACCACCATGATAGTTAAACAAATTTATTCCTTTGCAGTAGGGAAAAATTGGCTTTTCGCAAAACTGTAACCATAGAGCTTTCCACCAGCCATACATGCATGTAGTATAGCTTATTCTTTCATTACTCTCTATGTGTTACATTGCCAGATATTCCATGTGTCTGACCCGTTTTCTGGCTGCAACGCTTTATGTTGCGTACTTTTCGCATTTACGAGTAAGTGATACGTTAGGGTTACGATTTCCTATACTCAACTTTGCCGTTGGTGTTGATGGGAATCCACAACCTTGTTGCTTCCGCTATATTATGGATTGAGGTAATAGTATTTACGTTATTTATACATGTGATTTACCTCTGTTATAAATCCTTCGAGTACTGTGTGTGTCAAAGATACCGATCCGTGGATGACACGAAGCACGAGACTTGATCCATTCGGTCGGGTCGCTACAAGATGGTATCGAGCACATGTTGACCGTGGGACGTGACCCTAGAAACTGGCAAGCCCATAGGAAAGATTTTTTCTCTACAACTTCATTTTCAAAAGATCTTTTACCTCTCTTTTCTTCTGAGCTTATTCAAATATTCCCTTTTAGTGAGACCATACCCCTTTTCCCTTTTGATCATTCGAAGATTCGACCAATGAGACCACTCCAAGGAGACAAGATATCGGAGAACTAAGACCATTTGGAATGAAGAGGATTTTACCGTATAAACGGAAACTACAACGGTGAAGACTCCGAAGACTAGGAGAATTTGAAGGCTTGAAGAATTTCCGGATTTGTATGACCTAGGAAGGTTACGCTTATGGAATTGAGAGACTATGGAAGTTGTCAATACCCGAGATCAAGGTGTATTGGAGTAAGACCGGAACATGGAGCATCAGAACTCAAAGTTTTGTCAAGGAAACCCCAATGCAGGAGATATCAACTATGGAATGATAGCACATGGAAATGACAAGAGAAAAAAACACGGCTATCCATGATGTTATCACCCGCTTAGGCTATTGCCACTGTGCGGAGTTAAGCATGCATTTCCTCAGAAGGATTGGATGGTAGAAGGCTGAAGGAGCATCTGTCAGCAAAGGATGCAGTTTTAACATTACTGGTGTATCACCAGGATCTGGAGTGTTACATCAAGAAGTTAAGATGGACCCACAAGAAGCAGATTTGATAAGGAAGCAATTCGTGAAGAACTCAGAACCGTGTTGAAAGTAGCCAAGCTAGAGGAGCAAAACCTTGAGACATCAAAGATTTGTCAGAACTCAAGGATAGTAGGACCATGGTTCATGTCAAGGAAGTTGAATCCGAAGTTGGAACGTAACTCGTAAATATTGAAGGACGCCATGAGAGACTTTATGACAACAGAGATGATTTGGCCAAAGAACTTGAGAAGGACAAGCATGATCAGAAGGAGCCATCGGAGACAGGAACAAGACTTTAAGAGTTTGATGACTTTGAAGATTTATTGACCTTTAGAAGACCAAACCCCTGTTTATACCTACGTTAGATGCGACGATTGTGAGCTGTCATTTGTTTGATGTTTTTTCGACAACCACAATAAAATCCTTCTTTTCAAAACAATTGTTTGCATTGTGTGTATCCCTCTCGATCCCTCTTATCTCACCCCATAACCCATGGACCCAATAGATGATGAATGGAGAAGAGCTTATATTTTCTGGACCGATGAGTCAATTGAAGACGGACCGATGGATTCGTAACATGGAGGATCACATGGAGAATAACCCTATACCCGAAAGGATATGGCCCAAAGATGCTCTTCAATGCTTTGAAAGAGGTGCCGCTACTTGGTGGAGGATGTACCAAACCATCAATGGATGGCAAGGAGTAACCACTTGGAAGGAATTTAAATTGACTTTGCCAAAGTCTCGGTTTGTGTCCCGTAAATTGGAGCCTTATGAAAATATTATGAAGAACCCTTGTGCATGCAAGCTCTGTGGAGAAATAGGACACACCCATAACGAACACAAGGATGAATGCCCAAATTGTGAAGAAAGTCATCCAAATCAAGAATGCCCAACTAGACAGTTACTTGTTTCTTGTGTGAAGGAACTACCCACTACCCTGCTCAGTGTCATATTTACACTATGGTACAAAGAACCATCCAGCAGAAGAAAGAAGAAATGAAAGGAGCCCTCATGGAGATGTTAGAAGAACCTGTGACGAAGGAAGATGTTGAGGACACACATAAAGGAAACAAAATTAAAGCCAGCACCAAGTCATGCTATTCATGTGGAGAAGAGGGACACATCTCCCAAGATTGTCTGAATGGAGATTTAGTAGAATTCCCGACAGAGGAAGTAGAGTATGACCCACAGGGAAATAGAAGCCCTGATTGGAATGGAAGGTCCAGGAAGAGAAGTAGGTTGGATTCCAGGAACAACCCAATTTCCACAAAGAAAGACCTGAGTCATATCACATGTTTCAGGTGCAAAATTTAGGCACTACTTCAATGATTGCCCAAGAGGGAAGATAAGGACCCCAGAGGTTATATAATCACAAGGAAACCTCGATATTTGTCAAGTAATATGTTTCCGTTGTGATGAAGCAGGCCACTTTGCCGTAGATTGTCCAAGGAGAAGGAGACCGTGATATATAGTTGAATTTGTAATGAATAAATGGAGTGGTAGAAGTGAGAGCTTTTTCTTTTATTGAGGGGTTAAGTTGAGACATGTAATGGAAGAGCGAGATGATTGTAATAATTTAAGAATCAATAAAGTTAGCAGTGTTGGTACTGCTTTGGATTTTATGAGTTACCCTATGAGGAAAGATGTTGACCAATTTCGAGGATATGAGAAATATGGTCTATGGAATATTGGAACATTTTAAGGGTGGTAGTACCTGTAAGAACCGCTGACCCTTGGAAAAGATAAGGATGCCCATGAATGGATTTCGCACAAAATGAATATGAGATTTGTCTCGATATGTTTGATACCCCAAGAAAGTGTGGGATGACGTTGGAGACCATCATTGTTTGGACCAAATGTGATCAAGGATGTCAAGAGAATGTTGTTGATTCGAGATAAACTCAAGGTAGCTCACCCCGCGTAAGAGTTATGCGGACTCAAAACGCAAGGAGGTAGTCTATGAAATTGGAGACAGAGCATGTCTTCGTGTGTCCCCTCTGCGAGGAGTTATACGATTTGAAGTTAAGGGAAAGTTAGCCCCGAGACTTGTAGGACCATAACGAGTGTTGGAACGTATGGGAGAATTGGCTAACAAGTTGAAGACACCCGAAGGACTGTCAGGAGTTCATGATGTGTTTCAAGATTCCCAGTCGAAGAAGTGCCATGCAGAGATGACCAATATTCCCTTGTAAGGACACTTGACCCCTGGAAAGGATAATGATGTTCCATGAAGTGGAGTATGGACTTCTTAAGTATAAGTTTTTATCTCGGTATGTGGGACATCCCACGAGGATGAAGAGATGAATTTACTATTGGACATAAAGTAGGTATGATGTTGGAAATATGGATCAATGGAAATTCCATGATGAGTCTGAGTAATCATGTCCTAGTTTGGTGCCAATAGAAGGAAGGAAGACAGTACAATTGGATGGATTTAAGAATACTAGGAAGTTGGAAGTTGGAATAAGGATCGGTTGCCTCGATGAGGTGTTCAAGGATTACAAGTGATGAGATGGGCCATAACCCACGTGCCCCAGACCTGCCAACAAGCAAGCACACTCTTGTCAAGGAAAACCTCGCGAAGTTACGACTTTATCAACCAACGATCTTATAGGAGTTTACGCAAAACCCGAGAGTTGTTAAGGAACGATAGATTTTTGTTTGGCTTGCGTAATCAATGGATTTACTTAACTTGGTTCGTCGACAAGAGAAATTCTGCAATGCTTGTGAGGATGACCGAGTGTTAGAATGCGAGATTCACTAAACCATGTACAAGGTAATGATTTAAAAGCGGATGGATTGATCACCATACCGACTTACTCTTATTATTCGCTTTGCTATATGAGATGGTAAATCTGAGTGACTTACCCATAGTAGAGAGACGACGATCAAAACCTTGTTCAAAACCTTAGAATTGTATAGGTATTTTCCCTTGTACACGACAGTTGTTGCCAATCGTTGGATATACGGTGAGGTTCAACCTGCACTGCTTCCCGCAGGACAAACCATAAATTGTTGACCACCATGAGATATCGATAGCTGATTAGTATGGCGCCAGACCCGACAGCTATGAAGACCCAGTCTCGGAACAACCTTACCAAGATGAAAGGACAGAAGAATTGAGGAAAAGGTTATGCCACTACCGGAAGAGCCCAGAGAAGGAATTATCCTTCCGACCGAGAAAACCGACATCGCGAAGAATAAGGATGGAGTATATGAGTTTTGATGGAACCGTAACAATGCTTCTAAGGGTGGTAGCACCCGAGCCCCCTGTGATGATCGTTGGATTTTTTAGAAGACCCCAAACCCTAACCTATTTCTTGTTAGTTTCTCCAATCTCGAGGACTAGATTGATTTTAAGGGTGGTAGGTTTGTAACATCCCAAAATTCTAAATTTTGGAATGTTATAAACACATAGATAGTTTTGATTGATTGTTTGATTGATTGATGAAAGTGAGTGAATTCAAACTTTTGAAAGTAAAATGAGAGGGAATAAAAGGACTTTCCCAAACTTTCATTTTGCTTTTATGATCTTCGAATTCAAATTCTTTTCATCACAAAACCCTGGAGAGAAGATGACATGACTTCTTCCATTTATTTAAATGACAAGGGGTGTTGAAAATATTTGAACAGGTGGCATTCACATAAAGCAAATCTAAACTAAGCTGATGGCATATAAGATGTATAATGTAAGCAATGCAAGGCGCCATATGCATGATATGACCAACATCAAGATGTTGTGTTAAAGCAAACACCTCGTGTGGTAAACAGGCGTGGTCGGCTCCTTCGAATCTCCATATGAACAGTTATCTTCCTCCGGAATACAATCTGAAATGCAGGAGGGGGGGCCACTACCACCATGGAGCGGTGTCTGCATGACATTATATTCACACGCAACGGTCTTCTCTTTTTCTCTACATGTTCAGTACGATTGTGTACAATATCTGACATGCATAATAAAAAAATAGTTAGATTTTGTAAGGCCTAAGGGTGCATGCAAAAATCAAGACTGATGGTAGCAAACGAGTGGATGGATCCAAAACTAATGATAGCAGGTAGATTATAGCTTCAGTTTAAAAAGATAGACAATGGATCATCTATTGTTTGTTGCCCACCCAACATGAACCACATAAAAGACCCCAGATGAACCAGATAGTAGGCAGATACTATTCGTTGCTGGCTCGATATGAGACCCATGGGCAATTCAAAACTCAAGATTGAAAGATAAAGTAGCAGGTAATAATACCCGATGTATAACGTAAGCAAACACGAAAGACTATGACCTCTCTTCCGGAACTGTGTAGTCCTTAGGTTCATCTGCTCAGTCGATGATGGTAATGCAGTTGGCGTGGCTGCCGGCAACGGGGAAGATGATCTGAGGCGGAAAAAGGAAGTCTGTAGGGGGGATCTCTGCTGCAGTGAACGCTTCTTTCGATGGTGCACCTCAGGTGGGGTGGATGACGACACGACAGGAGCAGGACATAACACACAGAGTTTTCTCTGACGCCTATCTGAAAATGAAGTAAATCTGTAAGGGCTCCTTAGAATTGGAGGATTCTATAAACGCAGGGACAGGAAAAACACAGGAATAGGATAGGAATGCACGTGCAAAACAGAGCATTTGGAAACATAGGATTTCATTCATCCTGGGTGTTTGGCTCACATGAATTGGAAGAACAGAGGAATGGAGAAACAAAGTGATGCGACGAGTGTACAACCTCTTTGGCATAGCCTTGTGGACCTCAGCATCATTGGGTTGGACGTGGAGGATGGTGATGATGCTGGTGTGACTGTCGGAGGCAGGGAAGAAGATCTGAGGCCTCTGGAAACGGCGCCGAGGGTACTACTCCGCTGTGATGGACGGTTTCGTCGTTGGAACAGCTCCGCTAAGGTCTACGGTGACGAGGCTGAAGCATGACAAGACAGACAATGTTAATCTGAAGTGGGACCCTTATATCATCTGCAATAGATGATGTAAAATACATCACCAAAAGTGCTAGATGTAAACGATCATCCGCGCTTACGGTCGCTCGCCCGACAGATGATGTAAGTACTGCTCACTCTGAACTTAATCAAGAAAATGAACTTCACAGTCGAAACTGAATTTTACTGTCGAAACTGATTTGTAACATCCCAAATTTCCTATTTGGAATGTTTTACAATTATAGCTAAGCATCTATGCATATTGTTTGAATTTGAGTGACATTTGAAGTTTCAGAAGATTTTGAGTTTGATGGAGTTTGAATTCAAAATTTGGCGCTTGAAATTTATTTCAAATCAATGCCCGACAAATACTTGAGAAAAAGTATGAGAGGAGTAAACATGACACTCCAAATATGTCAGATGAAAAACCTTGCCAAAAAGTTTGAATTCAAAATTTGATTTTATTTGGGATCTTAGAAAAATGATTTTTTTAAAGTTTGAGTTTTGCCCCTGGAAAAATGTTCAAATTATAGGGAATATTCCCCTGATAGTTTTGATATATATATGTCCTATATAAAATATATATATTTAATATATTTTTCTCTCTCTAATTCAAAAAATAGAAAAAAAAAAAGACCCAGCGCCACCAGCCAACCGCCCAGCCAAGACCTAGGCGGCCCACCATGGCCAGGCGCAGCCATATAGGCGCAGCCAGCCTGAGCCAGCCCAATCACCCAGCCAGCCCAATACCGAGCCGCCCACGCCGAGCCGACGCGCCCGAACCTCCTACCCATCGGTCGCCCGACCCGACTCCCCCTCTCCCTCTCTCACCGACACCCCGGTCCCACCCCTTCTTCCTCCTCCCAAGACACGCCAACCGCCGCCACGGAATCCCATAAGATCCGGATCGCCTCGATCCTCCCCGATCTTTCCCTCGCCAAGCCGGTCCCCTATATAAACCCCACCCCTCGCCTCGTTCCGCCCCTCGCCCGCAAAAAACTCTCTCCTCGCCCAATCGCTCATGGTCGACCACCGCCGCCACCAGCCATTGCCACCGCCTGCCATCCCGAACCCTCGAGCTCCACCGAGACCACCCCGAGCTCCCTTGCTCACGACCACGGAGGTCTCCGCCGTCGTCCCGACCACCGAGCCCCGCGATCGTCGCCGCCGAGCCGCCGCCGACCATCGCCAGGCGTCGCCACCGCGGTGAGTCACCGAGAGTCCCCCACCGTTAGATCTAGGATCAACGCCTAGATTAGATCCCAAGGGGTATGGTTTTTAAATAGATACGGCTTATTTAGGTTTAGTTTAAAGATCCGGTTTTAAGTTACGGGTTTTATTAGACCGCCCGACTCGGTTCAATCCCTAGGCACGTTTTAGTTATTTAACGCCCGATCGTTAGATAGGCCCATTAAGCGAGTTTTCGTTTTAGTTAATTTTTCGTTTCTGTTTTAACAGAATAGTTTCAGTTTTGTAAAATCCATATCTTTTAATCTACTTAATATTTTTTATTGATTCTTTTTTTGTTAGTTTGCAAATTTGTTGTAGTTTCTGTAGAAAATATGTTTAGTCATGTTAAAATTTTTATAAATTGTTTTATTTTAGATTTAGACAGATTAGTAATTCTGCTATAAAGTGAGTTAGAATTATTTTATTTTAGTGATTCTTTTGTCACTACTTTGTTTTGACCTTACCTAACCATAGGGATTTATTTGGGCATTTTAGATTTAATAAAAAATAGTTTTAATCAAAATCATGTAGTTCTTATTAATTTAACTAACTACTGTTTTCCTATTTTTTATTTAGCAAATAATTTTATTTTTCCTATGTGATAGTTTATTTTAGATTAGTCTCTGTACTTTTAGAACATGAACTTTTATTTACAATAAATAAAAATTTTATTTTAGTTTTTCTTACTAGAATTGTTATAGGCCTAATAGGAGTTCTATAATAGCTTTTGATGTGATTCTTTTTGCTCCTAGTTGCATGATGCTTTCTTTTCTGTTAATTAGCAAAAACCCATGCTTAGGTTCTGTTAAGAAAAATTTTGTGGTGTAAAACTACTTCTTGGTTGTTGTATGATGTGGTGAAAACATTGATTTGGATTTCTTCGAACTTTCTTTGGGTTTTGGTTCAATTGCTTTATGTGTTATATTAGTATGCTGTTATGTTAAGTGATCATATGTTTGTATGCTTATATGATTGTTGTTTGCCTCGGTAGAATTTCCGGAGTGCGAAGCTTGCTACCACGAGTCCCTAGCTTTCAAAGATCGTCAGCAAGGCAAGTAATTGATCATATTTCTTTCACTATACCTCATATTTTATTGCATTAGAATTATACCTCCCCACCATGCATGCAGTAGGAGAAATTTGAAGTTATGTTCTTGAGTAGTATCATGAGGTAGGATGAACACAATTCTCCTTGTTACCATTGCCCGGGACGAAGTAGTTTATTTTGCTATGCTCATAGACGGGGTTGGTTGAGTGAATCATAAGGGAGATGTGAGAGTCAAGATGATGACAACCCCATGACTTCAAGCTCAAGATGGACTTCAAAATTCACTATTGGGTGGAGGACGGTTGACGGGCACCCTGGAGAAAACCAGTGGTTGGCCGGGATGCATGGAGAAGCGCCATGACATCTTGCGGAAAGCTTCACCCAGCCACGAAGAGACGGATGGATACCCATTGACCGAAGCTTACTCAGCAGCCGCAAGCCATTATGGGCTCGGCTTGGTCAATCCTAGTTGTGACTCGGCGGACGGTGCTACGAGATGTAGAAGAACGGTAGGATTGGATGGGTACGGCGGTGGCGGAGGAACTCTTCTAAGACCCTGTTGCTCATCCCGCCTTCAAACACCATGAAGTGCGAAGACTTAAAAGGAGGGAACGATTCTTGCGGGTAAAGTGCGCAAACCTCTGTAGAGTGAAGATCTAATCGGTTAGCCGTGTCCCCGGTTACGGACAATTTGAGCCTCTGGAACTTGGAGTATTTCGGAAATCTCAGCACTGAGATTAATAAATTAATTGAGGGGGTTATTTAATAATTGGGAATGAGACATTGGTTGGTGGAACCGTCTCAATAACTACCAACATTTTGTAGTAATTGCAAGCAAGTCCTTATTGTAGGGAAAAACTGGCTTTTTTGCAAAAATATTGAAACTTAGAGCCCCACAGCCAAATTGCATATAGTGTTAGTAATTTTTCATTATTATTCTCTCTACATGACTTGCCGGCATATTCAAAATGCTGACCTACACGGCTGCAACGTCTTATGTTGCAGAGGAGTATTCCGATCAGGAGTGAGGCTACGATCCACGCTTGGCGATTGCCCTATGGAGTCGGATGGACTCGCTATTCTTCTACGCTTCGCAGCTTTATTTAGTTTATTTCTCATGAGTTGGCCTTCGCCAATTTATTCTATTGTAATAAAGACTCGATATGAGAATCGTAATAAATTCAGGTGTGATTGAACTTTGATTATTTCATCAATGTACTGTGTGCGGCAGATGATCTTGGGATGGTACAACTACACGAGACTTGACCGATTTTGGGTCGGGTCGCTCTGAGAGATGGTATCGAGCACACGCCGACCGTAGGACGTAACCCCTAGGATCGGAAAGCCATAGGAAGAGACTATTTATTTTATGTCCTTATCATTCCGTAATTCTCCCTGCTCATTTCTCGACTTCTCTCCGATTTTCAACATTCTAGATGGCACGAGTTCACCCCAGTTTTGCTACCGGAGTTTTGCCACCAGATGAGACGATGCCTCTCGGCAAGAAGCTGGTTCAGATCGTGAAGAAGCTGAAGATTGCTCGCCTCAATCACCGAAGCCTACCAATGCACTTCCGACGGATACCCGCCATGAGATTGAGGTGCACATTCCAGGAGAACCTTCGAGGACATTCAGAGCCCATTGACTTTGAGTTTACCGATTTCAATTGGATCCTCGGAAGAGACATGGCGATTTATCGTGCACTTGGACATCTCCGAGAAGACTACAGGCTGAGCTCGACCCATCGACTCGCCATGATTTCTCGCAGAGCTAGGAATGGAGATATCATCCGCACCGTGAGGACGACTCCATTCTCTCATATGTCCAAGACTTGGAGTGCCTCCTCAGAAACGGGAGATCCGGACTTCGCCAGAACTCAAGGTACACAGAGGCTGTTGTTCCGTGGATCTGAACTGGAGGAGAAAGCACACGCAGACTTCCTTGACCATGAAGAAGAAATCAAGGATTTCATGGAGAGAGTCGACAAGCTGAAGATGGATGTTGCCGCATTAGAGGAGAAGATGGACTTGGGAGAAGACCTTTTTCCGAGTGGAGATGACGGACCTCTCGTGAGCAATGACCAGGATTATGAAGGGAGCTCCACTGAAGAAAGCCGCAAGAGGAGGCGCCGCATCAGAGGACGCTACACCGGAGGACGCCGCACCAAAGGACGCAAGGATTATTGAAGAAGACATTTAGTCGACCACCATGTTATTTTATTTTTCCGTCGATCAGTTAGGCCGTTATTTTCGATTAGTCGTGAGAATTTGTAATCCGAGATTGAACCATGTTTGAGTTGATTGAATAAATGATTGGTGTGATTATGATTGTGCATTCATATGTGTAGTGATATTTTCTCATTAGACCCTTGTTCTATTCTAATTTTCTCATCCACTCCAAAACACCAGATGCCTCCGAGACGTGACCCCGGTCTCAACTTTCCGCCGGAGCTCACCCAGCTAATCCAGCAGCAGAATGCCCTCATGCGTATGCTCATACGTAACCGAACAACAACAACAACAACAATCCACCGCCACCACCCCTGTTGACAACTTGACCCGCTTCCTAAGGCTGAATCCGCCAGGTTCGCTAGCAGCACCGAGCCGACAGACCGGCGATTGGCTCCGCAAGGTCGAAGGGAGTTAGCCACGCTGGATGCACAGATGCGCACAAGGTGCGCTTTGCCGCACATCAGCTTGATGGACCTGCAACCTCTTGGTGGGAGAACTACACCGCCACTTATCCCATCGCCACCATCACGTGGGATCAGTTCCAGAAGCTTTCCGCACCGCCATGTATCAGCGGAGCCATGAGTCTCAAGAAGCGTGAGTTCCGCAACTTACGCCAGGGAACCGCATCGTGGGGCAAGATGCGTGGATGAGTTCAGCAAGTTAGCTCGCTATGCCCCGGATGATGTGGCCACAGATGCCGCAGCAGGAAAAGTTTCTCGAGGGACTCAATGACGAGCTGGGTATGCAGCTAATGGTGGCTACCTTCAACAACTACCGGAGCTGGTAGACAAGGCCACCATACTTGAAGGCAAGCAGCAGCAGATTGATAGCATAGCGGAAGTATGGCCAGGGAAGTACAACTCGAGCTCAGCAGAAGCCCGTTATGCCCCATACTGGAGGGCATACCCATCATAACCATGGAGGACATAACCATGGAGGAAATGGGAACAACCGCAACCCCGACAACAAGTCGCAATGGAAACGGCAATGGCAACCAGCATCGCCCTGCCCCTGCTCGGAAGGATTTGAGCCACATCACCGCTTCAAGTGCCGTAAAACAGGCACTACGCCACCGACCGCCCGGAGGCCAAGCGGAAGAATGGAAACGGCAATGGAAGCTCAGCAAAGAAGCCCAACCATTTTCCTCGTGCTCGTGTGAACCACATTGACGTGGAGGACGCCTATGATCAGCCGACAATCGTGGTTGGTAAGTTTTATTAAATTCACATCCAAGATTGGTACTCTTTGATTCGGTGCAACGATTCATTCATATCAAGGGTAGTTGTGGAAAAGTACGGGTTGCCCACTAGAACCCTTAGAAGCCCTCTTCACGCCGGTTCCGCAGAGGAGAAATGATGGCAGGCTTAGGCTGTCATGCAACCTCAACATCGAAACCATAAATTTCCTGCAGACCTCATAGTATTGGAAACCCGGACCTTGGATGTAATCCTAGGCATGGATTGGTTGACAAAGTTTGAAGGAAACATAGATCGTGCTCAAGAAGTCGATTCTGCCACCACCCCGGAGCGTAAGAGGATCAAGTATGTATCCAAACGTAGCGATGAAGAATCAGTGAATTCCCTCACGGAGTTGTTCAGAGGAAGTGCCAGAGTGCAAGATTTTCCCGATGTGTTTCGGAGGAATTACCAGAATGCCACCGGACGTAGACATTGAATTTCTGATTGAGTTATTGCCCGACACAGCCCCAATATCCAAGAGACCCTATCGGATGCCCCGAATGATTTGAAAGAGATCAAGAATCAAATTAATGAGCTATTGGAGAAAGGATATATTCGCCAAGCTCGCCACCTTGGGGAGCCCCAGCTTTTGGTAGAGAAGAAGGATGGAACCCCGAGAATGGTTAGGATTATCGCTCGCTGAACGACGTGACCATCAAGAACAAGTACCTCTCGCCGATGATTAATGATCTATTTGATCAGCTAGTAGGAGCCAAGGTATTCTCCAAGATCGATCTTCGATCGGGTATCATCGATTGAAGATCCGTGAGAAGGATATACCCAAAACAGCATTTACCACTGTGTATGGTTTATATGAGTATACCGTCATGTCATTTGGATTGACTAATGCCCCCGCATACTTCATGAATTTGATGAACAAGGTATTTATGGAATATCTGGACAAGTTTGTCGTGGTGTTCATCGATGATATACTGATTTTCTCAAGAGCGAGGAAGAGCATAAGGAACATTTATGCCTAGTTCGAGAAAATCCGAGAACATCGATTGTATGCCAAGTTCAGAAATGTGAATTTTGGCTGAAGGAAGTCGGATTCCTGACATGTTATTTCAGGAGAAGGAATAACAGTTGACCCCGCCAAGGTTGTATCACCACCGATTGGCGCCACCCACCTCGACCAAGGAGATCCGCAGTTTTCTCGACTCGCAGGATATTATCGAAGGTTTATTGAGAATTTCTCGAAGATTGCCAAGCCCATGACCGAGCTGTTGAAGAAGGACGCCAAGTACATTTGGACCGAGGATTGTGAAGCCAGCTTCCAGGAATTGAAGAAACGGTTGGTTACAGCCCCAGTACTGATTTTGCCGGACATACACAAAGATTACCAGTATATTAGACGCTTCTCGTCCGGGACTCGGAGGAGTACTCATGCAGGAAGGAAAAGTTGTAGCTTATACCTCCGCATAGCCACGACCACACGAGATGAATTATGCCACACATGATTTGGAGTTAGCAGCAGAGTGCATGCACTCAAGACCTGAGACATTTTCTTATCGGAAACCGCTGTGATGTTTACACAGATCATAAGAGCTTGAAGTATATTTTCACGCAGAAAGAATTGAACCTCAGCAGAGGAGATGGCTAGAGTTAATCAAAGACTATGACATGAGATTGCATTACCACCCGTGAAAGGCTAATGTTGTAGCAGATGCTTTGAGCCGTAAGAGTTATGTGAATACTCTTATAGCGGAGGATTACCCCAGAGTTAGTCGATGACCTCGTAGATCTCCGATCGAGATAGTTCCGAGAGGATATGTTGCAACTCGAAGTTCAGTCCACTTTGGCCGAAAGAATTCGTGAAGCCCAGAAGACGGACAAGGAAATTGATGAGATAAAGAAAAGGATGAATGAAGGAAAAGCTAAAGGGTTTCGTAAGGATGAATACGGAGCTATATGGTTCGAGGATCGAATTTATGTACCCAATGATCCCGAACTTAGGAAGCTAATTCTTCAGGAGGCTCATGATTCACCGTACTCGATTCACCCCGGTAACACCAAGATGTATCTGGATTTGAAGGAAAGTTTCTGGTGGACAGGTATGAAGAAGGATATTGCCGAGTACGTAGCGAAAGATGCGATGTTTGCCAACGAGTAAAGGCGGAACATCGAAGCCAGCAGGGTTACTTCAACCTTTGCCGATTCCCGAGTGGAAATGGGAAAACTTGGAATGGATTTCATCACAGATTACCCAGACCCGCTCAGGTTATGATTCCATCCGGTAGTGGTTGATCGATTGACCAAGGTAGCTCATTTCATTCCCGTGAAGACTACCTATACCAGTGCTAAGTTAGCCAAGATATACATGACCAGGATCGTATGTTTGCATGGAGTTCCGAGGAGTATCGTGTCAGATAGAGGAACACAATTTACCTCAAAGTTTTGGAATCAGTTGCATGAAACTTTGGGTACGAGGCTGGAGTTCAGTACAGCTTTTCATCCGCAGATGATGGACAGACCGAGAGAGTCAACCAGATCCTGGAGGACATGTTGAGAGCTTGTGCGCTAGACTATGGGTCTAGTTGGGATGATAATTTGCCATACGCGGAGTTCTCGTACAATAACAGCTATCGCACCCGGTCAAGATGGCCCTTTCAAGCTCTATACGGAAGGAGGTGCGAACACCATTGCTGTGGGATGGTGTTGAGATCGAAAACTTTTCGGTCCCGATCTTATCGAGATTCAAGAAAAGTCAAGCTGATTCGAGATAGACTCAAAGTAGCTCACCGAGGCGTAAGAGTTATACCGACAAGAACGCAAGGAAGTAACTTACGAAGCGGAGACCGGGCATATCTTCGTGTGTCCCACTTCGTGGAATCAAGAGGTTCGTGTTAATGGAAAGTTAGCACCCCGGTTCATTGGCCCCTACAAAATCCTCGAACATCGTGGAGAAGTTGCTTACAAGTTGGAATTGCCGGAAGGATTGTCCGGAGTTCATGATGTCTTCCATGTTTCTCAGCTGAAGAAATGCCATGCCGACATGGCCGATATTCCGTTGAGAGACACAAAGGCCCTAGAGGCCATACAGCTCGACAAAGGATCTGACTTATGAGGAGAAACCCGTCCGAATTCTCGAGATCATGAACAGAGTCACCCGCAGAAGATCATCAAGTTTTGCAAGGTGTCAGGAGTCATCACTCCGAGGAGGAAGCCACCGGGAGCGAGAAGAAGACCTCCTCGAGACCACCCGCACCTATTTGTTAGTTAACCCAATCTCGAGGGCTAGATTCATCTTAAGGTGGTAGGTTTGTAACATCCCAAATTTCCTATTTGGAATGTTTTACAATTATAGCTAAGCATCTATGCATATTGTTTGAATTTGAGTGACATTTGAAGTTTCGTAAGATTTTGAGTTTGATGGAGTTTGAATTCAAAATTTGGCGCTTGAAATTTATTTCAAATCAATGCCCCACAAATACTTGAGAAAAGTATGAGAGGAGTAACATGACACTCCAAATATGTCGATGAAAAACCTTGCCAAAAAGTTTGAATTCATATTTTGATTTTATTTGGGATTTTAGAAAAATGATTTTTTTTAAGTTTGAGTTTTGCCCCTGGAAAATGTTCAAATTATAGGAATATTACTGTGATCATTTTGACATATATATGTCCTATATAAAATATATATATTTAATATATTTTCTCTCTCTCTAATTCAAAAAAATAGAAAAAAGAAAAAAGACCCAGCGCCACCAGCCAACCGCCCAGCCAAGACCTAGGCGGCCCACCATGGCCAGGCGAACCCACAAAGCAGCCAGCGCCCGAGCCAGCCAGCCCGAGCCGCCCACGCCCGAGCCGAGCCGACGCCCAACCTCCTACCCATCGGTCGCCCGACCCGACTCCCTCTCCTCTCTCACCGACACCCCGGTCCCACCTTCTTCCTCCTCCCATAAGACATGCCAACCGCCGCCTTGCATGAATCCCGCAAGATCCGGATCGCCTCCCGATCCTCCCCGATCTTTCCTCGCCAAGCCGGTCCCCCTATATAAACCCCACCCCTCGCCTCGCTCCGCCCTCGCCCCAAAACTCTCTCCTCGCCCGCAATCGCTCGCCGTCGACCACCGCCACCGCCATTGCCACCGCCTGCCATCCCGAACCCTCGAGCTCCACCGAGACCACCCCGAGCTCCCTTGCTCACCAAGACCACGGAGGTCTCCGCCGTCGTCCCGACCACCGGAGCCCCCGCATCGTCGTCGCCCGAGCCGCCGTCGACCATCGCCGGCGGCGCCACCGCGGTGAGTCACCGGAGAGTCCCCCCACCGTTAGATCTAGGATCAACGCTCTAGATTAGATCCCAAAGGGGTATGTTTTTTTAAATAGATACGGCTTATTTAGGTTTAGTTTAAAGATCCGGTTTTAAGTTACGGCTTTTATTAGACCGGCCCGACTCGGTTTAATCCCTAGGGCACGTTTTAGTTATTTAACGCCCGATGCGTTAGATACGCACATTAAGCGCCAGTTTTTGTTTTAGTTAATTTTTTTGTTTCTGTTTTTAACAGAATAGTTTCAGTTTTGTAAAATCCATATCTTTTAATCTACTTAATATTTTTTATTAATTCTTTTTTTGTTAGTTTGCAAATTTGTTGTAGTTTCTGTAGAAGATATGTTTAGTCATGTTAAAAAATTTTATAAATTGTTTTATTTTAGATTTAGACAGATTAGTAATTCTGCTATAAAGTGAGTTAGAATTATTTTATTTTAGTGATTCTTTTGTCACTACTTCGTTTTGACCTTACCTAACCGTAGGGATTTATTTGGGCATTTTAGATTTAATAAAAAATAGTTTTAATCAAAATCATGTAGTTCTTATTAATTTAACTAACTACTGTTTTCCTATTATTTTATTTAGCAAATAATTTTATTTTTCCTATGTGATAGTTTATTTTAGATTAGTCTCTGTAGTTTTAGAACATGAACTTTTATTTACAATAAATAAAATTTTTATTTTAGTTTTTCTTACTAGAATTGTTATAGGCCTAATAGGAGTTCTATAATAGCTTTTGATGTGATTCTTTTTGCTCCTAGTTGCATGATGCTTTCTTTTCTGTTAATTAGCAAAAACCCATGCTTAGGTTCTGTTAAGAAAAATTTTGTGGTGTAAAACTACTTCTTGGTTGTTGTATGATGTGGTGAAAACATTGATTTGGATTTCTTCGAACTTTCTTTGGGTTTTGGTTCAATTGCTTTATGTGTTATATTAGTATGTTGTTATGTTAAGTGATCATATGTTTGTATGCTTATATGATTGTTGTTTGCCTCGGTAGAATTTCCGGAGTGCGAAGCTTGCTACCATGAGTCCCTAGCTTTCGAAGATCGTCAGCAAGGCAAGTCATTGATCATATTTCTTTTCACTATACCTATGATTTTATTGCATTAGAATTATACCTCCCCACCATGCATGCAGTAGGAGAAATTTGAAGTTATGTTCTTGAGTAGTATCATGAGGTAGGATGAACACAATTCTCCTTGTTACCATTGCCCGGGACGAAGTAGTTTATTTTGCTATGCTCATAGACGGGGTTGGTTGAGTGAATCATAAGGGAGATGTGAGAGTCAAGATGATGACAACCCCATGACTTCAAGCTCAAGATGGACTTCAAAATTCACTACTGGGTGGAGGACGGTTGACGGGCACCCTGGAGAAAACCAGTGGTTGGCCGGGATGCATGGAGAAGCGCCATGACATCTTGCGGAAAGCTTCACCCAGCCACGAAGAGACAGATGGATACCCATTGACCGGAAGCTTACATGCAGCAGCCGCAAGCCATTATGGGCTCGCTTGGTCAATCCTAGTTGTGACTCTGGCCGACGGTGCTACGAGATGTAGAAGAACGGTAGGATTGGATGGGTACCGCAGTGGCGGAGGAACTCTTCTGAAGACCCTGTTTACGCTCATCCCGCCTTCAAACACCATGAAGTGCGAAGACTTAAAAGGAGGAACGATTCTTGCGGGTAAAGTGCACAAACCTCTGCAGAGTGAAGATCTAATCGCTTAGCCGTGTCCCGATTCACGGACAATTTGAGCCTCGAACTTGAGTATTTCGAAATCTCAAAGACCGAGATTAATAAATTAATTGAGGGGGTTATTTAATAATTGGGAATGAGACATTGGTTGGTGGAACCGTCTCAATAACTACCAACATTTTGTAGTAATTGCAAGCAAGTCCTTATTGTAGGGAAAAACTGGCTTTTTCGCAAAAATATTGAAACTTAGAGCCCCACAGCCAAATTGCATATAGTGTTAGTAATTTTTCATTGTTATTCTCTCTACATGACTTGCCGGCATATTCAAAATGCTGACCTACACGGCTGCAACGCCTTATGTTGCGAGGAGTATTCGATCGAGTGAGGCTACGATCCACGCTTGGCGATTGCCCTATGGAGTCGGATGGACTCGCTATTCTTCTACGCTTCCGCAGCTTTATTTAGTTTATTTCTCATGAGTTGGCCTTCGGCCAAATTTATTCTATTGTAATAAAGACTCGATATGAGAATCGTGTAATAAATTCAGGTGTGATTGAACTTTGATTATTTCATCAATGTACTGTGTGTGCCAGCATGATCTTGGGATGGTACAGCTACACAGAGACTTGACCGATTTTGGGTCGGGTCGCTACATGATTGAACTAGTAACAGAGCACTGCAATAGATGTTTAGGGCGTTCGAGCACTAGTAGCAGAGAAGTAGTGATCTAAATCAGCAGACGCTCGAGCAGGGAACGGACTAGTAGAGAGCAAGTCGTGCAGTAGCACCACGAGCGAGTGCTAAAGCAGCAACTCCTGTAGCTGCCGGAGGTCGTGCAGCAGCAGCGCAAGCGAGAGCAAGAGCAGAGCAGCAGCACGAACGAAACCAGGAGCAGTGCAGCAGCGCGACCGACAGCAAGAACAGAGCCGCAGCGCGAGCGAGAGCCGGAGCAGCTGCAGCTAGTGCCGTTGTGGAAGTCGCCACCGAGGAAGCAACGACATGGGGGAGAGACACCGTGGATGATGTGGCCGGCGACGGCGCCGTGGATGGAGACACGCCATGTCTGCTCGGTATCGAGCACCGGCAGCCCCGTGAGATCGAATAAAAGATAAAATGCAGCGGTGAGTGCAGAACCTCCTTGGTGGCACCGAGTTGGCCTCGGCTTCATCAGAGGAATTGGTGAGGGTGCTGTGGTTCCGGTGGGGCAGGTCAAGATGGTGCTGTGGGGATTGAGGTGGCGCGATAGACGAGGCGAACATCGGGGCAGCTCCTTGGAGGTGGAGGACGGGGCGGCTGATCCGGCGGGACGACGAGATCGACAACGGATCCTCATCCGGTGCGGTGGATGAGGGACGGCGAGCTGTTGCGGTGGATGACGTAGTCGGGGAAGAGTCTCCGGGTGGGCGGCGGTCGGGAGGCCGACGGAGGAGCATGGGGTTTCGCGGGTTTTGGCAGCCTCGGTGTACGAATGGGGGGCGAAGGGGGAGGGGGAGCCAAGCTTAGGGACGCGCTTGTCCGAAATGTAGGGTAAGTTACCAGCGTACCCCCACCGGTTTTGACACCATGACGTGCAGCTTCATTTCCGGCTGAGGGGTAGAAGGGGGATTTCGTGTGTCTAGGCTGCGGGAGCGATTTTGGATGAGGAGGGAGTTCTCGCGCGCATCCAAATTTTGGGATAACAAGGCGCGGAGCGGGTTGAAGAAGCGGGAGTTTCAAAGCAGGTGAGACAAAAGATACTCGATCTTGAAAATTTCAGGATAACAAGGCGCAGCACGGGTTGAAGAAGCAGGAGTTTCAAAGCAGGTGAGACAAAAGATACTCGAGCTTGAAAATTTCGGGATAACAAGGCACGGCGCGGGTTGAAGAAGCGGGAGTTTCAAAGCAGGTGAGACAAAAGATACTCGAGCTTGAAAATTTCGGGATAACAAGGTGCGGATTCCTTGTTCGGCAGAACAAACTTAACGTGTAAAAAAACAATTCATACAAGACACAAGAGAGTCATGTCCCCTTTTACAATATTGCTATAGATGCCATTGAAAAACTACAAGAAAAATGTAAAAAATCGGAGAACAAGATTACCCCGCACAAGACTAAATCGATTCGCACTTCCCTCAACAACAACAAAAAACAAATCAATTCCCACCAAAGAAAGAGTAATGTCCCTTTTTATATGATTACAGATGCCATGATCTCGAATTTGAATTTTTGAATCCAGGTTATGTTGAATTCGAATATATCGTTAGGTGACCTTGCGGTTTATAATTGATGTAGTTGTACATTTTGATCTGCCATCATATATGAACATTTTACTCCACCATGTGAACATATATATTGTCGTCTACCATGTGGACTAAATTTGAATCAATTTTCCTTATTTGAATACGATTGTTGTCAAGTTATACAATAATTTAAATATTATCTTGATAACAAAAAACATACATATAGCAGTAATCATATTTCACTATGAACTACATGTACCATACAATCTCCAATTCAAATATTTGTATCCATTTTATTTTGAATTCAAATCATAGTACATTATTGGTCTAGGTAGCAAGATGTTTGGGATAATCTAAACCCTGTTTTCATACATATATTTTTTGGCTGAATTGGGACAAGTTTTGGTATAAGCCTCTTGCAAAACCGAGATTCTCTCAACAAGCCTCGTGGTTCCGAGAGGGAACGTGTTACCTTTGTGTGTGAAACGATATACGCTGCCTCCCCCCTGATTTTATTTACAGAGGCAACATAGAACTATATGAGTGCCCTGTTAATTTTTGGAATTATTTCGGGTTCATTTGGCCTTTTTATACATTAATTGAGTTTCTGGACTTTTAATGTGCATAATCTAAATATGAATTGCATGCACATGCTCCGGTGCACCAAAGTGGGTTGAAATATCACATTTGTGTCCTTGGTTGAATTCCTAGGTCCCATGGAAGAAATGAGAATGAAATTCAAACATCTGGGCGTCATGACTCGGCCGAGAACATCGAGAAAATTTGATTTTAAATTCATGTAAATCCAAAACTCGCCTGGAAATCATGAAACTTGGCATGGTGTCATGTCATGGCACTAACATGTTGTGGTAAAAAATTGGGCCAATTTGGAAGCTCGTGGTTCTAAGAGGGAACGTGCCACCTTTGAGTGTGAAACGATATACGCTGCCCCCCCCCCCTTGAGTTTCTTAACAAAGGCAACATAGAACTGCATTAGCGCCCTGTTAAATTTTGGAATTATTCCGGGTTCGTTTGTCATTTTTTATACAATAATTGAGTTTCTGGTCATTTAATGTGCATAAGTCAAATTTGAACTACAAGCACATGCTCTCGTGCACCAAAGTTGGTTGAAAAATCACATTTGTGTCCTTGGGTGAATTTCTAGGTCCCATGCAAGAAATGAGAATAAAATTAAAACATCTGGGCATCGTGGCTCGGCCTAGAACATTGAGAAACTTGGTTTTAAAATTCTTGTAAATTCAAAACACGTCTGAAAATCATGAAACTTGGCATGGATGTCATGTCATGGTACTACCATGTTGTGGTAGAAAATTTGGCCGAATAGGAACATATTTTGGTATAAGCTTCTTGCAAACCGAAGCTTCTCTCAAGAAGGCTCGTGGTTCTGAGAGGGAACGTGCCACCTTTGAGTGCGAAACGATATATGTTGTCCCCCTTGAGTTTATTTACAAAGGCAACATAGAACTACATGAGTGCCCAGTTAAATTTCAGAATTATTCCGGCTTCGTTTGGCCTTATTTACACATTAATTAAGTTTTTGGTCATTTAATGTGCATAATTCAAATTTGAACTACAAGCATATGCTCCCGTGCACCAAAGTTAGTTGAAAAATCACATTTGTGTCCTCGGGTGAATTTCAGGTCCCATGCAAAAAATGAGAATAAAATTCAAACATCTGGGCATCGTGGCTCGGTCGAGAACATTGAGAAACTTGGTTTTAAAATCATGAAACTTGGCATGGTGTCATGTCATGGTAGTACCATGCCGTGGTAAAAAAATTGGCCGAATAGGAACAAATTTACGTATAAGCTTCTTGCAAATCGGAGCTTCTCTCAAGAAGGCTCGTGGTTCGGAGGAACGTGTCACCTTTGTGTGCATAATTCAAATTTGAAATACAAGCACATGTTCCAGTGCACAAAGGTTGGTTGAAAAATCACATGTGTGTCCTCGGGTAAATTTCTAGGTTCCATGCAAGAAATGGGAATGAAATTCAAAATTCTGGGCGTCGTGGCTGGGTTGGAAACATTGAGAAACTTAGTCTTTTAATTCCTGTAAATCCAAAACACGCATGAAAATAATGAAACTTGGCTTGGTGCCATGACATGGCACCAACATGCTGTGGTAAATTTGCAGTCCGATTTGCGAAGGCGCACACATTAACAATCAACAAAGTCATTTGGAACAAGTGTTGTCACGTTACAATCGGAAACACAAGTATTATTGAAACCGTGGGCGTTCTACTTACTAGTACCATTTACGTGCCGCCACGCGTCCCCATTTTTTATTAGCTAGGAGGCGCCGTGCAGGGTAGCTATTTTAGTACAAGAGGCGTGCGATCACACCCCTGCGCGTGCTTATCGGGAGGAGAGCCCTTTGACCTCCATCTGCCGTCCACCTCTCTCCCAAGGTCTCCATTAATGGCGCCCGAGCCTCTGTTTAATGGCGTGGCTATGTCTCACATGACCGAGATTTAAGAGAGAAAAAATTAAATCTGAAAGCACGGATCTTGATGTAAGATCCGACGGACCTATATAGCATCTACTGCGACTTATAGCAAGACTAATGAATATATAAGGACGATTAAATTTTTCTTTTTGATCAAAGAAGGGCTTGCCCCTTCCGATTTTCATTACTGAAAACCACCACAATTCACAAGAAGTTCAGCACAACTCCAGCCTAACACGAAGGACTAAAAGCTACCAGATTGAAATCACAACATCCCAAGAGGCCAACAAAGGCCAAACATCCGCACTAGAACCCAACATTTCACAAACGACGACACAATCCACATCCTAAACCGATTATTACATCAAAAGAAACCAGGAAACTGAAGGAAGCCCAAGCAGCAACTAGAAGAACAAAGAATGCTGTGGTCGCCACAAAGAAGAGTTTTCTTCATTCCAGCTCGCAACATTGATCTTCCACGTAAAGATAAGGACGATTAATTGTCTTACATAATTAGAAAGATAATTAAAAAAGCTACATGCGGCTACGCCTGAAATACACAAGGGCAAAATAAGAAGGAAAACAAGGATCCGCTCGCTGATCTCTACTTTCTTGATGCGTTGTTTGCAGGCCATGGAACTAGTCTCCGCGGCGAGCAGCGATGAGCTCTTTCGTGTCCTCAAGACGCTGATTGAGAACATCCATGGATTCCTCCACCAGCCTTTGGCGCTCGTTGCGGAGCATGTCATTCTCCTCCATAAGTTTCTTGACGATGACGCCGGTCCTCTTCAACAAGGCACTGGTCTCCTCCTGCGGTCTCGCACTTGGACGATCTTCTCCCTCGGCAGTCGCGCTCGCCCGAGCCTCTGATTTCCTCCCTTATCTTCTCCCTCAGCAGGTCACGCTCGGCCCAGAGCCTCTCATTGCCCTCCCTTAGTTGCCGGATGACGTCGGTAGCCTGTTCAAACAAGGCTTTCATGTCGTCCTGCAACCTCGCCAGCCGGAGATCTGATCCATCGGCTATGGACGATCGCATGCATGCGCCAGATACCGCCGCCGCCGCGAGAAATTTTTCTAGGGCCTTGCGCGCGGGACATCTCTCGCTGCATTCGTGGCGCGGCGGGACATCTCTATCGCTTTCATGGCGCGCCGGACCATCTGCTGCATCGACGGCGCGGCGGGACCTCCGTGCTTCTACTTCAGGGCGGGGATATGTCGGCTGCTCTCAGCGAGGCAGGACATCTCTCGTGCTTCCGCTTCCATGCTCGCCTCTCCCTGGTGGCAATCTCTCGACCCAAAACTCACGCTGGCCATGGCAGACGCAAGGGAAGGATGCTTAATGACTTGTTTGTTTTTGTGGATGAGGAGTTGAGGAGGAATGTGCAGTCATCTTGGCATACTAGTATTTATACCGAGTACTAATATGCTCCTAAGTGGGAAACCGTTTAGGTTGTGATCGGTGTGAACAGGTTTGCAATTCAATATAGCATGGTACTAATACGCTCCTAAGTGGGAAACCGTTTAGGTTGTGATCGGTGTGAACAGGTTTGCAATTCAATATATCGTGGAGTAATTTGGAATGTGACGAGACGCAAGCTCAAAATTTATTGACGGTTCTAGTTTCGAAGTGCGGCACTATTCCCGGATGGAGTACTTCTTTTTCTACTCCCTCCTTTCCGGTTTTATAGGGCTTATCTCAAAATTGTAGTTTTTACATTTTATAAGGCTCAATTTGGTTGTTCCCCAACACATGTTCAGATTCCAAGGTGCATTAAATCATTGCATGCAAGTATTAAGAGAAAATTAACCAATGCATGTACTTTATGCATGCATGCAACTAATGCATTGATAAACATAATTTTTTGAGAAAACCAAAGAGAAGAGGTGCACGCACGCACTCGTCCTCTCACACACGCGACTGTTTTTTCTCAAAAAGGAGGATGATGACCCCCGGCCTCTGCATCTGGGAGTCACACACGATCTCAGTAGCTACTTAATTGTAGTGTTCTCAACCATCCGATTGGCTCTATCATGGATGTACCTATATACTAAAACATGTCTAGATACATCTATATTTTGACAAATGGAAGGCATGTATTGTGGAACGGAGGGAGTGCTTGTCATCAAAATGGATAAAAAAGGGACATATCTAGAACTAAAATATGTCTACATACATCTCCTTTTATCCATTTTGATGACAAGTAGTACTTCTTACCCAAAGGAACTTCATATCCAACAGATACAAAATATCCGTTCGACTGTTGGAAATTACTGATCTGATGTCGAAGTAATTGCTGCATCGCCACCAAAACCCACCATTTCTTAAGCTAAAGTAGACCAAGGTAATCCCTATATTAGCATATTACTAAGATAAATGAAGGCAATCAGAGAAACATTTAGGACGTGAGCTTGTCAATCTGAATGTGGAGGACACAAGCTTAGCCCCGCCAGCAGCTTGGGCGGACTGTCAAGAAGGTCAGCTCTCGCACGCCGACGCTGCCGGGATCCTTGCTACTTGTCACCTCCATTTCCACCTCGACGGTGTCGGTCGTGCCTTCGGCTCCCCGGCGGGCCGTTCGCCACAGCTTGGCCACATAGTGCGGCAGTGGGGACGCCCTCGCTCGATGCAGACGAACGACCCGGCGATAGGCGCTACTGATGTCGAGCACGCCGCCGACCAAGAAAAAGCGCGGGCGGTCCTCCTCCGCGAACAGCAAGAGTCGTGGCTCGGCGGTGGCACTTGCATCCGGAGCACCTGCCGTCTCGGATCCCGTGCACGGGCATGGGATGTGCGGTGCTGATGTGGTGGTAGAGCGCCGGCGGCAGGCCTTCATAGCCGCAGACGGGCACGGGGCATTTGCAGGGCGCGAGCGGACACACGCTCTGGTGATCGGTGAGCTTGTGGTAAGTGACGTAGAGCCCACAGCCTTCGTGCGGGCACTCCACCCTCACCGATGAAAGGATTGTCCGTGTTCCGCACGTCGAAGCCACCGCCGCGCTCGCACTTCTGGCACTGCCGCTGGTTCCCGGGGCGCTCGACGCGGCAGTCCGCGCTAGCCAGGTGCCCTATCTTGCACTGCAGAAATCAATCGAACAACACATCAATCAAGAAACCTGCACCTTGGTCAATCAGCCGAACGGACAAGGTGTATTCGAACCTCATACACTGGAGGCGTCAAGGGGCGGAGGGACAAGGGGCAGTGGAGCACGGTGAGGTCCATCGAGACCTTAGAGAGCTCCATCATCGGGTCCTGTTCGGTCTGCATGATCTCGCCCTCCTCGTGCACAACCATCTCTCGACTTGGGCCGGGGTATTACAAAGCTTTACCGTCACATATTTTATACTACTTCAAGGTGCATTAAATCAACACATGCAAGTATCAAAAGGAGAGTCACTGTCACGCCCAATATGCGACCCTATCCAAAAGGAACTCGAAGGTCCCACCAAGGATAGACCCGCATATTGGAAACGCTTTTGCAAGGTGGATATCATTACATCAACATTACATAATGCATAGGGATACATACATAAGGCACAAATGCCACCGAATACATCAACATCATACCAGATCAACATCCGACTACGATGAAACATAAACGAAACTCAAACGACATCCACCACTGCTAGCCCAGCTGCCGACCGAACCTATCCCCGATCAAGAAGAAGCGTAAGAACTCAAGACAAGCAAGCATCGCTCTCGCGTCATGATCATCGCAAACCTGTACACTGCAATCGGTGGTGTAGTAATCAGGAGCCACGAGGACTCAGCAATCCCATTACCATGGGTATCAAGACTAGCAAAGCTTAAAGGGAAAGGAAGGGATAAAGTGGTGAGGCTGCAGCAGCGACTAAGCATATATGGTGGCTAACATACGCAAATGAGAGCGAGGAGAGAAATAAAGGAACGGTCGTCAACTAGTAATGATCAAGAAGTGATCCTGAACTCCTACTTACGCCAAACATAACCCGAAACCGTGTTCTCCTCTCGATCAACCCCAAAAGAGACACTCACGATTACGCACACGGTTGGTGTATTATAATTAAGATCAACTTCGGTTTTCTACAACCGGACATTAACAAATTCCATCTGCCACATAACCGCGGGCACGGCTTTGAAAGTTCAAACCCTGCAGGGTGTCCCAACTTAGCCCATGATAAGCTCTCGCGATCAACGAAGAATAGACCTTCTCCCGGAAGCCCGATCAGTCTCGAATCCGGCTACAAGACATTTCACAGCAATAAAACAAGTCCAAGAAGACCTCCGGCGTGCGACACCCCACGATAGAAGCCGCAGATCTCGTCTCGAGCCACGACCGGATAAGCTAAGCGTCAGTGTACCGACGTAACCCAAGTTGCCAAGGGATGGTCCCAAGACGGTGCTCTAGTTTGGACCAACGCTAGACAAGCACCGCCCGGAGGGTAATAAAGATGACCCTCGGGATGCGCGACTCCCAAGGTAAAAAGGCTAGGTGAGGCAAATGTAAAACCAATGTTGGGCCTTGCTGGAAAAGTCTTATTCAAAGCGAACTGTCAAGGGGTCCCATAAATCACCCGACCGCGTTAGGGACGCAAAATCCGGGAACATAATACCGATATGACGGAAACTAGGGCGGCAAGAGTGGAACAAAACACCAGGCATAAGGCCGAGCCTTCCACCCTTTACCAAGTATATAGATGCATTAATTAAATAAGATATATTGTGATATCCCAAAAGTAAACATGTTCCAACAAGGAACAACATCTCCATGTTCCAACAAGGAACAAACTTCATCTTCACCTGCAACTAACAACGCTATAAGAGGGGCTGAGCAAAGCGGTAACATAGCCAAACAATGGTTTGCTGGGAAGGGGAACAACGAGTTAGAGGTTCATGGCAATTTGGGATGGCTTGATAAACAGGTAATAGGTAGCGCAGCATAGCGAAAGAACGAAGCAACTAGCATAGCAATGATAGTAGTGAGATCCAGGGTAGCGGTCATCTTGCCTGAAATCCCGCAAGGAAGAAGAACGAGTCCATGAAGAAGATGAACGGATGAAGCCGAACCAAGCGTAGACGAACGAATCCTCACGATCGCAACGAAACAGGAACTAACAAGAAGAAGCACACAACATAGTAAACACACCACACATGAACAAGACATGATGCACAACCAAGCATGATGCATGACAAAGCTACATGAAGCTACTCATGGCAAGGGATGAGGCAAACAAGAACAACACATCAAGGCAAGTTTAAATGAGGCCGGGAATAACATAGAACAATTCCGGTAAGTCCTCATATGCAAATTTCGAAATTGGTCCAGATCTGAATAAACATTATGTTCAAGTTGTTAAACAGCAATTTAATATGCACCACGATGATCTACACGAAATTCTAGTCAAGTTACATATAAAGTTCATTAAGTTCGGAGCTACGGGCTAGAAGATATGAGCAAAACAAGTTAGGCATGGCATTGATGCAAAATGCATACAAACATCAAGCAAACACCTCAAAACAAAGGATCCAACATGATAATATGAAACTACATGCAAAATCAAGCAAGTTTCATATAGAGCACACTCAAAACGGAGCAACGGTTCAACACATACACCCTATACAAGTTTAAGGGATAAGCTGTCCAAAACAGCAACTAGGCATATTGCAAGCATCAAAACAACATGCTACAGCACCTCAATATGAAAACAAAAGGCATGGGCATGATGTACAGGTAAAGCATTACAAAACATGAACACTGAGCTACCTCCAGAAATCACTAGAACATGCTCAAAATGACATGGCAAGATTGCAACTAATAACAGTTTCAGGCATTGGCAGAAATAACATCAGGTTGCAATGTTTAGAGCTATGAAACAACATGTTACAGGAACTTAACATGGCAAACAAAGGCATGGCATGAATCTACTCAAAGCATATAACAAAAGTCCTTTAGTGACCATAAGCCAAAAGGATCAGAAATTATAGTAACACCCATGTCAAAATTGAAAGTTTCGTTAATAGATTCAGCAACATGGCATGTCAAAAACTGATAACAAGTAGGCATGTTTACAAGCTCAATGCACTCACTACAGAGCCTTATATGAAAAACTAAGCATACTTACATCAAGAAGACATGGCATAGAAGACATAAATGGCAAGAATAATAACATAGCATACATGGATCAACCACAACAACCTAAGCAAAATTGAATAACATGTAAACAATCTGCCAGGAAACATTTGATAGCAAAAGTAGAGCTCGATTGACTCAAGCTAGACTACTCCATAATTGCAAACAAGGGCATGGATGGATAGAGCAAGACATTTTTTACAAAACATCCTTACTGAAGTATCTCAAAATATGCATGGAACTCTCTGTAGCATCAAGTAAACATGGCATCAAAATAACAGCAAACAGGGCTGAAATCAGCAACAACAAGACACCTAGTTTGCATGCTTGTGCTAGTCACCACATAGATCACAAAAATACATAGCAAGCACCACTGTAAATAAGACATGGCATATTGCAAAACACATGTAGAACTCAAGTCCATAGGATGCACACATCAATCATGGCAAAAATGACAAAAGTGCATGTTCTGATAAAAATCAGAAACTAACATCACATAGCACTCTTCTAACAGCATTTCGGGCATCAAGATGAGCTCAAATGAAAATGATGCAATGAGATGAAATGATCTACTCTTCGAGACGAACATTTTGACATATTACACGCGCAAAACGGAGCTACATGCATGGAGATATAACAGGTCAAAGTATGCAACACTTTATGAGTTTTTAAGGACTTAGCTGATTCTGAAAAAAAAAACAGACGGGCGCCCAAAAGCTAAAATACGCCCAGGCGCGGGATAGGGGGGCGGCTCACCACGGGCCTGGCCCAGGACGGCAGGGACGAAGTGGGCCAGAGGAGTTGGGCCATCGGGGGGCGCGGCCCACGGGCACTGGAGGCGTCGTCCTCCCGTGCTCCTCACGGGCAGGAGCCATGGCGGCGGCGCCACCGGCAGAAGAGGCCGGCGAAGGCCGAGGCGAGGCGGGGAGGGCCCAGCCGGATCCGGGCGGAACCGGTGAGGCTGGATCCATTCCCCACGGCGGCGAGGCCGGGCGGTGACGGGAGCAGCCTGCGGGGTAGAGAGAGAGAGTTGAGATCTGAGAGAGAGAGAGGGAAAACGAAGGAGGACGGGGAGAGAGGAGGCAGGATCGGCTGGTTTCTCGCCCGGCGACGAGGCCGCAAGGCGGCGGGTCGGGCCTCCTGCTCCGGGAGGCCCCCAGTGGCCGGAGCGCAAGGACGAGGCGGCGGCGAGGGCATCGAACGAAGAAGCGGGCGAGGGCAGGGCGCATGGGGTCGGGCCCGGCCGCGGCCAGGCGGGCTTGCAGGCCCGATCTGGTCTGGCGGGCTCTGGGGGAAGGGGAGGCGCGGGGAGGCCAGGTGGAGGCGTGCGAGTGGCTGCGGGAGACGGGGGAGGCGACGTGGAGGTGCCCGGTTGGCCGGGGCGACGCCTCAGGTGGCGGCGCGGCCTCTGGGCCGGCGACAAGTGGCGGGGCAGGGTCGGCCGGCGCTGAAAACGAGGAGGAGGTGGTTGGTGGCGCGGAATCTGAGGAGGGGAAGGCTAGAGGTAGGTGGAGGGGGGTTAGGCTGCCCAAAATGGACAAGGGGTGTCCATTTATAGCACATAGCTAGGGTTTTTGGGGGTTTTGGAGCCCTGCGATCGCGATCGTGCGGCTCCGGACAGAGGGGAACAAGGTGGGCTGCGAAGAGAGGCCTCGGGCTGAGAGGAGAGAAGAGAAGTGAGGCCCGGTGACTGTCCCGGAGACCGAAACGTCCGATGAAGGTACCTGCAGCGGTACCGCTATGTTTAACGGTTGGGCAGTCAAACGGACTCCGAATGCGACGAAACTCGACAGGCGCTCTGTCTACACTATAATAAGACCGCGTGCCAAGTTTTGACTCATTCCGAGAACATTTTTCGGCCACTCGCGAAATGAGGTAAAAGGGGGCGCCGGGAGACATAGGAGTGCCGGATTGCAAAACGGACAACGGGGAAAATGCTCGGATGCATGAGACGAACACGTATGCAAAAAGAAATGCACATGATGACATGATATGAAATGCAAATGATGACATGGCAAAGAGAGACACGCAAAGCACATGACATGGCAATGGCAGCGAATAACTGGCAGGCACCTGGCGCATCGAATCTGGGGCGTTACAGTCACAGCATGCATGCATGCGTTGTAATTAATTCATTGGTAAACGCAAATTATTGAAATATACGTATCGAGTGCAGTGCTTTGATGTGTCGCATCAACTCGTACATCAATGAGAAGTTTGATTATCCTCTCCTCGCGGACTTAATCGCACTTTTGCCTTTGGCTGTATGACAGTTGGCCACACACTGTCGGGCCCACCTGTCATACATGCAAAGGCAGGAGCATCCCTCCCTATCCCATGAGCGTGGTGGCTGGCAAGACTAGGAGAAGCTTTCGCTACATGCTCTCCCTCCCGCACGCGGTGGACATGCAGCAGTTCAATCGGTGTCAGATGGCCAGAAGCGTACTGTAGTACTCCTCCAGTGCAGTAGTACTCCATCATTGTTCGACTTCAAGAGGCGAAGAGCCAAGCGCAGCCCGACGCCGTGTGGCAGTTTCATGTGTAGAGTAGTCTAGGATAGCGTGTACCGTGCTGTAAGCTTAAAATCGTTGGGGTCGGTTCCATGCTATGTGGCCGTCTTGAAGTTTTTTTAAAAAATAGTCTTCGCCCTACCGACACCACAGTGATTGTAGTTTGCACGCTCATCTGGTCAAGACATGAATATATTTTTTAATTTGTTTTTTTCGAAAAGGGGGGACTCCCGGCCTCGCATCGTAACAATGCATACGGCCACATATATTTTAATTTGTGGTGGGTAAATGTTAGAGGTTGCAGCAAATATATTGTACATCATGGGTCTTTCAGCCAAGTTTAGAGGCAAGCATGTGGGGCCAAGCTATGATGTGTCGCGTCAACTCGTACAACAAGGAGAAGCTTGATTTTACTACACGCCTTCTCCCTCACCCATGCGCGTGGTTGCTGGCAAACTATGACAGGCTTTTGCTTAGTAGTACTTCTACAACAAGCTATCCGTCCCGCTCGCGGTGGACGGACATGCAGCAGTGGATTCGACATTGTAGAAGCAGTAGTAGTAACATCATTGTTCATCTTCTCGAAGAGGTGAAGAGCCAGCGCAAACCGAACGTTGCGATTCTGTAACATTGAGCACGATATAGCCGAGCTCTTGCATGAGACAAAATTGCTATCTGAGCCCACTATTGTACTAGTACGTACAACTACTTGCTAGTATAGCCCTATAAACCAGAAAGGAGTATTTGCCCTTCTAGAGATTTCAACAAGTGACTAGACTACACCGAGACGGAGTACATATGGAGCGAAATGAGTGATCTGCACCGTAAATAAATACGTACTAGTTCTATCGTTTTCCTCTCCGGGGTGCACAATATTGAGTATACTGACTAGTCTCTTTTTGACACGCATTTACGTTTTTTTACACAGTACAGATGCAAGCGCTCATATACATGCGAATACACTCACCCCTATGAACGCACACACGCACGGCACTATCATCTTGAAATTTATGAAGTCACCATAGGCACCTCATCGTCGACGGGTCCATAGGTGCTTGAATGCCAAGGAGGGAGAGGGTAGCGGTTCCCGAGACATTGAACGGTCAATGATGCATCCTCAATTACATGTAGAGGGAATTAATTGGAGAAGCAGAATAGAGCCAGCACAATGTGAATGCAACAGGGTTTGGACTCTCATATAATAAAGGCGCCCCACCACTCCAATCCATCTACTCCCAAGTCTCTGCGCAACACTGCTCACTCCAAACCAAGACCAAGTGACCAGAAGCCACAAGCACCTATGGAGGCGATGGACGCGAGCGGTACTCGGTTGTGCCAAATCATCCAAGGCGCCGGCCTGCGGCCCCGCACCATGCAGCATTTCCAGACGGTGCTGGCGACCGCATGCATCGTAGCCCTCGCCGACGCCGGCTTAGCCTCTCGCATGGACGACATGATGGTCAACTCCATCCGCAAGTTCACCGCCGTCAAGAAGCGCGAGGACGATCTTGCCGTACTACTCCAGCCCGCGCGCCCAGGCTCCTCATTTCCTGCCACCCTCATCGGCCTGCATGGTGACGAACTCTTTCAAGCCCTGGTGGCCCTGCAGGTGCTGGAGGTCGCGACGAAGAATGTGCACCTCGAGGCTGCGCCGCCGCAGCAGCGCCGCCATGCAAGAAACCGTCGACCGCACATCCACGCCTATGAGGAAATCGTCTACATAGGCCACTACAAGGCAAGCGAGGGCGAAAAGACGTTGGCCTTCTTCCAATGACCGAATCTTTGGGCGCCATTGTTCGAAGCACGCCGACCTCGCCACAAAGCCGCTGCTACTTAGGCGTCGTTCGGTGGGCCGGCGCCCTGAGTCGAGGAGGTGGACGTCGTCGATGGATGCATCTCTTCTTCTTGCCTCCTGTAACCAGCACTACATCGCCTCGTGGCATTAATGTTTTATTAGTATAGTACTCCCTCCGTTCCCAAATATAAGTCTTTCTAAAGATTCCAGCAAGTGACTACTACATATGGAGCAAAATGAGTGAATCTACACTCTAAACTATGTCTACATACATCTGTATGTTGTATTCCATTTTAAATAGTATCTAAAAAGGCTTATATTTATGAGCGGAGGGAGTATATGGCATTTTATTCCAACAGAACGCTTTCACCGTGAGGTGGGGCATGATTGAGCAAACCCACCCTGCCCACCCAAGCGTCGGCCGAGTTTAGAATTAGAAGAGAGAAACGAGGGAGGAGAGCTAGCTGTAGCACTGACGCTTGTTGTCGAGATGGGACTCGTGTTCATAGAATAGAATCTTGAGCACTCGTGCCTCTTTTTTTAGGGAAAAATTAGTTGTATGTCTAGTACCACTAGTTGGGTGCGTGCGACCTATAGCTATCATCACTTTAGGTCTCCTTTTCGAACCGCGGCTACACTTCACAGTACATATTATTTCACGCATTTATCCTCCTATATGTACTCCTAGGCTATTTCCACGTGCTCCCATTCGCCGACATGTGGGACATAGAGCATCTTGGTCGTAGTGCATGCACGACTCGGAGCATATGCCGGGGTAATTTACATTTCAGACCTCACGAACTACATGCAAACCCCCCGCAGAAGAATAAATAAATGAATGAATTACTACATAAAACCGGATTATTTTCATGGAAACCGGAGCACGCTCATTAAATTTTGGACATAACATGTTTATAAAAAATGACTGGACCGAAACCAGTCTAAGGGCCTCTTTGATTTTTCCCGCAAAAAAGGGCCACTTTGATTCGCAGGATACTGAAAACACAGGAATGGGGAAAGTATGATGGCGATGAAACGAGATGAGGAGAACTCTAACTCAGTTAGAGGTTAGAGTTAGATTCTAACCCTGAACTAACTCTAAACCAAAGAGGTGTATGGATGGCAGGGTTAGATTGACAATAAATGCTCTATCTCAATCATTGACTACTTTGGACCCTATTTCCTGCCGGATTTGGACGGTGCTTGGATACGTTTTAGTTCCATGACTAAAAGTAGTGAGACTAAAACTTGCTAGCCTCACCCATGCTTGGATCCAAATACTAAAGAGACTAAAATCAAGTTAATGAGCATTTATTATCCTCCAAACCCCTCCAATCCAGAACTCGCCTGTGTTAAAGGAGAGGAGTTAAATGAGGAGAGAGAGGACTAATCCACATTTTAGTAGGGGTACCCGTGACTAAATTTTTTTGTCTCGAGACTAGTTTTAGCCCCTCTTTAGTCAGGGGTGCTTGGAACTTTAGACTCTTAAAGAGACTATTTTTAGTCAGACTAAAATAAGTCCCTTGGATCCAAGCACCCTCTTGGTGTGGCCAGCTCTTCTGTGGCCTCCTCCCGCTCAAAATTGACATAAACGAACCATCTATACAAATCAAGCATGCAAAACATGATAATTTTTACTTTGTCCATACAAATGAGCTATCCCACTTAAACATACAAGTCGTCAATCAAGCTTCACAAAATAAAAAAACACTTCATGAAACAAAGAAAGAGCTAACTCATCACGGAAGTCAGTCATGATAGGGAGGGAGCCCGGAGCCCTCACGCACCGAGGAGGAGCTCGCCATCGCCGCTCTGGAGGAAGGCTCAGAGAGCCCAAGCCCCGAACCCTCCGACGCCTGCCCTTGCGAGTTGAGGTCGACACCGCATGGGTAGCAGGCCGCTTGCCACCGATCGGGCACTTAATCTTTGGGCCTCTAGAAATAATGCAAGCTCAGAACTAAAATACCTAGAAAGGTGAACTGAATCTTTGGGCCTCTAGAAATAATGCAAGCCTGAAACTGAAATACCTAGAAAGATGAACTGAATCTTTGGGCCTCTAGAAATAATGCAAGCCTGAAAGTGAAATACCTAGAAAGGTGAACTGAGTCTTTGGGCCTCTAGAAATAATGCAAGCCTGAAATTGAAATACCTAGAAAGGTGAACTGAATCTTTGGTCCTCTAGAATAATGCAAGCCTGAAATTGAAATACCTAGAAAGGTGAACTGAATCTTTGGGCCTCTAGGAATAATGCAAGCCTGAAATTGAAATACCTAGAAAGGTGACCTGAATCTTTGGGCCTCTAGAAAGATTTATTACCTCCTCAAGCAGCATCAAACAATTCCATGCGTGCACCACAAATCTATACCAAGTTTGATCAAGATCTACTTTTCCAAATCAGAATTAGCGCTAGAGCAAGCAAGATCAATGATATTGTCGTGAGACAGAGAAGGAACGAACAAACTCACCCCTCTCGCGACCTCCCTGGTAGATGCGCCGCCGCCGCGCACGGCAGAGGGAGAAAAACGACTGATGAAGGGGGAGCGGTGCGACCTTCGAAGGCCGGAGGGAGAGGGCGGCCGGAGTAGGGTGGCAGAGGCTGGAAGGAGAGGGAGGGCAAAGGAGAGAAAGGGCGAGCGGCCCTATGGGGAACAGAGAGGAGTCGTGCGAGAGGGGGGGAGCGATCTGGTATGGGCAGGGGAGACTTTTTTAGTTCTCTTTTAGTGGGCCCGAGGATAACTAACCCAATTAGAACCTCTCCACCGGGCTAGTTTTTTTAGCTGGGTTAGAGCAAACTAGCTCAAACTAACCCCTCTTGTTTCGATAATTTGAGGCTATTTCAACCCAAACTAGCTCTAACTCAGGGATCCAAACAAAGAGGAGTGTTACTGTACATGCTACAGTGTGGACCGTAGCACATTGTTTTTTATGGCCATATCACCACATTGTTTTCTAATGCTGGTTCACTGGGCTACCGTGGTTCGCACTGCTGGTTCACTGGGCTGCCGTGGTTCGCACTCCTCCGACCTGAGTAGTACTCCCTCCGT
The DNA here is from genome assembly GCA_021605205.1 of Aegilops longissima. Taxonomy (NCBI): domain Eukaryota; kingdom Viridiplantae; phylum Streptophyta; class Magnoliopsida; order Poales; family Poaceae; genus Aegilops; species Aegilops longissima. The sequence continues at coordinate 384,507,333 of CM038678.1, read as the reverse complement.
TCCTAAATATAAGTCTTTGTAGATATTTCACTGTGGACCACATACGGATGTATATAGATGCATTTTATGTGTAGATTCACTCATTTTTCTCCGTATGTGGTCCATAGTGAAATCTCTCCAAAGACTTATATTTAGGAACGAAGGGAGTAGTATAGTACTAGTATATACCACATCATTATTTGCTCCTTCTTACTACTCCGACATGTGGGAGAGCCAAGATCCGGTCGACGTGTCATGCACCAGATTAGGCGCTGAACGGAAGGGGGCATCACCCGGTCGGGCGCCAGAATTCATGACTATAGTAAGTGGTCATATCACAAGTCTTTCCAGCAAGTAACACGCCACAAATCGCACAGCCCCACTCGCCACCCTCCTCGCCTCTCTGTCAAACCGCCTACCCAAAACTGCCACAGACTTGCCGGGAAAAGCCCGCCCTCAACTTTTAACTACGCGAAAATAGTTCGAGCTTGTTCGTTCTATATAAATACAGTACTTATCAGATGTTTGTTCACCCGTGGGGTTGTTCAATGAATGGAGGGCGGGGAGCACAAGTGAACAATCTCAGTAGTACTACTAGTAGTAAGTAGGAGTCGTCAAGAGTCACCTTAAATAGAGAGTCTTTTCTTTAGTGCCACGTACACAAATTGAAACGCTTGTTGTGGAGAGAAAAAAGATAATCACTCCACTATATATGGACGCAGGGGCCTGAGCGCTTGCTTTACTAGGGTTGCTCTCTTCATTCTCTCATCCTCTCCAGACATAAACAAGACAGCGGTAGCGACATTTTCTCTCTGCTCACCGCTGGTCACAGATCCGAGATCCCTTCGGCCGGTGTGGGTAGAGGACTAAAAGGTGCATCGTTCACGCGGTCATCACCGCCGAGGGAGGAAACCCACAGCTGCCGGAGGGTCCCGATCCTCTGCTCGTGCCGTTCTCTCCGACACAGCGCCGGCTCGGGAGGTCCTCCGACCCTTCTTCCTCCCTGCCGTATTGTCCGCAGATCCAACCTGCCATCGCCGACATCCCGACGACCCTCACGTATAAGTTCTTCAAAGCGGCCTTGCTCTACTGCCCCAGCTCCCCACGTGTCTGCATGTGCATCTTTTTCTACTCCCATCAGCTCTTCCAAAGCCACCTAATTTTTTAGTATTATTAGAGGTAAAGCTACTTCATGCATTCGAATCTAGGGCTTTGTTCAAACAACAAAGAAAGGGGGGAAAGTTGTAGCATGAATCTAGGACTTGATTCAAAGAGGAAATAATATGGTGAAAGTAGTAGAGACCGGATACCCAACCGGTCTCTTGGTTGAAAAGGGAAATAATGGGAAAACGCAGTACAAACTGGATAAGGAACATATCTATTATTGGTTGAAAAAAGGATAGAAAGTGGCGGCTGGTGGAAAAGTCAACAGTATGTCCAGGATTAGATTTGCTGCCATCACATAGTAAAAGGTCTCGAGATTAGATTTGCTGCCCTCACATAGTAAAAGGTCTCGGATTAGATTTGCTGCCCTCACATAGTAAAAGGTCTCGAGGATTAGATTTGCTGCCCTCACATAGTAAAAGGTCTCGAGATTAGATTTGCTGCCCTCGCATAGTAAAAGGTCTCGAGGATTAGATTTGCTGCCCTCACATAGTACAAGGTCTCCGTGATTAGGTTTGTTGCCCTCACATAGCATGAACAAACTCGGCATCACAACTTTATGCCTCCTTGTAGGTACATTGTGCTTGATCGTCCACCGTCGCATGTCCTTATACCAACCTTTTGTTGTTGTTAATGTAAGGCGCATGTAAAATGAAGCGATCACACTGTTACCTTAGAGACATGTCTAACCAAGTTATTGTTAATATAATGCCTCCAGTGATAAGATGCAATTAAACTGTGTTACAAATGGCACTCCTGCTGTTTTCCCCAGTATGATAAGTAAGTTGCTCCTTTACGTTGCTGAGTGTCCTGGTGTCCCCATGGTCCCATGCCCTTAAACCAACTCTTTAGCTGCCGTTGATTTACTGCGTCTGGTAAACAAGCAATGCCACCATTAAAGTAATCCCATATTTGAGGAATCTCATTGTTGATCGTAATGCTTCTGGTAACATGAAACATTGCTGACGTTTTAAAATTTCTACTGTCCTTGCGTGATTGCCATGAACATAATTAAGATGCTTCTTTTCATTTTGTATATGTTTCGTATATTCTTATTGACCAGCAACTGTTTACTTTCTATCTTTTTGTGCAGATAGGGATATCCTATTCACCTTGTTGCTATTGTGACCTTTTGGTGAACTGCACAAAACACTTTTTTTTTGGAATGAGTGTCTTGTGCAGTTCAACTAAAATGTCATGTGGGCAACATCTCTCAATTTTGGTGGAACTGCACAAAATGGTGATTGGAGTTTCCAAAATCTCCGTCAAGTTTCTGCTGGTAATCTCGTGCAACATTTTATTAGCATTTGCAAGATGGAGCCATCACTGTCACCACAATGGCACTTTATTTTAGTGGAACTGCACAAAAGGATAAGAAAATTATAGTTGTACCTTACATGAGCCGGACAGCCAACCTTAATGTTCCTCAATTTTAGTGCAACTACTAAAGAAGAACCTGCCAGCTCACAAGAGCAAGTACTTCTTGCTAGCTGAATGATGCAATCTTTGCTTCATTTCAGGTGAACTGTAGAAAAAGGCGCATGAATTGAATCATGGAACTCTAGGCAGACCTCATCCAAGTAGAGCTGGAGGTTTAGTTCAAGGAGGTCGCTATTAAAGCAAAATCATGCTCTCATATCTCCTTGTTTGTGTTGTGCAAACATGATGTGCAAACAGGAATACTCAACTACAGATGTTGTGACGGTCAAGAGCATTCGCCAAGTTCTTCGATTGTATGACATGGCTAGCCAAGATGGATTTAATCCCGATATTCACTTTATTAAAAGGCTCTAATGGGTTGGTTCTGAAGCTTGCAAGCTAGGAATCAGTGAGATGTGTAGGCATCTTTGTTGTACTTATTATTTGAATCTTATTTGTTGGTTCTGAATCTTGCAAGTTGGGAATCAATGAGATGTGTAGGCATCTTTGTTGTACTTATTATTTGGATCTTATTTGTTGGTTTTGAATCTTGCAAGCTGGGAATCAATGAGATGTGTACGCATCTTTGTTGTACTTATTATTTGGATCTTATTTGTTAGTTCTGAATCTTGCAAGCTGGGAAACACGACATGATGATGCAGAGGACAACAACCATAACAAACAGTTCAAACTTGGTAGTATTATCTTTGTGAAAGTGCGACAAATGTGCTGATCGTGTGCATCCTGAGAACAATAATTCTAATTGTTGTGCATGTTGATCATGTGGCACTGATAGAACGAGCGAATGCATTGCTTGTTTTAAGTATAAATTTCTATTAAAGCTAATTAAATTTAAGTAAAGTGACCACTAACTCCTGTTATTACAAGACTGTCTGAGACCCACTCGTGAACCGACGTGTGGCCGAGGGTGCATCTTCTGCCGGGCGTGCAGCGGACGAGGGAGGGGTAGTAACTGTTGTCGCCCGTACACACTCAGCTTACTGTTGAATCCAGTTCCCCAAGAGCTGAAAAACGAACGGCTGCCGCTGCCTACACACTCGTTCACTCGAAGAGACTCCAATGGTGATCCGAGGGGTGAGCCTGCTGGATATGGAATTCAGCAAGGAGTTCCCCTTTGAGTTCGCCGTTCAGTCCTATGGCTGCACCAAGTTGAATGTGATGTATACCAACGATACGGACTCGGTGAAGCTCTGCCTCGCCTCAGTCCTATGGCTGCACCAGGTTCTGGAGCATTCGCCCGTTTCATCGGTAGCACTGACTGCACCTTCGCTACGGTGGAGAGAAGGAAGAACACGACGATTCGCCATCCGTGCAACAAGCTTGTCGACATCCGAAGCAATACAAGATCATCGACAGCGGCAGGAAAAGGACTCCGTGGTTGACCTCGCTGAGACCATCATCGACCCACGATCGCCAACATGAAAGAAGACGACCGGACACGTGGGAGGTACCTCTGAATCTAGCCTACATAACCTACGCGGCCAGGGACGATCGCATGCTACGACATGTACAGCATATCTTGAACATGAGGGCGTATTCGCTTCCGTAACCGACGAGTACACGGACAGCCGTAGCGTCATGATCAAGCGTGCCAAGAAGGTCTAGATGTTCTACTTTATCTGTTTATAAGCACCTTTATCATCTGAGTGTTTCATGCATTAGCCTATGTATCGTAATTATCTGTTTTGTCCGAAATATTTCTTTTAAGAACCCATTAACCTAATTGCTTTTTTAGTGGCTATTTGCTTATGTATGTAAACTAGTTCACTTGTCCGTAAAAAAAACTAGTTCACTCAGCTGCCGTGCTTTGAATCTCCTTCCTCCCAACATATTCCCCTCCTCAGGTGGACCCAGCAGGTCTCTGAATTTTCTCCCACTTTCTTTTTCGATGTAAACTGAGTTTTCTCCCAGTACTTTCCCCAAGAACCAACTCAACTGTCCCACGTCTAGCCTAAAAAATAATAATACCCCACGTACTATTAACTCATCAAATTAAAATGATATTTCATTTCGTAAGTTGAAAGTTCTTACAAAATAATAATAATAATTGTTTAAACTTGGCAAGTTAACTCCAAGTGATTGCGTACATAAGCTTGCAAAGATTTTACTGACGTGCAATCATGCGTTTATGTTTTTATAACATTTCTCCGTCTAGCCCAACATGATATTTTCACCCAGCCCAACAAGTCTGCGGATTTCGAGAAAAATGCAAATGGGATTTAAACGGGTTGCATAGATGCTACATCATTGTTTCACCCAGCCCACCAAATGGACTAAAAAAACAAATGGACTGGCTGACATGTGGGCGATGAGGTCGGTTTAAGAAGGCGTTGGATTACATCCAACGGCCGGCATTCTTCTTCAATCTCTCATCTTCTTCCCCCAGCGCTGCCGGAACCGCCTGCTCCAGCCTTCGGCGTCCAGCGGCGTTGTTTTGCGCTCCTCAGCGAAACGCTACCCCGCCAACGGCCAGGCCATCCCTCCACTCCGCACGTCCTGTTATTCTCTGCCGAGTGTAGGCCCACCCCGCACCCGAACCAGTCAAGTTTCCCACTCCTCTCCATCTGCGACTCCACTGCCGCGTCTTCCCCATCTCCGGGTCGTTCCAGTCTGGGGCCTCGCCGTCGTCCACCGCCTCGGTGCGCTTGGCGTGGCGTGGTCAACATACGAGAGTCATCGGAAGTTGACCGTACGTGGAGAGCCTGACGGCTAGGACCCACGAGGTCCATGGTCGCACGCAAGGAAAGTTCCTCCTTATTACGCCTTTGTGCGTGCCTTTGTCGTGGGAAGGGCTTCTGTATTTCGCGAAAAAACGTTCCCCCCGCTGACAGGTCGGACCCACCAGCTATATCTTTGCACGCAAGGAAGTGCCTCCTTATTACGCACCAAAAAATGAATACCCCCTGCTAGCTGGGACCCACCATAGTGGGTGGCTGATTTGGGGGCCTACTAAGTTGACGAGGACGGAGGGCTTTGTCAACTTAGTCAATATGAACGATACTAGCTCCAGTGACCGTACGATGTCCATCCAACGACCATAGTGCTTCTTCAACCTCTGGTCTTCTTGCTCCAGCCGCCCAAAGCAGCGTCGGTCGTGCCGCGTGCTCCTGCCTCTCGTGGCCGGCTGTGATGACGCGGAGGCCTCACCGCCCCCTACTACTCCCACCGCTGGCCCAGGGTATCCCTCTACTCACCCACACCCCCTGTTATTCTGCAGCGACGGTAGCCTCACACCGCAGCCGAACCAGTGAACCCTCGTACTCCTCTCCACGTGGGCATCCACTGCCGCGTCTTCCCCGGCTCCGCGTCGTCCCCTTCCTAGGCCTCGCCGTCGTCCACCGCCTTGGTGCTCTCTGCGCGGTGTGGTTAATGTGGTCAACGACCGACTTCCATCGGAAGAGTACTGTACGTGGAGAGGCTGACAGCTGGGTCCATGGCCACAGCCCAGTTTTTTTGTGATTTGCCAAGTAAGTCGCTTTGTCAAGCCTGTTGGGCTGCAAATCTTTCAAGACGAGGAGAGCTTCATTCGGCTAGCCGAGAAAATGGCCTATCAGTAATGAGAAATGGGATGTACATTTTTAAAACACATCAAACCGGCAATTAGTTTCAAATATCTTTTTTTCATTTCGAGATTTTAAATTACATTAATTTTTATGCGTGGAGAATTTGTTGGTTTTTATATTGATATACATTTATTTTTAAAATCAGTTTGAATGTGAGTCGAAATTTCGGGATTAAAACAGTTCGGACCAAGACCAAATATGCAAAAATTCGTATAATTTTTAACCGTGGCCACGATATGGGCTGTAATGCTAACAAAAAGAATATGGGCTCCAAAAAAACCTTAAGAATTAGCAAATGGGTTGTAAATTATTAGAAATAATGGCAAATGGGTTGTATGTTGTTTTCCACAGATTTGAGGAATTCCTAAAAAGGTTGACGACAAGCAAAGGATCGTTGGATGTCCATCGAACGGCCGCCGTGCTTCTTCAATCTCTGCTCTTCTGCTCCGGCCGCTCAAACAAGCGCCCGGAGAGTGCTCGCTCCTCCTCCTCACGGCGGTCTGTGTGCTGCCTTGAGCCTCACCGCCCCACCGTACTCCCATCGCTGGCCTAGCCATCCTCTACTCACCCACACCGCTGTTATTCTCCGGCGACGGCAGACGAACCAGTAAACCCTCGTACAGTCGTACTCCCCTCCGCGTGGGAAACAACTGCGAGTCTTCCCTGCCTCCGTGTCGTTCCCTTCCTAGGCCTCGCCGTCGTCCACTGCCCTGGTGCTCTCGGCACGGCCTGGTCAACGTGGTCAACGGCCGACATGCATCTGAAGTGGACTGTACGTGGAGAGGCCGACAGCTGGGTCCACGGCCGCAAGCGAGGAAATGCCTCCTTATTACGTGCAAAATAATGATTCCTCCACCTGACATCAGGGACCCACCGAAAGGGCCTCTGTATTTTGCAAAAAAAATGTTACCGCCGATGACAGCTCGGACCCACCAGCTATATCTTCGCACGCAAGGAAGTGCCTCCTTATTACGCACAAAAAAAATGAATACTCCCCCTGTTAGCTAGGACCCAGTATAGTGGCGGGCTGACTTGTGGGCCTACTAAGTTGACGGGGATGGAGGGCTTTGTCAACTTAGTCAATATGCACGATTCTAGCTCCAATGACCGTACGATGTCCATCCAACGGCCGTAGTGCTTCTTCAACCTCTAGTCTTCTTGCTCCAGCCGCCCAAACCAGCGCCGGTCGTGCCTCGTGCTCCTGCCTCCCGTGGCCGGCTGTGATGCGGCGGAGGCCTCACCGCCCCTACTACTCCCACCGCTAGCTAGGCTATCCCTCCACTCACCCACACCCCCTGTTATTCTGCGGCGACGGCAGCGCAGCCGAACCAGTGAACCCTCGTACTCCTCTCTGCGTGTGCATCCACTTCCGTGTCTTCCCCGGCTCCGCGTCGTCCCTTCCTAGGCCTCGCCGTCGTCCATCGCCCTGGTGCTCTCGGCGCGACGTGGTCAACGTGGTCAAGGAACGGCTTCCATCGGACGTGGACTGTACGTGGAGAGGCTGACAGCTGGATCCACGGCCGCAGCAAGGAAGTGCCTCCTTATTACGTACAAAATAATTATTCCTCCACCTAACAGCAGGGACCCATCGGACGGGCCATCGTATTTTGCCAAAAAACGTTTGCCCCTGACTGCTGGGACCCACCAGCTACATCTTCGCACGCAAGGAAGTGCGTACAGGCAAAAAAAAAACGATTCACCCCCTGACTGCTGGGACCCACCAGCTACATCTTCGCAGGCAAGGAAGTGCCTGACAGTCGGGACCCACCTGATCGAAGCGTACGTAGCGTTGTCATTCTGGTCGCGAACGTGTATGCGTACATATATACCGTGGATGTAGAGGCGGCGCGCGTCGTAGTAGTAAGCGCCGCCGTAGCATGTACACGCGTCGTCTGCGCCGGGGTGCAAGAAAGAAAATAAGGCCACGTATGTGTACATACGGGCGGGGTCTCGAACGCCTACTCGCGCATACGTACGGCCAGGGCTCCTGTACATGGCTGGGTCGGAACGGAGAAACAGCGTCGTCGTCGTGTTCATGGGGAGGCAATGGAATGCGTCGTGTTCATGGGGAGGCAACGAATGCGTCGTATTCATCGGGAGGCAACGGAACGCGTGGGAGCCAATCGGCTGGGTCGGAACGAAATGCATGGTCGTGTTCATCGGGAGGGCTTGGACGGAACATGTGATGGATACGAGGCTGGCGTATCCGCTGTGGAGGAAACGGACCTCCTACATTCAGAGCGGGTCCTGTTGATCGGGAGGAGTGTGGCGTACCACAAAACAGAGAAGCGGACCTCCCTACGGTTGAAGCGGGGTCTGTTGATCGGGAGGGTGTGGCGTGCGCCAAACGGACGAACGGACCTCCTACGGTCAAAGCGGGGTTACATTGATCGGGAGGGTGTGGCGTACCGCAAAACGCAGACGAAATGGACCTCGTGCGGTCGAAACGGGGTCCTGTTCGCCGGGAGGGTGTGGCGTGCGCAAAAGCAGGACTCCACGGATCTTGCTCATCTCCACCGTCGACCTCCTCCAGCCTCCACGGGCTCCTATTCATCCAGCCTCCACGGGCTCCTGTTCATCCAGCCTCCATCGTGTGCTACTCCACCGGCTACTGTTCAACCACCCCTCCACCATCTACTGTTCATCCAGCCCTCCACACCACGGGGTCTGTTCAACCACCCTCCATCGCTCTCTGCTCATCCAGCCCTCCACGCCACGGGTCCTGTTCATCCACCCTCCACGGGCACCCCTCCACCTTCTCTGCTCATCCAGCCCTCCACCACACCACGGGTCCTGTTCATCCAGAACGCCACCGCTCACTGCTCATCAACCCCCCGCAACACTCACTTTGTTCATCCAGGCAGCATCGATCGGCTTGATTAGCGGCAGTAGCAAAGGAATCGCTCGATCGGGTTTAGTTAACAACCATCGATCGATCGCTCGGGTTCGATGTCGTAGCTGCGGTCTGTCGCTCGGTTCGATTAGAGCCCAACGCCTCGCTTAGGTTCGATTAGAAACCTAACGCCTACACACACGCAGATACGTACGCACGAGAAAGCGCGCATCGCTTCGGCCCCGACCTCCCACCGTAACCGGGAACTCGCCGAAATTTTCCTCGCCCTCGCTTCTACCACAGTTTTTTTCGTCATGGACGGCCCAAACAATGTCATGCAGCTGCGTCTCCAGCCCGCCCAGGACGAAAAGCCCATTTTCTGTCATGATTTTTTGTCATAGAAGTAGGAGCCCACCACATCTATGATGATACCGGGTTTTGTCACAATTATCGTCATAGAAGTGTCATATGTATGACACACAAAAAATTCGTTCGGCCCAAAATGTCACGGATGTGTCTTTTTTTTGTAGTGTATGCTGCCATTTTTGGATCTTTGGCGTCGAGTTCGCCGTTGAGCTGGGAGATGGCGATGTTCGAATCTCCTCGCACCTCAAGCCACCGAATACCCATCAACTTGCCATCCGAAGACCGTGCAACAGTGCCTCGTATTCGGCTGCATTACTGGAGTCCATGTACATGATCTGTAAAACATATCGGATATTATCACCTGTGGGGGATATTAGGATTACCCCGGCCCCCCATCCGGCTAGCATTTTAGAGCCATCAAAGTACATCGTCCAGTGCCCATATGCACTATATTCCTTGGGGAGTTCGGCTTCTATCCATTCGGATAAAAAATCGGCCAACACCTGAGATTTAATAGCTCGGCGTGGTTTATATACGATCTCGAAAGGAAGGAGCTCTATGGCCCATTTTGCAATGCATCCCGTGGCATCCCTATTATTGATTATATCGTTGAGGGGTACTAATGTCTACTACGCAACTTTATTCTTGTAGACTCGTTTTGGGCCTCCAACCAGAGTTTTGTAGGACAATAGCAATTTTCCCTCAAGTGAATAACCTAAGGTTTATCAATCCGTGAGAGGTGTAGGATTAAGATGGTATCTCTCAAACGACCCTGCAACCAAATACAAGAAATCTCTTGTGTCCCCAACACACCCAATACAAATGGCAAATTGTATAGGTGCACTAGTTCGGCGAAGAGATGGTAATACAAGTGTAATATGGATGGTAGAAATGTATTTTTATAATCTTAATAAATAAAAACAGCAAGGTAGAAAATAGTAAATGGGCACAAAAACGGTATTGCAATGCTTGAAAATGAGGCCTAGGGTCCGTACTTTCACTAGTGCAACCTCTCAACAATGCTAATATAATTGGATCATATAACAATCCCTCAAAGTGCAATGAAGAATCACTCCAAAGTTCCTATCTAGTGGAGAACATAAGAATAAATTGTTTGTAGGGTACGAAACCACCTCAAAGCTATTCTTTCCGTTCGATCTATTCAAGAGTTCGTACTAAAATAACACGAAGCTATTCTTTCCATTCGATCTATCCTAGAGTTGGTACTAAAATAACACCAAAGAAAATTCATATTCATAATACTCAATCAAACACAAAGAACTTCAAAGAGTTCCCCAAGATTTCTATCGGAGAAACAAAGACAAGAACGTGCATCAACCCCTATGCACAGATTACCCCAATGTCACCTCAGGAATCCGCGAGTTGGGTGCCAAAACATATATCAAGTGAATCAATACGATACCCCATTGTCACCACGAGTATTCAATTGCAAGACATATATCAAGTGTTCTCAAATCCATAAAAGTATTCAATCCAATAAAAACAAAATCTCAAAGGAAAAAACTCAATTCATCACAACAAGATAGAGAGGGGAAAACACCATATGATGCGACTATATTAATAAAGCCCGCGATACATCAAGATTGTGACATCTCAAGAACACGAGAGAGAGAGAGAGAGAGAGAGAGAGAGAGATTAAACACATAGATACTGGTACAAACCCATAGCCCCGAGGGTGGACTACTCCCTCCTCATCGTGGTGGCCACCGGGATGATGAACATGGCCACCGAAGATGATTCCCCCCTCCGGCAAGGTGCCGGAAAGGGTCTAGATTGGTTTTTGTTGGCTACAGAGCCTTGCGGCAGCGGAACTTTTGATCTAGGTTAACCCCCAGGGTTTTTGGAATATTTGTGAATTTATAGGGTAAAGAGGAGGTGCGGGAGACCACCGAGGTGGGTACAACCCACCTGGGCACGCCTGGGACCCCAGGCGTGCCCTGGTGGGTTGTGCTCCCCTCGGGGCAGCCCCCAGGTGCTGCTCTGGCCCATTCGTTGTCTTCTGGTCCATAAAAAATCCACAAAAAATTTCGCGGTGTTTGGACTCCGTTTGATATTGATTTCTTGCGATGTAAAAAACATGCAAAAAACAGCAACTGGCATTGGGCACTGGGTCAATAGGTTAGTCCCAAAAACAATGATATAAAGTTGCTATAAAATGATTGTATAACATCCAAGAATGATAAAATAGCAGCATGAATACTTCATAAATTATACATTCGTTGGAGACGTATCGGCATCCCCAAGCTTAATTCCTAGTCGTCCTCGAGTAGGTATATAATAATAGAAATAATTTATGAAGTGTGAATGTTAGCAAAGTGCACAAATTTGATCAATGATAATTTCAGTCACTTTTCCTAGCATCATAACAGCAATTCTTTCTTATGAAACTTCTCATGTTAAAGTAGCAACCAATTCACATGTTAAGGTTCAAACAATGAATTATCTTGAAACTCAACACCCTATGTTCTCAGTCACCAAGCAATTGTAATTCAACTTATTGAACAGAGTTTAAGTAAGAGCTCCACATACGCAACCATCATATAGCCTTCTATGATTGCTAACACTCACCGCATACACATGAGCAAAACGTTTCAACTGGACACATAGAAAGATAGGGGCTTATTATTTTGCCTCCCAACGTATTCACCTCAAGGGTGATGTCAACAATAATAACTCATGCTACCTATATTCAACTAGACATATGTGCCTAGATCTTTCCTCGCCACATGATGCTTGCCAAAGGAGAAAAATAAAAAGGAATAGAGAGAAAAACTTTGACTCTTGCATAAAAGTAAATACATAAAAGTAAAGGATAGGCCCTTCACAGAGGGAAGCGAAGGTTGCCATGCGCTTATTTGTTTGTATGCTCAACCCCTTAGTGCAAAAGAATGTCACGTTATATTGCCCCTTATGAAGCAACCTTTATTATGCAGTCTGTCGCTTTTATTCTTTGCCATCACAAGTTCGTACAATGCTCAATTTTCTCTTAAACTAAATGATCTAACACTTTTAGAAGCAATTTTTATTGCCTTATTGCACCGATGACAACTTACTTGACGGATCTTATTCAATCCTTAGGTAGGTATGGTGGACTCTTGAAGATAAGATTTGGGTTTAAGGGTTTCTGGATGCACAAGTAGTATCTCTACTTGTTGCTGAATTTTTGCCTAGCAAAGATGGGGGGCAAGCACCACATGTTGAAGGATCTATGACAATATAACTTCTATGTAAATATGAACAAACATAAACCATTAGGTTGTCTTCCTTGTCCAACGTCAACAATGTTGGCATATAATATTTTGATGGGGGCTCACAATCACAAAAGATTTCCATGCTAGTGTATTTGCATGTGAAAGTTCTCTTCCTTATACTAATTATTCATGAATTGCTAGTATGACCAATATTGTGATTGTCAAGCCTCAAAAGATTTCACTTTCTAAACCCAATGTGAAGCTACCACTAGGCATGATATGATTTCAACTTCATGACACTCAATTTATTCAACAATTTACTCATAGCATATAAGTGAAGCACAAGAGTAAATGACAAGCTACTCCAAAAAGATATAAGTGAATATCATGAGCATAATATTTCTTTCTCTCAAATTAATTTAAGTGAAGCAAGATAGAATCTTCAAAAATACTAAAGCACACCATGCTAAAAAAGATATAAGTGAAGCACTAGAGCAATTCCATAGAAAAGAGCTTCGTTGACGGGATGTGCATGCCACTTACCTAGCCTCCCTGGCAACTATTCGAGGAATCTATTTTATTTAAAAACCTTCAGATCTAAGTACTTTATTAAAACAGCAAGCAAAACAAAATAAAATGACATTCCAAGGATAGCACACATTATGTGAATAAGCAAAAACTTAGGCTCAACCGATACTAAACGATAATTGTTGAAGAAGAAAGGTGGGATGCCTACTGGGGCATCCCCAAGCTTAGATGCTTGAGACTTCTTGAAATATTATCTTGGGATGCCTTGGGCATCCCCAAGCTTGAGCTTTTGTGTCTCCTTAATTCTTTTCATACCACGGTTTTCCTAAATCTCAAAAAGCTTCATCCACACAAAACTCAACAAGAACTCGTGAGATAAGTTAGTATAAACCAATGCAAAAACCTTATCATTCTCTATTGTATCAAATCACTAAAATTATTATTCAAAATTGAATACTAAATTCCTCTGCATATCTAATACTCCTATCCTCAAATACAATCACTAAACAAGCAAACATATGCAAACAATGCAAACATAATAGCAGTCTGCCAAAACAGTACAGTCTGTAAAGAATGCAAGATTATAAATACTTATTGAACTCCAAAAATTATGCAAAAATTACCACACTGTAGATAATTTATCAGAGCTCATTTTGCAAAAAGTTTAAACATTTTATCACATTATTACTTTTCTAGGGAATTTTTGCAACAGCGGTAAAATTTCTGTTTTCCAACAGCAACATGTATACTTGTAAAATAAGCATAGCAAAGGCTATCATTGCCATTTTTATTGAAATAAAAGATGCAAAACATTATTCTAAATAACCGGAAGCAACTCCTAACAAAATAAATTGACTCTCCAAGAAAAACACATATCATGTGACGAATGAAAACATAGCTCCAAGTGAGGTTACCGATAATGTTGAAGACGAAGGAGGGGATGCCTTCCACGGCATCCCCAGGCTTAGTTGCTTGGATCTTCCTTGAATATTACCTTGGGGTGCCTTGGGTATCCCCAAGCTTAGGGTCTTGTCACTCCTTATTCTCCTCATATCGACATCTCACCCAAAATTTGAAAACTTCAATCACACAAAACTTAACGGAACTTCGTGAGATAGGTTAGTATGATAAAGAGCGAGTCATTTCACTTTGGTACCGTCAAAGACAAGATTAATAATTGTTTCCACACAATGCCTACTGTAGCATATAATTTCCACAATTTATATTGAGCAATATAAGCTATAGAAACTAGAAAGCAAGCAAACTATGCATCGAAAACAGAATCTATCAACAACAGAACAGTCTGTAGTAATCTGTACTCCAACCATACTTCTGCTACTCCAAAAATCCTGAAAATATACGAAAACCTGGGTAATTTGTCTATTAATCTTCTGCAAAAATAATCAGCATTTTATCATGCTTCTGTTAAAAATGAGAATTGTTTTCCTGAGCATAAAAGTTTCTGTTTTTTAGCAAGATCAAATCAACTAGCATAAACATGTGAACACACAAAAACAATAGGTAAAAGTGTTGGGTTGTCTCCCAACAAGCGGTTTTCTCTAATGCCTTTTAGCTAGGCATGATGATTTCAATGATGCTCGCATAAAATATAAGAATCTAAACACAAAGAGAGCATCATGAAGCATATGACTAGCACATTTAATTCTAACCCACTTCCTATGCATAGGGATTTTGTGAGAAAACAACTTATGGGAAGAAGAATCACCTAGCATAGGAAGGCAAAACAAGCATAACTTCAAGACTTTCAACACATAGAGAGGAAACTTGATATTATTGCAATTCCTACAAGCATAATTTCCTCCCTCATAATAATTTTCAGTGGCATCATGAAGAAATTCAACAATATAACCATCACATAAAGCATTCTTTTCATGATCCATAAGCATAGAAATTTTACTAATCTCCCCATAATAAAAATTATTCTCATCAATAATTGTGGGAGCAAACTCAACAAAATAACTCTCATGAGATGGGAAATTAAAATCATGATGACAAGTTTCATGGTTATCATTATTCAATATAGCATACATGTCATCACCATAATCATCATATATAGGAACTTTGTTGTCATAATCAAATGCAACCTCTTCCAAAATAGTGGATTCATCATTAAATAAAGTCATGACCTCTCCAAATCCACTTTCATCAATATAATCATTATAAATAGGAGTCATGCAATCATCATAATAAATTTTCTCATCAAAACTTGGGGGACTAAAAATATCATCTTCATCAAATATAGCATCCCCAAGCTTATGGCTTTGCATATCATTAGCATCATGGATATTCAAACAATTCATACTAACAACATTGCAATCATGCTCATCATTCAAATATTTTGTACCAAACATTTTATTGACTTCTTCTTCTAACAATTGAGCACAATTTTTTGAACCATCATTTTCTAGAAAGATATTATAAAGATGGTCAATAATATGATGCAACCTCAATTCCATTTCTTTATGTAGTTGTTTTTATAAACCAAACTAGTGATAAAACAAGAAACTAAAAGATTCATTTGCAAGGTCTAAAGATATACCTTCAAGCACTCACCTCCCCGGCAACGGCGCTAGAAAAGAGCTTGATGTCTACTACGCAACTTTATTCTTGTAGACTCGTGTTGGGCCTCCAAGTGTAGAGTTTTGTAGGACAGTAGCAATTTTCCCTCAAGTGGATGACCTAAGGTTTATCAATCCATGAGAGGTGTAGGATGAAGATGGTCTCTCAAATGACCCTGCAACCAAATACAAGAAATCTCTTGTGTCCCCAACACACCCGATACAATGGCAAATTGTATAGGTGCACTAGTTCGGCGAAGAGATGGTAATAAAAGTGTAATATGGATGGTAGAAATGTATTTTTATAATCTGAATAAATAAAAACAGCAAGGTAGCAAATAGTAAACGGGCACAAAAACGGTATTGCAATGCTTGAAAATGAGGCCTAGGGTCCGTACTTTCACTAGCGCAACCTCTCAACAATGCTAATATAATTGGATCATGTAACAATCCCTCAAACTACGATGAAGAATCACTCCAAAGTTCCTATCTAGCGGAGAACATAAGAATAAATTGTTTGTAGGGTATGAAACCACCTCAAAGCTATTATTTCCGTTCGATCTATTCAAGAGTTCGTACTAAAATAACACGAAGCTATTCTTTCCGTTCGATCTATCCTAGAGTCCGTACTAAAATAACACCAAAGCAAATTCACATTCACAATACTCAATCCAACACAAAGAACTTCAAAGAGTGCCCCAAGATTTCTACCAGAGAAACAAAGATAAGAACGTGCATAAACCCCTATGCATAGATTACCCCAATGTCACCTCGGGAATCCGCGAGTTGAGTGCCAAAACATATATCAAGTGAATCAATACGATACCCCATTGTCACCACGAGTATTCAGTTGCAAGACATATATCAAGTGTTCTCAAATCCATAAAAGCATTCAATCCGATAACAACGAAATCTCAAAGGGACAAACTCAATTCATCACAACAAGATAGGGAGGGGAAAACGCCATATGATCCGACTATATTAACAAAGCCCGCGATACATCAAGATCGTCACATCTCAAGAACATGAGAGAGAGAGAGGGAGAGATTAAACACATAGCTACTGGTACAAACCCTCACCCCCGAGGGTGGACTACTCCCACCTCATCGTGGTGGCCGCCGAGATGATGAAGATGGCCACCGAAGATGATTCTCCCCTTCGGCAGGGTGCCAGAAAGGGTTTAGATTGGTTTTTGGTGGCTACAGAGCCTTGCGGCGGCGGAACTTCTGATCTAGGTTAACCCCAGTGTTTTTGGAATATTTGTGAATTTATAGGGTAAAGAGGGGGTGCGGGAGGCCACCGAGGTGGGCACAACCCACCTGGGCGCGCCTGGGCCCCCAGGCGCACCATGGTGGGTTGTGCTCCCCTCAGCGCACCACCCAGGTGCTGCTCTGGACCATTGGTGGTCTTCTGGTCCATAAAACTTCCACAAAAACTTTCGCGGATTTTGGACTCCGTTTGATATTGATTTCCTGCGATGTAAAAAACATGCAAAAAAGAGCAACTGGCACTGGGCACTGGGTCAATAGGTTAGTCCCAAAAATTGATATAAAATGATTGTAAAACATCCAAGAATGATAAAATAACAGCATGAATACTTCATAAATTATAGATACGTTGGAGACGTATCAGGTACAGCGGATACTACTGTCACTGAACACTCTTGAAAGTAGTGTCGTAGTTTTTGGGATGCCATAAAGACCGTGTATGCTATCTTTTAGTAGTGAGGGTACCGGTACTTGCATGGTGTGAGGACCTTTGGCACGTAGTAGTGTGACGCCCGGGTAATTAAGCTACAGTAATCCCCGCTAATGATGCCACGTCACCTCGGTTACTGTGGATAAACTCGCGTTAGTTCGGAACCTAGTTCAAATTTCAAATTCAAAATCGAGCAAACAATAAAAGTTTTCAAATATTAAAATTTAAATGTTCGGAGTGAACCAAATAATACATAGGTAATTATGGTGGAGAAACCAAACTTTGATAAAATGTTTAAAGGCCCTAAAACAATTAAAACAATAGTGAAAACAATTAAACAAATGCCTATTGAATTTATAAAATGGTAACACTATTTTATTATGGGTTAAAATTAATCTCGTAGTAGTTTATTGGTAAATACAAATTAGGCACTAGTGGTAATTTTATAAAAATGAAAATAAACGAAACTACAAATAAAAAGAGACAAGAAAATATATAAAAAAAGGAAAACAGAAAACAAGAAAAAAAGAAGAACCCCACATTGGGCCACGGCCCAGAGAGCCATCGAGCCGCCAGGCCGCCCAGCCGCACCCCCCCTCCTCCATATCCCCACCAGGGAAACCCTAACAACCCACCTCACTCCCCACCCCCCCGCGCAGCTCCCACGATCTGGATCGGGCTCGACCCCGATCCCGTCGCCCCCACTCCCTCGAACCCCATCTCGCCCCTCGATCCCCTCCACCTCGCAGGCGCGTGCGCGCACACACACACACATCGCGCCAGGGAGAGGAGCTCCCTGCGCCCGATCCCGTGCCCGTTACCGCCACCGCCACCCCCCCCCCTCCGGACTCCTCGCGCCCTTCATCAATCGCCGCCGCTGGGTGCCTCCCTCGCCGGACAACCTCGCGGTGCCCCATCGCCCTCGCCGTCGCCACCTCACGGAGCACCGCCGCCTCGACCTCGCCGTCCTCGTCCTCCTCCCGAGCCAGCGTATGCACATCTGCGAGGGCCCGGTGAGCCGCCGTCCTCCTCCTCTTCCTTCTTGGCCGGCCCCGTTAAATGCGCGCGACACGCCCGCCGTCCGACTCCGTGCCGCCGCTTCGCCGGCTTGACGCGCCATGCCCGTCGCGACCTCCACCCCATCCACGGCGCCCGTCTAGCTCCCGCTCCGGTTGCTGCTTCATGGCGTCGCTCGAGGACCCTGCGCCCTTCGCCCCGCTTCCTGACTGGCTCGTCGTGGCCAACGGCCCTGCCGTCCCGCTCACCATCGGCGCCCGTGCGCCGCCTCGACGACCCTCGCGTCGCGCTGCAGCTGGCTCCACAGCCACCATGCTCATGCCAGCGTGCCCTTGGCGTCGCTCGTCGAAGTCGCACCGATAACCGTCGCCCAAGACCGGTATGGCCCTCGGGCCAATGACATTAGGGCCCACCACCCCTGAGCGTTTAAAAAAAGATAAAAGGAAATTTAAAAATATTAAAAATAAATATATAATAAAATAATTATTAATTAATTAATTTAGTAATTAATTAACTTAATTAATTCTGTTTACTTTAACCTAAACACTAGTTAACCTAATTAACTTAGTTAGTTAGTTAACGATCAATAACGATGGGGCCCACACTTAAGTTGACTAAGTCAACAGGATGTTGATCGCTTGACTGTTGCTGATTGACCAGTCAACGGACCCCATCTGTCGGGGTGACCGGTCAGCAGTCAAACTTTGATCTTGCTGGCATGGTGATGAGTCACCCCTCCCCCACCAGTCGACCCCATGTGTACACCTCTGGGTACACTTATGTGTATCCATAGCATTTAACCTTTAATTTTCGAATGAAAATAATTAAATAAATCCTAAAAATGATTTAAATCTTTTAAAATTAATAGAAAATAAACCGTAGCTCGGATGGAAAAACTTTGTACATGAAAGTTGCTCAGAGCAGCGAGGCGAATCCGGATCGCAGTCCGTTCGTCCGCCACACACCCCTAACCTATCCAACTCGCAACTTTCCCCCTCCGGCTCCTCTGCCCGAAAATGCGAAACACCGGGGATATTTTCCCGGATGTTTCCCCCCTTAACCGGCATCACCTCATACCACGTTAGGTCACGCCTAGCATCGTTACTTGTCTTGTCATGCATCGATATGCATCTGTTTACATGGTATTCATTGTTTCTTCCCCCTCTTCTCTCCGGTAGACTACGAGACCGACACTGCTGCTGCCCAGTTCGACTACGGAGTTGACGACCCCTCTCTCTTGCCAGAGCAACCAGGCAAGCCCCCCCCTTGATCACCAGATATCGCCTATTCTACTCTATATTGCTTGCATTAGAGTAGTGTAGCATATTCTTGCTTTCATTATACCTATCTGATGCATAGCTTTGTCCTTGTTACTACATTGTTACCTTTACGCAATCCTATATGCTTAGTATAGGATGCTAGTATATTCATCTGTGGCCCTACATTCTTGTCCGTCTGCTGTGCTATACTATCGGGCTGTGATCACTCGGGAGGTGATCACGGTATATACTATATACTTTATACATGATACATGTGGAGACTAAAGTCGGGTCGGTTTGGTGGAGCACCATGAGTGGATCTTTGTGGCGGAGCGTCGGGGCAGAGTTGAGACCGCCTAGGAGAGAGGTGGGCCTAGCCCTGTTCGGCGTTCGCGGATACTTAACACGCTTAACGAGATCTTGGTATTTGATCTGAGTTGGCTCTGAGCCTATCGCACTAACCATCTACGTGGGAGTAGTTATGGGTATCCGGCGTCGTGGTATCGGTAGAAGCACTTCATGGCGCCAATGATCGGCGGCGGCGTAGCCCGTGATGGATTTGAACGCCACTAGGCTAGGTCTGCTTCGGCACGCGTCACATAGCGTCAGGTGTGCTTTCGAGGCGATGGGCCCGCACCCTGCACGCTTAGGTTTAGACCGGCGTCTTGGCCTCTCTGTTGAGCCTAGGTGGGGCTGCGGCGTGTTGATGTTCAGCGGCGGGCATGACCGAGAAAGTGTGTCCGGCCAAATGGGATCAAGCGTGTTGGGTAAGTTGGTGCACCCTCAGTAGGGAAGTTAATCTATTGAATAGCCGTGATCTTGATAACAGGGCGACTTGGAGTTGTACCTTGACCTTATGACAACTAGAACCGGATACTTAATAAAACACACCCTTCCAAGTGCCAGATACAACCGGTGGTCGCTCTCTCTCAGGGTTACGAGGAGGGGATCGCCGGGTAGGATTATTTCTATGCGATGTTACTTGGAGGACTTCAACCTACCCTCTTCTACCTGTTGCAAGACGGAGGTGACCAGAAGCGTAGTCTTCGATAAGACTAGCTATCTCCCTCTTACTCTGGCATTCTGCAGTTCAGCCCACTGATATGGCCCTTTATAGATATATCCATGCATATGTAGTATAGATCCTTGCTTGCGAGTACTTTGGATGAGTACTCACGGTTGCATTGTTTCCCCCTTTTTCCCCTACCTCTACTCGATTGCTGCAAACAGACGATGGAGCCCAGGAGCCAGACGCCACCGTCGATGACGACTACTACACTGGAGGTGCCTACTACTACGTGCAGCCCGCTGACGACGACCAGGAGTAGTTAGGAGGATCCCAGGCAGGAGGCCTGCGCCTCTTTCGATCTGTACCCCAATTTGTGCTAGCGTTCTTAAGGCAACCTTGTTTAACTTATGTCTGTACTCAGATATTGTTGCTTCCGCTGACTCCTCTATGATCGAGCACTTGTATTCGAGCCCTCGAGGCCCCTGGCTTGTATTATGATGCTTGTATGACTTATTTATGTTTTAGAGTTGTGTTGTGATATCTTCTCGTGAGTCCCTGATCTTGATCGTACACATTTGCGTGCATGATTAGTGTACGATTGAATCGAAGCGTCACAAGTTGGTATCGAGCCATTGCTGTAGAATCGCCCTTCCACACTCCTTGGCCGAAGTCGAGTCTAGACATTACAAAAACTTTTACTAACTTGGCTGTGTGCCTTACGGGCCCACGTCGCCATCGAGTGGTACTAGGATCTTCTACTCCTCGACCTTTACTCGGGACTCTGAGCGCTCTTCTATTCGGGTTAAGCGATTTTTACTAAAATCTAACTTTAGGTTCTCGAAAATACTTTCAACGGAGAGGCCCTTGATCCGGATGATCACCGACTGCACGAGAAGATTTCGGAGATACTCTTTGATATTCTCTCGAGACTTTGTGCCCATCACTTTTGCTATTCCCGACCACCGATAAATCCTTATGGATAACTACTTACACTTGCCATTCTTACGATCATCCCCATTGATCTTGTTATTACAAGATACCGAAGTTTCTCTATTGTTCGAGAATACTTCGTGCCTCTGCCTAGCAGTTCTTTGCCACATGAATACCCTTCAAATAAATACTCGCACTTGTCGGTATCCGCTCATCGATTGTTCATGAGTTTCACAAAAGTCTTCAAAATACTATTTGATCTTCCGAAAACCCTCTGGAGCCTTTGGCTCTTGAAATTCTTGCTTGCTCGCATTATGGTTAATCCCATAAGTCTAGTAGTCTTATTGACATTCCTTGTCATTATCATTTTGGGTCTATTGACTCAATATGTTTGCGAATATGCGCAATCATCATTGATCCTTATAAATTACCTTTCCGGCTGAGCTGCCATTCTTTTAACTGGAATTGGTTCTCGACCAGCCCAATTGTCGTTGATTGTACCCTAATTCTATTCAGCTTCTCCATTCTTGATCGAGCATTTGCTCTGATCCCTTGATTTGAAAATCATAATTACTTTGCTAATTAAGCGTTGAACTATTCAGCTGTTCTATAAACCGATGCAATTGCAATCTTTCTTCCTCGATTGGGTATCGATACTCATATCAGCCCCATTGTGGATCGCCATATCCTTTGTTGGATTATTATCCGGCGATGTCCTTCATAATTAATCACTTTGTGAGTTCCTTCTCCGATACATAATGCCTTTGGTAAATTGTATCCTTTCCTTTTGTCAACCATGCTCGCTTTCGAGCTGGTGATATTTACTCTTGAAGCTTATGGTATATGTTCAGTAGGAAGTCCCGATGGGATTGAACCAACGCCTTCCCTCATCGGTGTGAACCCGAAAGATTTCACGAGTCATACTTATCTGGTATTGCACCGGTAAAACTTTAAACAACTAATGTCATCTTGAAATCTGAGAGGTGAATGGAAGATTATGCATTGAGGAAGTGGAGTCGACCTTGAACTTTGTGTTCGTGCCCATGGACGCGATGTATATCCTATCATGGAAACTTCTTGTAATAATAACTATTTCCTTGATAACTAACGTATGGTATCTGTGAATTGATCCCTTGCAACCGTGGTTCCGACCATGATTGTTCTTCTTTGATTCCATTTCTCGGACAAGTTAAAACAATTGTCTTCTATGGATCAATACACCATCCAACCTTTACTTTGATCTTGTGTCGAGTATTACCCACGGTATCTCGAGATTATCATGGAACTGCATAACTTCTTATGAGTTCTTCATCAAGTGTTACCTTCCCACTAATTCCAATTTTTCACGGGCTCGAGTTATTATACACTCAAAAACACCGATAAGCTGAACCGAGTCCGCTTTCACGGTTCAACAACTCTTGATGGCTTCTATAAGTACGAGTTTGTACCCGATCACGCTATTCCTAGCCTGTTTGGCTATATCATTGTCGTGATGATTTTAACTGTGTTACCCGGTCCTTCTTCTCGGAGCACAAATTTCGATGGTGAGCTAATCTTACAATCGATCCTCCTCGTCATACCGTTTGTCCTTGGACAGCAAGTTTGATTTCAAGTTTGTGTCGTACCCATGGTTCCAATGACTTTGGCTTCATCGTTTCCGTTGACTTGATGTCATCGCCGACCGATTACATCTTCATGAAATCTCTCGACAACTGTGTCGTGATCATCATCAACATCCTAAGCTCTACCAAGATATATATCGAATTCTTGATGGGTAATACCATCCTTGCCCCTCGATGTTTCGTGTTATCATCGACCACTTTATTGCCCTCCGTTCAACACAAACTTGTTCGTGTTTTGTGTTATACCTTGAGTTCCTTGCTACCCAGCATTGTTCTTCTTTACCTTGTAATATTACCACCTTTTATGTCAAGAATGT
This sequence comes from Aegilops longissima, assembly GCA_021605205.1. Classification (NCBI taxonomy): domain Eukaryota; kingdom Viridiplantae; phylum Streptophyta; class Magnoliopsida; order Poales; family Poaceae; genus Aegilops; species Aegilops longissima. Next base: position 384,483,817 of record CM038678.1, on the reverse strand, counting down.
GGTAGAATTTCACCACCTCTTAAGAATTCTTGGTATGGTGATACTTCTCACCATCACCATTCTTTCTTGGTCCCCGTGTTGATTAAAACAAGTGAATGGCGCTGTTTGGATTCTGCCCTTCTAGCAACCCTATTGCTTTGAAGTTAATGGTCGACATTTCATTCCTAGACCATTGATTATCGACCCACCATCCTAACATTGATCATTCCCCCTAAGAACTTATCTTGGGTGCACCTTACAACCATTGTTTAATTGGGTATGTTTCCCTTGAGTATACCTCATTATATTATCCGATCTGACAAATGTTATTTCCTTGTTCACATAATTGTGGAAATCCATCTTTTGAAATTCTCAATGAATTGTCGCTTAGTCAATCAGCCACCTCCTCACCCCCCCCCTTGGTTTAATGATGAACTATTGCTTCAGAAACCCGCTCCCATAGTTCATTTCTCGAGAATCTTGCAATGTCATTTAAATCGATTTGTGTTGCACCTTTTCCTCTCGGACCCCCGAGTCTGAGGTATCATGACACCAATTGGATATGGATCTCGGTCAGATATGATGGTTGGGACAACTTTCCAAGAGTTATGATGTTGATCCTTTGATGACCCGGTAACATGATGTCATGCCTAGCACCCCCTACCGAGGACCTATCATTATAGATTCCTTTTCAGCAAGGTTATCCGTTCATCCATGGGGAAATTGTAAGACTTAGTCTACAAGTTATTCCTGATGGATCCTTCGTGTTTCCAAAGTTTGATCTTCACCTGAAGACCATGTCAATGCTACCTCGAAGCATGTCAATGGTACTCCGATTTTCAATAGGAACATTTGAAGCACGATGCTAAATTTTGTTTATCATTTATCCTAACACCGTTGTATGGGTAATATCATGAGATTCCTCCCCCCTTACCTAAATGGTTTTCTACTTTATATCCTGTCGTGGATATCTTGCTCTGCTTGTCCTTGGGAAGGATATACCCTGAATTATGTGTTTTAACACATTTTCCTTTCCATTGTTACATTTAATCGATATTCATATTTTCCTTTCCATTGTTTGGTTTAACCTTTCTTGTGATCTATATGACCTAAGCGATAATATTCTCTTGCTTTTGTAAATACCTCGGTGTACAATTACATCGGCAAGACCTGTTACTATTGTTGATGACATTTGGTAGCCACCGATGGGCGAGAACCTTGCCTATTGGCCCGCCTCGTTCAACGAAAGCGGAAAATGGTTCTCTTCGTCCCTCGCCCTTAGTACCGGCGTTGTTATCGACATAAGCGACAGTTATTCTCGGCATGCCTTGCTATCATAACCGTGCAAGATGTCGCCGCTCTTTCAACGTTTAACCCACATGGTGGGCCCATAACCTGTTTCACGGGATCGAAACCTGACTCTCTGTACACCCCTGTTGCCCAAGTTATTCCTCGTGCTTGACTTCGTATGTAATTCACGGGTCACTTTCCTAGTAATCTATTCTGGTATCGGACACAAAACTTATTACCATTGCTGGGACCCTTTTACACTTTGTTTGGGCATCGAATGATTGCCTACCCGCTTGAAACTTCTCATGGTACCTTCTTACTTTGCTCTCGATATTTTCTTAAGATCCGGTTAGAGTTACTTTCCGCCACCTTCACGATGTTAGCTACCGGATAGTCAACCTTGTAGAGGTTCATTCTGCGAAATACCCCTTATCCTTTCGTAAGTATGCGATGGAGTTCGAAGAAATGATGACAAGTTTATCATGATGCATCGGAATAAAGGATTGAAGACATCAACGAAAGGATTAACTTCTTGAGGAGATCCGTTAGAATATCGTAACAGAACTTTCCCTTACTCCCCTCTTAAATCTCGGGGCGAGATTTCTTGTAATGGAGGAGAATTGTGGCCTTGGGTAATTAAGCTACAGTAATCCCGCTAATGATGCCACGTCACCTCGATTCTTGTGGATAAACTCACGTTAGTTGAACCTAGTTCAATTTCAAATTCAAAATCGAGCAAACAATAAAAGTTTTCAAATATTAAAATTTAAATGTTAAGGTGAACCAAATAATACATAGGTAATTATGGTGGAGAAAGCAAACTTTGATAAAATGTTTAAAGGCCTAAAACAATTAAAACAATAGTGAAAACAATTAAACAAATGCCTATTGAATTTATAAAATGCTAACACTATTTATTATGGGTTAAAATTAATCTAGTAGTAGTTTATTGGTAAATACAAATTAGGCACTAGTGGTAATTTTAGAAAACTGAAAATAAAAGAAACTACAAATAAAAAGAGACAAGAAAATATAAAAAAAAGGAAAACAGAAAACAAGAAAACAAAACAAAAAAAGAAGAAGAAGAACCCCCCCCCCCCCCCGTTGGGCCACGGCCCAGCAGGCCATCGGGCCGCCAGGCCGGCCCAGCCGCACCCCACCCCCTCCTCCATATCCCCACCAAGGGAAACCCTAACAACCCACCTCACTCCACCCACTCCCCCCCCCCGTGCCGCTCCCACGATCTGGATCGGGCTCGACCCCGATCCCGTCGCCCCCCACTCCCTCGAACCCCATCTCGCCCCTCGATCCCCTCCACCTCGCAGGCGCGTGCGCACACACACACACACATCGCGCCAGGAGAGGCTCCTGCGCCGATCCCGTGCCCCATCACCGCCACCATGGCGCCCCCCCCCCCTCCCGGACTCCTCCGCTTCCCTTCATCAACTGTCGCCGCCTGGAGTGCCCTCCCTCGCCGGACAACCTCGCCGGTGCCCGTGCGCCCTCGCCGTCGCCACCTCACCGGAGCACCGCCGCCTCGACCTCGCCCGTCCTCGTCCTCCTCCCGAGCCGGCGTATGCACATCTGCGAGGCCGGTGAGCCGCCGTCCTCCCTCCTCTTCCTTCTTGACCGCCCCGTTAAATCGCCTTGCGACACGCCCGCCGTCAACTCCGTGCCCGCCCGCTTCGCCCGGCTTTGACCGCGCCATGCCGTCGCGCCCTCCACCCCATCCCACAGCGCCCGTCTAGCTCCGCTCGGTTCTTTGCTTCACGGCGTCGCTCGAGACCTACGCCCTTCGCCCGCTTCTGGCGGCTCGTCGTGGCCGCAGCCTGCCGTCCCGCTCACCACCGCGCCGTCGCCGCCCGCGACCCTCGCGTCGCCTGCTGCTCCAGCCACCGGCGCTCATGCCAGCGTGCCCTTGGGTCGCGCTCGATCGAGTCGCATGCGATAACCGTCGCCCGCACCGGTATGGCCCATGGGCCAATGACATTAGGGCCCACCACCCCTGGAGCGTTAAAAAAAGAAAGATAAAAAAAATTAAAAAATATTAAAAATAAATATATAATAAAAATAATTATTAATTAATTAATTTAGTAATTAATTAACTTAATTAATTCTGTTTAGTTTAACCTAAACACTAGTTAACCTAATTAACTTAGTTAGTTAGTTAACGATCGATGACGATGGGGCCCACACTTAAGTTGACTAAGTCAGCAGGACTGTTGACTGCTTGTTGTCTCTGATTAGCCTTGATCAACGGACCCCATCTGTCGGGGTGACGGTCAGCAGTCAAACTTTGGCTGCTTGGCCCAGGTGATGAGTCATTGTCCCCCCTGATCGACCCCATGTGTACACCTCTGGGTACACTTATGTGTATCCATAGCATTTAACCTTTAATTTTGAATGAAAATAATTAAATAAATCCTAAAAATGATTTAAATCTTTTAAAATTAATAGAAAATAAACCATAGCTCGGATGGAAAAACTTTGTACACGAAAGTTGCTCAGAACGACGAGACGAATCCGGATACGCAGTCCGTTCGTCCGCCACACACCCCTAACCTATCCAACTCACAACTTTCCCGTCCGGCTCCTCTGCATGAAAATCACGAAACAGGGATATTTTCCGGATGTTTCCCCATAACCGCATCACCTCATACCACGTTAGGTCACGCCTAGCATCGTTACTTGTCTTGTCATGCATCGATATGCATCTGTTTACATGGTATTCATTGTTTCTTCCCCTCTTCTCTCCGGTAGACTACGAGACCGACAACTGCTGCTGCCGGTTCGACTACGGAGTTGCGACCCGCTCTCTTGCCGAGCAACCAGGCAAGCCCCCGATCACGGATATAGCCTATTCTACTCTATATTGCTTGCATTAGAGTAGTGTAGCATATTCTTGCTACATTATACTTATCACGATGCATAGCTTTGTCCTTGTTACTCTTTTGTTACCTTTACGCAATCCTATATGCTTAGTATAGGATGCTAGTATATTCATCTGTGGCCCTACATTCTTGTCCGTCTGCTGTGCTATACTATCGGGCTGTGATCACTCGGGAGGTGATCACGAGTATATACTATATACTTTATACATGATACATGTGGAGACTAAAGTCGGGTTAATTTGGTGGAGCACCCATGAGTGGATCTTTGTGGCGGAGGCGTCGGGGCAGTTGAGACCGCCTAGGAGAGAGGTGGGCCTGGCCTGTTCGGCGTTCGTGGATACTTAACACGCTTGAGATCTTGGTATTTGATCTGAGTTGGCTCTGAGCCTATCGCACTAACCATCTCGTGGGAGTAGTTATGGGTATCCGGCGTCGTGGTATCGGCGAACGCCGTGGCCTTGTTGGCCCGGCGCTGCGGATTGGGCTGGGCGCCACTAGGCTAGATGCGCTTCCATTGCGTGCATAGCGTGCAGGTGTGCTTTCGAGGCGATGGGCCCAGACCCTGCGCGCTTAGGTTTAGACCGGCGTCTTGGCCTCTCTTGAGCCTAGGTGGGGCTGCGGCGTGTTGATGTTCAGCGGCGGGCATGACCCGAGAAAGTGTGTCCGGCCAAATGGGATCAAGCGTGTTGGGTAAGTTGGTGCACCCTGCGGTGAGTTAATCTATTGAATAGCCGTGATCTTGATAACAGGGCGACTTGGGTTGTACCTTGACCTTATGACAACTAGAACCGGATACTTAATAAAACACACCTTCCAAGTGCGGATACAACGGTGGTCGCTCTCTCTCGGGGAGTTACGAGGAGGGATGCGCGGGTAGGATTATTGCTATGTGATGTTACTTGGAGGACTTCAACCTACCCTCTTCTACATTTGCAAGGCGGAGGTGACCGAGCGTAGTCTTGATAAGACTAGCTATCCCCTCTTACTCGGCATTCTGCAGTTCAGCCTTGATATGGCCCTTCTGAGATATATCCATGCATATGTAGTATAGATCCTTGCTTGCGAGTACTTTGGATGAGTACTCACGGTTGCATTGTTTCCCCTTTTCCCTACCTCTACTCGATTGCTGCAAGCAGGCGATGGAGCCGAGCCAGCCGCCACCGTCGATGGCGACTACTACTGGAGGTGCCTACTACTACGTGCAGCCAGCGGCGGCGACCGAGGAGTAGTTAGGAGGATCGAGCGGGAGGCTGCACCTCTTCGTCTGTACCCGAGTTTGTGCTAGCCTTCTTAAGGCAACCTTGTTTAACTTATGTACGTACTCAGATGTTGTTGCTTCGGCTGACTTCGTCTATGATCGAGCACTTGTATTCGAGCCCTCGAGGCCCCTGGCTTGTATATGATGCTTGTATGACTTATTAATGTTTTAGAGTTGTGTTGTGATATCTTCCCGTGAATCCCTGATCTTGATCGTACACATTTGCGTGCATGATTAGTGTACGATTGAATCGGGGGCGTCACAAGTAGACTGTCTTTTGGACTAGAACTTGTGTCCCTCTGATTCCCGTTCTATGACGAGCACCGCACTCACCACCTGGTTGGTGGCTGAGATGTATAACAGCATAGGTTCACCGATACCTGATGCGGCCAGGATGGGGTTGCTTGCCAGGAGTGCTTTGATTTCTTCTAGTGTAGCGGTTGCCTCGTTGGTCCACTCGAAGTTATTTGTTTTCGTAAGTAGCTTGTAGAGAGGCAGTGCCTTTTCGCCGAGGCGGGAGATGAAACGGCTTAGAGCTGCCATGCATCCTGCCAGCTTCTGCACGTGTTTGAGCTCTGTTGTCATTGCAAGCTAGGACAGGGCCTTGATTTTAGCTGGATTGGCCACAATTCCTCTATGGGAGACAATAAATCCGAAACATTTCCGGCGGGACTCCGAAGACGCATTTGTCCGGGTTGAGCCATATGTCGTAGGCCCATAAGTTTTCGAAGGTAAAGCGGAGATCGTTCATGAGTTGATCGACTTTTTTGGTTTTAATGACCACGTCATCTACATATGCCTCGACCGGTTTGCCAATTTGGTTTTCCAGGCATGTTTGAATCATGCATTGGTATGTGGCTCCTGCGTTCTTTAACCAGAAAGGCATCATGTTGAAGCAGAATGGCCCGTAGGGGTTGATGAACGCGGTTGCAGCTTGGTCGGACTCCTTCATCCTTATTTGCTGATATCCAGAGTGTGCGTCGAGAAAGCATAGTGAGTCATGTCCGGCAGTGGCGTCGATGATCTGGTCTATGCGAGGTAGGGTGATCCTTGGTGCAGGCTTTGCTTAGGTCCTTGAAGTCGATATAGAGCCACCATGACTTGTCCTTCTTGGGTACCATGACCAGATTTGCTAGCCACTCCGGATCCTTTATGTCATGGATGAATCCGGCCTTCAGTAGTTTTGCTAACTCTTCACCCATAGCCTGTTGTTTAGGTTCGGAGAATCGGCGTACTGTCTCTTTGACTGGCTTGAAGCCTTTGATGATGTTTAGGCTGTGCTCTGCCAGCCTCCGTGGGATGCCTGGCATATCAGAAGGGTGCCGGGCGAATATGTTCCAATTTTAGCGTCAAAACATGCGCAGTGCTTCAGCAACTGCAGGATCCAATTGTGCTCCGATGGACGCCGTTTTATTCAAGTACGTCGGGTGTACTTGGAATTTTACTATCTCGCCAACTGGTTTAAATCACATGGATTTTGGCCTTTTACTAAGGACAACGTCATCCCTGTTGACTGTACTGTGGAGTGTTGTTAATTCCTCAGCTGCTAGGGCCTCGGATAGTGTTGCGTGGGCAAGCAATGTGGTCTTATTCTCAGCTCGGAGGGCTGTGTTTGGATTGCTGGAGAGCGAAATCATGCCATTAGGCCCTGGCTTTTTGAGATTCATGTATCCATAATGCGGTACGGCTTGAAATCGTGCAAATGCTTCACGTCCCAAGAGGGCATGGTATCTGCTGCGGAAGGGCACACATGGAATAAAAATGATTCAGATCTGCAGTTATCGGGAATACCGAACACTACGTCCAAGGTTATGCGTCCGGAGCAACGTGCCTCCTTGCCGGGTCTAACTCGAATTGTGGTGTGACTGTGCTCGATGCGGGATTTGTTGAGCCGCATTTTGTCGAGCGTGTCTTCATAGATGAGGTTTAGGCAGCTGCCCCCGTCAATTAGTACATTAGTTAGCCTGAAGCCATCGATTATGGGGTCGAGGACTAGTGCGTCGGGCGCGTGGGTGGGGCAGGACATTAGCTCGTCCTTCTGATTGAAGGTGATAGGTGCCTCCGCCCACGGCTGTGTGGCCATCACCTGGTAGACTTAGCCGAGCTCTCAAAGAGCCTTTTTCCTATGGCTGTTTGAGGAGAAAGTCACGTAAGCTATCAGGATGTCATCATGAGGTGGCGTTGTTGACCGTCTATAGGAAGGTGTGACTAGGACTAGGCATTCGGTTAGACCGAACCGTTCGGTTTGATGCTTCGGTTTTTCTTGAAAATCAGTTTCCCAAATTTAGTAACTGTTCGGTCCTATGAAAAATCAATGACCGAGACTTCGGTGCACCGATAATTCGGGTTAGGCCTCGGTTGCAGCCGAAGAGAACTAAGATATTGGTTAGGGAAGCAAGAAATCGGGATCCAATTCGGTCAAAAAGAAGAAGAAATCAGGAGTCAAAAGGAACAACAAACAAACAGTGTGGATTTGTAGTGGGATTCATCAGTTATAACTGTTGGCGCCGGCTATGAGGGAGTGATGGTGGATGGCTCACTACCGCGTTGGAGCCATGTACATCGTTGGTTGCCACCGCGAGGGAGCCATGGGTGCTGCCGCAACCGTCGCGTGGGAGCACTGCCGCCGCCGCCAAGTGGGATCCATGTGCGTCCTTGGCCACCGCCGCATGGGAAGATGGGCGTTGACGCCGCAGCCGAGTGGGAGCCATGGGCCACGCGCGCCGCCAGCCGCCGCTAGGACTATGCGAGGCGGGTAAATGGAAGCGGCGGCTCTGCATGGTATGCGTGCGTGGAGCTTGTTTGGGGATAAGCCGTGGGGCTCTGTGTATTTAGGTTGAGAAAAAGACTGAAAAGCTTCGGATGGATGGGATATTGGGCTTTGTTGTGATGGGCTTTATACAATATTCGGTCAACTTGGGGTATTCGGTAACCTTGGTCCAGCGACTGAACTCACCGAAGCAATTTCAGTTTTTGATTTTTGCCAACCGAATAAACAACAGTAGTTTTGGTCATCGGGTTTTTCGGCTTCAGTCTCGGTTTTTTCAGCTCTGGTCTTCGGTTCTCGGTTTTTATGCCCACCCCCTAGGTGTGAGATAGGATATTTTCGCCACTTTTGGCCACCTGCCTCACCACCCAACAAGCTCGAAGCCTTTGGGTCAAATTTGCATTAAGCAGGGCTGAGTGAATAGGGCATGGTTTATCCGACAATTCGTCCAGAACCGTTCCGGGTCTGTTTTTCTTTTCGACGAGCCCGCGCACGGGTGAACCTCTCGCATGTGCCCGCTTTGCTTGAGCTTTCCTGGGCTGCGGGGCAATGACTGACTCCCTGCACATTTGCTATAACTCCCAGGTGCTTTCCAAGGCGCAGTATATTTGTACCATGTCCGATAATTCGGCGAAGTTGCGCACGCGGTGGCGGACGACGGCATTTAAGATCCCTGCGTCCCGGCAATTCAACCGGAAGGCTTCAATTATTTCTATGTCATGGCAGTCCGTTATGTTGTTTTTGACCAGGAGAAATCTGGCCCAATAATGATGGACCATTTCTTCGGGCTGCTTCTTGACGTACATCAGGTCCCATATGTCTGGTCTTTCTACGTCCGGACAATATTCGGTGCGGGAGGTGGGTAGGAAATTTTTGGGCGATCCAGTCTTCTGTGAGTCTAGGGCGTCGACAGCGGCGAGCCGTGCCTGGGCTATATCTGGATCTAATAGCACAGTGTTCGAGTGAATGCCTGCAAGTCGTTGGGTCGACTCAAGGTCAGATCCCGTATCACAGGCTGATTCCGAACTCTTATCTTGACGGGTGTATGTATCCGGGCTAGAGACCTGGGTGTATACTGTCATGAGATTTGGAGATCGCGATCCCTCAGTCCTTTTTTTGATGGTAGTGACGAGGTGAGTGATGGGCGGGGTGTGCATCTCTTTGTTGCCGGGTTTAAGCCTGATCTGGTCATAGGTCGTAGGCCCGCTGACAGAGATTCCCATAGCTAGGAATCGATCTAAAAGGTCGTTTACCGAAGAGGTTCTCATCGGGGGCATGCCTCCTGGGTGTTCGGCGGGACGTTCCTCGGACACTTTGATTGGATCCGGCTTTAGGGCCAAGTCTCGGACTACATTGGCTCCCTTTTTGTCCACTGAATCTGAGGTCAAGGCGTCCGGCTCAGCTGGTTCTATGGAAGCAGAGCTTCATCGAGGGAAGACATTGGACTCTAAGTTCCGGTAGCTAGCTTCGTGATTGGCAGTGAGGTTTTCAACCGGGTTTAAACATCCGGTGAGGTCGGCACAGAAGGTGATGCTGCCGAACGTAAAAATCTGGCCGGGGACGAAGATGTCCCTGGCGTTTGTGGGTGAGGGAGTCCTGGACTAAGGGGTCCTCGGGCGTCCGGCCTGTTATCCATGGGTCGGACTGATGGGCTGTGAAGACACGAAGACCGAAGACTGTACCCGTGTCCGGATTGGACTCTACTTGGCGTGGAAGGCAAGCTTGGCAACCGACTATGTAGATTCCTTCTTATGTAACCGACTCTGTATAAACCCTAGATCCCCCCCCCCCAGTGTCTATATAAACCGGAGGGGTTAGTCCGGAAAGGATATACACATTACCATAGTCATAAAGGCTAGACTTCTAGGGTTTATCCATTACGATCTCGTGGTAGATCAACTATTGTAATACTCATATTCATCAAGATCAATCAAGCAGGAAGTAGGGTATTACCTCCATAGAGAGGGCGAACACAGGTAAACATCGTGTCCCCGTCTCCTGTCACCATCGATCCTAGGCCTTGAGTTGGGACCCCCTACCGAGATCCGCCGGTTTGACACCGACATTGGTGCTTTCATTGAGAGTTCCACTGTGCCGTCTACGAAAGGCTCGATGGCTCGCCTTGTCCGTAAAGATAACCTCACCTCTGGGGGAGCTCTGGCCCCAGGCCAAACCCTCCTGCTGGGCGGCTTTACTATGATCGCCCGTTCGGCCATTGAGCGGACGATGGCCTCTCGGGCCATCAAAAACCCCCTCCGCATCAATTCCGAGCACTGCAAGCAGATGGATCCGGCAGAGTTTTCGTCTTTGAACGAACTCCTAGATCGTATCGTTGCTTTAGGAATCGCCACACACTACGATTGGATCGGGCCTAAAACCGATCAAGGAGAAATTAAGGCCCCACCGGTCACCCACCAGATTGCGGTAGTCATGGAGTGGGACGTCGAGTCTTCTTCTATATCGAAGACGGACTATGTTCGGGTCGCCATTCAGGAAGAGCCGGATACTCACCCGCGAAAGGATGCAACCAACCCTCCGAACATAGCATCGGACGGCGGTCCTAAACAATCAAAAGATATTACGGAACCGGTTTGTTAAGCCGGAAGGTCGTCGAACTCGGATGTCGGTCGGTCGAGGTTGGTTTAATTCCACCACCCACGGACATAGACGCTCTCATGAGCATAAAACAACGATCTCGAAGCAGTCCACCACTTGGGCCAGATTCCTCCTTGTCAAGGACAAGGTAAAAGATTGTCGTGACGAGGACGCAATATCAACGTTCTGCAACAATTGCACGGACGAAGGAATCCTCAACGCCACCAATCGCCACCGCATACTGAAATTCGCTGATTAAAAAAGTATAGCGCGATGGAGAGCGCCTGGAAAACTCAGGCAGCTCGCTGGGAACCGTCAGTTCCAACTCAACTCCCCCTACAGGCGAAAAGGGCGCACCCTCGTGCACGCCCGGTCCAGCGATCAGAAACACAAAACCGCTATGCGGCACGGCACCGATACGGAGGGTGGCTCGATGGCTCATGCCAAATACATACAACACCGGATATCGTGGCAACCCATAGCCTTAGAGCATCTTTGGATACTCGACGGTAGCCAATAGCGGCGAGACATCCTTATCAAGGCGACCGAACAGCATCCCGGAAGGCGACAACTCAAGAGTATTGGCGGTCTTTGAGACATTACTTCAAACAACAAGCGCCAAAGCGGCACTTCACGAGCTGCGAAGTCGCCAAGTGCTGCAATAAACCCATGGAGCGACACGGCTATAACATTCAGCGTGGGTGGCGAACCAAAATCTGAAACGATCTGGCGCGGCCGCGTTAGTCCTCACCCCATCGTGGGCGGGTTTCGACTTACCAAGGTCCTCATGGATGGCGGCAGCGAACTAAACCTCATTTATGAGGACACACTCCATAAAATGGAAATAGACAGGAGCTGCATCAAGCAAAGTAACACAACCTTCGAGAATTATTCGATCGGGAGGCGCGGTCTGTGAGCAAAATCACACTTGGCGTAGTATTGGCTGCCGGAGAACTATCGGTCCTAAGAAATAACTTTCCAAGTGACCCCTTTCAGCAGCGGATATCACGCCCTGTTGGGGCGGGATGCTTTTACACTCTTCCAGGCCATACCCCATTACGGGTATATGAAGCTCAAAATGCCGGACCAAACGGTATAGTCACTCTCGTCGGTGATCCGGACATAGCACTCCGCGCTGAAAACAAAACCGCATCCACAGCCTGGGCGCTTTGTAAACCCTCGCGGCGAAGAATTAACCTTTTCGCTCCCACGTTGGACGGGGACGCGTGATCCTCGACAAGCGCCCTAAATCCACCTCCTTCAAACCAGCGAAGAAATAGTCAAATTCGAGTCCATAGCGGACCCCAAGAAAACGACATCTATCGGACTCAATTGAACCCAACAGTTGACACACTTTCGAGAATTCCTGCGTGAAAAGCTGGAACATATTACTTTGGCACCCTTCGGATATGCGGGGATCCCATCTGTTGGCGAACATAGCCTCAATATATTAAAGGTTTAAACCGGTTAAGCAAACAACATCGCGCTTTTAGAACCCAGCGACTAGCCATGGGGAGGAGCTGGCCAAACTCGCCGAGTCGGTTCATTAGAAAATCAAACATCCGGACTGGTGGCAAAGCTGGTGATGGTACCAAGAAGGACAAATCTGGCGCTGTGTGTCGATTTCAAAGACCTCAACAAGGCTTGCCCCAGGATCCCTTCCCCTCCGGGATTGATCAAATCATCGGCGCCACTGCGGGACCACGACTCCTTGTGTTTCCTCGATGCATACTCGGATACCATCAAACCAAAATGAAGAGTCCGATCAAGCTGCAACAACATCTATCACCCCATATGGGCCATTCGCTTCAACACCATGCCCTTTGGGCTCAAAACGCCGGCGCCACATACCAGCGCATGATTCAAACATGCACGGAGAAGCAGATCGGCAAAGCGGTAGAAGCTTCGTCGATGGCGTCGTCATCAAAACTAACGCGTCGAAACACTAATAGACGACTTACGTCTTACATTCGACAACCTCTGGGCGTATGACATTAAGCTCAACCCGGAAAAGTGTGTCTTCGGCGTCCCTGCTGGAAAACTGTTGGGCTTCATCGTTTCCAATAGAGGAATCGAAGCAAATCCAGCTAAAATCCGAGCTCTGTCACAGTTGGCTACACCAACAGACCTCAAACAGGTCCAAAAACTAGCTGGATGCGTGGCAGCACTAAGCCGCTTTATCTCCAGAGTAGGAGAAAAGGCACTACCATTCTATTGCCACTTACGGTATGATAACCGAATGGACGGGCGCTTGCTGCGGACTGGAGAAATAAAGGCCCTCCTAGCGAGCAACCCAATCCTGGCCGCACCAAACACTGGCGAGCCCATGTTGTTATACATATCGGCAACACATCAGGTGGTGAGCGCCGTGCTCGTCGTCGAACAAGAACAGGAGGACACAAATTTCAGCTCCAAAAACCAGTATACTATGTATCAACTGTCCTCACACCGTGCAAATCCCGATACCACCACTACCAAAAGATAGCATACGCAGTCTTCATGGCATCCCGCAATCTATGAAACTACTTCCAGGAGTGCTCAATTACGGTGGCTTCTGAGGTCCCACTCAATGACATAATAAACAACCGCGATGCCATGGGACGGATCGCCGAATGGGCCATAGAGCTACTTCCATCCGACATAACATATAAGCCACGTCGAGCCATCAAATCTCAAGTACTGGCTGACTTCGTCACCGAATGGACAGAGGCCGAACTCCCTAAAGAGTACGGCGCATATTCCAATTGGGTTATGTATTTTGACGGCTCCAAATGCTGGCGGGGCTTGGAGCGGGAGTCATGTTAGCATCCCCCACTGGAGATGTCGTCCAGTATGTACTCCAGATACTATACACAAACTCCAACAATGCAGCCGAATACGAGGCCCTATTGCATGGTCTTTGGATGGCCATAACCATTGGCATACAACGCCTAGAGGTGTGTGGGGATTCAAACCTCGCAATATCTCAAATAAACAGAGACTTTGATGCCAAGGATCCAAAGATGGCAGCTTACCATAATGTCATCTTAAAAATATCGGCTCGTTTCGAAGGGCTCGAATTTCATCATGTCGCCCGGGAAAGCTATCAAGCAGCGGACGTCCTTGCTCGCATCGGCGCCAAGCGTGACCCTGTCCCACCCAACATTTTCCTGGAAAGGCTTTTCAAGCCATCCGTGGTATGGCAAGGGGAGGGTGGCAACAACAGTCCAGATCCGAACACAACCTCAAATCCCGAACATCTGAGCGATGCAGGGGCTCGACCACGAAATAACACCGTCGACCCATCTCATTATGGCAGTCATTGCCCCATGGACCGAACCCTTCTTGGCCTACATTAATAGGAAGGAGCTTCCCGAAGACCAGAATGAGGCTCGGCGCATTGTCCGGTGTTCGAAGGCCTACAAGGTTCACGACGGAGAGCTATATAAGAAAAGTACTACCAGAGTACTTCAAAGATGTATCTCCGAGGAAGAGGTGCCGCAGCTTTTAGCGGAAATTCACGCTGGTCTTGGCGGACACCATGTCGCAGCTCGGGCCCTTGTTAGCAAGGCCTTCCGCACTGGGTTTTATTTGCCGACAGCCCGAGCAGACGCGCAGGACCTCGTCCAACGCCGCGTCGGATGCCAACTCTTCGCCAACCAAAGCCACATGCCCCAACTGCTTTGCAAACTATCCCCATTACTTGGCCTTTCGCGGTCTGGGGACTGGATATGGTCGGACCTCTTAAAGGGGGAAGCCATAAGAAAAAATATTTGCTGGTTATGGTGGACAAATTCACTAAGTGGATAGAGGCTAAACCAGTCAAAACGGCTGAGTCCGGCCCGGTGATAGAATTCATATCCGGTGTTGTGCATCGTTATGGTGTCCCACACAGCATCATCACCGACAACGGCTCTAATTTCACGGCCGACGAGGTAAAAACCTGGTGTACTAATCTCGGCATTAAACTCAATTACGCCTCCGTCTACCACCTGCAAACTAATGGTCAGGTTGAAGGAGCCAATGGTCTTATTATGAGCGGCATCAAGCCCAGACTAGTGCGGTCTTTGAAAGAATCAGACAAGCACTGGGTTGAGGAGCTCGACTCCGTACTCTGGGGGCTCCGGACCACGCCCAGCCGTACTACCGGATACACACATTTCTTCATGGTGTATGCCGCAGAGGTTGTTTTGCCCTGCGATATTATTCATGACTCGCCTCGAGTGCGTATGTACGAAGAGAGAAGTCGAGCTAGATCGGCGGGACAGCCTCAATGCCACTGGAGGAGGCCTGGCGTCGCAAAGGCCGTTCAACATTTTACCAATAGTAGGCTCGAAGATATCAAAGCGAGAAAATGCGGGCCAAGACTTACAGCGTTGGCAAACTTCGTTCTCGCTGCCGGAGAAGAAAAAGGACAAACTCAAGCCCAAATGGGAGGGTCCCTTCATAATTGACGAAGTTCTCACCGAAGGAGAGTACCGTCTTCGTGATGCATCAGACAATCGCCTTGAGCCGAACCCCTGGAACGCGGCCAGACTCCAAAGATTATATGACTAGCGCCGAACTCCCTGTTCGTCTCCTTCTCCCCTGTAGTTTCCATTATTTTTTTCTCTCTTTTCCGATTATTTTTTTCCTTCCTCACTTTAAAGCTTTGGTACGGCTAGACCGCACACCCCTGATACATACATATTTAAAATATGTATGTCCATTATACCTGGGGGCTTCTTGGACAGAAGCTTTTTATTATTATTCCCCGAGCATCAAGCTCTTCACATATGAGTTCTTCCATATGTACCTTTTCTTCGCCACTATATGCATCGATATGACTTAAGTTTTGGCCAAGATGGGTTGCCTGGCTCCTGTGCTTATGCCCTATGTTCCCGTTAGTTCGGCTAGGGCATAAAGGGAGCACCTCTGTGATTGTTACTGCCGGGTCATCCGAATGTGTACCTCAGACTGGGTGAAGCCGAAAGCTAGCGTTCTTAAGGGAATATTCAGTCCGTGAATTAAAGACGTTTTTGCAATTACTCCATTGCGAACCCCCAGAAGTTACATACACTGTGATTTTTCCATCACAATTCAGACAGGAACCCTTAATGGAACTTCTCTCTGGAAGATGTTTCTTATGATCCCAATGTAATATAACATAACTAGCAGAATACAACTTGTCTGTTCAAGCAACTATGACCCCTACGCCTAGTTTTCCAGGCATACCCTAGTCTATTCGGCCGCGAGGGTATTCGGAAACAATCTGCACCCTCGGGTCTGGAGGTTGAAGCGAAAAGGTCTGCCATGACAAATGCTATACAATTCAGCTAGAATTACATAGGGTAAGAAAGTACATAGTCACTTGGACTCAAACACTTCCTCCTCTATACCGTCCAACAAGCGGTCCAACTTACAATCCTGTTGGGAATATTTGGCGGCCACCTCTACTTGGTCATATATTAAACTAACGGGAATTTCTTCCCCATTTAACCCTAGCGGTCCAACCCGGGCCATGTGATTAGGATCCAGCTTGGTATATCGCGTTTTCACCATGGCCCAGGCCTCTCGTGCACCCTATCGGCAGGCCGATATCTTCCATAGTCGGATACGCCGTCGCGCTCCCTTGAACAACTCTACAAGCTCCTCCATACTTCCTGGAGGGGAGGCGGATGGCCATAAGGCCTTGGCAACACTCCGCATGGCTAGCCGAGCATGCTCGTGCACTTGCGACAGCCTTTGCAGCAGATCACTTGATTATCCGGACACCTCCTCTTCAGGACGGCCCGTCAATACGCCTGCAATCATAACTATATCAGTTCCATTTATCGCCGAACTACTTTAAAAATAGTTCAGATACATACTGAATATGCCGCCCGCAGCTTCTTGTTTTCGTTTACGGAATCGGCTAGCTGAGCCGCACATCCTTCAACTCTTAGCCTAGCTGGGTCTTGCAATCCTGGAGTTGGTTTTCTCAACAATGACCTGCTTGACACCGTTCGCCCGTAGCATGTAGCCTTTTGGCTTCTTGTTCATTCGCTTGCGCGACTTCCAGCGCCTCCTTGAGTTCCACTGACAATTATGTCATGGTATAGGCAACACTGTTAGCATTAATGGAATTTAATCATATTTTCTTGATGGAGGGGAATATTCCCTGGTGACGCCTTCTTGGATTTCTCCGATTAAGTGGCGACAACTAATATGTCGACACCTTTTTAGCTCTTGGGCTAACAGGACGTTCTTCTCCGTAAGAGCCTGGTTATACAATGATCCTCAAATCAATTGTGCCAAATACTTTAAGTCTCGGGGGCTACTGGCATATGGTTATCATATTTTGGGCACAGTAAACTTACCTGCACATCTGTTAAATGCTACTTTGTGGCTCTGTTAAGCCCATTTCGAGCAGCTCGGATGTATGAGTCAGCCGAGCTGAAGGCATTGAATGCCTCTTCCGAGAACTCGGGGTCTCGTAAAACAGCCCTGCAGCGTCGATGGTTCATGGCGCTCTCTACCTCCGAGTTGGTAACGGACATATTTTCCGAACCCTCGGCCGAAGGATAGTCCGGCGTTGCTCCCGTACCGGCTCCCATTTCTCTGGCGGGGTCTAAATCCAGGTTGTTGGGAGTACGGCTGGCCGGACCCCCGGACATAGTCCGGCGGACCCTTTTCTTGGAACTAGACAAACGCACAAAGTCACGGTCGGGTGCGGCCGCTGAAAAACATATTTATGGATCCGTACCTCTTTGATGAAAGCCTGCCTGTGTCTTCACCAGCCTTCCTCTTCGAAGGCTGGCCCGGTGTGGGAGCCGACCTCCTCAGAATCGCCGAACGCCTCCTCTTTGGAGCACAAGACAGTACGGTGGGTAAGATAGAATAAGAGCACACTTTTAGAGGAGGTGTCTCTTGATTACTTACGCGTGAAGCGGGAAGAAGGCCAGGGTAGTCGGCGATGATGGCCACTTATGTGCCATCATAGCTCATCTGGTAAAACACTCCCTCCGCGAGCACCACGAATATATCCGGATCCTCCTCAAACCCAGGATCAAGCTTCCGGTTGTGGTTCTCCGGCTGTGGGGCAGGACTATGAAGTCCTTCGGTGACCTTTCGCCAGTGCTGTCATAACAAACAGATTTGAAATTTATCAAAAGTAATCCGAAAGTGGAATGAGTGAAATAGAGGGGTTGAGGCTTACCCAGCTGGGGGGATCATATATAGAATACCCGTCGCTACACTTAATGTGAAGAAATTCCTCTTCCTCCCCTTTAAACAGCTCGGCCAATATCTTGGCCAGGGCGGCGGGGGTATCCGGACCTTTCCGGCCACAACGGGAGGCGTCATCCTCTCCATTATAGTGCCACATTGGCAGCCCTCTGTATTGAAGCGGCTGAACCCCTCGCACTATGGAGGTCATCATTACCTCGATTATTGTGAGTCCGGACTGAGCGAGCGTCTTTATCTTGCTCATGAGTTGACAAACTTCTGTGTTGTCATCCTCTTCAAGACTCCAGGGACGCCAACTGTGGCGTTTCTTCAGAGGAACATTTGCAAATTCAGGAAGACCCTTTCGAACTGGGTCGGGAAGCGTGTCGTCCTCAATGTAGAACCATTCGGAAGGCCATTCTTCAGATGCCTTCCTGGGCATGCCGGACAGATATCCGGTATCGGCGATACGCCATACTTCGGCTCCGCCCACTTCAAATATTGACCCCTCATGATTGTGTGGGACAAGACAGAACAACTTCCTCCACAACTCAAAATGGGCCTCAATGCCCAGAAATAGTTCGCATAAGGCAACGTAACCTGCGATGTGTAGAATAGAGGCAGGGGTGAAGTTGTGCGGTGGAAGCCATAATATTCCGAAGCCCTCGGAGGAATGGATGGATTGGAAATCCGGCGCCTCTTAGCGGTGGGGATAAAACACACCGCTCTCCCGGATGGATTGGGGAAGCCCTCTGCTGAGTCTCACCATCAAGAAATCTAGCCCGCTTTCGAGCAGGGACTAGATCTGCGGGAGGAAGAAATCCCTATGTCTGCAGCCGTCAATTGGCCGTGGGACCACGAACACCTCTCCACCGCCTTTCTCTAGGCGGAGCAGGAGGAGGAGCTGGGAAAGCTAGCCATGTTGGAATGGTATCTCCTACCGGTCTTGAGGATTTTTCTCTGCGGGGTGCGAATGGATCTAGGATCAATCTCTTTAAATAGGCGCTCTTCCTTGCGGGCGGGGTGCTATTGCAAAAATACCCGACCTTCGCATTAGCTTCGACACGTGGAAGGCGAAGTTATTTGGCGTCTGAAGCGAGGGCGACATTGATCAGCGGCCGAATACATTACTTGGAGGTCATCAGAGGAGGAACCCGCCTTGCAATGCCGAAGACAATTTGTGTGCCGAACACTTCGTTATTGAAGACTGGTTCGGGGGCTACTCAGGGAGTCCTGGACTAAGGGTCCTCGCGCGTCCATCCTGTTATCCATGGGTCGGACTGATGGGCTGTGAAGACACGAAGACCGAAGATTGTACCCGTGTCCGGATTGGACCCTACTTGGCGTGGAAGGCAAGCTTGGCAACCGACTATGTAGATTCCCTCTTATGTAACTGACTCTGTATAAACCCTAGATCCCCCCGATGTCTATGTAAACCGGAGGGGTTAGTCCGAAAAGGATATACTCATTACCATAGTCATATAGGCTAGACTTCTAGGGTTTAGCCATTACGATATCGTGGTAGATCAACTCTTGTAATACTCATATTCATCAAGAACAATCAAGCAGGAAGTAGGGTATTACCTCCATAGAGAGGGCCTGAACCTGGGTAAACATCGTGTCCCCCGTCTCCTATTACCATCAATCCTAGACGCACAGTTCGGGACCCCCTACCCAAGATCCGCCGGTTTTGAGACTGATAGTGGGGTTTCCCACGAATGGCTCAACCATCAATCCTTCGGCGTTCCGAAGCGGAACTCTCAATGAAAGCACCAATGTCGATGTCAAAACCAGCGGATCTCGGGTAGGGGGTCCCGAACTGTGGATCTAGGATCAATGGGGAACAAGGGACGATGAACATGGTGTTTACCTAGGTTTGGGCCCTCTTGAAGAGGTAAAACCCTACGTCTTGCTTGATTGTATTTGATGTAGAATATGGTTACAGAGTATATCTACCTCGAGATCAGGCGAGCTAAACCCTAAGATGATGAGGTTATGGATGTAGCTCTAGCCCTAAAGTCCTAAACCCTCTGGTTTATATAGACACTAGTATGGTTAGGGTTACATGTACAGTGAAGGAAAGATCACACTAATCTTGACTTGGAGGGCACACCACGACTCCGAGGTATCCTGTCCGATCACGAGTCCGCTCTCTAGCTTGGTCCCCTAGTGGCCCATCAGTCCGGGCCATATGTAATGGGTCAACGGCCTAGGGACCCCTTAGCCCAGGACTCCCTCATCAGGCGGGAAGCTTGCGCGGCTATGCGCAGGAACCTGCGCGGTTGCGCGGGAACGGGCTCACCGACGATTCATTGGCGCCACTTCGAGCCACCGCTTGGCCAAAACCACACCCATGCGTGCTGCTCAAGCTTGCGCTCGAAGCCGTCTGCGGCAACAACGTGACAAGATGTGCGAGAGGAGGATGAAACAACATGTACACATAAGGTTAATAAAACAACATTTGCGATTTAATTACCTACTCCCCCCATCCTAGTTTATAAGTTCTCTTTGTATTTTTGTGCCAAATTTTGACTAGAGATTTAACCAAACAAATACGAATGCATGTCGCCAAAGATTATATTGTTGGATCCGTATTTGAACATATTTCCAGTTATATTATTTTTATAACATGCATTAACATTTGTTAGTTAAATTTAAGGTCAAAATATGGCACAAAATATAGAAGGGGACTAATAGACCAAGACGGAGGTAGTAGCACACGGCCGCTCTCTACGCAGCATCGCGAACGATTGTTCGACCACCATGTAATGTGGAACGCGACGTTGTTTCACATCATGCCACCAGCTTGCAACTGTCGGCCGGCTTGTTGACGACCATTCTCTGCGTGTTCAACTGCTCTAAGCGTGTGGTTGCTCATGGTTGAGACGGTTGCGGTGCGCTCTGCTCGCGTCCCGCCACGCGCGCTCTACTCACGCGTCCCTCCGGTCACTCTGCCCGCGTCCCTCCATGCGTGCTACCAGTGTTTGGGGTTGGCGCACGATCACATACATTCGTGGTGCCTTTATGCGTGCGGTTGCGCCAAGCGCGGTGCCACGATGCAGTTACCCGCTGCAAAAACTGCCATGCGGATGTGATGAGAATCCAGGCCGACCGGCCCCCATTTATTCCTATGGCATTTACCTTTCATCTCTCACGCCACACGACACAATAAGCACACCCATGACGACACATACAGAGAGGACATCCAGCGGTTCCAATGGCGCTCCTCGTGGCTCCAACGGCGCTCCCAGTGGCTGCCGCCGACAACGGGGGGCTAATATGTCCATTTTGCATCATGTTTACCTACTGTTATTTATAATGTTTTTATGCATAATAATGCTTTTGGGTAATTCTAATGCCTTTTCTCTCATAATATGCAAGGTTCACGCAAAGAGGGAGAATTCCGGCAGTTGGAAATCTGGACCTGGAAAAGCTACGTCAGGCCACCTATTCAGCACAACTCCAAATAAGCTGAAACTTCACGGAGAATTTTTATGGAATAAATAAGAAATACGGGAGCAAATAACTACCGGAGGGGGGCCACCTAGTGAGCAAAAGACACCAGGGCACGCCTGCCCCCCCCCCCCCCCAGGCACGCCCTGGTGGGTTGTGCTCAGCCCAGCCCACCTCCGGTGCCCATCTTCTGGTATATAAGTCACTTTGACCTAGAAAAAAATAAGGGAAGGACTTTCGGGATGGAGCGCCGCCGTCTCGAGGCGAAACTTGGGCAGGAGCACTTTTGCCCTCCGGCGGAGCGATTCCACCGGGGGAACTTCCCTCCCGGAGGGGTAAATCATCGTCATCATCATCACCAACAACTCTCCCATCTTGGATAGGGCAATCTCCATCAACATCTCCATCAACACCATCTCCTCTCAAACCCTAGTTCATCTCTTGTGTTCAATCTTTGTACCGGAACTATGGATTGGTGCTTGTGGGTGACTAGTAGTGTTGATTACATCTTGTAGTTGATTACTATATGGTTTATTTGGTGGAAGATTATATGTTCAGATCAAATATATGCTATTTAATACCACTCTGATCTTGAGCATGATTATCATTTGTGAGTAGTTACTTTTGTTCCTGAGGTCATGGGAGAAATCATGTTGCATGTAATCATGTGAACTTGATATGTGTTCGATATTTTGATAGTATGTATGTTGTGATTCCCTTAGTGGTGTCATGTGAACGTCGACTACATGACACTTCACCATATTTGGGCCTAAGGGAATGCATTGTGGAGTAGTTATTAGATGATGGGTTGCGAGAGTGACAGAAGCTTAAACCCTAGTTTATGCGCTATTCCGTCAGGAACGATTGGATCCAAAAGTTTAATGCTATGGTTAGAATTTATTCTTAATACTTTTCTCGTAGTTGCGGATGCTTGCGAGGGGGTTAATCATAAGTAGGAGGTTTGTTCAAGTAAGAACAACACCTAAGCACCGATCCACCCACATATCAAATTATCAAAGTAGCGAACACGAATCGAACCAACATGATGAAAGTGACTAGATGAAATTCTCGTGTACCCTCAAGAACGCTTTGCTTATTATAAGAGACCGTTTTGGCCTATCCTTTGCCTCAAAAGGATTGAGGTATATTGCTGCACTTTTGATACCATTACCATTACTTGCTCGTTACAAATTATCTTGCTATCAAACTACTATGTTACTTACAATTTCAGCACTTGCAGACATTACCTTGCTAAAAACCACTTGTCATTTCCTTCTGCTCCTCGTTGGGTTCGACATTCTTACTTATTGAAAAGACTAAAATTGATACCATATACTTGTGGGTCATCAAGGCTCTTTTCTGGCGCCGTTGCTGGGGAGTGAAGCGCTCTTGGTAAGGAAAAAAATTATTACAATGTGCTGAAATTTACTATCACTTGTTACTATGGAAAACAATCCTTTGAGGGGTTTGTTCGGGGTATCTTCACCTCGACCGGAACCACAATTAGTTACCCCTCAACCTACTGCACCTACTAAAAATATTGAATATGAAATTTCTTCGGGTATGATAGAACAACTGCTAGCTAATCCTTATGCAGGAGATGGAACCGAACATCCTGATATGCACTTGATATATGTGTATGAAATTTTGGGTTGTTTAAGCTTGCAGGCTTACTCGGAGATGAAATTAAGAAGAAGGTTTTCCCTTTAGGTTTGAATGGAGAAGCATTGGCATGGTATAGGCTATGCGATGATAGTGGATCTTGGAACTGGAATCGATTGAAATTGGAGTTTCACCAAAAAAATTATCCTATGCATCTAGTTCATCGTGATCGGAATTATATATAAAATTTTTGGCCTTGTGAAGGAGAAAGTATCGCTCTAGCTTGGGGGATGCTTAAGTCAATGTCATATTCGTGCCCCAATCATGAGCTCTCAAGAGAAATTATTATTTAGAATTTTTATGCTCGGCTTTCTCATAATGATCGATCCATGCTCGATACTTCTTGTGTTGGTTCTTTTATGAAGAACACTATTGAATTCTGATGGGATCTCTTAGAAAGAATTAAACGCAACTCTGAAGATTGGGAACTCGACGAAGGTAAAGAGTCAGGTATTAAGCTTGAGTATGATTGTGTTAAATCTCGTATGAGTACCGATGCTTTTCAAAAGTTTAACACTAAATATGCACTACTCCAGGATGCTGCTAACGCGACACTACGATCAGAGCCCCTTTGATGAAACTGTGTGCGATGCATTAATCACAAACGGGGATGTAAAAAACCATCAAAAAAGGTGCAAAACGTTTGCGATGGCGGAGCCATCAAACACGGTTCAGATTTTAGTTGTGTGTGCGATTCAGCGCACACGGTTAACCCGTTCGAACTGTTTGCAATGAGGCAGAACAACAGAAATGGGCAGCCATATCAAGGTGTGTGCGATATATGGCATACAGTTTGCTTCGATGAACTGTTTGTTATTAGGGAGTGCAACAGAAACGGTTAGCCAGATCAAGGTATGTGTGATATAGGGCATACAGTTCACTCGGACGAACTGTTTTCGATTAGCGAACACAGCAGAAACGGTTCAACTTAACAAGATGTGTGTGATACGTGGCCGCCTCAACGGCGAGCAACCACGTGGTCAACCTTCTGCCATCAATAAATTGTGACCTTGTTTCTCGTCACATTACAGATTACAACACAATAAGTAATTGCAAATCTGTTCACACCTATCAAACTAATATGTGTTCACACTAGCACCGAGCTATAAAAACTACTCACTCAAAAATTACTTCACGGTTCCTCTCCTCATCACCCATAAAACTGGTCTTTCCTGTCCAGTCGTTCAGCCATGACCGGTAGGAGGAGTTTAGGGTGGACATATAACCAGGTAGCAAGGACCAAGGCCGCAGAAGCACTAGAGAGGTCCCGTCGCGAAGTCACAGCCGCAACAGAGATGTCCCGCGCGCCGCGGAGCCCTCGAACGAGCACTCACAGGCACGCGAGGGCTCTCACAAGCGCATTCACGGCATCGGCCACCGCGACAAGCCGGCGTTCCTGAAGTCCTTCGCCGGCGACGATGACATTCTCGCTGGCGTCACTATGCAACAGGAGCTGGCCGACGGCTTGATGAAGCTGCTCAAGATCAGCGGTGCCTCGCTTGACAAGGCGGTCGGCCTCGTCGAGCAACTCATGGGTGACAATGCGAAGCTCCTCAAGGCGCTCGCCGAGAAGGAGGAGGAGGCCACCGACTGGAAGATGCTGCATGAGCAGAGCAGTGACTCGGGGATGACGCTGACAGCGGTCGTCAAGGAACTGATGGGTGACTTGAGGAAGTTGCGGATCAAGCGTGCGCAGGAGGTGGAGAAATCCATGGCTGCTTTCAAGCAAAGTCGTGAGGAGTTGAAGAAGGAGCTAGAGGATGTCGTCGCCCGGCGATCCTTCGACGACTAGAGACAGTAGAGACCCAGATCGTTGTCTGCAATTTCCTTCTTCTCTTGCCCCCATGTCTTCCGAGCTTTGCCGCATTTGGCATTTTAAATTATCCGGAATATGTAAGACAATTATTATCTGCGCCATTGTAAATTTGTCATCGTATTATCTGTTCCCATTTTATTTGTGGTTGTATTATCCGTTGCCCTATGTGGAAATTTAAATTAGGGTGGAATATGAGTTGAAAACACGAACAAAGCAAATGATGCCATGGGATCACAAGAAAACACCCTCCGTCCAGGTGCTTTAATTAACCCATTAATGGAGAAGTTGTGAGCGAGGCGGGCGGCGGCTGGTGCATGGAGATCAAAGAGCTCGCTTCTCGGTGAGCATGGGCGGCCTTGCTGCTCGCACGTGTCCCATCGAGCCTGTGAGGTGGACAGGATGCACGTGTCCCGTGGAGCCTACGTGGCGGTCTGCTCGCACGCGTCCCGTCGAGCCTGCACGACGGACTTCTCGCGCTCGTCCCGTTTAATCAAACAGTTGCACGGACGCCGCCGAGTATGGTTAAATTTTGACACGGTTAATATAATACAACCGTTTGCGATATTAACGTGTCAGCTTTTTGTTTCAAAAAGGACTTCGTTGGCTATTAATGTGTGCGCTTCTTCTCAAACTGGATGATTTTTCTTACCACAGCATATATGTGCCATGTCATGAAACCATGCCAAGTTTCATGTTTTTTGGGTGAGTTTTTGATTTACTGGGATTTAAAAACCGAGATTCTCAATGTTTCAGGACGACGACAAGTTTGTAATTCATTCCCATTCCTTAAATGAGACCTAAACATGCACCAAATGACACATGTACGATTTCCCATCCATTTTGCTTCACTGGAGCATGTGCTTGTAGTTCAAATTTGAATTATGGACTACATTAAATGCGTAGAAAACTTAGTAATTAGTAATATATACAATGGCCAAACGAACCCTGAACAGTTTCAAATTTCAGCCCGACACTCCCATTACTCTATGTTGCCTGTAGAAACAAAGTTCAAGGCGAGAAGAGGTAGCGATTATCGTTTCGCCCATAAGAGGGGCATGTTTTCCTACCGGAATCACGAGGGTTGCAACAGGCTCCGGTTTGTAAGAGGCTTGTAATATAGCTTCGCCCAAATTGGACAATTATATGTACCATGTAGTGACACCATGCCAAGTTTCATGATTTCCTGGTGAGTTTTGGATTTACACAGATTTTAAAACCGAGATTCGCAATGCTTGTGGCCAAGCCAGGATGGCGAGATGGTTGAATTCATTCCCATCCGTTCCATGGGACCTAAACATGCACCCCAAGGAAACATGTACGTTTTTCTAGCCATTTTGGTGCACTGGAGCATGTATTTGTAGTTCGGATTTGAATTATGGACATTAAATGCCTAGAGAAACTCAATTAATGAATAAAAAAGGTCAAACAAACCCTGAATAATTTCAAAGGTCAGCGCAAATCTCTCATTGTTCCGTGTTGCGTGTAGAAGAAAATACGAGGCTAGAAGAGGGAGTGATTATCGTTTGGCCCACAAGGGACACGTTTCCCTATCGAAACCACGACGGTTCTTGCGACAAGCTCCAGTTTGTAAGAGATATGTAATAAAGCTTGGCCCAAATTGGCAATGTTTTTACCACGACATATATGTGCCATGATGTGACACCATGCCACCTTTGACGACTTTCTGGAGTTTTGGATTTATGGGATTTAAAAACCGAGATTTGAAATGTTTGAGGACGAGCCAGGACACATGTACGGTTGTAATTCGTTCACATTTCTGGCATGGGACTTAAACATGCACCCAAGGACACATGTATAATTTTTCTAGCCATTTTGGTGAACTAGAGCATGTATTTGAAGTTCATATTTGAATTATGGACATTAAATGCCTAGGAAACTCAATTAGTGTATAAAAAGGCCAACGAACCCTGAATAAGTTTAAATTTCAGCATGGATATCATGTCGTTCCATGTTGCCCATAGAAGAAAATACAAGGCAAAAAGAGGCAGTGATTACATTACGCCCACAAGGGGGACATGTTTCCCTATCGGAACCCCGAGGCATCTTTGAGAGAAACTCCCGTTTGTAAGAGGCGTGTAATAAAACTTGCACCAAATGGACGAAAAAATTCCTCGACATATATGTGCCATGTCGTGACACCATGCCAGGTTTCACGATTTTTGGGTTAGTTTTGGATTTATGGGGATTTAAAAACCGAGATTCTTCTCACAAAATGTTTTCAAATAGCACACGGTTCACTCAAAAAAGCCGTGTGCGTACCAAACCGTGGCCGATGCCCCCCTCCCCCCTGCTACGCGCGTGATCTGAGTCGTGCGTTCTGATTGGCCAGAACCCAAACCCCACGGATCGTACGTGTGCACTGTTGGATGCTCCCAGATCGAACGGCAACCCTGAGCCCTTACGACAGGACATGCAGTGCATGGGTAAGCATTGTGCGCATGCGTCGTGCTGATCACGCTTCCTTCTCTACTAGGTTTTCTAAACAGGCTACCGTTTCTCGCCACTCCTCTCATTGGCTTCCCGCCTCTTCTCCCATCGTTTTCCCGCTACCAATATTAGTGCTCATTGAAGGCTAGCGGCAACACCCCGGCCATGTAAATATCCCACACAGTTTCTGAAAGCAAAAATGTGTGTGATAGGAGGGAGTAGGTCCCATAGGGTGACTAGCGTGAAACGCCTTAATGGCAAGGAGGCAATTCTTATCAGCAAGGGATAGCTTCCCATCCGCTAGCCTAGTTGAATAGAATGCAGAAGTTAAGCATGCTCAGGCTGGAGTAGTCCAAGGATGGGTGACCCGGTGAGAAAGTTGCATATCTCAAGCTTCATTTAAATGCCATGACATGGTCATTATAGAGATATATTATATCTCTATAGTGACCTATCATGGCAATTATATAAACCTTGGGATCCATATTTTGCTAATTTGTAGACTATGTTTTTATGGGTTATTTTTTGCTCTAAAAAATTAAAGAATGATTGACTTGACCTGTCATGGCGATTATATAAACCTACTATGTTTTTATGGGTTATTTTTTGCTCTAAAAAAATTAAAGAATGATTGACTTGACCTATCATGGTGATTATATAAACCTTTTTCAGGTTGCATGCAGGGTATAGGGGGCAGGGTGTTCTTCTCGAGCACGTCTCCCTTGTGCGGCTTATAGACGCGGCACATATCTGTGGTCTCCCCGAGGTATATATACTATCCTTTACCGAAAATTAGGGGGGCCCACACAATCTATCCCTTTGACCCAACAATGATAAGGGTTCGACCATGATGGTTTCCTATTAATACTAGTAAGGTACACATGCATTGCACGCATGAGATTTGGTAACCAAATTATGAAAAAATACCACACTATAGCATGTAAGCTTTGAGTCATATATGCATGATGTAGATGTTCGTTTAATTCTTATAGTTCATCTCATCCAAAATCAATTAATTTTATAAAAAAAATCTATTTTAAGATTCATGGAATTGTGCATTGTAAAGCATAAAGCAAAAACAAAAGGTGACAATTCATTTAGAAAAAAAGTTTGGGCAATTAAGATATGGAAGATTCTAGAGAACAAAGGAGAAGTGTGTTTTGAGGTTTGTGCATTATGCTTAAGTTCAACCATGTAGTCTTCTAGATTGTACATCTGGCAGAATCTGGTGGAATGTAGATGATATCCAACGGCCAGTAGTGCTCGGATTTGCCATCTCTGTACCGCCGGATTGGCTTCATCCAACTACCAACTTTCAAAGTTATTCGCACACTATATAGGGGTATAGATATAGATGCGTCCCATGCTAGACCAAATAAAGTTTGAGTGCATGCGTGTGGCGACCCCCGCCGCCTCGAAGTTGGGAAAAATGACATCGTACGTATTGAACCAGGCTTGGAGTCGGGTACGGTGTTCGGTTTGTAATGTAGTTGGTGGCCCATCGAAGTTGTGCATTCGGGATTTAAACACATCATACACGACTGTACCCATACATATTTTTGGGCCGCATGTAGTGTATACGGGGTCTTCGGATCGACCACGTCTCCCTTGAGCGGTCTTTTGTGATGACACACATATCTGTGGGCTCCCCGACTGTATATATATCATCCCTTTGACCGATAATGAGGGGTATGTGTTGGTGTTGCTTTTGAGTTGATTATTTTTGCACAAGATTATTAGACAAATTCCTCATGTCCACCAATTTATTTCATAATTTTTGGATTTTTGGAGTAGTAGAAATATGGTTGCTGTTTAGATCATTACAGACTATTCTGTTTCTAACAGATTCTGTTTTCATTGCGTAGTTTGCTTGTTTTCTAGTTTCTATGGATTAAATTTCTCGATATAAATTGTAGAAATGATATGGTACAGTAGGCATTGTGTGAGAACAATTATGAACCTTGTCTTTGATAGTACCAAAGTGAATGGTTTACTCTTTATCATACTAACCTATCTCACGAAGTTCCGTTAACTTTTGTGTGATTGAAGTTTTCAAGCTTTGGGTGAGATATTGATATGAGGAGAATAAGGAGCGAAAAGACCCTAAGCTTGGGGATGCCCAAGGCACCCCCAAGGTAATATTCTAGGAAGACTCAAGCGCCTAAGCTTGGGGATGCCTCGGAAGGCATCCCCTCTTTCGTCTTCAAAACTATCGGTATACCTTACTCGGAGCTATATTTTTATTCGTCACATGATATGTGTTTTGCTTGGAGCGTATTTTAAATTTTACTTGCTGTTTGAATAAAATCATTGGATCTGAAATCTTGAATGAAAAAGAATCCCCCCATGGCTAGTTAATTATTCGACTACTCAGTGTCCTTCACTTATATCTTTTGTAGTAGTTTGTCATTTACTCACGTGCTTCACGTACATCCTATGAGTAAATGGTTGAATGAATTGAATATCATAAATCTGAATTTATATATGTTTCATATGCTTATACCATGGGGAGTAATGACTTCACACAAAATAAGTATAGGTAGTAAACTTATTGAAAGTTAGCAAACGCAGAATTGATCACTTGAACAATTCATGAAAGAATATTGAAGGAAGAGAGATTTCACATATAAATATACTATCTTGGACAGCTTTTGTAATTGTGAGCACTCATTAAAATATGACATGCTAAAAGGTTGATGTTGGACAAGGAAGACAACGTAACGGGTTATGTCTTCTTATATCCGAAATAAAGTATATTGTCATGGATCATCCAACATGCTGAGCTTGCCTTTCCCCCTCATGCAAGCCAAATTCTTTGCACCAAGTTGAAATACTACTTGTGCTTCTGAATATCCTTAAACCCGGTTTTGCCATGAGAGTCCACCATATCTACTTATGGATTGAGTAAGATCCTTCAACTAAGTTGTCATTATTGCATGCAATAAAAATTGCCCTCTAAATATGTATGATCTATTAGTGTGGAGAAAATAAGCTTTATACGATCTTGTGATATGGAAGCAATAAAAGCAACGGACTGCATAATAAAGGTCCCTATCACAAGTGGCAATATAAAGTGACATTCTTTCGCATTAAGATTTTGTGCATCCAACTATAAAAGCACATGACAACCTCTCCTTCCCTCTGCGAAGGGCCTATCTTTTATTCTTGTCTTACACCTTATACAAGAGTCATGGTGATCTTCACCTTTCCTTTTTACATTTTATCCTTTGGCAAGCACATTGTGTTGGAAATATCATGAGATATATATATCCAATTGGATGTAAGTTATCATGAACTATTATTGTTGACATTACCCTTGAGGTAAAAGGTTGGGAGGCGAAACTATAAGCCCCTATCTTTCTCTGTGTCCGATTAAAACTTTAAACCCATAAATATCACGTGAGGGTTAGCAATTGTGAAAGATTAAATGATAGTTGAGTATGTGGAGTTTGCTAAATCAAAGCTCTGACATAGACCCTTCCGAAAATAAGATGAATTGCAATTGTTTGGTGACTGAGAATATAGTTTGTTAGTTTCAAGAAAGTTTATGATCTATACTTTAACATGTGAATAGCTTGTTACTTGATCATGAAAAGTTTTATGAGTTGATCTACTGTTATGATATATAATGATGCTAGAAAAGGTGATTGGAACTATCATTGATCAAACTTATGCACTTGCTAGCATTCACACTTCATAAATTATTTCTTTTATCATTTACCCACTCGAGGACGAGCAGGAATTAAGCTTGGGGATGCTGGTACGTCTCCAATGTATCTATATTTTATGAAGTATTCATGCCATGTTTACAATAGTTTTATATGATTTTGGTATGATTTGATTAGAACTAACCCGGACTGACGTTGTTTTCAGCAGAACTACCGTGGTGTTGTTTTTGTGCAGAAATAAAAGTTCTCGGAATGGGATGAAAATCAACGGAGATTTTTTCTGGAAAATATAAAAAATACTGGAACGAAGAGTTACCGGAGGGGAGTCCCGTGGGCTCCACGAGGGTGGAGGGCGCGCCCACCCCCCTGGGGGGCGCCCCCTGCCTCATGGACTCCCTATGGGGCCCCCTGGCTTGTTCTCGACGCCAACCTCTCCTATAAATCCCCAAACTTCCAGAACTTGACCTAGATCAAAATTTCCGTCGCCGCAAGCCTCTGTAGCCTCGAGAAACCAATATAGGCCCTCTCTGGCACCCTGCCGGAGGGGGCCATCATCACCGAGGCCATGGAGGAGGATCTCGGAGGGGCCATCATCGCCATGAAGGCCAAGGACCAGAGGGAGAACCTCTCCCCATCTAAGGGGGAGGACATGGAGGAGGAAGCACAAGGGGGAGAACCTCTCCTCCTCTCTCGGTGGCGCCGGAGTGCCATCGGGAGGGGAATCATTGCCGTGGTGATTGTATTCATCAACATCACCATCATCATCACCATCCTCATCTCTTTTACGCGATCCACTCTCCCGCACCCCGCTGTAATCCCTACTTGAAAATGGTGCTTTATGCCACATATTATGATCCAATGATGTGTTGCCATCCTATGATGTTTTGAGTAGATATCCTTTGTCTTTGGGTTGATTGATGATCTAGATTTGTACGAGTTGTATGTTTTATTTTGGTGCTGTCCTATGGTGCCCTCCATGTCGGCATAGCGTGAGGATTCCCAGCTGTAGGGTGTTGCAATCGTTCATGATTAAACTTATAGTGGGTTGCTTGAGTGATGAAGCATAAACCCGAGTAAGGGGTTGTTGCGTATGGGATAAAGGGGGCTTGATGCTTTAATGCTATGGTTGGGTTTTACCTTAATGATCTTTAGTAGTTGCGGATGCTTGCTAGAGTTCCAATCATAAGTGCATATGATCCAAGAAGAGAAAGTATAGCTTATGCCTCTCCCTCATATGAAATTGCAATGATGACTACCGGTCTTGTTAACAATTGCCTAGGACAATTCCGCACACCGATCCATCATTACTCCACACTCGCTATTTATAATATTTAGTAATATATCTAAATTTATGATAACAGCACCTACTTTTATATTTTAGCTCTCCGATATCATACAAAGTTATCCTCTTCATACCCACAACATAGTTTTATTTCTCGTTTCTAGTTGGAAGAAAACGTTCGGTGTACTAGAGTCGTATCAGTGGAAGATAGGACTTGAGAGAATATTGATCTTACCTTTAGCTCCTTGTGGGTTCGACACTCCATACTTATCACTTCCACCATTGGGAATTGCTACGATGATTCCCTGCACTTGGGGATTATCAATAGGCACACATCTAAATTATACATTATTCTATATTGAAAACACACATCACCCCTTCCCAACGTACATTATTTTGGGCCGCATGCAAGAGGTGCTGGTTTTGTGGTCCCTCTCGTGCGATTTTTATGATGGCTCAATCTATTGGCCCAAGCGGTTTATCGACAACAACATCTGCCGTTTGACCAAATGATAGATTCATTGGTCTGTCTTATGGTAGGTCATGGCAACATGCATGTATGACCAAAGTATTGATACGTCTCCAACGTATCTATAATTTTTGATTGTTCCATGCTATATTATATTCTGTTTTGGACATTATGGGCTTTATTATACACTTTTATATTATTTTTGGGACTAACCTATTAGCCGGAGGCCCAGCTCAGAATTGTTGTTTTTTGCCTATTTCAGAGTTTCGCAGAAAAAAGAATATCAAGCGGAGTCCAAGCGGAATGAAACCTTCGAGCGTGATTTTCGGAACGAACGTGATCCGGAGGACTTGGACCCTCGTCAAGACATCAACCAGGAGGGCACGAGGTAGGGGCACGCCTACCCCCACAGGCGCGCCTCCACCCTCGTGGGCCCCATGTTGCTCCACGAAGTACTTCTTCCTTCTATATATACCTCGCACCCCAAACTACCGATCTGAAGCCAAAACCTAATTCCACCGCCGCAACCTTCATGCCCGTGAGATCCCATCTTGGGGCCTTTTAGAACTCACGGAGAGGGCATCGATCACGGAGGGCTTCTACATCAACACCATAGCCTCTCCGATGATGTGTGAGTAGTTTACCTCAGACCTTCGGGTCCATAGTTATTAGTTAGATGGCTTCTTCTCTCTTTTTGGATGTCAATACAATGTTCTCGCCCTCTCTTGTGGAGATCTATTCGATGTAATCTTCTTTTGCAGTGTGTTTGTTGAGCTCGATGAATTGTGGGTTTATGATCAAGTTTACCTATGAACAATATTTGAATCTTCTCTGAATTCTTTTACGTATGATTGGTTGTCTTTGCAAGTCTCTTCGAATTATCAGTTTGGTTTGGCCTACTAGATTGATCTTTCTTGCAATGGGACAAGTGCTTAGCTTTGGGTTCAATCTTGCGGTGTCCTTTCCCAGTGACAGTAGGGGTAGTCAGGCACGCATTGTATTGTTGCCATCGAGGATAACAAGATGGGGTTTATATCACATTGCATGAGTTTATCCCTCTACATCATGTCATCTTACTTAAAGCGTTACTCTGTTCTTATGAACTTAATACTCTAGATGCATGCTGGATATCGGTCGACGTGTGGAGTAATAGTAGTAGATGCAGGCAGGAGTCGGTCTACTTGTCTCGGACGTGATGCCTATATACTTGATAATACCTAGATATTCTCAGAACTATGCTCAATTCTATCAATTGCTCAACGGTAATTTGTTCACCCACCGTAATACTTATGCTCTTGAGAGAAGCCACTAGTGAAACCTATGGCCCCCGGGTCTATTTTCCATCATATTAATCTTCCAACACTTAGCTATTTTTTATTGCCTTTTACTTTACTTTGTATCTTTATCATACAAATACCAAAAATATTATCTTATCATATCTATCAGATCTCACTCTTGTAAGTGACCATGAAGGGATTGACAACCCCTTTATTGCGTTGGTTGCGAGGATTTATTTGTTTGTGTAGGTGCGAGGGACTCGTGCGTGGTCTCCTACTGGATTGATACCTTGGTTCTCAAAAACTGAGGGAAATACTTACGATACTTTGATGCATCACCCTTTCCTCTTCAAGGGAAAACCAACGCAGTGCTCAAGAGTTAGCAAGTATCGATCATTACGTGCATCCGCCCCGCTAACACGAAGTGGGAGGTGGTGGGACAAGCATCCAAGGGTGCTTTCGGGATTGTGAGGCAGGTGCCACCAAAGTTATGCAATGTGTATTTAAAGTTTTAAACATCCCCGATATTCCTACATATATTTGGCCACTTCCAGGTGGTTCTTGACTTCTGGCCGCTCTCATCGATCTTCGACGACGCACCCAACTGTGGGCCCACACGGTCAAAGTTGTGCATTGGAATTTAGAACATCACAGACCACCCTTTTCACTCATATATATTTGGGCCACATGCTGGTGTGGCTATCTTCTGACGCTCTCTAACGTTATTTTTTGCTGCAAAGACTCTGATGACGCTCAACGGACACGGGTATAATATCTTAACCATGTGTGATACTAGTGCACTATGAATCACCACGCCTGCACAAGCGTGGGCAAATTAAGGTGGAGGTACTGGCTCAACCATGTGCGATGCAAGTGCGCTGTAAAGTCACCACAACTGCGCAAGCGCGAGCAAAGGGTGGAGGTACTGGCTTAACCGTGTGCAATGCAAGTGCGTTGTAAAACCACCACCTGTGCATGCTAAAGGCGGGTAAGTTTATTTGGAAATTAGGACGAACCCTCTGAGATAGACCAGCTAGCTAGAAGTATAAAAACAAACTACCCGCCTTGAGCGTTGCAAAAATCGGCGGTTTCGCGCCACTTTTCCTTATTATCATTCACGCATATTGTTATTGGACCATGCGCAATCTTGGGCACTCCCGCTCCGCATCAATTCCTTTACCCAAATTTTATTAGCCGTCGTACTACAACCGTCACCCACACTCCTCCAGCACCGACCTTATAGTAAAATTGCAGTAGCCGAGGCATTTGAACTGTCGCCCTCCCTCGTCCACCACCATCTCCACCCACCATTACTAAAAAATTCAGTAGCCGTGGTGTATCCTCAAACACCCCCTCCCTCCACAGTCCCCCACCTGCCCCCTCCCCCCTCGAACCCTAGCTCGCGGCCGCTGCCGGCGCCGCCACCAACCCCTGCCGGTCTGCCCGTTCCTCCTAGCTTAGATAATAAAGTTTAGGTTACCCAGCGATTCCCATACCGTCGCCCCACTCCCCTGAGTTTTTAGATGAGGCCTGTGGTGTCCCTCCCCACTAGATCCACATCCCCTGCTCCAGAATGTGCAGCCTAAGCTCGACTACGTATCTCGGGGAGCCCGACGAGCGTTCGGCCAAGAAGAGGTTTATCATGGTCTCTCCGGCGGACGTTGGCGAGGTGGCCGCCGTTTGCCCCGACCTATTGATCCTGGAGCAACACGTCGCCGCGGAAGCCGGCGAAGACGTTGACTACGTTGCCATGCCGAAGGATTCATGTGAGCGGGCTAGCGTATTACTGTATCTCGGGAAAGCTGGCTACGAAATCAAGCTCATCCACAGCGACGGCTTCACGCGGGCCATGTCACATGTTAAGTGGTCCATTCCCAACCACTCTGGTTCAACTGCCGTCCATCTCTTTGACGGCCCTGCCACTGATCTCCTCTGCCAAGCGGTCAAGGATTTGCGATCTCTATACGCCATCAAGCCCATTTTGTCATTTCTGAAGGACACACTCTACGGCGGCGGCTTGGTGTCGGGGAAGCTGATCGTGACCCACGAACACCTATGGGACCTGGCGGACCGAGTCCCTTGTGGTTCGGAGGGGGGCGGAGATTGCACAAAGAGCAGATCGAGGCGATGCACACGAGCAGTTTACCCAGCTTCGGAGCTCTCCGGAGAGATAATACTCCTACTGCTGCTTGGTTGATTGTATTGTGTTCTTGCTAGGGAGCAATGAGAGCTACAAAACCTAGCTGGAATGTGTGTGTAGTCTCGAGTGAGTCGAATGAACCGAACGGAGCCCAACCCCTTCTACGTTGCACTTGGGCCTCCTTTTATAGGCACAAGGGGTCAACGACAGGTGGCAACGCAGATGAGGGTACAAATGGAAAAACAGTAGTTGGTACACCGCTTTGTACAGTGTACAGTGCTCTATTCCTAACTCTGACCGCAAGGGACAAGATCAATAAATGCCCATCCCTGTCGCCTAAACAGTGCAACAGGGACCGTCAAGTGCACCACCGTTTGCCACGATGGTAGGCTTGTCAGCGCCATTTAACGCTGCTCCCCGCTGGCTGCACAGCTCTTCGGCATGCGTGCCTGGAGTAGCCCCACGGTGACACGTTGGCGGATGAGCTGGAGCGGAGATGAAGAGAGGTTGCCTGCCGCGGCAAGAACCTTGCCGCGGCTGAATCCTTGTCGCGCTCGGGAGCTTGTCGCTCACCAATCCTTCCCGGCAAGCTCCTCTTGCCGGGGTCTTGTTTCCTTCGTGCCCTGAGTGGCCTTCCCGGCAAGCTCCTCTTGCCGGGGCCTTGAATACTTTGTTCTTGAATGGCTCCAAAGGAGCCGCGGAGGACCTTGGCGGTTACCAGGCAAGCCCTTGCCGCGGGGTGCTGCAACTGCCCGTGCACGAGTTCGGGATACTAGGGTACCCCTACTCTAGTACACCGACAGGAGCCCCGGGGCTGGGCCACACACGCGCCGAGCTCATTGGGCTGACCCAAAAGCGATTGCATCAGACGCGCGTGGCCTAGATCGGCGATTACTGCCTCGGACCCACCACGTCCCCCACGAACGGCACGCTCCGGACGTGGCGTCGTGGGAGAGATCGTGGGGGCTTTCTTTAATTGGAAAAGCGGAACGCCCGCCCCCTCTCCCTCCTTATAAGCAGGGGAAACAGGGGCAGGACGCCCACTTGCCATTGCTGTCACATCAAAAACCACCGCCGCTCCCCCCTTCTTCTCGAGTCCAAACAGAGCGACGCCCCGCCCCCCATCGCCACCAACGCCATCAACGCCGTCGGCCTCCTCCACCACCTCCACCATGGCTCCGAAAGCCGATAAGGGGAAGGCGTGAAGTCGGCCGAGAAGCAGTGGCTCATGGCGCTGCGCAGGAGCGGGCCCTCTTGACCCCACTCGGCGCAAAGGAGCTGCGGGAGGCGTACTACCTCTTCTGGTCGACGGAGACGCGGGCACACCCGCGCACGAGGGTGATCTCCGCCGCCGCATCCGAGAAGGTCTCTGTCGGGTATCCCTTCTTCGCGCTCTTCTTCTACTACGGGCTCTGCCCGCCCTTTTCCGAATTCTTCTGTGATGTCATGAATACCTACGGGTTTCGCCTCCTTGATTTCACCCCCAACGTTGTCCTCACCATGGCGGTTTTCGCACACCTCTGCGAGAACTTTGTCGGAGTCCACCCCAATGTAGCCCTTTTCCGCCACTTCTTCATGCCCCGCGTAGAGAGAGGAGAGCCACTTGCCGGAGGAATTGCTTGGATCTCCAGGATCAGAAAGAAAGATTCCTATCTTGAAGGAGAGCTCCGTAGCAAATGGGAAGAGTGGAGAGCCGATTGGTGTTGGATTGTAGAGGAGGACCCACAACCTTTTACTGCTCTGCGCCAAACTCCCATAGTGTGCGGCAACGATTGGAGCAACTTGGCGCCGGAGGATGCTAGGTTGAAGATAGCTGTGACCCGGATCTTGCGCCTCAGGCCTGCCGGACTCACCGTAGGCGCAGTTGGCGCAGATTTCCTTCGCCGCCGCATCGCTCCCCTGCAAGAGAGGAGGAGGCCTGCTTGGGAGTTCCAAAACCCAGCAGATATCATGAGGTTGTGCCCAGGCCTCAACTGGAACTTCACCGTCTTGGAGCTGGATGCAATGCTGCTGGAGTTGTTCAAGCATGACCCTGACCACCCCGAATGGTTCATGTTGCCGAGGGGGGTAGTTCCTTTGTGCAACAACTCTTCGCTTGACCGCATTCGCGCTATGATGCCATTGTGTGACTCTCATGGGATCGTTCCAACCTGGCAAGAGCCCTCCGACGACATCGTGCGGCAGTTCTTCGACAGCTTGGAAGAGGTGCTGATCCGTGCCGACGAGCAGAGGTTGCTCACCCGCGACACCACCGAGCAAGAGATGGCGCGGATTGCCACAAGGTTGGAGGAGGCGGCAGCAGCTGCTGCCGCTGGCGTGTTTGGGTTCACTGTGGAGGAGGCAGAGGCAGCCGAGGCGGCAAGCCTTGCCGATCGAGAGGAGCTTGCCGGCGAGGAGGAGCAGGCCGAGCCCGAAGCCGAGCCGAACGAGCCTGCCGGGGGCGCCTCCCCTCCACCTTCAGATCACTTGTCGAGGGAGGAGCCCGCAGCTGCGCCAAGAAGGCGCCTCCGCAAGACTGGGGAAGTGGCGGGGCGGCAGACGGGCCAACAGCCGTCTCGCCCGCAGCGCTGCTCCACCGCGACAACCTCTGTTGCAGCTGGAGCGCCTCACGCTGCCACAACAAGCTGAGCGGGCCTTCGGGACCACGGCTCCCGCACCCGCCAAGCGTCCGAGGGAGCCCACTCTTCCAGCTCGTCGCACCGGAGGTGGAGCGGACTTGACTTCTCCGCCTCACTCAGGAGGAGGAAGAAGAGTAAGATCTTGTCGTTGTACTTGTATTTCTTCAATTTTTGCTTTGTCTTGTATCGACTTGCTTCATTTGAACCCTTTCCTTCTTGGGGACGCTTGGCTCGAGGGCGTCAAGAGAGCCAAGACTCCGGTGGTTGTCATCGAGACGATCCCCCATGGCGGCAGGAGGCGTCTGAGACTCCTTGCGGATCCGCAACCCTTCATCGAGCAGCCCCAAAGACAGCCCCAGCGTAAGTACTTGGTTTATTTCTTATGGTTAGGTGTGCATGGGTGCTCCTTCTTTGCTGATATCTGATTTGTTGAATTGCGCAGGAGCAGAGCAGCCTCATCAGGAGGCCCCGGAGGTCACCCCCGAAGTTCTGTCTGCTTCAACTACGCCGCCAAGGCAGAATTCTCCGGCAAGGGAGCGCTCTCCGGCCAGGGAGGCCTCTCCGACAAGGGATGCTTCTCCGCCAAGGGGCAGCGCCGGCGATCCTCCGGTGGTGGAGACCGCGACTCTGAACCCCATCGCAGGTAATCTCCTTGCTTAAAAATTTCCCTTGGGTTCCTTTTCTTCTGTTCTTCTTTTCGAACATTTGCTTGACTGTTCTTTCTTCTTCTGATCATCAGATCCATCTGCCGGAGAGCCGATGGAGACTGAGGTTGCCGGCGAGGAGGAAGCGCGCGGCAACAATGACGACGCCACCAACATGGAGGAGGAAGCTGGCGTCGATGGGTCTGCCGGCGAGGAGGCCGCCAAGGCTGCTGGTGCAGAGGCTGGGGAGGGTCAGCGATCGACCGACGACCACGAGGCCGCAGGAGCGCCAGGCGCTGCGCCGACCGCCGATCCCTCCGCCACCGATGCAGCACCAGACTCCGAAGAGCCCCAGAACGGCGCCTATCTGAAGGCCAGCGACGGTGTCTTCATCAAGCTTCCATGGGCGACGAGCTCCAGGGCGCCGGTCGAGGGGGAGACCTTCGACGAGGAGCTGCTCGCCTCCGCTGGGCTGTCGCTGGTTGACGCGCCAAGCAGCAGCAGTGGCGAGTCTGAGGAGGAGCGGCTGCTGAAGAAGCTGTTGTCGCTCTACCGCGCCCGACAAGCTAAACTGAGTCGAGGAAGCACTTGTCGCGAGGGCGGAGCTGACATGGAGAAGCGCTTGAGAGCTCGCGCGCCAAGATGTCGGGAAGCTGATCGTGACCCACGAACACCTATGGGACTGGCGGACCGAGTCCCTTGTGGTTGGAGGGGGGCGGATTGCACAAAGAGCAGATCGAGGCGATGCACACGGCAGTTTACCCAGCTTCGAGCTCTCCGGAGATAATACTCCTCTGCTGCTTGGTTGATTGCATTGTGTTCTTGCTAGGGAGCAATGAGAGCTACAAAACCTAGCTGGAATGTGTGTAGTCTCGAGTGAGTCGAATGAACGAGCGGAGCTCAACCCCTTCTACGTTGCACTTGGGCCTCC
Source organism: Aegilops longissima (assembly GCA_021605205.1). Classification (NCBI taxonomy): domain Eukaryota; kingdom Viridiplantae; phylum Streptophyta; class Magnoliopsida; order Poales; family Poaceae; genus Aegilops; species Aegilops longissima. Next base: position 384,443,465 of record CM038678.1, on the reverse strand, counting down.
TTTTATAGGCACAAGGGTCACCGACAGTGGCAGCGCAGATGAGGGTACAAATGGAAAAACAGTAGTTGGTACACCGCTTTATACGATGTATGCGTTGCTCTATACCTAACTCGACGGCAAGGGACAAGATCAATAAATGCCCATCCTCATCGCCTAAGCGATTACAACAGGGACCGTCAAGTGCACCACCGTTTGCCACGATGGTAGGCTTGTCGGCGCCGCTTAACGCTGCTCCCGCTGGCTGCACAGCTCTTGACGCTGCGTGCGGAGTAGCCCCACGGCGACATCGTTGGCGGATGAGCCGGAGCGAGATGAAGAGAGGTTGCCGCCGCGGCAAGCACCTTCTGCGGCTGAATCCTTGTCGCACTCGGGAGCTTGTCGCTCACCAATCCTTCCCGGCAAGCTCCTCTTGCCGGGGTCTTGTTTCCTTCGTGCCCTGAGTGGCCTTCCCGGCAAGCTCCTCTTGCCGGGGCCTTGAATACTTTGTTCTTGAATGGCTCCAAAGGAGCCGCGGAGGACCTTGGCGGTCACCAGGCAAGCCCTTGCCGCGGGGTGCTGCAACTGCCCGTGCACGAGTTCGGGATACTAGGGTACCCCTACTCTAGTACAACGACACTTGGGATCCTCAATTGCAAGTCAGATCTCATCGACAACGACCACGACCACGAGGAGGGCACCCACAAAGATTCTTCCAAGGTGAAACAGCACATCTGTGACAACAGAGAGCGCACCATGGGTCTATGCTCTTCCAACTGGAAAGACCCCGTCCATGAAATGTGAGGCAACATTCTATCAGCAAATCTTACCTTTTCTAGCTTGCCAACCCGTACCCTTTGTTGTACTAGCATTTGTCGTGCGGTGCTTTAACTGTGTCATGTTTAATTATTTCAGTTATGCAAAAATGTATTGTTTAATAGGGTTATGTGATGTTTAAGTATGAAATGTCCACTTTAGTTTCACGAATGGCTATATTTGGTTGTTTATAGTGAGTAGATGCCTTGTTTATCTGTATTTGATTGTTAGGTTGGTTGGAGTGAGCATTTTTTCAATTATCGAGCAGATGCCTTGTTTATATGTATTTGGTTCTTAGTTTGGTTGCAGTGAGCATTTGTCCAGTTATCAAGCAGATGCCTTGTTTATCTGTATTTGGTTGTTAGGTTGCTTTTTTATCATTTGCCCAGTTATCAAGTAGATGCCTTGTTTATCTGTATTTGCTTGTTAGGTTGGTTGCAGTGAGCATTTGTCCAGTTTTCAAGCATATCCCCTATTTATCTGTATTTGCTTGTTAGGTTGGTTGCAGTGCGACTGTCTAATTTTCAATGGCTATATTTGGTTGTTATACTAGTCATTTATGCCTTGTTTATTTCAGTCATTCATAATGTTTTGTTCGTTATGTGCAAGCCGAAACTGTGCCACTCGACTACATCAATACCAGTTTGAACGGCTATATTTGGTTCCAGTTATTCCTGGTGTAGTTAACACATGCCCTTTATTTCAGTTTTACACATTTATCCAGTGTGATGTTTAAGCATTACCTACGCTCTATTCATTTTCAACAATATCAATTTGAATTGCAATATTTCATGGTTGTTAAGCCTGTTGTCGGTAACATTGGCTTCCATTTTATATCTTCTTTAACAGCATGCTGAAACCAACACATTCAAGCTATCATGTGGAGATGTTGTTGTTTACCTTTGCCATATTTGTTTGATGTTAAGGTTGATGTACTTATCATGCCTTTCCACTACTTATGCAGGACAACAACGGGAGTGGCCACCATTTTCCGCCGAGGTTAGCTTCATCCTAAACTTGTACTCCCCGTCGTTCCATAATGTAGTGCATATAGATCCAGTGCCTAGACACTTGTTAGCTTCTAATATTGACTTGTTGCTTGTAGGTACATATGCCCTTGGCAAGGATCCATGCATCGACCCTTTTTGCGTATGGGGCAATGATATATTCATGAACAAGCATCAAGTGAGGAAACTGATAAGGATTATTAGCAAAAAGATACAAATGGTGGCAAGAAAATTATTTGTTTATGCTCTATCCAACACAACAGTGAGCTATAGGATGGTATCTACAAACTCTGCGGCCTTCTCTCTTTACTGCCCATAATGAGTTGTTAGACAACAATGTCTGAATCTTTTTTGTTCGCAGTGGTTCCCGAAGCAGTTCACTCACAATTACCTCCCAAAGTACATGATTGGTGGACACGCAATGAAGGTTAAAGTATTTCATCCAAACTACAATGAGCATCGAGAAGTCGTAATGAAGACAGTGAAGGATGGACGGGCATCCATCACAAGGGGTTGGCCTAGAGTCGTGCGTGCATTACGCATGGAGGAGGGCACAATATGGGCATTCCGCTTCATCTTCTCCAGCAACCAGAATGTCATTCGCCTCCCTCTTTACAGTCTTTAGTACAACTGTGGTTCATCATTCCGTACTTGGTGCTTCTGTAGTTCTTCAGTATATGTACTAGTGCATTGGTGGTTTAACCTATATTTGTAATAAACATGGTTGGATATAAAATAAGTGATAGCCTACTTTCAAATTCAAAACATGTGATCTTTAAAAGGATTAATTAGGGATTACACTGCACACGATTTGCGAAAGCGAAACGTCTGCGATAGACATGGAGATCAGAAACGTTTCTAGGATCCACTACATGTGTGATCAATCTCCACTGCACACACGACATCCTCTTGAAAACTGTTTGCGTTAGGCCACCTTACGCAAACATCTACCACATAAAAATTGTGTGTGATGGACAGTCTTTTCCACACAGTTTCTTCTACACACCATGTGTGATGCATTCAATAATGCAAACAATAAAATTGTTAATATCGTGTGCAATGGCAACGCTATCGCAAACGATTTTACAGGGAAAATTATGTGTGATGTACCTGTGAACGGAAACGTTTTCCTTGGAGCGACTGTGTGGGATGTACATACGAACGGAAACCTTTAGCGGGGACTGACTCTGTGGGATGTACTTGCGACCGGAAACAATTTTGCCTGTATAATTGTATTTTTTTAGCTCTACTGTACGTATTTCCGTATTTGAGCGCTCGCTGGTCGCGCACGACCTCATTTTGCCGAGCATGTGTGCCAGGACGGAATATCCTCGACGATTTTTGGGTCATGTGGGAAGGACCCCCCTATCACCGTCACTCACTTGGCGACGGTTCCGAACGCCGTCATGGAAAGGGGTTAAAAACCGTTTGTATAGCACCAACGCGTACCAATGATGGACTTGACTCTGAGATAGTAGCCTCCTTTTGTGAATCTTTTGCTACTCATGTTGATCTCCCTAAAGAGAAGTGGTTTAAATATCACCCACCTATTAAAGAAGAAATTAAAGAACCGGTAATAGGTAAAGATGAAACTATTATTTATAATGTTGATCCAGTTGTTCCTACTGCTTATATTGAGAAACCACCTTTCCCTGTTAGGATGAAGGAACATGCTAAAGTTTCAACTGTGTTCAATAAAAGTTACTTCCTTCATTCGGAATTACTTGTCGCAGAAATGGATGTATCTAGACGTATTTTAGTTCTATATACATCCATTTTCGAGACAAGTAATTCCGAACGGAGGGAGTATATTAGAACACCTAAGCCAGCTAAATAAATCAAGGCAGAACCTAGTGTTGCTATGGTTGAGGATCTCCTGGAAGAAAATATAGATGGGCATGTTATTTACTTCTGTGATGAAGCTGCTAGAATTGCCAAACCTGATAAGAAGGATAAACATAGACCCGTTGTTGGCATGCTTGTTGTCTCAGTTAAAATAGGAGATCACTGTTATCATGGTTTATGTGACATAGGTGCTAGCATGAGTGCTATTCCTTTTACCATATATCAACAAATTATGAATGACATAGCACCCGCTGAAATAGAAGACACAGATGTTACTATTAAACTTGCTAATAGAGACACCATCACACCACTTGGGATTGTTAGAGACGTTGAAGTCTTGTGTGGGAAAATAAAATATCCTACAGATTTTCTTGTTCTTGGTTCCCCACAAGATGACTTTTGTCCCATTATCTTTGGTAGACCTTTCTTTAACACTGTTAATGCTGAAATAGATTGTGAGAAACAAATTGTCGGTGTCATCTTTGGTGATGACTCTCATGAGTTTTAATTTTTCCAAGTTTAGTAGAAAACCTCATAAAAAAGAATTGCCTAGTAAGGATGAAATAATTGGTCTTGCTTCTATTGATGTACCTCCTACTGATCCTTTAGAAAAATATCTGCTAGACCATGAGAATGATATACATATGCATGAAAGAAACAAAATAGATAAGATTTTCTTTGAACAACGTCCTCTGCTTAAACACAATTTGCCTATTGAAAATCTAGGAGGTCCTCCTCCACCTAAAGGTGATCCTGTGTTTGAATTAAAACAATTGCCAGACACTTTGAAATATGCTTATCTTGATGAGAAGAAGATATATCCTGATATTATAAGTGCTAACCTTTCAGAACATGAATAAGAAATATTATTGAAAGTTCTAAGGAAGCACCGAGCTGCTATTGGATATAGTCTTGATGATCTTAAGGGCATTAGTCCCACTCTATGTCAGCACAAGATTAATATGGAACCTGTTGCTAAACCCGTTGTTGATCACCAATGTCGGTTAAATCCAAAAATGAAAGAAGTGGTAAGAATGGAAATATTAAAACTTCTAGAAGCGGGTACAATCTATCCTATAGCTGATAGTAGATGGGTAAGTCATGTTCATTGTGTCCCTAAGAAGGGAGGTATTGCTATTGTTCCTAATGATAAGAATGAACTCATTCCACAAAGAATTGTTACAGGCTATAGAATGGTAATTGATTTTAGAAAATTAAACAAAGCAACTAGAAAAGATCATTACCCTCTGCCTTTTATTGATCAAATGCTAGAAATATTATCTAAGCACACACATTTTTGCTTCCTTGATTGATATTCTGGTTTTTCACAAATACCTGTTTCTCAACCTGGTCAAGAAAAGGCCACTTTTACTTGTCCTTTTGGAACCTATGCTTATAGACGTATGCCTTTTGGCTATGCAATGCACCTGCTACCTTTCAAAGATGTATCACTGCTATATTCTCTGACTTTTGTGAAAAGATGGTTTTCATGGATGACTTTTCTGTTTATGGGAAGTCTTTTGATGATTGTTTTAAGCAATCTTGATCGAGTTTTGCAGAGATGTGAGCAAACAAATCTTGTCTTGAATTGGGAGAAGTGCCACTTTATGGTTAATGAAGGTATTGTTTTGGGCCATAAAATTTCTGGAAGAGGTATTGAGGTGGACAAAGCTAAGGTTGATGCAATGGAGAAAATGCCATGTCCTAAAGATATCAAAGGTATTCGTAGTTTCCTTGGTCATGCTGGATTGTAGAGGAGATTTATCAAAAACTTCTCTAAATTTCTAGGCCTCTTACAAATCTTTTGCCAAAGGATATTCCTTTTGCTTTTTATGACGATTGTTTAGAAGCCTTCAAAACACTCAAGAAAGCCTTAATTTCTACACCTATTGTTCAACCACCTGATTGGAACTTGCTTTCAAAATTATGTGTGATGCTAGTGATTATGCTGTTGGTGTTGTTCTAGGACAAAGAGTTGATAAGAAACTAAATGTTATCCATTATGCTAGTAAACTCTAGACAGTGCACAACGAAATTATGCTACTACTGAAAAAGAATTTCTAGCAGTGGTGTTTGCTTGTGATAAATTTATATCTCACATTACTGTATCTAAAGTTATTGTTCACACTGATCATGCTGCTATAAAATATCTTATGGAAAAAATATGCTAAACCTAGACTTATTCAATGGGTTCTCTTGCTACAAGAATTTCATTTGCATATCACTGATAGAAAAGGAGCAGAGAACCCCGTGGCTGATAACTTGTCTCGGTTGGAGAATGTCCTTGATGACCCACTACCTATTGATGATAGTTTTCCTGATGAGTAGTTAGCTGCAATAAATGTTTCTCATAACACTCCTTGGTATGTTGATTATGATAATTACATTGTTGCTAAATATTTACCACCTAGTTTCACATACCAACAAAAGAAAAAATCCTTCTATGATTTAAGACATTACTTCTGGGATGACCCACATCTTTATAAAGGAGTAGATGGTATTATTAGACATTGTGTACCTGAGCATGAACAGGGACAAATCCTACGGAAATGTCATTCTGAAGCTTATGGAGGACATCATGCGGGAGACAAAACTACTCATAAGGTATTGCAATCTGGGTTTTATTGGCCTACCCTCTTCAAGGATGCTCATAAGTTTGTCTTATCTTATGATGATTGTCAAAGAATAGGTAATATCGGTAAGCTTCAAGAAATGCCTATGAATTTATTCACTTGTTGTTGAACTGTCATGGAATTGTCACGGCAGTTGTCCTCTTGCAAGGACTTAGTCGTGGAGCCATCGCAACTAGGAAGCTTAAAGGGGTTAATCGGAACAAAGGACACGAGAGGTTTTATACTAGTTCGGCCCCTTACGGTGAAGGTAAAGCCTACGTCTAGTTGGGTTGGTATTGCTTGAGGTTTCGATGACCAGGGAGCGAGATACGCTATGCCCGGTTCTCGATTGGTTGTTTTCTTGCCCTAAGCCGCCAACAGGTCGTCCCCTTATATACACGGGTTGACGCCCTGTGGCCTTACAGAGTCCCGGCCGGCTTATAAACAATGTTCGGCTCGGTGACTAGTCAAGTCTACCTTATGATACAAGTCATGCCATTATGGCGGTTTACTACAACGGGCCTTAAGTCGCGTGTGGGCCTTAGGCCCCTTTGTTGAGACGCCATCTTCAAGCTTGGACTTGGGCTTCTGTCTGGTAATCTCTTTACGTAACCCGGCCCCACCTGGGCGGCTTACACAAATAGTTATATCCCCAACATTAGGCCCCAGATTGATTTGAACCTGTTCATGTCAATCTTAAAATAACTTAAAGCATAAATCTTCGTCTTACGATCGCATAAAAGACTTTATTTAACCCGCCGTGACGTCATTCTTGATCCGTGTTAACCCGTCATGACGCTATCTTTTCTTTTACTCCGCCAGACGCCCAATGGATCTCTGTCTTTATTGTCCGTTCCGGAATTCGAGGCATCGGGGCCGCTGGATAATAATTCTTATCTCCTCGTTTCACGTGCCGTCTCAGTTACGCTCTCCTTATAAATAGGCGCGACCTAGGTTTCATTTTCACCCTTCCAGTCGTCTTCTTCATCTTGCCTCCTCTCGAGCTCCGCCGCCGCCGCCGTCAAGCTTCTCGTCTTCACCGATCTAGGCCGCCGCATCAACCTGAATCGGACCAGAAACATGTCGGCGAACCTCCGCAGCTCCTCCAGACCTGTAAGTTTCCTTTCCTTCCCTGCCTAGATCTGCATTAGATCTTCTTCGAGTTCGTCGTAGTTCATCACCATTAGAGCCATTTCCTTGTTAGATTTTCCTCCTAGATACCACTTCCGACCGAGAATGATATAAAACAGCTAGTTGTTTTCGCCCTTATCTTGGATACGAAGAAGATCTCTTTCTCTGTATGAAGGCCTTATTCAAGCCTATGAACGCATCTGCATCGGTTTTTAGGTCTAGAAAAACTTCTTATCAGAACAGCCCTTTGATCTCAAATCACAGCAGAAGATTATGAAACCTGTTTTTATCACCCGGAAGACTTCTTATGTTAAATGCCTTTAACATAACTGTCCAGGTATCCAGCTTAAACGTATTCCACTTGATCTGTGAACCTTGGCGCCTTCTCAGGTCTTTAAAACTTTTGAACTGTTGCTAACACTTGTGGCAGCTTAAATAATGTTGCTCAATTATCCTTATGTCATTAGGCCCCTTTAAGCCGCTACCTCCAGTAATTTGGATATTTTCTTCCGGGTTAAAATTTAAACCGGAACTTCTTATTTTGTAATAGGCCAATCTGTTGTCATGGCGCCTAAGTCGACCAAAGCTCCTGTAACCTGCAACTGGGTCCCATCCACTGTCACTAAAAGCAAACTGGCTGAATTTGTGAAGTCCGGCCATTTGCCAAAGAAGGAAGTCATGTCTTATCGCGTCCCAGACCCATCTGAAGAGAAGCCTCAACCCAAAGAAGGGGAGGTAATAGTTTTCACGGATCACATGAGCCAGGGATTTGCCTCTCCCGGCTCAAAGTTCTTCAGAGAAGTTTTAAATTTCATTGACCTTAGACTCAAGACATTGGACCCAATTCCGTGTCCAATCTTTGCAATTTCAAGTCTTCGTGAGGTGTACACAGGAGAGGAGCCAAGCCTGCTCTTATTCGAGAACTGTTTTACTTGAATGGCAGAATGAGCGCTAACGGGCCGAGTCTTGAACTTGGCGGTATCTCGATCCAATGACGGAGCGATCGTCTGCTTTCCTTATGCCGAGCTGCCGAGTCACCCCAAATATTGGAACCAGTCATGGTTCTCATCAGAGGATACTTCTCGGTGATGAGCCGCCTCGCCCGCTTTCACGCCTGCGCTTTGAGTCCAACCATCCATTTGGCGGATAAACCGATCATTGTTGAATGTCTCGCCGCTCAACCCCACCATCAAGAAGAGTAAAGCTCTTCCGGAAATGGTTTAAACGGCATCGACTTGGTCCGGTTCAGGTCACTTATGCGTATACTCCCATTAAGCCGCCGCTCCGGCTTATGTGCACCTATACAAAGTAACGTAATCCACCCAATGCGCCACAGTTCGACGACTTACCGGATGACGTGGCAGATGCTACAACCCAGTCACTCCTGAAGGAGGGTACTGTTATCTACAACACCTTCGGGTTACTTCCCTTCTGCAAAAAGAACCCGGCCCCTGCCGTAAGTTTACCAATCTTAATAAATACTCTTTAATATGTTTACCTCCTTGTACTTATAATTCCTTATCTTTTCCACATGCCAGTGATGATTTCTGGAAAGTCAAATATGACCACGAGGCCGCCCAACAAGCCAGAGCAGCCAAGAAAAATGAAAGGAAAAACGCCAAGACGGGGACTTCAAAAAAGAAGAAACCCAGCGCCTCTGAATTGCTCAAATTGGATGACTCTTCTTCAGATGAGGAAGAGGTAATCCCTTATTCTCTTTAACTCCTTTGTTACTATTTTATTGATATTTCCTCCTTTCAGGAAGATACTGGAAACAGCCAAGCTCATGGCGAAGAGGTAACTATAATCTCCTCCGACTCAGAGCCTTTGCCAAAGCACAAAACCCGGCGGGTGACCCGGAAAGTAGGATTTTCACATCCCTTAGCTTATCAAGATCCTCAATTTCTTTTGAAGCAACAACAGCTTGAGAGCCGGAGGCAAACCCGGACAAGTAAGGATGTGGAGCTCTCTTCCGGCTTACCTGACGTAAGCAGGAAGCGTCGAACTGAGGTCATCTCCGCTTTGCGTTATGTTTATCCTTTGGCGGGTTTAATTCGCCGCCTCTCAATTCATCGACTCCAATTATCGGATACCTCTCCTTCTTCCGGCGAGTCTATGCAATCCAACATGCCGCCTTCAAGACTGCCCCTGGGTAATGTACCTTTGTTATCCTCATGCTTTGCCTTACTCATATTTTGTACTCATCCCTTTGTTTTATTCACAGTGTACAGGCGAAGCCCAGTAAGAGGGAAAAGAAGAATAAGCCGATTGAAGACCCGGTAGCAACAGAGCCGGAACCCGGAGCCACTGCCCCTGATGCTTCTACTCATCAACCTCCTCCTGAGCCGGCCCATGAAATTCCAACACCATCTTCCAACCCGCCTCAAGAAGGCACTCTTGATAGCTCCGATAAACCGGAAATTCCTAGCCCGGTCCAGACGGGTGAACCGGAAGTTGAATTCTTGAAAAGCCAGTATGTTGAGTCGGGGCGGCCTACTGTTCTTGCCAGGTGTACCGCTGAGGAAGAACTTGTCAAAAGCCGGAAGACCAAACAGGACATCGCTGATTATGCCCACTTAAGCATTGGCGATATAGTCTCAGGCTATCTGAATCAAGTGCATAACAGCCGCGACCTGGAAATTGACATGGTGGAACAGATACAACATAAATCTGAGGTATAACTTATATTATTTCTCCTGAATCTTACTTACTATACCAGCCCCCAAGTCTACTGCTTATAGGTAAATATGCCGTAGACTTAAATACCGGCTTACTGTTAGCTCACCCGGTTTACAAGAAAGTATATTTAACCCGGCTGTAATATATCAACTTTTAAATAAATGATACACATTAGCCCCCAAGTGTCAAGTATTTTTACTTGTAAAGTGCTTGAGACTTTACTATGCATAATCTGATTGTATAAAGTAAAATTTTCTTCAGCATACATTAGCCCCCAAGTGTCAAGGGTCTTTACTTGTAAAGCGCTTGAGACTTTAATAATACCTTGCCATAACCTTACTTGTAACCCGGCGTTATTGCAGGTCTCCACCAGTCAATTCGAATTGCAGATTGCTGACCTGAAGACCCGGCTGGCAGCCCAAGACCTTGAGATTCAAAAAGCCGACTCCAAATTCGCATTCAGCATCTCCGAGCAAGAAAAGTTGAAGAAGGATTTTGACGCGAGAAGAAGGCCTGGCGGATGAAAATCTTCACTTGTGACCCGGCCGAGACAGAGAAGCAGCTCTTGCCAAGCAAGCTGCCGAATTGTCCGCTTAAAGCACCGAGATATCTCAAATGGTCTCAAGAATTTTGATAAGTTACTATGTGTAACTTTTGAACATCACCATGATTCATTTGATAACTTTTTCAGATATGATATCCGGCTTAATCTTATATGCATAAATGCAGGTCCTAGGAGTACCAACCTGAAGCAGAATATGCTGGTCAAGCTTAAGGCGGTGTACACTCTAGTGGAACAGCTGTACACCGGGTCACAATGTGCTTTGGCCGTTGTGGCTTTATCAAATGATACTCCTTATCTCCTGCAGGATGTGCTCAAACGGCTTGCCGTGTTACCTCAACGGATTCAGGAGTTAAGGCGAGCATCTGGTAGAGCCGGGGCCATAGCCGCCTTAAGCAGGGACAAAGCGTTGGCTCCAGAGCTAGACTTAGGCGATGTTGCTCTTGGATATCCTAGCTTAAAGGAGGATGGCTCTGCATTCAATGAATCAGACTTCACCACCTGTGTGAGAGTCATACGTCCTGTGGCCACCATCATCGGCAATGATATTGATCTTACAAAGTACCAGCCGGGCTATGACAACGAAAAACGGAGGATTCCAACTCCGCTTATGATGATGTCAGCCTGATCCCTCCAACTCGTAAGCATACCTTTGCTCCTGAAGTTGACCTGGCCAGTTTAATAGATGATGAAGCTGAATTTGAAGCCTTAAGCGGCATTGACTGGACCTTGTCAACCTTCCAGGACAAAGCAGCAGACGAAGAGGCGGAGAAGGATAATCCGGAGTCGTCAAATCCACCAAAGGAGTAACCCGCCTGGCACTAAGTCTTTGAGAAAATAATGCCTCATTATTCAGACTCAGGGAGTCTTGTAATAGGGTAGAAACACTTATTAACTCTGTCATGCCTTCGCGCATGTTTGTGGTGCTTAACAATGTCTCAAGCCGCTATTGTTGTGTACTGCCGGCTTGCTTGAATTGCTTCTTAACATCCAAAAGCTTTTTGCTTTACCCTGTGTATAAAAACAAAAAATTCCTTTGGCCTCTCACCACATCCGGGGTCGTGTAAAATAATGTTAACCCAGAGTATGAACCAAAACATTATAAGTATCAACCGGTTCATGATCATGACCATAATAATATACCTGTTATCTCATTGAAGCGTATATTACCGGCTTACGTGATTCCAAAAAGCAGACAGTTAAACTTAACTTCTGAAAATTGGCACATATAATGTTTACCTGGCCCTTAATATCATTTACTCTTATAGAATAAAGTAAACCTAATTTTCAAAGGCCTCTGATTCGAATACGATCAGTAGAACCGTTCCAAAGGGGTTAAGCTAAGATTCGGATACGATCATATAGCCCCCAATGGCTTTGGCGATGCCGATCAAGTGGGTATCGACAGCTATGTTATCTTTGGTTCGAATACGACCTATGTTTCAACAGGAAGCCCCCAAGTGACCATGAGAGTTGTTTAATGACGCTGATTCAATCGATCCATGTCGGACCCAAAGGGTTAAGCTATGATTCAAATATGATCAAGAAGCCCCCAAGTGGGTTTGGCAGTATGCCGATCAATTGGGTATCGACAGCTATGTTCTCTTTGGTTCGAATATGACCTATGTTTGAACAGGAAGCCCCCAAGTGACCATGGCTTGATTCAAATATGATCATAAGCCGGACCAAAGGGAAAACCGGATTCAGATATGATCCGCTCCCTATTAGTCGTTTCCACCATCTGGTAAAGAAAACACATAAACCTTGTAGGATGGAAAGGAAAGAGGTCCTGCTTTATTGCTTTATATAATATATACATTGCTAAAAAAGAAAAACAAATATGCTCTGAAAGCCGGTGGCTTAAGTATAGTAGGGCCGGAGATGCGCTATGTTCCACGGTCGGCGGGTCTCTTCCTCCGACTTATGTGAGTCTTTATGCTCTCGAACATCAATGAGGTAATATGACCCGTTGTTGAGATTCTTGCTGACCACGAAAGGTCCTTCCCAAGGAGGGGACAGCTTGTGCATATCAGATTGATCCAGGATGAGCCAGAGCACTAAATCGCCTTCCTGGAAAGTTCTGCTTCTAACCCGGCGGCTGTGATAACGGCGCAGGTCTTGCTGGTAAATCGCCGAGCGGGCTATTGCCAAGTCTCACTCTTCATCCAACAAGTCAAGTGCATCCTGACAAGCTTTTTCATCATCAGCCTCAACGTAAGCCGCCGCCCGGGGTGAATCATGCCGGATGTCACTTGGCAGAACCGCCTCTGCTCCGTACACCATGAAGAAAGGTGTATAACTAGTAGACCTGTTAGGCGTTGTGTTGATGCTCCATAGCACAGAGGGTAACTCCTCCACCCAACAACCCGGAGTTCGCTGTAAGGGAACTAAGAGCCGGGGTTTGATACCTTTCAAGATCTCTTGATTAGCTCTTTCTGCTGACCATTAGATCGGGGTGAGCAACAACCAAACATCAAGCCGGATGTGCTCTTGTTGATGTAACTCTTCCATGGCACCCTTGGAGAGATTAGTACCATTATCGCTATAATACTACGCGGAAAACCAAAACGAAAGATCACCTTTTGATGAACTGAACATGCGTGGCTGCATCACACTTCTCGACCGGCTCGCTTAAACCCACTTGGTGAATTTATCCACCGCCTCCAACAGTGTGTCTTCTTATCTTTAGACCTTTTGAAAGGTCCAACCATATCAAGCCCCCAGACTGCAAACGGCCAAGTAATCGGAATCATCCTCAATTCTTGAGCCGGCACATGAGCTCGTCGTGAGAATTTTTGACATCCGTCACATTTGCTGACCAGATCCTCCGCATCAGCATGAGCCGTCAGCCAATAAAAACCATGACAAAAAGCCTTGGCTACCAGAGACTTTGAACCGACATGATGAACGCAATCACCTTCATGAATCTCACGAAGTATCTCCCGACCTCCATAGGTGATACACAACGTTGAAACGCCCAATGGACGCCAAGCGGTGATGCAACTCGCCATGAACAATCGTCATGGATTTGGACCGCCTGATGATTTGTCTTGCCAAGGTCTCGCCCTCGTGCAACTCTCCCGGGTCATATAGGCCAAATATGGGACCGTCCAGTCCGGGATGGCATGGAGAGCCGCCACCAGCTGCGCCCCGGGTCCGCATCGCAAGCTCTTCCTCTGAGGCACTCAGCGTAAGGGTTATGCAAAATGTCAAGAAAAGTATTAGGCGGCACCGCTTACGCTGAGACCCCACCGCTTAAAGCATCACCGCCTCATTCTTCCTTCGATCAATGTGCTCTACTTGATAACCTTTGAAGTGCCCAGCCACCGCATCAACTTCACGACGATAAGCCGCCATAAGGGATCCTTAGAATCCCACGCACGACACTGTTGAGCGACAAGGTCTGAATCGCCCAAGCATCTTACCCAGCTCAAATTCATCTCTTTGGCCATCCGGAGGCCATGGAGTAAAGCCTCGATTCAGCTGCATTGTTAGTACAGGAAACATAAGCGGAGCACATAACAAAATTTGTCACCTCGGGGAAGATAAAACGACTCCACCCCCGAGCCTTCCAACTACCTGGACCCATCAAGTGAATAGTCCAATACGTGTTATCCGGCTTCCTCCTCGTGCCCGCAACTCCGCCCAATCATTGATAAAGTCCACTAGGGCTTGAAACTTGATAGCTGTCTGCGCTGCATATACTTCAAACCGTGAGGCCCAAGCTCGATGGCCCACTTGGCAACTCGTCTGTGGCTTCCCCTGCTCGATGATGTCTCCCAAGGGGGCTGAACTTACCACAGTTATAGGATGACCCAGGAAGTACTGCTTTAGCTTCCGGATTGCCATGAACACCCCATAAACAAGTTTCTGCCAATGCGGATACCTTTGCTTGGATTCTATGAGCACCTACTGATGTAATAAACCGGCCGCTGAACTGGATGCTCCTTGCCAGTCTCCTTACGCTCCACCACAATGGCCACACTAACAGCACGTGAGTTAGCAACAACATACAATAGCAATGGCTCTTTATCAATTGGAGCTGCGAGAACCGGAGGCTCAGACAATTGTCTCTTTAAGTCTTCAAAGGCAGCATCAGCAGCCTCACTCCAGACAAAGGTGTCTGTTTTCTTCATCATCTGATACAGCGGTAGAGCCTTCTCCCCTAGCCGGCTTATGAATCGGCTTAAATCAGCAACGCTACCCGCCAGTCGCTGAACATCATTGATGCACACCGATTTAGCCAGAGAGGTAATCGCCTTGATCTTCTCCGGGTTAGCTTCAATGCCCTGTTTGAGACCAGGAATCCCAAAAGTTTGCTGCAGTACACCAAATACACACTTGTCCGGTTAAGCATCATCTTGTAGACCCGGAGATTATCAAAGGTTTCCTTTAAGTCGGAGATCAAGGTTTCCTTCTCTCTGGACTTCACCACAATGTCATCCACATAAGCATGAACATTGCGCCCAATCTGATTGTGGAGACAATTCTGCACACACCGCTGATAAGTCGCCTGGGCACTCTTCAGCCCAAACGGCATAGACACATAGCAGAAGGCTCCAAATGGAGTAATGAAAGCCGTCTTCTCCTGGTCCTTAACTGCCATCTTGATATGATGATAACCAGAGTAAGCATCCAAAAAACTCAACCGCTCGCAACCCGCTGTGGCATCGATGATTTGATCAATGCGGGGTAGAGCAAAGGGATCAGCCGGACAAGGTTGTTGATACGTCCATTTTGCATCATGCTTTTATATCGATATTTATTGCATTATGGGCTGTTATCACACATTATGTCATAATACTTATGCCTAATCTCTCTTATTTTACAAGGTTTACATAAGGAGGGAGAATGCCAGTAATGGAATTCAGGCTGGAAAAGGAGCAAATATTAGAGACCTATTCGCACAACTCCAAAAGTCCTGAAACTCCACAAAAGTTGTTTTTGGAAATAATAAAAAATACTAAGCGGAAGAAATACGGAGGGGCCCACACCTGCCCACGAGGGTGGGGCGCGCCTCACCCCGGGCGCGCCCTGCCTCATGGGCCCCTGTTGGCCCTCTGGTGCCCATCTTCGCTATATGAAGTCTTTCGTCCGAAGAAAAATCATAAGCAAGCTTTCGGGACGAGACTCCGCCGCCACGAGGCGGAACCTTGGCGGAACCAATCTAGGGCTTCGGCAGAGCTGTTCTGCCGAGGACACTTCCCTCCGGGAGGGGGAAATCATCGCCATCGTCATCACCAACGCTCCTCTCATTGGGAGAGGGCTAATCTCCATCAACATCTTCACCAGCACCATCTCCTCTCAAACCATAGTTCATCTCTTGTATGCAATTCTTGTCTCTAAGTCTGGGATTGGTACCTGTAGGTTGCTAGTAGTGTTGATTACTCCTTGTAGTTGATGCTAGTTGGTTTATTTGATGGAAGATCATATGTTCAGATCCTATATGCATATTAATACTCCTCTGATTATGAACATGAATATGCTTTGTGAGTAGTTACGTTTGTTCCTGAGGACATGGAAGAAGTCTTGCTATTAGTAGTCATGTGAATTTGGTATTCGTTCGATATTTTGATGAGATGTATGTTGTCTCTCCTCTAGTGGTGTTATGTGAACGTCGACTACAAGACACTTCACCATTATTTGGGCCTAGAGGAAGGCATTGGGAAGTAATAAGTAGATGATGGGTTGCTAGAGTGACAGAAGCTTAAACCCTAGTTTATGCGTTGCTTCCTAAGGGGCTGATTTGGATCAACATGTTTCATGCTATGGTTAGGTTTACCTTAATACTTATTTTGTAGTTGCTGATGCTTGCAATAGGGGTTAATCATAAGTGGGATGCTTGTCCAAGTAAGGACAGCACCCAAGCACCGGTCCACCCACATATCAAATTATCAAAGTACCGAACGATAATTCCCATGTGTCCTCGGGAGCGCTTTTCCTTATATAAGAGTTTGACCAGGCTTGTCCTTTGCTACAAAAAGGATTGGGCCACCTTGTTGCACTTTATTTACTTTTTTTACTTGTTGCTCGTTACAAATTATCTTGTCACAAAACTATCTGTTACCTATAATTTCAGTGCTTGTAGAGAATACTTTGCTGAAAACCGCTTATCATTTCCTTCTGCTCCTCGTTGGGTTCGACACTCTTACTTATCGTAAGGACTACGATAGATCCCCTATACTTGTGGGTCATCAAGAATCTTTTCTGGCGCCGTTGCCGGGGAGTGAAGCGCCTTTGGTAGGTGGAATTTGGTAACGAAAAATTTATATAGTGTGCTGAAATTTATTGTCACTTGTTACTATGGAAAGTAATCCTCGGAGGGCTTGTTCGGGTATCTTCACCCGACCAAGAGAGCAAAGAGTTGCTCCTCAACCTCTGAAACCTACTGAAAATGAAAATGTCTACTTTGAAATTCCTTCGGGTATGGTAGAAAAACTGCTAGCTAATCCTTTTGCAGGAGATGGAACATTACATCCCGATGAGCACCTAATATATGTGGATGAAGTTTGTGGATTATTTAAGCTTGCAGATATGCCCGATGATGTTATCAAAAAGAAGGTCTTCCCTTTATCTTTCAAGGGAGATGCATTGACATGGTATAGGCTATGTTATGATATGGGATCATGGAACTACAAACGATTGAAATTGGAATTTCATCAGAAGTTTTATCCTATGCATCTTGTTCATCGTGATCGCAATTATATATGTAATTTTTGACCTCGCGAAGGATAAAGCATCGCTCAAGCTTGGGGGAGGCTTAAATCAATGTTATGTTCATGCCCCAATCATGAGCTCTCAAGATAAATGATTATTCAAAAAAATTATGCTCGGCTTTCTGATAACAATCGCACCATGCTCGATACTTCTTGTGCTGGCTCTTTTATGATGAAGACTATTGAATTCAAATGGGATTTATTGGAAAGAATTAAACGCAACTCTGAAGATTGGGATCTCGACGAAGGTAAGGAGTCAGGTATGACACCTAAGTTTGATTGTGTTAAATCTTTTATGGATACCGATGTTTTCTGTAAATTTAGCACTAAATATGGACTTGACTCTGAGGTAGTAGCTTCTTTCTGTGAATCCTTTGCTACTCATGTTGATCTCCCTAAGGATAAGTTGTTTAAATATTATCCTCCCATATAAGTAAAAGTAGTTGCACCTATTAAAGTTGAAGAAAAGACTATCACTTATAATGATCCTATTGTTCCTACTGCTTATGTTGAGAAACCACCTTTCCCTGTTAGGATAAAAGATCATGCTAAAGCTTCAATTGCGGTTCGTAAAAGCAATATTAGAACTTATACACCTCCTGAGAAAGTTAAAATTGAACCTAATATTGCTATGGTCAAAGATCTCTTGGCTGATAATATTGATGGGCATGTTATTTATTTCTGTAATGAGACTGCTAGAATTGCTAAACCTTGTGCTAAAGATAAACATAGACCTGTGGTAGGCATGCCTGTTATGTCTGTTAAAATAGGAGATCATTGTTATCATGGCTTGTGTGATATGGGTGCTAGTGTTAGTGCAATACCTATTGACTTATACAAAGAAATTATGCATGATATTGCACCTACTGAGTTAGAAGATATTGATGTCACAATTAAACTTGCCAACAGAGATACTATTTCACCAATTGGGATTGTTAGAGATGTTGAAGTCTTGTGTGGGAAAACTAAATATCCTACTGATTTTCTTGTTCTTGGTTCAACACAAGATAGCTTTTGTCCCATTATATTTGGTAGACCCTTCTTGAACACTGTTAATGCTAAGATAGACTGCGAAAAGGATGTTGTTACCATTGGTCTAGGTGATATGTCTCATGAGTTTAACTTTTCTAAATTTTGTAGACAACACCATGAAGAGGAATTGCCTAGTAAAGATGAAATTATTGGTCTTGCTTCTATTGCCGTACCTCCTAGTGATCCTTTAGAACAATATTTGCTAGACCATGAAAATGATATGTTTATGAATGAAAGAAGGGAAATATATGAAGTGTTCTTTAAACAGGGACCTATTCTGAAACACAACTTGCCTATTGAAATCCTAGGGGATCCTCCTCCACCCAAGGGTGATCCCGTGTTTGAGCTTAAACCATTGCCTGATACTCTTAAACATGCTTACCTTGATGAAAAGAAGATATATCCTGTTATTATTAGTGCTAACCTTTCAGAGAAGGAGGAAGAAAAATTATTGAAAACTCTGAAGAAGCACCGTGCTGCTATTGGATATACTCTTGATGATCTTAAGGGCATTAGTCCCACTCTATGTCAACACAAAATAAATTTGGAGAAAGATGCCAAACCAGTTATTGATCATCAACGACGGCTGAATCCTAAAATGAAAGAACTAGTAAGAAAAGAAATACTAAAGCTCCTTGAGGCAGGTATAATCTATCCCGTTGCTGATAGTCAGTGGTAAGTCCTGTCCATTGTGTCCCTAAGAAGGGACGTACTATTGTCGTTCCTAATGATAAAGATGAATTGATTCCGCAAAGAATTATTACAGGTTATAGGATGGTAATTGATTTTCACAAATTAAATAAGGCTACTAAAAAAGACCATTACACCTTACCTTTTATTGATCAAATGCTAGAAAGATTATCCAAACATACACATTTTTGCTTTCTAGATGGTTATTCTGGTTTCTCTCAAATACCTGGGTCAGCTGATGATCAAGTAAAGACCACATTTACTTGCCCTTTTGGTACTTTTGCTTATAGATGTATGTCTTTTGGTTTATGTAATGCACCTGCAACCTTTCAAAGATGTATGATGGCTATATTCTCTGACTTTTGTGAAAAGATTTGTGAGGCTTTCATGGACGATTTCTCCGTTTATGGATCCTCTTTTGATGATTGCTTGAGCAACCTTGATCGAGTTTTGCAGAGATGTGAAGAAACTAATCTTGCCTTGAATTGGGAAAAGTGCCACTTTATGGTTAATGAAGGCATTGTCTTGGGGCATGAAATTTCTGAAAGGGGCATTGAAGTTGATAAAGCTAAAGTTGATGCTATTGAAAAGATGCCATGTCCCAAGGACATCAAAGGTATAAGAAGTTTCCTTGGTCATGCCGGTTTTTATAGGAGGTTCACTAAGGACTTCTCAAAAATTTCTCGGCCTCTGACTAATCTAGTACAAAAGGATATACCATTTGTTTTCGATGATGATTGTGTAGAAGCATTTGAAATACTTAAGAAAGCATTGATTTCTGCACCTATTGTTCAGCCACCTGATTAGAATTTACCATTTGAAATTATGTGTGTTGCTAGTGATTATGCTGTAGGTGCTGTTCTAGGGCAAAGAGTTGATAAGAAATTAAATGTTATTCAATATGCTAGTCAAAACTCTAGACAATGCCCAGAGAAATTATGCCACTACTGAAAAAGAATTCTTAGCAGTTGTATTTGCTTGTGATAAGTTCAGACCTTATATTGTTGATTCTAAAGTAACTATTCACACTGATCATGCTGCTATTAAATATCTTATGGAAAATAAAGATGCTAAACCTAGACTTATTAGATGGGTTCTCTTGCTACAAGAATTTGATTTGCATATCATTGATAGAAAGGGAGCTGAGAACCCCGTTGCATACAACTTGTCTAGGTTAGAAAATGTTCTTGATAACCCACTACCCATTGATGATAGCTTTCCTGATGAACAATTAAATGTCATAAATGCTGCTCATACTGCTCCATGGTATGCTGATTACGCTAATTACATTGTTGCTAAATTTATACCACCTAGTTTCACATACCAACAAAAGAAAAAGTTCTTCTATGATTTAAGACATTACTTCTGGGATGACCCACATCTTTATAAAGAAGGAGTAGATGGTGTTATTAGACGTTGTGTACCTGAGCATGAACAGAAACAGATCCTACGCAAGTGTCACTCCGAAGCTTATGGGGGACACCACGCTGGAGATAGAACTGCACATAAGGTATTGCAATCCGGTTTTTATTGGCCTACTCCCTTCAAGGATGCCCGTAGGTTTGTCTTATCTTGTGATGAATGTCAAAGAATTGGTAATATTAGTAGACGTCAAGAAATGCCTATGAATTATTCACTTGTTATTGAACCATTTGATGTTTGGGGCTTTGATTATATGGGACTGTTACCTACCTCTAATGGGTATACACATATTCTAGTTGTTGTTGATTACGTTACTAAGTGGGTAGAAGCTATTCCAACTAGTAGTGCTGATCATAACACTTCTATTAAAATGCTTAAAGAAGTTATTTTTCCGAGGTTTGGAGTCCCTAGATATTTAATGACTGACGGTGGTTCACATTTTATTCATGGTGCTTTTCGGAAAATGCTTGCTAAGTATGATGTCAATCATAGAATTGCATCTCCATATCACCCTCAGTCTAGTGGTCAAGTAGAATTGAGTAATAGAGAACTCAAATTAATTTTGCAAAAGACTGTTAATAGATCTAGAAAGAATTGGTCTAAGAAACTTGATGATGCATTATGGGCCTATAGAACTGCATATAAAAATCCTATGGTATGTCTCCGTATAAAATGGTTTATGGAAAAGCATGTCACTTACCTCTCGAACTCGAACAAAAGGCTTATTGGGCTATTAAAGAGCTCAATTATGATTTCAAACTTGCCGGTGAGAAGAGGTTATTTGACATTAGCTCACTTGATGAATGGAGAACCCAAGCCTATGAAAATGCCAAATTGTTTAAAGAAAAAGTTAAAAGATGGCATGACAAAAGGATACAAAAGCATGAGTTTAATGTATGTGATTATGTATTATTATACAATTCTTGTTTAAGATTTTTTGCAGGAAAACTTCTCTCTAAACGGGAAGGTCCTTACATTATCGAGGAGGTCTATCATTCTGGTGCCATAAAAATCAACAACTTCGAAGGCACAAATCCGAAGGTGGTGAACAGTCAAAGAATCAAACACTATATATCAGGTAATCCCATAAATGTTGAAACCAATGTTATTGAAACCGTAACCCCGGAGGAATACACAAGGGACACTTTCTAGAACGTTTCAGACTCCGAAAAGGAATAGGTATGTGGTACGGTAAGTAAACCGACTCCAAAACAGTTCTAATGGCAATTTTTCTCCGTTTTGGAATATTTAGAAAAAATAGAAAAGTAAGAAGCAGTCCGGGAAGGACACGAGGGTGGAGGGCGCGCCCTACCCTCCAGGGTGCGCCCCCTGCCTCGTGGGCACCTCGTGCGCTCTCCGGACTCTGTTTTCTTGCACGATATGTATTTTGGTCAGTAAAAATTCATTATGTTATCTCCCGAAGGATTTGACTCCTGTATCACGCAATTATCCTCTGTTCTTGTTTCGAGCTGTTTTCTGTCAGGGTTGTCAAGGCCAGGCATCATGTCGTCCCCCTCCTCCAACAATGGTGACAACGATGCTTGGCTAATGAAGATAGAGCTGAAGAGGGAAGAACCCATGGAGGTCAACAAGGATGAAGGGATCAAGAAGGCTACGGAGGACCAAGTTCCGGCAACAGAAGACATCCTTCAACTTGATCACAATCTTCTTACCCCAACTGAGATCGAAGCTTTCAAGATGATTGAGTTAGCTCGTATACAAAACAAGTATCTCACACGTGAAAATATTTTGTTGAAGGAGCATATCGTTGCACTCAAGGGCATTATCCGCAAGTTGGAGGATCTCTTACGCTCGATGTGCGACTACCCATCATCACCACCATCTTCTTCACCAGCAAGGGAGATATAATCATATGGGTATGGGCACTCCCCTTGGCAACTGCCAAGCTTGGGGGAGGTGCCCTGGTTTCGTATCACCATCACATTCCTACCTTTACCGTTTTTCTTAGTTCAATCCTTTTAGTAGTATTTTGATCTAGTAGAATAAAGTTTTTAGTATGATCCAGTTTTGAGTTTTGCTTTATGATCCCTCTATGTATCGAGTCCGTGAGCTATATAATAAAGATTAGTGTTGACTCAAGGGCTTGATTATCTTGCTATGGTCTTGAGGGAATAAAAGAAAGAGAAAGAATAAAAAGAAACAAAGAGATCATATTGATCTTATGGAGAGTAATGACTTCACATAGAAAGAGTATGATGATTAAAAGTTGCTGAGAGTTGACAAACATAGTTTTGGTCATCATTGCAATTAATATGAAGTAATAAAGAAAGAGCGGTTTCACATATAAATATACTATCTTGGACATCTTTTATGATTGGGAGCACTCGTTAAAATATGACATGCTAAAGAGTTGATGTTGGACAAGGAAGGCAATGTAATGGGTTATGTTTTCTTATATCTGAGATAAAGTATATTGTCATGGATCATCCAACATGTTGAGCTTGCCTTTCCCCCTCATGCTAGCCAAATTCTTTGCACCAAGTAGAGATACTACTTGTGCTTCCAAATACCCTTAAACCAATTTTGCCATGAGAGTCCACCATATCTACCTATGGATTGAGTAAGATCCTTCAAGTAAGTTGTCATCGGTGCAAGCAATAAAAATTGCTCTCTAAATATGTATGATTGATTGGTGTGGAGGAAATAAGCTTTATACGATCTTGTGATGTGGAAGAAATAAAAGCGACGGACTGCATAATAAAGGTCTATATCACAAGTGGCAATATAAAGTGACGTTCTTTCGCATTAAGATTTTGTGCATCCAACACTGGAAGCGCATGGCAACCTCTGCTTCCCTCTGCGAAGGGCCTATCTTTTATTATTATCTTCTACCTTATGCAAAAGTCATGGTGATCTTCACCTTTCCTTTTTACATTTTATCCTTTGGCAAGCACAGTGTGTTGGAAAGATCCTGATATATATATATATCTAATTGGATGTAAGTTGGCATGAACTATTATTGTTGACATTACCCTTGAGGTAAAAGGTTGGGTGGCAAAACTATAAGCCCATATCTTTCTCTGTGTCCGATTAAAACTCCGTAACCACAAGTATTGCGTGAGTGTTAGCAATTGTGAAAGACTAAATGATAGTTGAGTATGTGGACTTGCTGAAAAGCTCTGACATAGACTCTTTCTGATGTTATGATAAATTGCAATTGCTTCAATGACTGAGATTATAGTTTGTTGGTTCTCAATAAAGTTTCTGATTCATACTTTGCATTGTGAATAGATTATTACTTGAGCATAAGAAATCATATGGCAATATCCATATATGTGTTCTGTTATAAGATTAACCATGATGCCCTCATGTCCGTATTTTATTTTATCGACACCTCTACCTCTAAACATGTGGACATATTTATCGTTATCGACTTCCGCTTGAGGACAAGCGAGGTCTAAGCTTGGGGGAGTTGATACGTCCATTTTGCATCATGCTTTTATATCGATATTTATTGCATTATGGGCTGTTATCACACATTATGTCACAATACTTAAGCCTGATCTCTCTTATTTTACAAGGTTTACATAAGGAGGGAGAGTGCCGGCAGCTGGAATTCTGGGCTAGAAAAGGAAAAAATATTAGAGACCTATTCTGCACAATTCCAAAAGTCCTGAAACTCCACGAAAGTTGTTTTTGGAAATAATAAAAAATACTGAGTGGAAGAAATACCAGAGGGGGCCCACACCCTGGCCACGAGGGTGGGGGGTGCGCCCTACCCCCGTGGGCACGCCCCCCTGCCTTGTGGGCCCCCTGTTGGCCCTCCGGTGCCCATCTTCTGCCATATGAAGTCTTTCGTCCGAAGAAAAATCATAAGCAAGCTTTGGGGCGAGACTCACGCCACGAGGCGGAACCAATCTAGGGCTCCGCAGAGCTGTTCGCGGGGACACTTCCCTCGGGGGGGAAATCATCGCCATCGTCATCACCAACGCTCCTCTCATCAGGAGAGGGCTAATCTCCATCAACATCTTCACCAGCGCCATCTCCTCTCAAACCCTAGTTCATCTCTTGTATCCAATTCTTGTCTTTAAGTCTGGGATTGGTACCTGTAGGTTGCTAGTAGTGTTGATTACTCCTTGTAGTTGATGCTAGTTGGTTTATTCGGTGGAAGATCATATGTTCAGATCCTATATGCATATTAATACTCCTCTGATTATGAACATGAATATGCTTTGTGAGTAGTTACGTTTGTTCACGAGGACATGGGAGAAGTCTTGCTATTAGTAGTCATGTGAATTTGGTATTCGCTCGATATTTTGATGAGATGTATGTTGTCTCTCCTCTAGTGGTGTTATGTGAACGTCGACTACATGACACTTCACCATTATTTGGGCCTAGAGAAAGGCATTGGGAAGTAATAAGTAGATGATGGGTTGCTAGAGTGATGAAGCTTAAACCCTAGTTTATCGTTGCTTCGTAAGGGGCTGATTTGGATCCACATGTTTCATGCTATGGTTAGGTTTACCTTAATACTTCTTTTGTAGTTGCGGATGCTTGCAATAGGGGTTAATCATAAGTGGGGTGCTTGTCCAAGTAAGGACAGCACCCAAGCACCGGTCCACCCACATATCAAATTATCAAAGTACCGAACGCGAATCATATGAACGTGATGAAAACTAGCTTGACGATAATTCCCATGTGTCCTCAGGAGCGCTTTTCCTTATATAAGAGTTTGACCAGGCTTGTCCTTTGCTACCAAAAGGATTGGGCCACCTTGCTGCACTTTATTTACTTTTGTTACTTGTTGCTCGTTACAAATTATCTTGTCACAAAACTATTTGTTGCCTATAATTTCAGTGCTTGCAGAGAATACCTTGCTGAAAACCGCTTATCATTTCCTTCTGCTCCTCGTTGGGTTCGACACTCTTACTTATCAAAAGGACTACGATAGATCCCCTATACTTGTGGGTCATCAGTTGTTAATGGGCAACGAATAAAACATTATATCTCAGGTACACCCATTAATGTTGAAAGCAATATTATCCAAACTATGACACTAGAAGAACACATAAAAGAAACCTTCCGGAACACTCCAGAATCATGAAAAAAGAGGAGGTACGTGATATGGTAAGTAAACGGACTCCAAAAAATCTGCAAAACTATTTTGGAGTATAACAAAAATTAGGAAAATAAGAAACAACCAGGAAGGTCACCCTGGTGGGCACAAGGCACCAAGGCACGCCTGCCTTGCCAGACGCGCCCAGGTGGGTTGTGCCCACCTCGGGTACCTTCTGGGCTCCGTTTTGCTTCAGTTTGCTTGTTTCCCAAGATAAAAAAAACTTTATATTACCTCCCCCCCCGAACCTATTGACCACTGTATCGCGGAGAAATCTTCTATTTTCTTCTCTTTGCTATTTTCTGACAGATCCCATCTACCATGGCCGCTTCAAGCTCCTCCAAGGACAAGTT
Source organism: Aegilops longissima (assembly GCA_021605205.1). NCBI lineage: Eukaryota > Viridiplantae > Streptophyta > Magnoliopsida > Poales > Poaceae > Aegilops > Aegilops longissima. Next base: position 384,417,547 of record CM038678.1, on the reverse strand, counting down.
CTTCAAGAACGTCATCAACCCATATTTGCGGGAGGTGGTGCAGCACCCTCAGGTCATCCAGATGCATGAGGGGGTGCTTCACATCCGCGATGTGCAAGGTCCCAAGGGGACAGGAACCATGGAGGCCAGTCTTGAAGCTATGGAGCAGGAGGTCTTCCGGTGCAAGGGGATGGTGGAGTGTGGACTCAATGCCAATCACCTCATGATCATGGACTTTACCCGTGATCTCAAGGTGGGTGGCAAGTCCATGAAGGACATCGTCTTCACCTTCAACGAGCAAATCAACTTCCTCCAAAGCCAGATCTATGATCTCCAAAACCAAGTCTTTGAATATGAGGCGAGGTTTAAAGGTATGAGTTTAGCTGCAAGTTGCAGGACTCGTGAAAATCACTCCTCCTCTTATGATGGTGGACCTCTGCCATGGAAAACCGATGACAAGATCATTACCACTTCAGCACCACCACCTTCGTATTCATCACCAAAAGAAAATTGAGTATCGGGTATGGGCACTCCCCTTGGATTGAGCCAAGCTTGGGGGAGGTGCCCCGGTATCGTATCACCTCCACTATCTTTTGCCTTTACTTATCTTAGTTAGATCCATAATTATCTTTTGCATTAGATGAATAAAAGTTTAGTTCGATCCTTTCTTTTTGGGAGTTTGCTTAGTGATCTATCTTTGTAATCGTGTGCGAGATATATAATAAAGTTTAGTCTGAGTTTGGCTTTCTTTACTTTCTTGTTTCAATAAAAAGAAAGGAAATAAATGAAAAAGATCATATGCTAATCTTATGGTAAGTAATGACATCACATAAGGAAAAGTATAAGTATAAAATTTTATTGAAGATTGAGAAACATAGCATTAGTCAATGATGCAATTCATGAAAGAATTAACAAGGGAAGAGATGATTCACATGCAAATACACTATCTTGGAAATCTTTTGTGATTGTGAGCCCCCATTAATATATTATATGCCAAAATTGTTGATGTTGGACAAGGAAGACAATGTAATGATTTATGTTTGTTCATATTCACATAGAAGTTATATTGTCATAGATCCATCAACATGTAGTGCTTGCCCCCCCATCTTTGCTAGCCAAAATTCCACACCAAGTAGAGATACTACTTGTGCATCCAAAAACCCTTAAACCCAAATCTTATTTTCAAGAGTCCACCATACCTACATATGGATTAAGTAAGATCCTTCAAGTAAGTCATCATCGGTGCAATAAGGCAATAAAAATTGCTTCTAAAAGTGTTAGATCATTTAGTGTAAGAGAAAATTGAGTGTTGTACGAACTTGTGATGGTAAAGAATAAAAGCGATAGACTGCATAATAAAGGTTGCTATCACAAGGGGCAATACAACGTGACATTCTTTTGCACTAAGGGGTTGAGCATACAAACAAAAAGCGCATGGCAACCTCTGCTTCCCTCTGCGAAGGGCCTATCTTTTACTTTTATGTATCTACTTTTATGCATGAGTCAAAGTTCTTCTCTCTATTCCTTTTTATTTTCTCTTTTAGCAAGCATCATGTGGTGAGGAAAGATCTAGGAACATATATCCAGTTGGATATGGGTAGCATGGGTTATTATTGTTGACATCACCCTTGAGGCGAATACGTTGAGAGGTGAAATTATTAGCCCCTATCTTTCTATGTGTCCGGTTGAAACATTTTTCTCATGTGTATGCGGTGAGTGTTAGCAATCATAGAAGACTATATGATGGTTGAGTATGTGGACTTGCCTAAAGGCTCTGATACGTGTCCCTTCCTGAAAAGATGATGAATTGTAGTTGCAAAGTTGACTGAGGACATAGTTTGTTAGTTTCCAATGGAGTTTATGCTTTATACTTAGATGGTGTGATGAATTGTTACTTATTCATGAGAAGTCTATGATAAAAGTCTTATGTTAAAGTTTGTTGTTGTTATAATAATTTACATGATGCTTCTCTGTCCGTATTTTGTTTTTATCGACACCTCTCTCTCTAAGCATGTGGACATGTTTTTCGATTTCGGTTTTCGCTTGAGGACAAGCGAGGTCTAATCTTGGGGGAGTTGATATGTCCATTTTACATCATGTTTACCTACTGTTATTTATAATGTTTTAATGCATAATAATGCTTTTTGGAGTAATTCTAATGCCTTGTCTCACATAATATGCAAGGTTCACACAAAGAGGGAGAATTCCGGCAGCTGGAAATCTGGACCTGGAAAAGCTACGTCAGGCCTATTCTGCACAACTCCAAGTAAGCTAAAACTTCACGGAGAATTTTTATGGAATAAATAAGAAATACTGGAGCAAATAACTACCGGAGGGGGGCCACCTGGTGACCACAAGACACCAGGGTGCGCCTGGCCCCCCAGGCGTGCCCTGGTGGGTTCTGCTCAGCCCAGCCCACCTCCGGTGCCCATCTTCTGGTATATAAGTCACTTTGACCTAGAAAAAATAAGGGGAGGACTTTCGAGACAGAGCGCCGTCGTCTCGAGGCGGAACTTGGGCAAGGGCACTTTTCCCTCCAGCGGAGCGATTCCGCCGGGGGAATGCTACTTCTTGAGGTTGCGTTTGTTTTCCCTTGAAGAGGAAAGGGTGATGCAGCAAAGTAGAGTAAGTACCTCCCTCAGTTTTGAGAACCAAGGTATCAATCCAGTAGGAGACCACGAACAAGTCACCGAATACCCGCACAAACAATCAACAACTTGCACCCAACGCAATAAAGGGGTTGTTAATCCATTCACGGTTACTTGCAAAAGTGAGATCTGATAGAGATAGATAAATGGTAAAGTAAATATTTTTGGTATTTTTGGTTTATACATCAGAAAGTAAAATATTGCAAAGGAAGTAAATAGGAAACTAATATTGTAGATCGGAAACTTATATGATGGAAAATAGACCCGGGGGCCATAGGTTTCACTAGAGGCTTCTCTCAAGATAGAAAATATTAAGGTGGGTGAACAAATTACTGCCGAGCAATTGATAGAAAAGCACAAAGTTATGACGATATCTAAGGCAATGATCATGAATATAGGCATCACGTCCGTATCAAGTAGACCGACTCCTGCCTGCATCTACTACTATTAGTCCACACATTGACCGACTCCTGCCTGCATCTAGAGTATTAAGTTCATGAAGAACAGAGTAACACATTAAGTAAGATGACATGATGTAGAGGAATAAACTCAAGCAATATGATGTAAACCCCATCTTTTTACCCTCGATGGCAACAATACAATATGTGCCTTGCTGACCCTACTGTCACTGGGAAAGGACACCACAAGATCCCATTGCAAGAAAAACCAATCTAGTTGGCCAAATCAAATCGATAGTTCGAAGAGACTTGCAAAGATATCGAATCATGCATATAAGAATTAAGAGGAGATTCAAATAATATTCATAGCTAAGTTGATCATAAATCCACAGTTTATCGGATCTTGGCAAACACACCGCAAAAAGGTATTACATCAAATAGATATCCAAGAACATCAAGGAAAACATGGTATTGAGAATCAAAGAGAGAGAGAGAGAGAGATAAGAAGCCATCTAGCTACTAGCTATGGACCCGTAGGTCTGTGGTAAACTACGCGTGCTTCATCAGAAGGGCAATGGTGTTGATGTAGAAGCCCTCCGTGATCGAATCCCCCTCCGGCAGGACGCCGGAAAAGGCCCCTAGATGGGATCTCACGGGTACAGAAGGTTGCGGCCGTGGAAAGTGTTTTCGTGGCTCTCTTTGTTGGCTTTGGGATATATGAGAATATATAGGCGGAAGAAATAGGTCGGTGGAGTCACGAGGGGCCCACAAGGGTGGGGGGTGCGCCCTACCCCCCTGGGCACGCCCTCCATCCTTGTGGCGACCTCGTGGATTCTCTGACATGCACTCCAAGTCCTCTGGTCCAAGAAAAATCATTGTGGAAGTTTTACTCCGTTTGGTATTCCTTTTCTGCGAAACTCTAAAACAAGGAAGAAACAGAAAACTGGCAATGGGCTCTAGGTTAATGGGTTAGTCCCAAAAATAATATAAAATAGCATATTAATGCATATAAAACATCCAAAATAGATAATATAATAGCATGTAACAATCAAAATTATAGATACGTTGGAGACGTATCAGGGAACTTCCCTCCCGGAGGGGGAAATCATCGTCATCATCATCACCAAATGACTCTCCCATCTTGGGGAGGGCAATCTCCATCAACATCTTCAACAACACCATCTCCTCTCAAACCCTATTTCATCTCTTGTGTTCAATCTTTGTACGGGAACTATAGATTGGTGCTTGTGGGTGACTAGTAGTGTTGATTACATCTTGTAGTTGATTACTATATGGTTTATTTGGTGGAAGATTATATGTTCAGATCCAATATGCTATTTAATACCCCTCTGATCTTGAGCATGATTATCATTTATGAGTAGTTACTTTTGTTCTTGAGGTCATGGGAGAAATCATGTTGCATGTAATCATGTGAACTTGATATGTGTTCGATATTTTGATAGTATGTATGTTGTGATTCCCTTAGTGGTGTCATGTGAACGTCGACTACATGACACTTCACCATATTTGGGCCTAAGGGAATGCATTGTGGAGTAGTTATTAGATGATGGGTTGCGAGAGTGACAGAAGCTTAAACCCTAGTTTATGCGCTATTCCGTAAGGGATCGATTGGATCCAAAAGTTTAATGCTATGGTTAGAATTTATTCTTAATACTTTTCTCATAGTTGCGGATGCTTGTGAGGGGGTTAATCATAAGTATGAGGTTTGCTCAAGTAAGAACAACACCTAAGCACCGGTCCACGCACATATTAAATTATCAAAGTAGCGAACGCGAATCGAACCAACATCATGAAAGTGACTAGATGAAATTCCTGTGTACCCTCAAGAACTCTTTGCTTATTATAAGAGACCGTTTTGGCCTGTCCTTTGCCTCAAAAGGTGTAACACCCCGGATGTAACTTTCCATATTTGTAACTCCAACTCTTGCCATTTTCGGCATTGTGATATGATATTCCCTCCGTGGTTGGGTTTTTTTTCTTCATTTTGCATTTTGTCCATGTCATGCATTTCATATCATGTCATCATGTGCATCGCATTCGCATACGTGTTCGTCTCATGATTCCGAGCATTTTCCCCGTTGTCCGTTTTGCAATCCGGCACTCCTATGTCCCCCGGCGTCCCCTTTTACATTTTTCCGTGAACGGGTACTAAACTTTCTCGGAATGGACCGAGCCTTGCCAAGTGGCCCTAGTATAGCACCGGTAGACCACCTGTCAAGTTTCGGGTCATTTGGAGCTCGTTTGGTACTCCAACGGTTAACCGCACTCTCGCAAAGGCCTCTTTTAAGTTGCAGCCCAACACCCCTTCGAAATAGCCCAATAACCCATCTAAGTCATTTCCATGCTCTCCGTCGTCGGATCACGATCGTGTGGGCGAAAACCGCACCCCATTTGGAGTCTCCTAGCTATCTCTACCTATAAATATGTGCACTCCCCCGAATTTTCCGGATCCCGAAACCCTAGCCCGCTCCTCCGCATGGGACACGTCCGTCCGCTGGACGAAACTCCGCCGCCGCCCGGATGAACTGCAGCCTTCCACGTGGCCCTCCGCCGTGCCCCAGCACCGCCCGGCCGCTGGCCAGTGCAAGGCCCGCCCAGCCAGCGCCCCCAAGGTCCAGCGCCCGACGGCTAGCGCGGACTCCGCCGCCCATGCATGGATCTCCTCCGACCGGTCGCGGCCTGCCCTCAGCAGCTTCGCCGGCCGCCTCCGCGTCCTCCTCCCGCGCCACCACTCCTCCGGAGAGATCCGGCGGGTCTCGCCGCCCCGGCCTCGTCCCCTCCGGCAGCCCCTCCGACGAGCCGCGCCTCGCATAGGCTTCCGCGCCCGAGCCGAACCCTAGATCCACCTCGGTTGACTTCTTCTTCCCTCCGAAATTTTCTCTAAGTTTTTATTCTGTCATTATTTTGTTGCATTTTCATCATGCCATAACTTTTCACTTGTGGCTCCGTTTCGGGCGTGTAGCATCCCGAAGTGTTCGCCCGATGAGTAGATCATTTCATCTCATTGCATCATTTTCATTTGAGCTCATCTTGATGCCCGAAATGCTGTTAGAAGAGGGCTATGTGATGTTAGTTTCAGATTCTTATCAGAACATGCACTTTTGGCATTTTTGCCATGATTGATGTGTGCACCTTATGATCTTGAGTCCTACATGTGTTTTGTAATATGCCATGCCATCTTTACAGGGGTGTATGCCATGTATTTTTGTGATCTTTGTGGTGACAAGCACAAGCATGCAAACTAGGCTTCATGATGTTGCTGATTTCAACCCCTGTTTTGCTGATATTTTTATGTCATGTAAACTTGATGCTACCGAGAGATCCATGCTTATTTTGAGATACTCCAGTAAGGATGTTTTGAACATATGGTTATTCTCTATCCATCCATGCCTTTTTTTGCAATTATGGAGTGCCATAGCTTGATTCAATTTAGCTCTACTTTTGCTATAAAATGTTTCTTGGCAGATTGTTTACATGTTATTCAATTTTGCCAAGGTTGTTGTAGTTGATCCGTATATGCTATGATGTTGTTCTTGCCATGTATAGCTTCTATGCCATGTCTTCTTGATGAATGTATGCTTAGTTTATCATGAAATGCTCTGTAGTGAGTGCATCGAGCTCTTCAATATGCCTACTTGTTATCTGTTTTTGTCATGCCCTGTTGCTGAATCTGTTAACGAAACTTGCTATATTGACATGGGTGTTATTACATTTTCTGATCCTTTTTGGCTCTTGGTCAGTAAGGGACTTTTGTTCTATGCTTTATGTAGATTCATGTCATGCCTTGTTTTGCTATTATAAGTTCCTGTAGCATGTTGTTTGCTTGCTCAACATTGCTTCTCGATGCTGATTCGCCATGTTCAGTATTTTCTCCAAGTCTGTGAAGCTGATATGTTTTGCACTTTTGCCATGCTTGTTTGGACCTGTTAATGTGTGAATTAGCAGTAGCTCAGTGTTCATATTTTGTCAAGCATCTTGAGTAGATCACTGCCATATGCTTAGTTGGTACGTTTGGGTGCAGTAGCTTAATTTCTTGTTGCTTGCTAAGTAGCATCATGATGTTAATGGCAGATTTGTGTCATTCTTATTTTGCTTGTCATTTGCAAACCGTGCATCCGATTCCGGTGATCTTTATATCGATTTCAACCAAAATTATCTCACCTTTCCAGCGGCATACTTGGTTTGCCAAGTTGATGCCTCGTTCATCATTTTCCTTCCGGAGCACGCATACGCATTGCATATCACATCTCGCATATCATGCCATGTATTGCATCATGTTGCTTGTGCATTGCACCGTGATTTATTGTGGTTCCATTGTTTGTGTTCTTGCTTTGGGTAGAGCCGGGAGACGATTACGTGAACAAGGAACCTGTTGAGAACGCTTACGAGGATCAAGCTTTCGACAACTCTGAGAACTTTGCAGGCAAGATGACCATACCCTCGAAATCACTTCTATCTTTGCTTACTAGATGCTCGCTCTTTTGCTATGCCTATGCTATGATGCCTATCACTTGCTTATCATGCCACCCCTATTGCCATGTCAAACCTCTAACCATCCTTTCCTAGCAAACCGTTGTTTGGCTATGTTACCACTTTGCTCAGCCCCTCTTATAGCGTTGCTAGTTGCAGGTGAAGATGAAGTTTGTTCCTTGTTGGAACATGGAGATGTTGTTCCTTGTTTGGAACATGTTTACTTGTTGGGATATCACAATATCTATTGTTTAATTAATGCATCTATATACTTGGTGAAGGGTGGAAGACTCGGCCTTATGCCTGGTGTTTTGTTCCACTCTTGCCGCCTAGTTTCCGCCATACCGGTGTTATGTTCCTTGATTTCGCGTTCCTTACGATTGGGTGATTTATGGGACCCCTTGACAGTTCGCTTTGAATAAGACTCCTCCAAAGAAGGCCCAACCTTGGTTTTACCATTTGCCACCTAAGCCTTTTCCCCGGGTTTCGCGAGCCCGAGGGTCATCTTTATTTACCCCCCGGCCGTGCTCCTTCGAGTGTTGGTCCAAACTAGAACACCGTCGGGACCATTCCTTGGCAACTTGGATTACGTCGGTACTGTGACGCTTAGCTTATCCGGTGTGCCACGAGAACGAGATATGTGCAGCTCCTATCGGGATTTGTCGGCACGATCGGGTGGTCTTGCTGGTCTTGTTTTACCATTGTCGAAATGTCTTGTAGTCCGGGATTCGAGATCGATCGGGTCTTCCCGTAGAAGGAATATCCTTCGTTGACCGTGAGAGCTTATAATGGGCTAAGTTGGGACACCCTGCGGGGTATTATCTTTCAAAGCCGTGCCCGCGGTTATGAGGCAGATGGGAATTTGTTAATGTCGGTTGTAGAAAACCCGAAGTTGACCTTAATTAAAACACATCAACAAGGTGTAACCGTGATGGTCTCTTCTCGTGAGTCCGGAAGTGAACACGATGTTGGAGTTATGTTTGGCGTAAGTAGTTCAGATCACTTCTTGATCGCTACTAGCTTCACGACCGTGCCTTGCTTCTCTTCTCGCTCTCTTTTGCGAATGTAGCCACCATATATGCTAGTCGCTTGCTGCAGCTCCACCTCACAACTCTGTCCTTCCTATAAGTTTAAATAGTCTTGATCTCGCGGGTGTGAGATTGCTGAGTCCCGTGACTCACAGATTCTACCAAAACAGTTGCAGTGCCGACGATGCGGTCAGATGGCGAACCGAGCTCAAGTGGGAGTTCGACGAGGAACGTGGTCGTTACTATGTGTCTTTTCACGATGATCGATGAGTGGAGCCAGTTGGGACGATCGGGGATCTGTGTAGCATTTGGGGTAGTCTTCTTTTATTTTGGTTCCGTAGTCGGACCTTGAGTGTAATCTGGATGATGGATGTTTATTTATGTATTGTGTGAAGTGGCGATTGTAAGCCAACTATGTATCTCTTTCCCTTATGTATTACATGGGTTGTTTGAAGATTACCTCACTTGCGACATTGCTTTCAATGCGGTTATGCCTCTAAGTCATGCTTCGACACGTGGGAGATATAGCCGCTTCGAGGGCATTACAAGTTGGTAATCAGAGCCATCCCCGACTTAGGAGCCCCTGCTTGATTGTTTGCTGGCGTTGTTGAGCCTAGAACAAAAATGTTTTGAGTCTTAGGATTATATATATCGGAGAGTAGGATTCTTTTTACTCCCCAGTCCCTTCGTCTCTCTGGTGAGGTATCCTGACGTAGAAGTTTTGACTCTCCTCTCCTCAAATTTCACTAAAAAAAATTTAGGATCACGCGGGTATCTTGGAATCGTTCCGATGGTTTTGTGACGAGAACATTGTTCTTGGTGCCTCCTGACATTTAGGGGTTGTGGCGGTGTCCGGGAGTTGAGCTCCGAGGTGTTGTCGTCACAATTTTATCGTTGCGATTCGGAATACCGAGATTTGCCGACATCGAAAATCTCTTTTGTACAGCTTGTTGGTGAGATAACCCGATAACCCGATCTTCGGGCGAGCTCGGGAGTATTGCCATGACTCGTATAACGGATGCCTTTCAAGGTCGAGGTACACGATTTCAAAGGTTTCTTGGTTATGTGTTGACGGATGGATACAATGGATCTAGGTATTTTTAGTTTGGGTGATATATTTTGTGTCCCGTATCCCCAACACCAGATTGCATAACCGAAAGTTTCGGGAGTTTATAGGTGGGATTCAAGTAGCTCTTAGCATTTCTTCCCGCAGATATTTGGTTTGTGATTGGGTAATCCTTACCACTTATTTGTTCGATCATACCTTGTTATTTTTTCATCATCCCTTAATCAAGTGGCTTCTCACCTTAATGGACGTGTGATGTTAACTTTGGAATTCATTCGTTCATCCTTGTTCGAATGTTTATTGTGAAGACTATATGTTGCAATTTCTATCCGTTGATTCAACTTGTCTATCTGCTATCAAAGTGCTAACGGATGTCACCCTCTTGAGGATGGCTCCGCCAACGCTGCGTCTGAATCCGGATCGCAATGATGGGAGTCGATCGAACCTCCACCTCCACCTCCGCCTCCGAAGGCATGGCAAGCTATCATGGCAGCCACCAATGCAAATGCTCAGATGATTTTGCAACTCTTGCAAGAGCGTACCCAAGGGCAAGGCAATCAAGGAAATCAAGGCCAAGGCAACAACCAGCCGCACTTTGCTACCCTCAATCAGTTCCTCGCTAATCAGCCGAAGTCTTTCAGCTTTTGTGTCGAGGCCACAGACGCCGACGATTGGCTTGTGGACATCTGCAAACATTTTGAATGTAGCAATGTCAGACCTGAGGACTTTGTCAAGTTTGCTTCGTTTCAACTCAAGGACCAAGCTGCCGAATGGTACCAGAATACAAAGATTCGAGAGGAGGTCGTGTCATTAATCGGGATGAGTTTCGCGAGACTTCAAAGCTCACCACATTCAAAAGTGTTGTTGAGAGCAAGCGTGAGGAGTTCCGCAATCTCAAGCAAGGCAACATGTCGTGTATCAATACAATATCCAGTTCGAGAACTCGCTTCGCTTCGCTAAGCAAGGCGTCCACGATGAAAAGAGTATGATCTATCAATTCAGAGGTGGTCTCGGAGAAGATATGCAATTAGCTCTCGTGCTTTTGAGCCGAAAAGTATGATGAATTCTACAACATGGCATCAAGCAAGAAGCTGCCCAGCTCAAATGTGAGGCTTCTAAGAAAAGAATCGGGGATGCAGTTCAGTCTTCTTCTTCCTCTCAAGTGGCAGCTAAGCAGCGAAGTTCTACCTTCCTCCTCCTCCGTTCCGTCGGCCTTATCGCCAGAAGAACTCAGGTGGTCGTGGATCTTCCCACCCACCCAACCCAAAGCTATCGAGAACAAGTCTAATTCTCAAGCTCCAAGGTCAAATGCTCCTTATCACCGTCCGCTCTCGGGTGACTTGCAACAAATGTCGTGAGAAGGTCACTATGCGAACAAGTGCTTCAACCAGAGGCGCCTTCCGCCTCCTCCTCCTGTGAGATCTTCCAGCAATGCAGTGGTCAAGCATAATCCCAAGTCTGCAAAGGTGAACATGATGAATGCAGCTCAAGAGGAGGAATGTACTGATGTGATAATGGGTAATCTCTCAGTTAACGATATTCCTGCAAAAGTTTTATTTGATACCGGTGCATCGCATTGTTTCATGTCTAGATCATTTGTTGCAAAGCATGATTTCATTTCGGAAATGTTGGAAAAACCCTTGGGAGTTGTTTCTCCAGCCTCTTCTATGAGGGCTACCACAATGATTCCGGATGTTTCTATCAAGATGGGCGACTATAGATTTCTTTCTAAACCAATTGTCCTTGGTGACTCGGATATTGATCTAATTCTCGGGATGGACTGGCTTTCTCAGCACAAAGCTCAGCTTGATTGTGCTGCCAGGGAAATTCAATTGACTCACTCTTCTAATGATGTGATCATCTATGCCGCTCGTGATGAAACCATTCGGTTGTTTTCTCTCAATGAGAAGGGCGAATTGGATGCTATCTCTCGATTCCAGTCGTTTGTGAGTACCAAGATGTCTTTCGGTAAGAGCTTCCGGGTATGCCTCCTCATCGGCCGCTTGAATTCGTTATCGATCTTGAGCCCGCATCGAACCCGTTTATGGCGTCCATACAAGCTTGGACCTAATGAGCTGAAGGAATTGAAGAAGCAGCTCGATGAACAAGAGCGTCTGGGTTTGATCGCATCGAGTTCATCTCCTTGGGGTTGTGGTGTTCTTTTGTCCGGAAGAAGGATGGCACGGACCGACTTTTGCGTCGATTACCGTCCATTGAATAAGAAGACAATCAAGAACAAGTATCCACTTCCCAACATCAATGAGCTTTTCGAGCAACTCAAAGGTGCTAAAGTGTTCTCCAAGCTTGACCTTCAGATGGGTTATCATCAAATTCGCATTCGTGAACAAGATATTCCCAAGACAGCATTCGAACAAGCTTTGGTTCTTATGAATATCTTGTCATGTCTTTCGGCCTTGTCAATGCTCCTCCAACATTCTCTCGAATGATGAACTTCATCTTCAACCCCTACACCAATGAATTCGTCTTGGTCTATCTTGATGATATTTTGGTCTTCTCCAAGAATAAGAAGGATCATGCCAAACATTTGCGATTGGTGCTCGACAAGCTCGAGAGAGCATCAATTCTATCTGAAGTTTTCCAAATGTGAATTTTGGCTTGATGAAGTTCTTTACCTTGGTCATATCATCTCCGCCAAGGGCATCGCTATTAATCCCGAGAAGGTGTCCGCAGTTGTGAATTGGGAACCTCCTCAGAATGTCAAGCAGCTTCGCAGTTTTCTTGGTCTTGCAAGCTATTGCCGAAGATTCGTTGAGAACTTCTCTAAGATTGCAAAGCCTCTTTCCAACCTCCTCCGAAGCATGTGAAGTATGTCCGGTCTCCCGAGTGTGACGTTGCTTTCAATACTCTCAAAGAGAAACTCGTCACAGCTCTGCCTTGACTCCTCCCGATGAATCCAAGCCATTCAAGTTTTCTGTGATGCTTCTCTTCAAGGTCTCGGTGCTGTGTTAATGCAAGAGAAGAGAGTTGTGGCCTATACCTCTCGTCACCGAAGCCCAACGAAAAGAACTACCCCACTCACGATCTTGAGTTGGCGGCGTTGTCCATGCATTAATAACATGGAGACATCTCTTGTTGGGAAGGAAAGTGGACATATTCAACGATCACAAGAGCCTCAAGTATATCTTCACTCAACCCAACCTCAACCTCGTGCAAAATCGATGGGTGAAATGATTCAAGAGTACAACCCGAGTATTGAATATACTCCGGGCAAGGCCAATGTGATTGCAGATGCTTTGAGCAGGAAGGCTTATCGCAACAGTTTAATCCTCAAGCCCTTCCAACCGGATCTCTGTGAAGCTTTCCATAGCTGAATCTTCAAGTTGTTCCTCAAGGCTTTCTTGCCAACCTCATAGTCTCTCCTACTTTGGAAGATCAGATTCGTGAGGCTCAACTCCTGGATACCATGGTGAAAAAGGTGAAACGTGGTATCGACAAGGGCATTTCAAGTACAAGTGCTTCCACATTGATGACAAAGATACTCTTTTCTTGAGGACCGATTGTGGTTCCTAAGGGTGATCTACGTAAAGTCATTATGAACGAGGCACACAATTCCCTTCTATCCATTCATCCTGGAAGTACGAAGATGTACCATGACCTCAAGCAGTCATATTGGTGGACTCGAATGAAGCGAGAAATTGCTCAATTCGTGAATGAGTGTGATGTCTGCAGAAGAGTGAAAGCAGAACACCAAAGACCAGCTGGTCTCCTCCAACCTCTTGCTATTCCAGAATGGAAGTTTGATCATATTGAAATGGACTTCGTGACTGGATTTCCTAAGTCCAAGCGTGGAAATGATGCTATCTTCGTTGTCATTGACAAGCTTACTAAAGTGGCTCATTTTCTTCCTATCAAAGAATCCATCACAGCAGCTCGGTTGGCGAGCTATACACATCCAGATTGTCTCCTTGCACGGCATTCCACAATTGATCTCTTGAGACCGTGGCAGCATCTTTACCTCCAAGTTTTGGGATTCTTTTCGTAAGGCCATGGGCACCAACATTCGTTTCAAAGACAGCTTTCCATCCTCAAACAAGTGGCCAAGTCGAGCGAGTCAATCAAATCCTCGAAGACATGCTCGTGGCTTGTGTCATTTCCTTCGGTATGAAGTGGGAAGATTGTCTTCCATATGCCGAAGTTCTCCTACAACAACAGCTTCCAAGCGAGTTCGGGCAAGGCCCCATTCGAAATTCTCTATGGCGAGAAAGTGTCGTACTCCTCTCAATTGGTCCGAGACAGTGAACGCCAACTTCTTGGCAACGACTTGATCACGAAGCGAAGAAATGTGCAAAGTCATTCGTGAGAATCTCAAAGCCGCGCAATCGCGCGGAAGAGCTATTATGATGACAAGCACCGCGATGTGGCTTTTGAAATCGGAGACCAAGTCTACCTCCGCGTCTCTCAATGAAAGGCACTCGTCGCCCGGCATCAAAGGAAGCTTGCCCCTAGATACGTGGGTCCTTTCAAGATCATTGGCAAAAGAGGCGATCTCGCCTATCAACGAGCTTCCGACCAACTTCGCGAACGTGCACGATGTGTTTCACGTGTCACAGCCGCAAGTGCTTCAAGACTCTGAACGCACTATCAACTTCAAGAAATTGACCTCCAAGAAGATCTCTCTTATCATGAGCACCCCGTTGCTATTCTTGAAGAAACCGAGCGCAAGACTCGCAACAAGTCAATCAAATTCCTGAAAGTGAAGTGGTCACACCATTCTGACCGAGAAGCCACCTGGGAGCACGAGGATCACCTCCGTTCCAAATATCCGGAGTTCTTTCAGTCCTAGATCTCGGGACAAGATCCTCTTGTAGTGGTGGAGTGTTGTAACACCCCGGATGTAACTTTCCATATTTGTAACTCCAACTCTTGCCATTTTCGGCATTGTGATATGATATTCCCTCCGTGGTTTGTTTTTTTTTTCTTCATTTTGCATTTTGTCCATGTCATGCATTTCATATCATGTCATCATGTGCATCGCATTCGCATACGTGTTCGTCTCATGATTCCGAGCATTTTCCACGTTGTCCGTTTTGCAATCCGGCACTCCTATGTCCCCCGGCGTCCCCTTTTACATTTTTCCGTGAGCGGGTACTAAACTTTCTCGGAATGGAACGAGCCTTGCCAAGTGGCCCTGGTATAGCACCGGTACACCACCTGTCAAGTTTCGGGTCATTTGGAGCTCGTTTGGTACTCCAACGGTTAACCGCACTCTCGCAAAGGCCTCTTTTAAGTTGCAGCCCAACACCCCTTCGAAATAGCTCAATAACCCATCTAAGTCATTTCCATGCTCTCCGTCGTCGGATCACGATCGTGTGGGCGAAAACCGCACCCCATTTGGAGTCTCCTAGCTCCCTCTACCTATAAATATGTGCACTCCCGAATTTTCCGGATCCCAAACCCTAGCCCCGCTTCCCTCCACTACCGGACACGTCCGTCCGCGCGGATGGACGAACCCCGCCGCCCGGACGAACCGCAGCCTGCCACGTGGCCTCCGCGCCCGCGCCGCCCGCCCGCCCGGCCAAAGGGCCCGCCAACCAGCCGCTCGCCGCACACACACCATCGCCGCCACCGCATGCGCCCGCGGCCAGCGCCCGACCGCAGCGCGGACTCCGCCATGCGATCTCCTCCGACCGTCGCCGCCCGGCCAAGCGCTTCGCCGGCCGCCTCCGCGTCCTCCGCCGCCGTCGCCGTCGCGGTGCCGGCCTCGTCCCAGCAAGGCCACCCACCTCCGCGTCCTCCGTCAGCCTGCCACCGTCCTCCGGAGAGATCCGGCGGGTCTCGCCGCCCGCCTCGTCCCTCCGGCAGCCCCTCCGACGAGCCGCCTGCGCCTCGGCTTCCGCACCCGAGCGAACCCTAGATCCACCTCGGTTGACTTCTTCTTCCCCCCGAAATTTCCTCTAAGTTTTTATTCTGTCATTATTTTGTTGCATTTTCATCATGCCATAACTTTTCACTAGTGGCTCCGTTTCGGGCGTGTAGCATACCGAAATGTTCGCCCGATGAGCAGATCATTTCATCTCATTGCATCATTTTCATTTGAGCTCATCTTGATGCCCGAAATGCTGTTAGAAGAGGGCTATGTGATGTTAGTTTTAGATTCTTATCAGAACATGCACTTTTGGCATTTTTGCCATGATTGATGTGTGCACCCTATGATCTTGAGTCCTACATGTGTTTTGTAATATGCCATGCCATCTTTACAGGGGTGTATGCCATGTATTTTTGTGATCTCTGTGGTGACTAGCACAAGCATGCAAACTAGGCTTCATGATGTTGCTGATTTCAGCCCCTGTGTTGCTGATATTTTTATGTCATGTAAACTTGATGCTACCGAGAGATCCATGCTTATTTTGAGATACTCCAGTAAGGATGTTTTGAACATATGGTTATGCTCTATCCATCCATGCCTTTGTTTGAAATTATGGAGTGCCATAGCTTGAGTCAATCGAGCTCTACTTTTGCTATAAAATGTTTCCTGGCAGATTGTTTACATGTTATTCAATTTTGCCAAGGTTGTTGTAGTTGATCCGTGTATGATATGATGTTGTTCTTGCCATGTATAGCTTCTATGCCATGTCTTCTTGATGAATGTATGCTTAGTTTATCATGAAATGCTCCGTAGTGAGTGCATCGAGCTCTTCATCATGCCTACTTGTTATCTGTTTTTGTCATGCCCTGTTGCTGAATCTGTTAACGAAACTTGCTATATTGACATGGGTGTTATTACATTTTCTGATCCCTTTTGGCTCTTGGTCAGTAAGGGACTTTTGTTCTATGCTTTGAGTATATTCATGCCATGCCTTGTTTTGCTATTATAAGTTCCGGTAGCATGTTGTTTGCTTGCTCTGAACATTGTTTCCTGATGCTGATTCTGCCATGTTTGGTATTTTCTCTTAAGTCTGTGAAGCTGATATGTTTTGCACTTTTGCCATGCTTGTTTGGACCTATTATTGTGTGAATTAGCAGTATCTCATTGTTCATCTTTTGTCAAGCATCTTGAGTAGATCACTGCCATATGCTTAGTTGGTACGTTTGGGTGCAGTAGCTTAATTTCTTGTTGCTTGCTAAGTGGCATCATGCTGTTAATGGCAGATTTGTGTCATTCTTGTTTTGCTTGTCATTTGCAAACCGTGCATCCGATTCCAGTGATCTTTATATCGATTTCAACCGAAATTATCTCACCTTTCCAGCGGCATACTTGGTTTGCCAAGTTGATGCCTCGTTCATCATTTTCCTTCCGGAGCACGCATACGCATTGCATATCACATCTCGCATATCATGCCATGTATTGCATCATGTTGCTTGTGCATTGCACCGTGATTTATTGTGGTTCCATTGTTTGTGTTCTTGCTTTGGGTAGAGCCGGGAGACGAGTACGTGAACGAGGAACCTGTTGAGAACGCTTACGAGGATCAAGCTTTCGACAACTCTGAGAACTTTGCAGGCAAGATGACCATACCCTCGAAATCACTTCTATCTTTGCTTGCTAGATGCTCGCTCTTTTGCTATGCCTATGCTACAATGCCTATCACTTGCTTATCATGCCACCCCTATTGCCATGTCAAACCTCTAACCATCCTTTCCTAGCAAACCGTTGTTTGGCTATGTTGCCGCTTTGCTCAGCCCCTCTTATAGCGTTGCTAGTTGCAGGTGAAGATGAAGTTTGTTCCTTGTTGGAACATGGAGATGTTGTTCCTTGTTTGGAACATGTTTACTTGTTGGGATATCACAATATCTATTGTTTAATTAATGCATCTATATACTTGGTAAAGGGTGGAAGACTCGGCCTTATGCCTGGTGTTTTGTTCCACTCTTGCCGCCCTAGTTTCCGTCATACCGGTGTTATGTTCCTTGATTTCGCGTTCCTTTGACGGAGTCCGCGTGTGTAAACACATCAACCGTGTGTGTAACCATGATGGTCTCTTCAACCGCGTGTGTAACCGTGGTGGTCTCTTCTCGGCGGAGTCCGGGAAGTGAACACGGTGTTGGAGTTATGTTTGACGTAAGTAGTTCAGGATCACTTCTTGATCTCTACTAGCTTCACGACCATGCCTTGCTTCTCTTCTCGCTCTCTTTTGCGAATGTAGCCACCATATATGCTAGTCGCTTGCTGCAGCTCCACCTCACAACTCTGTCCTTCCTATAAGTTTAAATAGTCTTGATCTCGCGGGTGTGAGATTGCTAAGTCCCCGTGACTCACAGATTCTACCAAAACAGTTGCAGGTGCCGACGATGCGGTCAGATGATGCAACCGAGCTCAAGTGGGAGTTCGACGAGGAACGTGGTCGTTACTATGTGTCTTTCCCGATGATCAGTAGTGGAGCCAGTTGGGACGATCGGGATCTGTGTAGCATTTGGGGTAGTCTTCTTTTATTTTGGTTCCGTAGTCGGACCTTGAGTGTAATCTGGATGATGGATGTTTATTTATGTATTGTGTGAAGTGGCGACTGTAAGCCAACTATGTATCTCTTTCCCTTATGTATTGCATGGGTTGTGTGAAGATTACCTCACTTGCGACATTGCTTTCAATGCGGTTGTGCCTCTAAGTCGTGCTTCGACACGTGGGAGATATAGCCGCATCGAGGGTGTTACAAAAGGATTACGCTATCTTGCTGCACTTTTGTTACCATTACCCTTACTTGCTCGTTACAAATTATCTTGCTATCAAACTACTCTGTTACTTACAATTTCAGCACTTGCATACATTACCTTGCTGAAAACCACTTGTCATTTCCTTCTGCTCCTCGTTGGGTCCGACACTCTTACTTATTGAAAAGACTACAATTGATCCCATATACATGTGGGTCATCAGGGGAAGTTCACCATGCATCACGTAGTGGACACCCACGTGAGGGGGAAGGACCTCTCGGTAGTGTACATGAACGAGCCGGTCTCGGTGGAGAGCTCCATCCAAACTATGGAGCAGTTGCTTGCTGAAGACAAGTACCAAGTGGTCGGCTTCGACCTCGAGTTCATCAGCGGTCGTGCTGGGAAAGATCAGAAGGTTGTCAT
This sequence comes from Aegilops longissima, assembly GCA_021605205.1. Lineage (NCBI taxonomy): Eukaryota > Viridiplantae > Streptophyta > Magnoliopsida > Poales > Poaceae > Aegilops > Aegilops longissima. The sequence goes on along the minus strand of CM038678.1, from coordinate 384,398,907 downwards.
CGTCTAGTTGTGCGTGTGACATGACGTCCTCATCTACCACTACCACCTGGCAACAAGGCCTTGCGAGCGTTTCTCCAGGTTTATCAACAGCTCCGACTACAGTTTCGCTACGGTGGACACCACCAACGGCCTAAAAGCGCTCAAGGTTTTGGGCTTGACCTTCCAGAATCTTGTCAACATCCGTGACCACTACAAGGTCTGGGGAAGCGACAACAATAAACAGAACTCCCTAGTTGACCTCACCTCGGCCATCGTCGACCCCTACTACATGAAGATGAAGGATGAGAGCAAGAAGGACAAGAACGCCTGGCACAATGCCTGGCATCAGAGAATGGGTGAAGAACACGTCAGGTACGCGGCCAAGGACGTGTACACAAGCTACGAGATGTACAGGCGGATCGTTGACATGAGGAAGTGCCTTCGTCCTGCCCCAGACAAGGGATCGAGCCATAGGGCAGTGGCGGAAGCGTCACAATAAGTAGATGATTAGACGATCATTTCTCCTAGTATAGAATGCATGCAATTGGTTATTAATGTGTGTGCGAATGATCTGTATAGTCACTTATGTAATTGGATGTTCATTTCAGTTATGTATATGTTGTTCTTCTGTAGACAGAGCAAATCACACGGCTTATTAGCAGCAATCGTCTGTGTTATTATTGGTCTTCGCACACATTTTGGATTACGGACCTGTTTGCCGCGTATCACACACATCTTGTCCAGTTGAACTGTTTCTGTTGTCTTGGCTCATTGCAAATAGTTCATCCGAGTGAACTATATGCCCTCCATCGCACACACCTTAATCTGGCTGACCGTTTCTATTGTGTTTCCTAATCGCATACAGTTCACCCTAGTGAACTGTATGCCATATATCGCATACGCCTTCATCTAGCTGATCGTTTATGTTGTTCTAGATCATTGCAAACAGTTTGTATGGATTAACCGTATGCCATGCATCGCACACGCAGCTCTAATCTGAATCATGTTTGATGTATGCGCCACCGCTAACAGTTTGTCTCTTTTGACGGTTTCTTACACCATCGTTTGTGATTAACACATCGCACACAGTTTCGTCGAAGGATCTCCGATTGGACTGTCGCGTTTGGACCATCATGCAGTAGTGTCTCAGTGATAAAATGGTTGGTCGTTTCGTCGGCGGCGGCCGCTGGCATTCTCTCGAATAGGTTGCAGGCACCGGGGAGCATGTCAGCTGGCATCTCTCGTGGGTGTTTGCTCGCCTCTCCCGAGGATGATGCACTAGCCACCGGTGTAGCGTTGAGGTCGATGGCCACGGGCGCGGGCGTGGGCGCCACCACGCTCACCTCCAGCGAGCATTCCCCTGAGAAGCGGGAGGCTTGCGGATAGACATGGAAGTCGGGAATTGGCTGCATGGCAGATGTGCACGGTGAATCTGGCAGCACCATCCAAGGAAATGCCAACGAGCCCGTGCTGGTCGTGGTCACGGCGGCACTAATGAGCCCGTGCTGGCCAGGGTTCAACCCTAGGTAGATCAGGGCCTCCCTCATTGCCGCGTTGACTCATGCATTGGTTTCCTCCAGTTGTGCGGTGGCGGTGAGGGCGGCGACGGCCGCCGCTTCGTCCCTTGCGTCTTGCGCATGCATCCGACCCCTCCTCTTGGCCGACTGCATGGCCCGCTCCTCGAGCGTCAGCTGCTTCTTCTTCTTGGGTGGTGACACGGTCTTGCAGGGCGTGCGGGGCTTGCCTTTGGTGGAGGCGACAGAGGTGAGGCCAGACAAGGCGAGGCTGGCGGCAGCATCGAGGGTCGGCACGTCGTCCACGGCCGGGAGCGCGAGCGGCCGGGAGGGTTTTGGGAAAGTGGTGGGAAATGGTGGTCGCCCTGCCACCAACTGGCGGACCATGGGCAGGAATAGGCAAGCATCCCGCGTGTCTGTTTCTGTCCGTGGCGACTCAAATGAGACTCAAATTTGGGTTGGGTATGGGTCGGCATGCGGACGAAAAGCGCACACGCGTCCGTTTGGATCGGTGCGTTGGGCCAATTTTTCTGTCCACGGCGACCCAAACGGACACGCGCGAACAAAATGGGTCGGCGCGTTGGAGTTGCTCTCATACTCTTTAGGTTAAGATACGTGATGAAATCTTTTTTGTGAGCTCCAAACCACCGACATGGACATTAGGCTTGTAGATGGTACATCTAGAAAACCTTATGGTATTTTGTCTGGTGTTATGTTTCCTTGGTACTTTCACTTACCCTGTTGATTTTGTTGTCATAGAAATTTCTGAAGATGATCTTTCTTCAATTATATTTGGAAGGCCTTTCTTGACCATTCTAGGGGCCAAAATTAATTGTAAAAGAGAGGTGGTTTCTCTTCGTTTTGGAAAAGAGAACAAGGAATTTCACTTTTCAGATTCAACAATCATCCACAATTAGGTGAGTATGATGGCAGTGAGGATAGAACAATAACAACTCAACACTAATTGCTTTAGGACACCGAAAGATGAATTCATAAGAAGCCTCGCCGAATATAAACAAAGCCCTGAGGAACCTGGTAAGATGAAAACCGATGAACATTTCAATGAGGCGCCAATTTAAGAGCGAAACAATTAATGAGACATTCGAGGTGCCTGAAAAGAAGGGAGATGCCCACCTTCTAAAACTTAAACCGTTACAAAAGAAAAATCAAGTTATGAGTTTTTAGATGAAACAAATAAATAATGTATTAGTATTATAAGTGCTAACTTTTCAAATAAAGAAAAAGGGGAATCAACCTGTGGTTGGATGGTTAGAGGGACAATGGCATCCCCAGCCCATCAGGGTTCAAGTCTTGGTGCTCGCATTATTCCTAGATTTATTTTAGGATTTTCGGCGATATGCTTTCAGTGGGAGGAGACGTTCCCTTCGACGACGAGGTGCCTACGGTGACTTCATAAATCTCAAGATGGTATGTCGGCTCAATCTCTCAAAGGTGCTCGTAGGGGTAGGGTGTGCGTGTGTTGGGGCTCAGGAGCGACACCTATGGGATCACAGGGAATCCCTACTACAGTTGGCGGGGCGTGGGGCTGCGCAAAGAGCGGGTCGAGAAGATCAACACGGGGGGATTTTTACCCAGGTTCGGGCCGCGAACGATGCGTAAAACCCTAGTATTGCCTTCTGTGTATTTTGTGTTCTTGAGCTCTTGAACTAGCTGCGGTGCATGCACAGTCCAAAAAGTCTGAATCCTTCCTCGGTATGCCTTGGGCCTCCTTTTATATGTCAAAGGGGTTGCCACAGCGGCACACAGGAGGTGGAAAGTATCTACAGTGTACAAGTTTATCTCCTGACATCATAGGACAAAACACATTTAATGCGCCGCCTACGTGTCCTCTTGCTTTATCGGGGACGGCAACAAGGCTCATACCGTCCATCGCCGCCTCGCCTCGCCCCAACGCGCATCCGGGCTGACGACACATGCAGCGCCACGCTGGCTGGCTGGCTACTGAGCTAGTGCGGTGGCAGGGTCTTCACGAAGATCTGCATGCCACCACGCAGGTGCTTGGCTAGTTGGCCTAGAAGTTGCATGCTGCCACGCAGGCGCTCGCTTAGTTGGCGGGCTGGCCGCCACGTCGGAACGGGTGCAGGGCAGTGAAACTCTGGCAAGTGTGGGCCTGGCTGCGGCCATGCAGATGTCCTCGGCAAGGTTTTGCCGGGGCCCCGGCAAGGGTCTTGCCTGGGCCTCGTGGGCATCCCCGGCAAGGGTCTTGCCGGGGGTCTTCGCCTTCTGGTTCTTCTCTAGTCTTGCATGCCTCAGGTCTTCACAAATATCTGCATGCCACCATGCAGGCGCCTCCCAAGCCTTGGTTTTGATGTTGTCGATGGTGTCAGAACTCTCAGGCTCAAGGGTGGCGGTCTCGCTGGTGTCGGGCAAGTTGCCCCGGCAAGGCTCTTGCCGGGGCTACGTAGGCCCCCCGGCAAGGCTCTTGCCGACTACGTACCCCCCCCCCCCCCGGCAAGATCGTGCCTCTTTGCTCTTTGCGCCTCCATCTTGAGCGCTGCTCTGGTAGTCTTGTATCTTTGCTTCTTCTGCCTTGCCAAGCGTGGCCGCAGGTGTGGCTACAACTTCCCATGCACAAGTAAAGGGGTACAGAAAGGCCCCTACTTTTATACGCCGACAGGAGCCCCCGGGCTTGGGCCACACATGAGCGTGAAGCGTTGTTTGGCCAGGCCCAGAATGGTGCGCGAGCACGCGTGGCGGAATTTTAAACGCAGTAATTCCTTCGCCAATTGCGCTTCCGCATGACCCGCATTGAGTGCGTGGCGTGGGATGACCGCAGGATGCTTGCGTCATTCCGTAGTGAATAGTAAATAGGCGGCCTGCGTCTTCCCATAAAAAAGGGAAAACTGTAGGGCTGCTGCTCATTTACTCTCCTTGCCTCTCTCAACCTTGGAACCGCCATTCCATGTTTCCCACCATGCCCGTCTTTTTCGCCACGTACGTCGCATGCATGGCGCGGGGTAGGTGATGGACGCACAGGATATGGGAAGGCGCGCCATGGCCGATACCCATGCGCCTTTGATTGGCGCGGGGAGGGCGGTCGACAACCTCTCTAGTCACCAACTTAATGAGCCGGACTCGAAAGGGCTCTCCAAAGGCGTGGAGCCAGTCTTCAGCCTTCCCTTCTCGACTATAAAAAGGGGACTCGGGAGGAGGTGGAGAGGCATCTCCTCGCGTCACCTCCATTCTCCATCCACCATCATGCCAAGAGGGCGCGGCCGCGGCCGTCCTTCTGCGGAGGCGGCTAGATCTGCCTCCCGCCAGAGAGCTGCGGCGGTTAAGGAAGAGCCAGAGGCCCAAGGTGGGGGCATCGGACAGGGCCGCGGTCGGCAAGGCGGTCGAGGCAGAGGTGGGCGCGGAAGGGGGACACCCGCGACGCCACCATCTCCTCCTGCTTCGTCGAGCGGCCATGTTGGGGACACGGTGCTGGAGTTCATCTTGCAGTTGTGTGAGCCGGCATGTAGCCGCCTTTGCCTTCCTGAGGCATTCGCAAGGGTGCTGGAGATCGACCAGCCGCCGAGGCTGAGGCTTCACATGAAGGGGTGTTGCAATGGCGACATGTGGGTGAACACAAGGTTCCCCGTCCCTCATGTAATGCTCCTTTGTCGGGGTTGGAAAACCTTCGCACGCGCCCACTGCTTGATGAAGGGGCATGTTCTCCTCTTCAAATCAGTGGAGAGCGACCTGCTCTCCGTCAAGGTCTTCGGGCGCTCGGGACACAGGTTAGGGTGCTGCACGCAGAGCTCGACCGACGACGAGAGCTCCTCCTCGAGCGACGGCGACGAGGAGGGGACCGGTGGGGAGGACGACGTGGACGAGTCCGACTAGACGTCGGACGCCCTGTCCCTAGGCGACGCCGGCAGCAGCACCATCTGCACCTAGCCTTCTCCCCGGCAGAATGATCTGCCGGGGGCAGGGTAGTTCTTGGCGGCGGCTCCTCGAGCCAGCTCCTTGAACTTCTCGGGGCCGTTGCTCTTGGCGGCTGGCACTAGAAGGTCGGAGAAGATGAAGAAGGTGGGTGGCGGGCCGTCAAGTCGGAGTACGATGGCATCGACGCCTTCGTCTCGTATTGTCGGCTCGCTGCCTCATCTTTTGGCTTCTTCCCCGGCACCGTCATCACCAACCCTCTTCTAGGCTGCCACCGGGACGCTCTCTTGGTGTCTTCTGTTGCTCGTACCTCGCCTAGGCACTCCTTTTGCCCTCCTGCTATCCGATTCGCTTCCTAAGGAGAGGGACAAGAAAGGGATTACGGGCATCTTATCTTTTTTTAGATCTTAAGCCCGTGGGCACTTGTTGAATTTAGACTTTGTAACCCCTTGCTCATGTTTACGTTCCATATGAACTGTACTTGTTTAATCAACGTATTAATGAAAAAGGGTGTTTGCTGGGTTCTTTTGTGCGTGAGCGAGGCCCACACTAAGGAGTGAGTCCTTGTTATCTTAAATAAACAACGTCGCCTGGCAACAAACCTTGCCGTCCTCCCGCTTTATAACCACAATTATACCCACGCCCCTGGCGTGAGTAGGTGTAAAGTAGGATCAGGCCCTTCGTTCATTTTCCTTCCACCGCAACTACAACCAAGTTCCAGCCTGGAAGGGATTTCGGGCATAGTAAGGAGGGAGCACGGTGGCATAGGAATGAATGAAGTTTCATATGTTCAAGTTTCATACGGAAGCGCATAGCGGGGGAGAAAAAGCTTATCTGAATCTGCAGCCCCCGGCAACCTCGGCTTGCCGGGGTCGGGGGTGTCGGTCCATCTTCTTTTCTCTGAATGATTCCATAGAAGCGCCTGTGTAGCATGTGGACCAAAAAGGACTAGAAGAGACAGGAAGACACGCACTCGACCTCTATGCTAGGGGTTAGTTGCCGTCAAGCACTATCAACCCTACCAGATAGAGAGAGACTCAACCTAGCATGCATGCTAATTCTAGGGCGCTAGCGCTTCATTTATTTACCTGTTGCTCAGGATCTGCGCCTGGCTTTGTACAAAGGGTTACATGACTTGCCGACAAGGCTTGTACAAAAAGTTGCCTGCCAGGGGGGCCGACAACCGCGCCTTATGGGTAAAACTTGCGAAGATGTTTGATGTTCCAGGATTTGCTCACTGGAATACCATCTTCGGTCTCCAGGCGGACTGTGCCGGGCCTGGTGACTCGTATTGCTCGATAAGGGCCTTCCCACTTTGGCGTCAACTTGTTGGAATTCTTGGCGGATTGAACTCGCTGAAGAACAAGGTCGCATTCCTCAAGGCTTCGGGCGTGAACCTTGCGGCTATGGTAGCGGCGCAAGGCCTGCTGGTAGCGAGCGGCTCGCACAGCAGCCCGAAGACGATCTTCCTCAAGGAGCGTTGCATCATCTTGGCGCAACTGCTCTTGCTCAAGCTCATCATAAGCGAGCACTCGAGGTGACCCGTATGTGAGTTCCGTGGGGAGAACCGCTTCTGCCCCGTATACCAGTGCAAAGGGTGTCTAGCCAGTGGCTCGATTTGGCGTCGTTCAGATCGACCAAAGAACCGTTGTCAACTCATCAATCCAGCGCCTTCCGCACTTGTGCAGCCTGTCAAAAGTCCTGGTCTTGAGGCCTCGCAACACCTCTGCGTTTGCCCTCTCAGCCTGGCCGTTACTTATGGGATGAGCAACAGAAGCAAAACAAACCTTGCCGCCGAGGTCTTGGATATACCGCATAAAGGTGCGGCTTGTGAACTGCATGCTATTGCCGGTGATGACTCTGTTCGGCTCACCAAAACGGCAGACTAGTCCCTTGAAGAACTTGACGGCTGATTGTGCTGTCACCTTTCTCACTGGTTCCACTTCTGGCCACTTTGTGAACTTGTCGATTGCAATGTACAAGTACTCAAAGCCCCCGACAGCATGGGGAAAGGGGCCCAGTATGTCGAGCCCCCAGACCGAAAATGGCCAGGAAAGAGGGATCGTCTGAAGAGATTGGGCTGGTTGATGAAGCTTCTTTGAATGGAACTGGCACGCTTCACACTTGGTCACTAGTGCAGTTGCATCTTGGAGAGTGGTGGGCTAGAAGAAACCTTGCCGAAACGCTTTGCCAGCAAGGGCTCTTGACCCTATGTGGGAGCCACACATGCCTCCATGTATCTCTGCCAACAGCTCCAGTCCGTCCTCCCGAGGGATGCACTTCAATTTCACGTCGTTCGGTCTCCTTCTGTATAGGGCATCATCCACAAACTGGTACATGCTGGACCGACGGGCTACTTTATTTGATTCTTCTTGTTCCTTAGGGAGTTCCCCTGTTTGGAGGAAACGGACAGTGTGTTGCGCCCATGCTGGAGCCTGGGGCTCAACGACAAGGACTAAAGGCTTATCTTCGGCTGTAGGGGCAGCTGCCTCTACGGCCAGGGCTTGGGGCCCTGCCGGAGGTTGCTGCCCCTCGGCAAGCTTGGGGCACCCGACAACGTCCTTGCCGGCGGCTCCTGGGAGCTCAGCGGGAAAGTACTTGTCAGGGCCCGCCTTTCTTCATTTGTTCTGTCCTACTGATGGCTCAATGGATGGCTGGGTTAATTGAAGCACAAAGGTACCTGGTTTCACATGCAACTTGAGGGAAGCGTGTTTTGACAAGTCGTCCGCAATGCTGTTATCTGCTCGGGGAACATGCTCCGCTTGTAGACCGTCAAAATGCTCCTTCAACTTCCTCACCTCATCCACATAGGCCTCCATCAACGGTCTCTGGTAATCCTTGTTAACTTGCTTGACGACAAGCTGCGAATCACCTCTGATGATGAGCTTCCTGATTCCGAGGTTTGCCGCGATCCTGAGACCGGCAAGCAATCCCTCGTACTCTGCCGTGTTGTTTGTCGATTTTTCCCAGGGAAAGTGCATCTGGACCACGTACTTGAGGCGCTCTCCGGTGGGTGCGACGAGTAGCACGCCGGCACCAGCACCTTGCAGCGAGAAAGCCCCATCGAAGTACATGATCCAATCACGGCTCGTCTCCTTGCCGGGAAAGGTGGTCTCTTGAATCTCCTCGTCGGGCATTGAGGTCCATTCTGTTATGAACTCCGCCAAGGCTTGGCTCTTGATTGTTGAAGTACTTTCAAACTTGATGCCAAAAGCTCGACAGTTCCAATGCCCATTCCACAATCCTCCCAGTCGCATCCGGGTTGTGCAAGATTTGTTTCAAAGGGAGGCGGGTGACGATGGTGATCTCGTGTGCTTGGAAATAGTGACGCAGCTTTCTCGAGGCCATAAGGAGGCCAAAAAGTAGCTTCTGCATCCCAGAATATCTTGATCTAGCCCCTTGCAAGAGGGAACTGAGAAAATAAACCGGGTGCTGCACCACCTTCTTCTTCTGTTCAACTTCGCCCATCTCCGCAGACTCTGTCTTGCCGGGACCGGGCCTTGCCGGGGGTTCCGCCTTACCGGCATCAGGCCCTGCCGGGGGGAGCCTCGGCCCACCATCCGACAGCTCCGCTGCTACTGCTGCTTCTTCCTCAAGTTCCCTTTGTGCTACTGGTGCAGCACTGACCACTTGATTCGTCGCCGCTAGATATAGCAGCAACGGCTCTTGTGGTTTAGGTGCGACAAGTATTGGCGTGGAGGAGAGGTACTTCTTCAAATCCTGTAGCACTGCCTCTGCCTCCGGAGTCCATTTCATTGGACCCTCCTTTTTCAAAACTTTGAAAAAGGGGAGGGCGCGCTCAGCAGATTTGGAGATGAACCTACTTAGAGCAGCAACGCAGCCGGCGAGCCTACGGATGTCTTTGACCCGTCTCGGTGCCTCAATCTGCTCAATCGCTTTGATCTTGTCGGGATTTGCTTCGATCCCGCGTTGAGACACAAAGAACCCAAGAAGTTTGCCGGATGGGACACCGAACACACACTTCTCTGGGTTGAGCTTGAGGTTGATCTTGCGCAGATTTGCAAATGTTTCTTCTAGATCCTGGACGAGTGTGGCCTTGTCCTTGGTTTTGACCACTATATCATCCATATAAGCTTCCATATTTCTATGCAGCTGGGGTTCAGAACCAATTTGGACTGCTCGGGCAAATGTCGAACCGGCGCTTTTCAACCCGAAAGGCATCCGTACAAAATAGTATCTACCACATGGGGTGATGAACACGGTCTTTTCCTCGTCTTCCTTCATCATGAAGATCTGGTGGTATCCTAAGTAGGCATCGAGGAATGATAGCAGGTCACACCCGGCAGTGGAGTTCACTATCTGGTCAATGTGTGGCAAGGGAAAAGGATCCTTTGGACAGGCCTTATTGATATCTGTGTAGTCAATACACAACCTCCACTTCCCATTTGCCTTACGCACTACCACTGGATTGGCCAACCACGTGGGGTGGAGCACTCCTCTGACCAAGCCTGTCGCCTCTAACTTCCTGATCTCTTCGACGGTGAAGTCTTGTCGCTCCAAAGCTTGCTTTCTGACCTTCTGCTTGACGGGCCGCGCATGGGGACAGACAGCAAGGTGGTGCTCAATCACCTCCCTGGGAACGCCGGGGATGTCGGATGCTTGCCATGCAAACACGTAGACATTCGCCCGCAGGAAGAAGACGAGCGCGCTTTCCTATTTGCTATCGAGGGTGGAACTTATGGTAAAAGCTCCACCCGTGCCATCCTCTTTGATGGGCACCTTCTTGGTTTCAAGTGGGGCTGCCTTGGGCCTCTTGCTCCCGCTGGCGGAGCTCTCTGGCACATCCTCAACTGTAACGCGGCGCTCCGAAGAGGCGCGTTTGCCGGAGGAGGTGCAGGAGTCCTTGCGGGGGTTGGAAGTCTTGCCGGAAGGGGCCTTGCCGGCAGAGGCAGAGGCCTTGCCGATTTTCTTTCCTCCCCGGGCCTCTGCGGCAGGAACAGGTACCTTGGCGGCAACCACTGCAACTGCCTCCCGGTAGAGTTGGTCGGCGCAGATGAGCGCGTCCTTCTTGTCGGAGGGGATGGTGATGATGCTCATCGGCCCGGGCATCTTCAATGTATTATAAGCGTAATGTGATGCTGCCATAAACTTGGCCAGCGCTGGGCGGCTGAGGATCCCATTATAGGGCAAGGGGATCTTGGCAACATAAAAAATGATCTTCTTCGTTCGATAATTCAGATCGCCCCCAAATGAGACGGGCAACGTGACCTTACCCTTCGGCTGGCTCCTCCCCGGATTGACCCCTTGAAATGTGTTCATCTCCTCGAGATCTCCATCGGGGATTTGCGGCCTCTCGATCACGGTGGGAGAGGTCAAGTTCAGACCGGCCCACCGTCAACTAGCACTTTTTTCACCTTGAGGTTGCGTATTGTTGGTGAAACCAACAACGGCAAGCACCCGATCGCAGTCGTGCGGTCAGGGTGATCCTCGGTGTAAAAAATGATAGGCCTGCTGGACCACTTCAATGGCCTCTGAGCATCGAACGATGGCTCTGCCGTAGTGACTTCACGTGCCCACTACTTCAGTTGGCGGTGAGATGTGTGCAACGAGGCGCCACCATCGACGCACGCCGGACTCGTCATACTCATCATGTCATCATCTTCCTCCTTCTTGTCGCGGCCCCGAGCAGGCCTCTCTTGTTGATTATCCTTGTCGCAGCAGCCTCCTCGACCGCCATGCTTCTTGTCGGACGCCTCAGTACCATCCTGGCCCTTCTCCTTGTCGCAGCGCGCGTATTCAGCTTTCTGCTTCTCTGCAAGCAGCTCGACCTGCCGGCAATTCTGGAGGTCATGGCCTTTGGTGCGGTGGATCTTGCAGTACTGCTTGTCAGAGTCTCCTGGCTTGTCGGCAGCCACCAAGGCCCGGCAGGCGGCGCACCCGGCAACTTCCTTGTCGGGGACGTCAACCTTGGCCTTCTTGGCGGTGCTGGGGTCGCCGGATCCCTTGACGGCAAGCACGGTCTTTCCCTTGCGCTTCCTGTTGCGGCGTTGGCCCTTCTTTGTCGGGGCGACGGCGTCTTCGTCTGTGGAGTCGGTTTCCGCACTGGCATATTCGCCGGGGTACTTCCTTCCTTCTTTAGCCCGAGCGCACCTATCGGCCAGAACATAAAGCTCGGCTACATCATTAACCTTGTTCATCGCCAGCTCTTCATGCATCCTGCAGTTGCGCACATTCTGATGGAATGCACTGATGACAGCGGCGGGGTGAACATCTGGGATGTTGTACGGCACACGGCTGAACCTTTGTATGTACTTGCGCAGGGACTCGCCGTTCTTCTGGGGGATGACATGCAAATCACTTGCCTGGCCAGGAGCTTGGTGGCCTCGGGTGAAGGTGCCAACAAACTCGTGGCACAGATCTGACCAAGAAGAGATGGAATCCACTGGCAGGTGCATTAACCATGACATGACGTTGGGCTTAAGTGCCAACGGAAAATAGTTGGCGAGCACCTTGTCGTCGCGAGCCCCGGCGGCTTGCATCGCGATGGTGTAGATGCTGAGGAACTCCGACGGGTGAGTCTTGTCGTTGTATTTCCCCCCAACATCAGGCTTGAACGTGCGGTGGGAGGGCCACTGGAACTACCGCAGCTCACGGGTAAAGGCCGGACAACCCACCTTGTAAGGTAGGTCACCGGAGCCCCCTGGCGCTGGGCGGTCCATAGTGGGCCCCGCACGCCTGTCTGACTGATGGCGCGCTTCCCGCCGCCGCTCGATGGTGGTCCGAGCATCCTCCTGAGCTCGCTCTCGAAGAACTTGACGTTGGTTGCAGTGGACTCGCGGGTCGGACGACGCTGTGGAAATGTTGTCACAGGCGTCGGCCCGACGAGCCGGTGGCTGCTGTTGCTGGCGTGGGGGAGGAGAGTGCACCGTGGTCGCAGCAGCCATGGTCCTCCCACCACTAGCGTGCGCCGGCTCGATGGAGCGCCGGCACGAGGGTCTCGCTGGTCGCGGTTCATCTTTATTGGCAAAGCTGATGAGGCTTCGAATGGTGGCCCTCCACTTGTCAAGCTTCTCCGCTGCTGGAGGGAAGTCGAGCAGTAGTTGCACGCATGCCAACGCTTCCGCTGGCGTGGGTGGCGGCGAGAGCTGCGTGGACCGCGACGCGCTCTGACTTCTAACCACGTTAGAAGGAGCTCTATCGCGGTCTTGCAGTCGCGCGCTGTTTCCGCCAGCGTCTGGGCGCGCATGCCGGCCCGGTGCGTCTTGAGAGTGACACAAAGGTGAAAGTGCAACTATCCCTAGGTGGTTTTGGTAATTCATAACAACATATAGCTCATTGAGCTAATGCTATTCAAAGACTATTATTTCAGGAAAGCTCAATGAATGGCATGGCATGGATGATGAAAGTGGATCCCTCAAAATACTAAGGACAAAGGATTGGCTCAAGCTCAAACGCTCAAGACTCTTCATTTTACATTTTAGTGATCCAAGATCACATTGAGTCTATAGGAAAAGCCAATACTATCAAGAAGGGATGAGGTGTTGCTTAATGAGCCTCTTGCTTCATGTGCTTAGTGATATGCTCCAAAACCCTCAACTAATTTCCCACATCCACAAATGACCTAAACCTAAAGCCAAAATCGGTCACACCGATTCTTTCTATCCGGCGCCACCGATTCCAAAAGTCATAGCCACTGCCACAAAACCTAAGCAAATCGGTCTTACCGATAGGGATCTCGGTCTCACCGAGATGAGGTTGCAATCTCTCTGTTTCCCTTCGTAACATTTCGGTCTAACCGAAGTGAGCGATCGGTCCCACCGAGATTGCAATGTAAACTCTGTGTTTCCTTTTTGTAACATTTCGGTCTCACCGAAAAGAGCAAATCGGTCCCACCGAGTTTACCTGGCCAACTCTCTGGAAAGCTTATTACCAAAATCGGTCTCACCGAGTTGGTGTAATCGGTCTTACCGAGATTACGTTATGCCCTAGCCCTAACCATATCGGCCTCACCGAGATGCATGTCAGTCCCACCGAAAATCACTAACGGTCACTAGGTTTACTAAATCTGTCCGACCGAGTTTAACGATTCGGTCCCACCGAGTTTGGTAAATTGTGTGTAACGGTTAGATTTTGTGTGGAGGCTATATATACCCCTCCACCTCCTCTTCATTCGTGGAGAGAGCCATCAGAACGAACCTACACTTCCAACTTACCATTTCTGAGAGAGAACCACCTACACATGTGTTGAGGCCAAGATATTCCATTCCTACCATATGAATCTTGATCTCTAGCCTTCCCCAAGTTGCTTTCCACTCAAACCCTCTTTCCACCAGATCCAAATCCTATGAGAGAGAGTTGAGTGTTGGGGAGACTATCATTTGAAGCACAAGAGCAAGGAGTTCATCATCAACACACCATTTGTTACTTCTTGGAGAGTGGTGTCTCCTAGATTGGCTAGGTGTCATTTGGGAGCCTCAGACAAGATTGTGGAGTTGAACCAAGGAGTTTGTAAGGGCAAGGAGATCGCCTACTGTGTGAAGATCTACCGCTAGTGAGGCAAGTCCTTCGTGGGCGGCGGCCATGGTGGGATAGACAAGGTTGCTTCTTCGTGGACCCTTCGTGGGTGGAGCCCTCCGTGGACTCAAGACAAACGTTACCCTTCGTGGGTTGAAGTCTACATCAACGTGGATGTACGATAGCACCACCTATCGGAACCACGACAAAAACATCCGTGTCTCCAATTGCGTTTGAATCCTCCAAACCCTTCCCCTTATATTCTTGCAAGTTGCATGCTTTATTTTCCGCTGCCTATATACTCTTTGCATGCTTGCTTGAATTGTGTGATGATTGCTTGACTTGTCCTAAAATAGCTAAAATCTGCCAAACTATAAAATTGGGAAAAGGTTAAGTTTTTATTGGTCAAGTAGTCTAATCACCGCCCCCCCCCCCCTCTAGACATACTTCAAGGTCCTACAAGTGGTATCAGAGCCTTGGTCTCCATTTGCTTTGATTTCCATAGCTTTTGGTGGTCATAGCCTTGGTTTCACAACCTAGGAGATTATGGCGTCTAGCGAGGGAAATTATCACCGTAGAGGTCCTTACTTTGATGGTACTAATTTTGCTAGTTGGAAGCATAAAATGAAAATGCATATTCTTGGACATAACCCCGCCGTTTGGGCAATTATTTGTATTGGCTTGCAAGGTGAATTCCTTGATGGGAAAGAACCGAACCGTGAAGCTAATGCGGAAGAATTGAATATGCTACAATACAACGCTCAAGCATGTGACATCATCTTCAACGGATTGTGCCCCGAACAATTCAACAAAATCAGCCGTCTTGAGAATGCAAAGGAAATTTGGGATACTTTGATTGATATGCATGAAGGTACCGAGTCCGTCAAGGAATCCAAGTTGGATGTGCTCAAAAGTCAGCTTGACAAGTTAAAAATGAAGGATGGTGAAGGTGTCGTTGAAATGTACTCTAGGCTTGCTCTTATCACAAATGAGATTGCCGGCTTAGGGTGTGAAGAGATGACCGACAAATTCATCATCAAGAAAATCCTAAGAGCATTGGATGGAAAGTATGATACCGTGTGCACATTGATCCAAATGATGCCAAACTACAAAGATCTCAAGCCAACGGAAGTCATTGGAAGGATTGTTGCTCATGAGATGTCACTCAAGGATAAGGAGGAACTTCACAACAAGACAAGTGGTGCTTACAAAGCCTCAAGTGAAGCCCCCACATCATCAAGTGAGAAACCAACCTTCAATGAAGAATTGAGCTTAATGGTGAAGAACTTCAAGAAATTCTACAAAAGTAGAAGCAAAGAAAGAAGCTCCAAGTCAAGGTCTTACAATGACAAGAGATCTTCTAGTCGAGAGCGCAATTGCTACAATTGTGGGAGACCCGGACACTACTCCAATGAGTGTACGGCACCCTACAAAAGAAGAGAAGATTCTCCAACAAGAAGGAGCAAAAGAGAAGAATCGCCACCAAGAGAGAGGAGGAGTAGAGATGCTCGTTATGAACGAAGATCCTCACGGAGAAGTAAGGATTCGGAAAGAAAGGACAAGTCATCAAAGAGCTAAACAAAACGAAGACATCAAGCTCATATTGGTGAATGGGTTTCCGGCTCCGACTCCGACAATCACTCCGAGAGAAGCTATCACTCCGACTCCGAATATACTCAAGATGAAGGTGTTGCCGGTCTAGCACTTGTGTCAACCAACTCCTACGACATATTTGAATCACCAAATGAAGGAATTGGTAGATGCTTCATGGCCAAAGGTCCTAAGGTAACACATCCCGAGTATGTTGATTTTAATAGTGATGAAGATGACTTGCTAGGTGATGATGATTTACTTGTTGACAACTCTAGTGATGAATACTATGATGAAACGTCAATTAATCATGCTAATCAAACGAATGACAATGATAATGAGAAAATTGAGCTTCTAACTAAAGAACTAAACACTCTTAAGTTGGCTCATGAAACTATCTTCGAAGATCATCGAGAACTTTTAAGGGCTCATGAGAAGTTACGCTTTGAAAAGCTCAATCTTGAGCAAGAGCATGAGTTCTTAAAGGCAATCAATGATGATCTCCGCAAGAAAAGTTCTTCTTACATTGCCAAGCGTTTACTCTTATCTACGTACATGCCTCAAGTCAAGTCTAGTAACAAGTACAAGAAAGATACTTCCTCTAGTAGTAACAATAATAATACCAAATCCAATGTTGTTGCTTCTAGTAGTTCTCTTGATTCCACTAATGATTCTCTTAGCCAAGTTACACTTGAGCAAGAAAATAGTTTATTGAAGGGAACTATAGAGAAAGGTGTTTACAAGAGCCTTGCCGGGAGTAAGCAATTCGAGGAAATTGTACGCAACCAAGGAAGGCACCGGAAGAATCAAGGTGTTGGTTTTGAACGAAAGTTCAACGCTAATGGAGTTGAGTGGGAAGAAGATCAATACCCTAAGACAAAGTTTGTTCCTAAACAAGAGAAGTATGATCCTACTTCCTTCAAGGGGACACAAGATCAAGATGATCTTCCACCACAAGACCACAAGAACAAAGGCAAGGACAAGCTTCAAGAAGAGATTGATGCATTTGAAGAAACACCTAAAGCCACGTTCGAGTGGGTCCCCAAGAATACGTCAAGTTCTACTTCATCAAGTACAACTACAACTCCAAGGATTCCCATCAAGATGATGTGGATCCCGAAGAAGAAGAACTAGAGAGTTCTTGAGGGAGACTCCGCCAACAATCTTCACTCATATCATTTTGGCAAGAACAAGTGCAATCAAATTTCGCATATTGCACTAGTTCAAGGAGTCACAAACCCTCATGTTGGTAAGGCAAGGGACAAGGTAACCTAATGTTTTCATGGACATCATCTTGTGTGTGCATCACTCTATGTCTATGGATATTCTTGTTTGTTCCTTGTGGGACTAACCCATGTAGGCAAGTTGAAAGTGCAACTCACTCCAAAGGATTGCTCCAAATGATCTACATCAACATTGAGCATCTACATCTTCAACACCTACATGAAGTCATCATCGACAAAACCCAAGGTTAGTTCATCCCTCTAAGGGGGGATCTCACATCTAGGGGGAGCTTAACTCTTAAGAATTGAGTCAAAGCAACTCTAATGGTGTGAACACATTAATGCATTATGTAAAAGTGGTAACCCCACTTGAGCTTAAACGATGAGTATGACCTATGATCAAATGTTCTCATTTGACCCTGTAGGACCTTGAAGTATGTCTAGAGGGGGGTGATTAGACTACTTGACCAATAAAAACTTAACCTTTTCCCAATTTTATAGTTTGGTAGATTTTAGCTATTTCAGGACAAGTCAAGCAATCATCACACAAATCAAGCAAGCATGCAACGAGTATATTGGCAGCGGAAAATAAAGCATGCAACTTGCAAGAAAGTAAAGGGAAGGGTTTGGAGGATTCAAACGCAATTGGAGACATGGATGTTTTTGTCGTGGTTCCGATAGGTGGTGCTATCGTACATCGACGTTGATGGAGACTTCAACCCACGAAGGGTAACGGTTGCGCGAGTCCACGGAGGGATTCACCCACGAAGGGTCCACGAAGAAGCAACCTTGTCTATCCCACCATGGCAGTCGCCCACGAAGGACTTGCCTCACTAGCGGTAGATCTTCACGAAGTAGGCGATCTCCTTGCCCTTACAAACTCCTTGGTTCAACTCCACAATCTTGTCGGAGGCTCCCAAGTGACACCTAGCCAATCTAGGAGACACCACTCTCCAAGAAGTAACAAATGGTGTGTTGATGATGAACTCTTTGCTCTTGTGCTTCAAATGATAGTCTCCCCAACACTCAACTCTCTCTCATAGGTTTTGGTTCTGGTGGAAAGATGATTTGAGTGGAAAGCAACTTGGGGAAGGCTAGAGATCAAGATTCATATGGTAGGAATGAAATATCTTGGCCTCAACACATGAGTAGGTGGTTCTCTCTTAGAAATGGTAAGTTGGAAGTGTAGGTTCAGTCTGATGGCTCTCTCCATGAATGAAGAGGAGGTGGAGGGGTATATATAGCCTCCACACAAAATCTAACCGTTACGCACAATCTACCAAACTCGGTGGGACCGAATCTTTAAACTCGGACAGACCGATTTAGCAAATAATGTGACCGTTAGGGTTTTCGGTGGGACTGACATGCATCTCGGTGAGACCGATATGGTTAGGGTTAGGGCATAACGTAATCTCGGTGAGACCGATTACACAAACTCGGTGAGACCGATTTTGATAATTAGCTAACCAGAGAGTTGGTCGTAAACTCGGTGGGACCGATTTGCTCTTTTCGTGAGACCGAAATGTTACAAAAAGGAAACAAAGAGTTTACATTGCAATCTCGGTGGGACCGATCGCTCACTTCGGTTGGACCGAAAGTTACGAAGGGAAACAGAGAGATTGCAACCCCATCTCGGTGAGACCGATTTGCTTAGGGTTTGTGGCAGTGGCTATGACTTTTGGAATCGGTGGCGCCGGATAGAAAGAATCGGTGTGACCAATTTTGGCTTTAGGTTTAGGTCATTTGTGGATGTGGGAAAGTAGTTGAGGGTTTTGGAGCATATCACTAAGCACATGAAGCAAAAGGCTCATTAAGCAACACCTCATCCATTCTTGATAGTATTGGCTTTTCCTATAGACTCAATGTGATCTTGGATCACTAAAATGTAAAATGAAGATTCTTGAGCTTTTGAGCTTGAGCCAATCCTTTGTCCTTAGTATTTTGAGGGATCCACTTTCATCATCCATGCCATGCCATTCATTGAGCTTTCTTGAAATAATAGTCTCGGAATAGCATTAGCTCAATGAGCTATATGTTGTTATGAATTACCAAAACCACCTAGGGGTAGTTGCACTTTCAATCTCCCCCTTTTTGGTAATTGATGACAACATATAGATCAAAGCTTCGACAAATGATAATAAAATTTAAATAACATCGTCGCTTTGAGAAGTATGTGATAAGCAAGAGCTCCCCCTAAATTTGTGCATAGTTTTAGATTTGCTTTGGACTGCAAATGCACAATGAATTAGGCTCATGGGTTACTCTTCCATGTTACATACATCTTGGAGGAGCGCTCAAAATAATAAACAATGAATACATGCACTCATCACCAAGCAAAGTGAGTGATCACATAAGATAGATAGGATAATATCAAGCATGCATAAGTGTAGCTTATGATCAAACACATGATCATTAATGTCTCACAAGCATAGTATCTCAACCAAAAGCAAACAAAGTTTGAAAAACCACCAAATAAAGCAAGAGAGAACAAAAGCAACACTCTCTCTCGAAGCCTATAATCCATACATTTTTCTCCCCCTTTGGCAACAAGTTACCAAAAAGTTCATAGAAAATGCATAGTGCTAGATCGAATCTCAGGCTTGATCTTCTGGTGGTGGTGTAGAGATGGTTCCTTGGACAAAGACTTCAGTTGATGTAGATGGAGCTGGAGCTGATGAAGGTGCTGGAGCTGGTGGCACTGAGGCTGTAGCTGGTGCAGATGAAGTTGCTCTTGTGTCGAAAACGCACGGTGATGACCTCTGGGCTCTAGGCACTCTGCAAACACATTGGTTGTAGTCTTGCCCTTCCTCTCCTGCATGTCATCTTGTAGTTCCTCCACTGCAGTCTGAATCTCAGTTACTTTCACATCTAAGTTATAGAACTTTTGTTCTATGATTCTCTCCATGCCCTCCTGATTTTGAGTTAGGGTGGCCAATCCCTTCTCAATCCTCAGAGTTGATGCTATCAAGTAACCAAGCTGCTCCTGCTTCTTCTTCAAGAAATACTCAGATGCCTCCTCTTGAGTTGGCATCTTGGCAGCCTTCTCCCTCTTTGCCTTCTCCTTCTTCTCCTGAGCTTGAATTGATTGTGGATCATCTTCATTCATGACAACCTCATTATCCTCAAAGTCTGGATAATCCTGCTTGTTCCTTATCCAACTGATATTTTCCTGTGCCCATCTTTGAGTTTATCAATTCTTGAATCTGAGGTGCATATCCACAGCTCCTCTTCTGATCTGCTGCAGTCCTCTTGATAGTTTCAATGATCAGGCTCATGACTTTAAACTTCTGTGGCACATCAAACACATGCAACATGTTCATGGCATGCCCTCTGATCATGTTATGGTCACCAGACTTGGGCAACAAAGTGTGCCTCAGAATCCAATTTATGGTTGGCAACCCCGACAAAGAAAAGTGAACTGATCCAAACTTGTGAGTTGCTAATGCCTTGTTTGGAATTTCCTTGTACATGTGAGCCATTGAATTGTGATCCTTTTTCTTCTTGGCATAAATGTCTAGGTCATCCTCATTCTCCTCTGGGGCATTTATCAGCTTTGCCCACTCCTCAACAGTTGACTGGTACCTTGTACCTTCAGACATCCAAACAATTCTCCCATCTGGGTAAAAATGTGTTGTGGAGTAAAACTGCATGGTAAGCTCATCATTCCAATTTGTGAGCTTTTTCCCGACAAAATCTGCAACTCCACAAGCAATAAAGCTGTCCTGCACTCCAGGATAGTGCTCTTCATTCTCCTTCATGTAGGTCCAGCCGACCCACCTCATATCACACACAATGGGCTTCTTGTCCAACAAGATTGTCTTATAGAAGTCCTGTTGTTCCTTTGTATGGAACCTGTAATCAACAGCAGTTCTTCTCCTTGAAGCATATGGATCTTCCATTCTCCATAGTCTCAGCCCTGAATCCTTCCTGATTCCCATGTTCTCAGCCACAGGATGGGCATCATTGTGGTCTGGTATCTTTGGCTTGAGCTTCCTCAGAACTTGTCCTTCTTCATCTTCCTCATCAACCTCAGGCACTGGGGCCTTGTTCTTCTCAGCAGCTGGAATACACCTAGTATTCCTCTTTGGTGCAGACTTGGCCTTGGGGGCAACTTTGGGTGCTTCCTTAGGCTTAGATGTGGCAGCCCCTGATCTAATAGCATCACCCATAAGCTTTGGTGCCTTTGGTGCTGGTGCAGCAAGCTCTTCCTCTTCCATCATGGAAGCTTGCCCAACAACTCTGGCCATGGTCTTCTTGACCCTTTCCTTCTTCTTCTTGCTCTCAGCAACTGGCTCTTTGGGATCAGGATTTTCAGGTAGTTGAGTTGATGTTCTGGCCTTGGACATTGGTTGTCTTCCTGCAGGCCTTTTGATTTTCATGCCTGGCTTTGCATCTTTGCTGAGCCATATTCCTTCTTGAGCGCAACTTTCTTGGAGATAGCCTCATCTTCCTCAGCTCTATAATCTTCATCCTCTGAATCTGAAGTTCTTTTCCTCCTTTGCCTAGTAGCAGCCTTAGGCAAATTGCTAGGAGTACTTCTGCTCCCTTCATCTGAAGTTGAGGGACTAGTGCCCTCACTCAAGTCTATCTGCTCTTCTGACCTGTTCTGGCTGTCACTTTGATCAGACATA
Source organism: Aegilops longissima (assembly GCA_021605205.1). Lineage (NCBI taxonomy): Eukaryota > Viridiplantae > Streptophyta > Magnoliopsida > Poales > Poaceae > Aegilops > Aegilops longissima. The sequence continues at coordinate 384,377,610 of CM038678.1, read as the reverse complement.
CTGCAAAAGCTGAATTTTGACCCTGTGAAGAGTTTATAGATGAGATAGAAAAGATGAGCATCACAAAATGCAGAGGTTTTTTGCAAAAGAATGACTCAAAAGTTCAGTTTTAGTTTTCCACAGAAAGCATTTCGGATCCACCGATTTTCAAACTCGGTGATACCGAAGCAGTTTTGGAACCTAAACTAATGATCTCGGTTGGACCGAGTTTCAGTTCGGTGGCACCGAGACTGCTAGGGTTTCACAGAATCCTCAAATCGGTTGACCGATTAGTAATTCTTGGTCAGACCGAGAGTCACTAGTGCAAGGGCATAAGCCAAATCGGTGAGACCGAGTTTTTCAACTCGGTGGGTCCGAGATGGTTTCGGCGGAAACCTAAACCTAAAAATTTGAATCTCATCTAATCTATGAACTGCTTTGGCTGGATAGAAGAGTTGCAATCGTGGCAAGATTCAATATGTAAACAATGTGCTAGGAATCAGACGTGGATAGCACAAAGATCAAGTCCATACCCTAACTTGGCGGTGGACTTGCTACGGCGGCAACGGCGGGGACGAAATCCGTTGACGGCGGCGAAGACCAGCGATAGGAGGCTGCTGGCGACGAGGAGACGATCTGGAGACCACGGTGGCAAAGCAAGCTGATGCGCGGGCGAAGGGTTTCGGAGAAATTTCCAAAATTTTGCCCGTGACTATATATAGCCCGACCACATCCGGTGTGACCGAGTGGAACAACTCGGTGGCACCGAGATGCATAACGTGTTCAGATTCAGAAAATCGGTGAGACCGAAAGTTCAACTCGGTTGCACCGAGATTGAAAACTCAGATCAACTTGATGATCTCGGTAGGACCGAAATGGTAGGATCGGTCGATCGAGAATCACTAAGAGGTTTGGGAAGTTTAAGTCTATGACGAATCGGGACTCAAGTGCTCCTCACACGAGTGGTTCGAATCGACTTGATCAAATTTTGTGATGTAGCATGAATAGAGTTTGAGACGAGAAAAGCATAGATAGCTAAAGAAGGTTCTTAGGCATTCTTGTCCATCCACTTGGCACAAAGAAAAGAAACCAAACAAGCAAAATAACAAGTGGATGTCCTTGAATGAGTAAAATATGCACCAACATGCTCACACAATAAGATGGCAAATGGAATATGTGGCAAAGCATGCACAACCAATTTTAGCATCTATCAAACAATTGGCGATGACTAGGTCATCTATATGTGAGTATATTGACTTAGGAGTCAAATGAGAACATTTGATCATAGGTCATACTCATCGTTTAAGCTCAAGTGGGGTTACCACTTTTACATAATGCATTAATGTGTTCACACCATTAGAGTTTCTTTGACTCAATTCTTAGAGTTAAGCTCCCCCTAGATGCGAGATCCCCCCTTTGAGGGATGAACTAACATTGGGTTTTGTCGATGATGACTTCATGTAGGTGTTGAAAATGTAGATGCTCAATGTTGATGTAGATCATTTGGAGCAATCCTTTGGAGTGAGTTGCACTTTCAACTTGCCTACATGGGTTAGTCCCACAAGGAACAAACAAGAATATCCATAGACATAGAGTGATGCACACACAAGATGATGTCCATGAAAACATTAGGTCACCTTGTCCCTTGCCTTACCAACATGAGGGTTTGTGACTCCTTGAACTAGTGCAAGATGTGAAAGTTGATTGCACTTGTTCTTGCCAAAATGATATAAGTGAAGAATGTTGGCAGAGTCACCCTCAAGAACTCTTTAGTTCTTCTTCTTCGGGATCCACATCATCTTGATGGGAATCCTTGGAGTTGTAGTTGTACTTGATGAAGTAGAACTTGACGTAGTCTTGGGGACCCACTCGAACGAGGCTTTAGGTGCTTCTTCAAATGCATTAATCTCTTCTTGAAGCTTGTCCTTGCCTTTGTTCTTGTGGTCTTGTGGTGGAAGATCATCTTGAGCTTGTGTCCCCTTGAAGGAAGTAGGATCATACTTCTCTTGTTGAGGAACAAACTTCGTCTTGGGGTATTGATCTTCTTCCCACTCAACTCCATTGGCGTTGAACTTTCGTTCAAAACCAACACCTTGATTCTTCCGTGCCTTCCTTGCTTATGCATAATTTCCTCAAATTGCTTACTCCCGACAAGGCTCTTGTAAACACATTTCTCTATAATCCCCTTCAATAAACTATTTTGTTGCTCAAGTGTAACTTGGCTAAGAGAATCATTAATGCAATCAAGAGAACTACTAGAAGCAACAACATTGGATTTGACATTATTATTGTTACTACTAGAGGAAGTATCTTTCTTGTACTTGTTACTAGACTTGACTTGAGGCATGTAAGTAGATAAGAGTAAACGCTTGGCAATGTAAGAAGAACTTTTCTTGCGGAGATCATCATTGATTGCCTTTAAGAACTCATGCTCTTGCTCAAGATTGAGCTTTTCAAAGCGTAACTTCTCATGAGCCCTTAAAAGTTCTCGATGATCTTCGAAGATAGTTTCATGAGCCAACTTAAGAGTGTTTAGTTCTTTAGTTAGAAGCTCAATTTTCTCCTTATCATTGTCATTCGTTTGATTAGCATGATTAATTGACGTTTCATCATAGTATTCATCACTAGAGTTGTCAACAAGTAAATCATCATCACCTAGCAAGTCATCTTCATCACTATTAAAATCAACATACTCGGGGTGTGGTACCTTAGGACCTTTGGCCATGAAGCATCTACCAATTCCTTCATTTGGTGAGTCAAATATGTCGTAGGAGTTGGTTGACACAAGTGCTAGACCGGCAACACCTTCATCTTGAGTATATTCGGAGTCAGAGTGATAGCTTCTCTTGGAGTGATGGTCGTAGTCGGAGCCGGATACCCATTCACCAACATGAGCTTGATGTCTTCGTTTTGTGTAGCTCTTTGATGACTTGTCCTTCCTTTCCGAATCCTTGCTTCTCCGTGAGGGTCTTCGTTCATAACGATCATCTCTACTCCTCCTCTCTCTTGGTGGTGATTCTTCTCTTTTGCTTCTTCTTTTTGGAGAATCTTCTATTCTTTTGTAGGGTGTCGTACACTCATTTGAGTAGTGTCCGGGTCTCCCACAATTGTAGCAATTGCGCTCTCGACTAGAAGATCTTTTGTCATTGTAAGACCTTGACTTGGAGCTTCTTTCTTTGCTTCTACTTTTGTAGAACTTGTTGAAGTTCTTCACCATTAAGCCCAATTCTTCATTGAAGGTTGGTTTCTCACTTGATGATGTGGGGGCTTGACTTGAGGCTTTGAGAGCACCGCTTGACTTGTTGTGAAGTTCCTCCTTATCCTTGAGTGACATCTCATGAGCAACAATCCTTCCAATGACTTCCGTTGGCTTGAGATCTTTGTAGTTTGGCATAATTTGGATCAATGTGCACACGGTATCATACTTCCCATCCAATGCTCTTAGGATCTTCTTGATGATGAATTTGTCGGTCATCTCTTCACTCCCTAAGCCAGCAATCTCATTTGTGATAAGAGCAAGCCTAGAGTACATTTCAAATGACACCTTCACCATCCTTCATTTTGAACTTGTCAAGCTGACTTTGGAGCACATCCAACTTGGATTCCTTGACGGACTCGGTACCTTCATGCATATCAATCAAAGTATCCCAAATTTCCTTTGCATTCTCAAGACGGCTGATTTTGTTGAATTCTTCGGGGCACAATCCATTGAAGATGATGTCACATGCTTGAGCGTTGTATTGTAGCATCTTCAATTCTTCCGCATTAGCTTCACGGTTCGGTTCTCTCCCATCGAAGAATTCACCTTGCAAGCCAATACAAATAATTGCCCAAACGGCGGGGTTGTGTCCAAGAATATGCATTTTCATCTTATGCTTCCAACTAGCAAAATTAGTACCATCAAAGTAAGGACCTCTATGGTGATAATTTCCCTCGCTAGACGCCATACTCTCCTAGGTTGTGAAACCAAGGCTATGACCACCAAAATCTATGGAAATCAAAGCAAATGGAGACCAAAGCTCTGATACCACTTGTAGGACCTTGAACTATGTCTAGAGGGGGGGTGATTAGACTACTTGACCAATAAAAACTTAACCTTTTCCTAATTTTATAGTTTGGCAGATTTTAGCTATTTTAGGACAAGTCAAGCAATCATCACACAAATCAAGCAAGCATGCAACGAGTATATTGGCAGCGGAAAATAAAGCATGCAACTTGCAAGAAAGTAAAGGGAAGGGTTTGGAGGATTCAAACGCAATTGGAGACACAGATGTTTTTGTCGTGGTTCCCATAGGTGGTGCTATCGTACATCGACGTTGATGGAGACTTCAACCCACGAAGGGTAACGGTTGCGCGAGTCCATGGAGGGCTCCACCCACGAAGGGTCCACGAAGAAGCAACCTTGTCTATCCCACCATGGCCGTCGCCCACGAAGGACTTGCCTCACTAGCGGTAGATCTTCACGAAGTAGGCGATCTCCTTGCCCTTACAAATCCTTGGTTCAACTCCACAATCTTGTCGGAGGCTCCCAAGTGACACCTAGCCAATCTAGGAGACACCACTCTCCAAGAAGTAACAAATGGTGTGTTGATGATGAACTCCTTGCTCTTGTGCTTCAAATGATAGTCTCCCCAACACTCAACTCTCTCTCATAGGTTTTGGATCTGGTGGAAAGATGATTTGAGTGGAAAGCAACTTGGGGAAGGCTAGAGATCAAGATTCATATGGTAGGAATGGAATATCTTGGCCTCAACACATGAGTAGGTGGTTCTCTCTCAGAAATGGTAAGTTGGAAGTGTAGGTTCAGTCTGATGGCTCTCTCCACGAATGAAGAGGAGGTGGAGGGGTATATGTAGCCTCCACACAAAATCTAACCGTTACACACAATCTACCAAACTCGGTGGGACCGAATCTTTAAACTCGGTCAGACCGATTTAGCAAATAATGTGACCGTTAGGGTTTTCGGTGGGACTGACATGCATCTCGGTAAGACCGATATGGTTAGGGTTAGGGCATAACGTAATCTCGGTGAGACCGATTACACAAACTCGGTGAGACCGATTTTGGTAATTAGCTAACCAGAGAGTTGGTCAGGTAAACTCGGTGGGACCGATTTGCTCTTTTCGGTGAGACCGAAATGTTACAAAAAGGAAACAGAGAGTTTACATTGCAATCTCGGTGGGACCGATCACTCACTTCGGTTGGACTGAAATGTTACGAAGGGAAACAGAGAGATTGCAACCCCATCTCGGTGAGACCGAGATCCCTATTGGTAAGACCGATTTGCTTAGGGTTTGTGGCAGTGGCTATGACTTTTGGAATCGGTGGCGCCGGATAGAAAGAATCGGTGTGACCGATTTTGGCTTTAGGTTTAGATCATTTGTGGATGTGGGAAAGTAGTTGAGGGTTTTGGAGCATATCACTAAGCACATGAAGCAAAAGGCTCATTAAGCAACACCTCATCGCTTCTTGATAGTATTGGCTTTTCCTATAGACTCAATGTGATCTTGGATCACTAAAATGTAAAATGAAGAGTCTTGAGCTTTTGAGCTTGAGCCAATCCTATGTCCTTAGTATTTTGAGGGATCCACTTTCATCATCCATGCCATGCCATTCATTGAGCTTTCCTGAAATAATAGTCTTGGAATAGCATTAGCTCAATGAGCTATATGTTGTTATGAATTACCAAAACCACCTAGGGATAGTTGCACTTTCAGACCCCTAAGTCAATATACTCATATATAGATGACCTAGTCATCGCCAATTGCTTGATAGTTGCTAAAATTGGTTGTGCATGCTTTGCCACATATTTCAATTGCCATTTTATTGTGTGAGCATGTTGGTGCATATTTTACTCATTCAAGGACATCCACTTGTTGTTTTGCTTGTTTGGATTCTTTTCTTTGTGCCAAGTGGATGGACAAGAATACCTAAGAACCTTCTTTAGCTATCTATGCTTTTCTTGTCTCAAACTCTATTCATGCTACATCACAAAATTTGATCAAGTCAGATTCGAACCACTCTGTGTGAGGAGCACTCGGAGTCCCCGATTCGTCATAGACTTAAACTTCCAAAACCTCTTAATGATTCTCGGTCTGACCGATCCTTCCATTTCGGTCCTACCGAGATCATCAATTTGATCTGAGTTTTCAATCTCGGTGCAACCGATTTGGACTTTTCGGTCTCACCGATTTCTTATAATCGAACACGATTATGCATCTCGGTGCCACCGAGTTGTTCCACTCAGTCCACACCGACAGGTCGAGCTATATATAGCCACGGGCAAAATTTTGGAAATTTCTCCGAAACCCTTCGCCACAAGCAATAGCTCGCTCTCCGCCATCGTGGTCTTCGGATCGTCTCCTCGCCGCCAAAGCCAGCCTCACATCCTTTGGTCTCCGCCGCCGTCAATGGATTTCGACCCCGCCGTTGCCGCTGTAGCAAGTCCACTGCCAAGTTAGGGTATGGACTTAATCTTTGTGCTATCCACGTCTGATTCCTGGCACATTGTTTTCATATTGATTCTTGCCACGATTGAAACTCATCTATCCAGCCAAAGTAGTTCATAGATTGGATGTGATTCAAATTTTAGGTTTAGGTTTCATGAAACCATCTCGGACCCACCGAGTTGAAAAACTCGGTCTCACCGATTTGGCTTATGCCATTGCACTAGTGACTCTCGGTCTGACCGAGAATTACTAATCGGTGCAACCGATTTGAGAATTATGTGAAACCCTAGCAGTCTCGGTACCACCAAACTGAAACTCGGTCCAGCCAAGATCATCAGTTTAGGTTCCAAAAACTGCTTCGGTATCACCGAGTTTGAAAATCGGTGGATCCGAAATGCTTTCTGTGGAAAACTAAGACTGAACTTTTGAGTCATTCTTTTGTAAAAACCTCTGCATTTTGTGATGCTCATCTTTTCTATCTCATCTACAACTCTTCACGTGGTCAGTGATCATCTTTTGCGGTATGTCCGATCAAAGTGACAGCCGAACAGTCGTAACAGCAGATGGACTTGAGTGAGGGCACTAGTCCCTCAACTTGAAGGGAGCAGAAGTACTCCTAGCAATTTGCCTAAGGCTGCAACTAGGCAAAGGAGGAAAAGAACTTCAGATTCAGAGGATGAAGATTATAGAGCTGAGGAAGATGAGGCTATCTCCAAGAAAGTGGTGCTCAAGAAGGAATATGGCTCAGCAAAGAATGCAAAACCAGGCATGAAGATCAAAAGGCCTGCAGGAACACAACCAATGTCCAAGGCCAGAGAATCAACTAAACTGCCTGAGAAGCCTGATCCCAAAGAGCCAGCTGATGAAAGCAAGAAGAGGAAGGAAAGGGTCAAGATGACCATGGCCAGAGTTATTGGGAAGCCTTCCATGATGGAAGAGGAAGAATAGCTTGTTGCACGAGCTCCAAAGGCACCAAAGCTTATGGGTGATGCTATTAGATCAGGGGCTGCCACATCTAAGCCCAAGGAAGCACCCAAAGCTGCCCCCAAAGCCAAGTCTGCACCAAAGAGGAATACCAGAGTATTCCATTCTTTGAAGAACAAGGCCCAAAGCTCGAGGATCTTGATGAGGAAGATGAAGAAGGACAAGTTCTGAGGAAGCTCAAGCCCAAGATACCAGACCACAACGGTGCCCATCCTGTGGCTGAGGACATGAGAATCAGGAAGGATTCAGGGCTGAGACTATGGAGGATGGAAGATCCATGTGCTTCAAGGAGAAGAACTGCTGTTGACTACAGGTGCCATACAAAGGAACATCATGACTTTTATGAGACCATTCTGTTGGACAAGAAGCCCATTGTCTGTGACATGAGGTGGGTTGACTGGAATTTCATGAAGGAGAATGAAGAGCACTATCCTGGAGTGAAAGATAGCTTTGTTTCTTGTGGAGTTGCAGATTTTGTTGGGCAAAAGCTCACAAATTGGAATGGTGAGCTAATCATGCAGTTCTCCTCCACAGCACAATTTTACCCAGATGGAAGAATTGTTTGGATGTCTGAAGGTACAAGGTACCAGTCAAATGTTGAAGAATGGGCAAAGCTGATAAATGCCCCAGAGGAAAATGAGGATGACCTAGACATTTATGCAAAGAAGAAGATGGGTCACAATTCAATGGCTCACATATACAAGGAAATTCCAGACAAGGCATTAGGAACTCACAAGTTTGGATCAGTTCACTTTCTGCTGTCAGGGTTACCAACCATAAATTGGATTTTGAGGCACACTTTGTTGCCCAAGTCTAGTGACCATAACATGATCAGAGGGCATGCCATCAACATGTTGCATGTGTTTGATGTGCCACAGAAGTTCAAAGTCATGAGCCTGATCATTGAAACAATCAAGAGGACTGCAGCAGATCAGAAGAGAAGCTGTGGATATGCACCTCAGATTCAAGAATTGATAAACTCAAAAAGGGGCACAGGAAAATATAAGTTGGATAAGGAACACTTTCCACTTTATCCAGACTTTGAGGACAATGAGGTTGTCATGAATGAAGATGATCCACAATCAGTTCAAGCTCGGGAGAAGAAGGAGAAGGCAAAGAGGGAGAAGGCTGCCAAGATGCCAACTCAAGAGGAGGCATCTGAGTATTTCTTGAAGAACAAGCAGGAGCAGCTCGGATACTTGATAGCATCAACCCTGAGGATTGAGAAGGGATTGGCCACCCTCACTCAAAATCAGGAGAGCTTGGAGAGAATCATAGAACAAAAGTTCTATAACTTAGATGTGAAAGTAACTGAGATTCAGTCTGCAGTGGAGGAACTACAAGATGACATGCATGAGAGGAAGGGCAAAACAACAACAGATGCATTTGCCAGAGTGCCTAGAGCCTAGAGGTCATCTGTTGTGCCAGTTTCTGACACAAGAGCAACTTCATCTACATCAGCTCTAGCTCCATCTACTTCAATTGAAGCTTTCATCCTCGGCGTTATCCGGACTCCACCACCACCTGAAGATCAAGCCTGAGAGTTGATCTAGCACTATGCATTTTCTATGAACTTTTTGGTAACTTGTTGCCAAAGGGGGAGAAAAATGTATAGATCATAGGCTGAGAGAGAGAGAGAGAGTGTTGCTTTTGTTCTCTCTTGCTTTATTTGATGGTTTTTCAATCTTTGTTTGCTTTTGGTTGAGATACTATGCTTGTGAGACATTGATGATCATGTGTTTGATCATAAGCTACACTTATGCATGCTTGATATTATCCTATCTATCTTATGTGATCACTAACTATGTTTGGTGATGAGTGCATGTATTCATTGTTTATTATTTTGAGCGCTCCACCAAGATGTATGTGACATGGAAGAGTAACCCATGAGCCTAAATCATTGTGCATTTGCAGTCCAAAGCAAATCTAAAACGATGCACAAATTTAGGGGGAGCTCTTGCTTATCACATACTTCTCAAAGCGACAATGTTATTTAAATTTTATTATCATTTGTCGAAGCTTTGATCTATATGTTGTCATCAATTACCAAAAAGGGGGAGATTGAAAGTGCAACTATCCCTAGGTGGTTTTGGTAATTCATAACAACATATAGCTCATTGAGCTAATGCTATTCCAAGACTATTATTTCAGGAAAGCTCAATGAATGGCATGGCATGGATGATGAAAGTGGATCCTCAAAATACTAAGGACAAAGGATTGGCTCAAGCTCAAAAGCTCAAGACTCTTCATTTTACATTTTAGTGATCCAAGATCACATTGAGTCTATAGGAAAAGCCAATACTATCAAGAAGGGATGAGGTGTTGCTTAATGAGCCTCTTGCTTCATGTGCTTAGTGATATGCTCCAAAACCCTCAACTACTTTCCCACATCCACAAATGACCTAAACCTAAAGCCAAAATCGGTCACACCGATTCTTTCTATCCGCGCCACCGATTCCAAAAGTCATAGCCACTGCCACAAACCCTAAGCAAATCGGTCTTACCGATAGGGATCTCGGTCTCACCGAGATGGGGTTGCAATCTCTCTGTTTCCGTTCGTAATGTTTCGGTCTAACCGAAGTGAGCGATCGGTCCCACCGAGATTGCAATGTAAACTCTCTGTTTCCTTTTTGTAACATTTCGGTCTCACCGAAAAGAGCAAATCGGTCCCACCGAGTTTACCTGACCAACTCTCTGGAAAGCTTATTACAAAAATCGGTCTCACCGAGTTTGTGTACTCGGTCTTACCGAGATTACGTTATGCCCTAACCCTAACCATATCGGCCTCACCGATATGCATGTCAGTCCCACCGAAAATCACTAACGGTCACTAGGTTTACTAAATCGGTCCAACCGAGTTTAACGATTCGGTCCCACCGAGTTTGGTAAATTGTGTGTAACGGTTAGATTTTGTGTGGAGGCTATATATACCCCTCCACCTCCTCTTCATTCATGGAGAGAGCCATCAGAACGAACCTACACTTCCAACTTACCATTTCTGAGAGAGAACCACCTACTCATGTGTTGAGGCCAATATATTCCATTCCTACCATATGAATCTTTGATCTCTAGCCTTCCCCAAGTTGCTTTCCACTCAAACCCTCTTTCCACCAGATCCAAATCCTATGAGAGAGAGTTGAGTGCTGGGGAGACTATCATTTGAAGCACAAGAGCAAGGAGTTCATCATCAACACACCATTTGTTACTTCTTGGAGAGTGGTGTCTCCTAGATTGGCTAGGTGTCACTTGGGAGCCTCCGACAAGATTGTGGAGTTGAACCAAGGAGTTTGTAAGGGCAAGGAGATCGCCTACTTCGTGAAGATCAACCGCTAGTGAGGCAAGTCTTTCGTGGGCGACGGCCATGGTGGGATAGACAAGGTTGCTTCTTCGTGGACCCTTCGTGGGTGGAGCCCTCCGTGGACTCGCGCAGCCGTTACCCTTCGTGGGTTGAAGTCTCCATCAACGTGGATGTACGATAGCACCACCTATCGGAACCACGACAAAAACATCCATGTCTCCAATTGCGTTTGAATCCTCCAAACCCTTCCCCTTATATTCTTGCAAGTTGCATGCTTTATTTTCCGCTGCCTATATACTCTTTGCATGCTTGCTTGAATTGTGTGATGATTGCTTGACTTGTCCAATAGCTAAAATCTGCCAAACTATAAAATTGGGAAAATGTTAAGTTTTTATTGGTCAAGTAGTCTAATCACCCCCCCTCTAGACATACTTCAAGGTCCTACAAAAGGGCTCTTCTCGCGGCGGTGCCCGGAGGCGCCGATGTCGTGGCGCTGCCCCATGGAGGCCTGGGAAGGTCGCGACGCGGGTGCTTGGGCCGGGCGCCCAGAACTCACCGCGCCGCCCGTGGGCGTCACGGCCCCGCCCCCGGGCCCATCGGCGTGCGGCTCGTCGTCTCGGGCACGCACCATGCCGCTCGCCTGGCTCCGATTGCCAGAGTGTCGTGGATGCTCGCTGAGGGAGTTCCGGACTAGGGGGTGTCCGGATAGCCGAACTATCATCATCGGCCGGACTCCAAGACTATGAAGATACAAGATTGTAGACTTCGTCCCGTGTCCGGATGGGACTTTCCTTGGCGTGGAAGGCAAGCTTGGCGATACGGATATGTAGATCTCCTACCTTTGTAACCGACTCTGTGTAACCCTAACCCTATCCGGTGTCTATATAAACCGGAGGGTTTTAGTCCGTAGGACGAACAACAATCATACCATAGGCTAGCTTCTAGGGTTTAGCCTCTTTGATCTCGTGGTAGATCCGCTCTTGTAACACACATCATCAATATTAATCAAGCAGGACATAGGGTTTTACCTCCATCAAGAGGGCCCAACACAGGTAAAACATCGTGTCCCTTGTTTCTGTTACCATCCGCCTAGACGCATACAGTTCGGGACCCCCTACCCGAGATCTGCCGGTTTTGACACCGACATTGGTGCTTTCATTGAGAGATCCTCTGTGTCATCACCGATAGGGCCGATGGCTCCTTCGATCATCAACAACGACGCGGTCCAGGGTGAGACTTTTCTCCCCGGACAGATCTTCATGTTCGACGGCTTTGCACTGCGGGCAATTAAGCAGGCCGTATGGAGCAGATCAAAAGCTACGCCCGGCGTCGGTCAGATTTGGAAGTTTAAACTATCTCGGCCGATATCCGCGGAGACTTGATCTTCGACGAATTCGAGCGCAGCCGAAAGGCGTGCCGCCTTTGTTTCGATGGGCATGATCTAGCTCTGCAGCCGAGCAAAGGCCACGGAGGCCGCACTCAAATCCGCTCCGACCCTTAATCCGGGCGGATTCCTCGATCGAGGACGAGTGGTTGGACACCGCCTCGGGGGTTTTAATCTCTACGGCGATCGAGCCGAACTCTATCCCTGTCCTTTGCGAAGACCTCGACTCCAGGGTGCCGGACTCCTCTCTGGACTCCGAACCCTCCGCGCCCTTGCCAATCGAATCCGATTGGGCGCCCGTTATGGAGTTCACGACGCGGACATCTTTCAAAGACTCGCCCTTTGGCGACATCCTGAATTTACTAAAGTCTCTCTCTTTATCCGGAGAGCCCTGGCCGGACTACGATCAGGAAGGTTGGGATACGGACGACGAAGAAATTCAATGCCCACCCACCACCCACTTCATAGCCACTATCGAAAGCTTACACGACGTGCTCGATTTCGACTCCGAAGACATCGACGGTATGGACGACGATGTAGGAGACAACAATGAACCAGCACCTATAGGATGCTGGACAACCTCATCCCATGATGTATACATGGTGGATACGCCCAAAGGAAATGAAGACGAGGAGCAACGGGACGCTACGAAGGATAAATCCTCGGCAGTCAAACGGCAACGTAAGCGCCGAACAAAGTCCCCTCAACAAAGACCCAGCCATAGAGCAGGGCGAACCGGTGGACAATGAACAAGCTATCGAGCAATCGTCCAAACAAGACAACTTGGATAAACAATCTGTCCTCAGCGAAGACAACAGTCCGGACGACCTCACGCCGGACAAACCATTGGAGCAAAATGACCTCCGAGAAAAGGCTCGTCGCCACAAGCATAGCCTGAAAAAGCGAAGCGGAAGCTCAAAACAAAGGAAGATGCACTCGAGATTAGATGGAGCAAAGTATTCAGCACCGCGAATAAAATCTGGCGACGATCGCCGAACAAAGAGCTACCGAAAAGAAAGCTACTTGCCTGAATTCGACGAGGAGGCCTTAGAGCCCCACAATTAAAAAGTAAGAAGGCCACCCGGTCGGATGGGCGACCCCACGGCAAAAAGAGAGCGGTGAATGGCACATACGCAAGCCAATATGCGATCCGCATAAGGATTCACATCAAGAGGATGGCCCATTAGGTCCATCTATGGGCCAAGAAAGGTGCTCGTCAAAGCAATGCAATACGCCAAAATTCAAGATCACGGCACACCCAAATATAGGGCGCCAGACACCCCTATGTTTCACCGATGAGGTCTTTGGATCATGAATTTCGGTGGATTCAAACCCGTAAACATAGAGGCATCTGACGGAACAACAGACCACAGTGCGGATCGAGGATTACATCCTCCACATACACATGGCCAGAGGAGACGATCTCCACGCCATAAAATACTTACCCCTTAAACTCAAAGGGCCAGCTCGGCATTGGCTTAAAAGCCTCCCCGAAAATACCATTGGAAGCTGGGGAGAGCTCGAGGACGCATTCCGGGCAAATTTTGAGGGACTTATGTCCGCCCTCCGGATCTGAGCGATCTAAGTCACATAACTCAACAGCCCGGAGAGTCGGCCGAATTCAGAACAGGTTCCTTACTAAAAGAACCAAATAGTCGATCGTCCGGACGCCAAGCCTTAGCAGCTTTCAAACACAACGCTTAGACGAATGGCTCGCCAGACACCTCGCCAAGAAAAGCCAAGAACAATGGCCGCATTAACAAGCCTCATGACCCGCTTTGCGGGAGAGGACAACTGGCTGGCTAGATGCGATACCAATGACCGAGTACATCCAAACCAGGGATGGAAATGGGAAATCATGAAGCAGAAAAGATCAGCGCCGGAATAAAGAAAATGGCCCAAATAGTACGGCGGTCAACGCCGGATTCAAAAGCTCTCGGCCGAACAACAAAACACTACCCCTATGTAACGCCCCCGATGCGGCTATATCTCCCACGTGTCGAAGCACGACTTAGAGGCATAACCGCATTGAAAGCAATGTCGCAAGTGAGGTAATCTTCACACAACCCATGTAATACATAAGGGAAAGAGATACATAGCTGGCTTACAATCGCCACTTCACACAATACATGAGTAAAGCATTACATCATACAGATACAATCAAGGTCCGACTACGGAACCAAAATAAAAGACTACCCCAAATGCTACACAGATCCCGATCTTCCCAACTGGCTCCACTCTTGATCAATCAAACAAAACAACACAAAGAACAAGATCTTCATCAAGCTCCTCCTTGAGCTCGGTGGCCACCTGCGGTTTCATCGGCACCGCAAACTGGTTTTGGAAGTATCTGTGAGTCACGGGGACTCAGCAATCTCACACCCGCGAGATCAAGACTATTTAAGCTTATGGGTAGGAGAAGGTAGTGAGGTGGATCTGCAGCAAGCGACTAACATATCTGGTGTCTAACATACACCAAAAGAGAGCGAGAAGAGAAGGCAAAAACACGGTCGAACAACTATGATCAAGAAGTGATCCTAGAACAACCTCGCCAAACATAACTCCAACACCGTGTTCACTTCCGGACTCACGCCGAGAAGAGACCATCACGGTTACACACGCGGTTGATGTATTTTAATTAAGATCAACTTCGGGTTTTCTACAACCGACATTAACAAATTCCCATCTGCCTCATAACATGCACGGCTTTGAAAGATAATACCTGCAGGGTGTCCCAACTTAGCCCATGATAAGCTCTCATGGTCAACGAAGGATATTCCTTCTACCGAAGACCCGATCGGTCTCGGAATCCCGGACTACAAGACATTTCGACAAAGATAAAACAAGACCAAAGAAGCCGCCTGGATGTGCCGACAAATCTGATAGGAGCTGCACATATCTCGGTCTCGGGGCACACCGGATAGGTCAGCCTCTGAGTAAAACCAGCCCTCGAGTTGCCCGTGGTGGCCCCTTGATCTGCCGTTCGCTTTTCAGACTCAAGCAGCACCGGGGGGTTAAAATAAAGATGACCCTTGAGTCTGCAGAACCCAAGGGAAAAAAGGCTTAGGTGGCAAATGTTAAAACCAATGTTGGGCCTTGCCGAGGAGTCTTATTCAAAGCGAATCTGTCAAGGGGTCCCATAAATCACCCAACCGTGTTAGGGACGCAAAATCCGGGAACATAATACTGATATGATGGAAACTAGGGCGGCAAGAGTGGAACAAAACACCAGGCATAAGGCCGAGCCTTCCACCCTTTTCCAAGTATATAGATGCATTAATTAAATAAGATATATTGTGATATCCCAACAAGTAAACATGTTCCAACAAGGAACAACATCTCCATGTTCCAACAAGGAACAAACTTCATCTTCACCTGCAACTAACAACGCTATAAGAGGGGCCGAGCAAAGCGGTAACATAGCCAAACAACGGTTTGCTAGGAAAGGATGGTTAGGGGCTTGACATGGCAATATGGGAGGCATGATATAGAAAGTGGTAGGCATCGTAGCATAAGCATAGCAAAAGAGCGAGCAACTAGCAAGCAAAGATAGAAGTGATTTCGAGAGTATGGTCATCTTGCCTGAAATCCCGCAAGGAAGAAGAACGAGTCCATGAAGAAGACAAACGGACGTAGTCGAACGAATCCTCACAACTCCGGAACGAAACCGAAGCTAACGAGAGAAACAACCCGAAAAGAAACAAACATCATAGTAAACAACCATCACATAAACATGGCATGATGCACAAACAAGTATGATGCATGTACGGTTTAAATAGCATGGCATGGCAAAGTGCAACAAACAATACCACAAATTAAGTGGAGCTCAATATGCAACGAGTTGCATATTGATGGCTTCCACATCAATTATTTAGTTCTCTCTCGGTTATGTACCCAACAATATTAAATTTTGATTATCATGGCAAGGGGTGAAGCACAACAAAACTACCTAACTAGGCAAGTTTAAATGAGGCCGGAAACAACGAACAACAAGTCCGGAAAATCCTCATGTGCATATTTATGGATTAGGTACTGTTCTGCCCTAAAACATATTTTATTGCTGTTAAACAGGAAAATAAAGTGCACCATGTTAATCTATGCATTTTCTACCCCATTTACATATGAAGTTTATTAAAAACCGAGCTACGGTTATTTAGTTATGAATTAAAGCATTTTAACATGGCATATTAGCAAATTTAAATAAACAGCAAGTTAAACATTTTAACATGGGATGAAAGTGGCATATTATTAATCTACACAATTTTCTGAGCATTTTACATATATAAAACATTTTAATCCGATGCACCAATTGTGAGTTATTAAATGCATGATGTAAGAGGGTTTTTCTGTAAAACTGGTAAATCACAGGATAAATAGCAAATACGCAGCGCAGGAAAAAAAACCTACGCGGGCCGAATTGTTGGAAATATGCCCTAGAGGCAATAATAAATTAGTTATTATTATTATATTTCTTATTATTATATTTCCTTGTTCATGATAATCGTTTATTATCCATGCTATAATTGTATTGATAGGAAACTCAAATACATGTGTGGATACATAGACAACACCATGTCCCTAGCAAGCCTCTATT
Organism: Aegilops longissima; assembly: GCA_021605205.1. NCBI lineage: Eukaryota > Viridiplantae > Streptophyta > Magnoliopsida > Poales > Poaceae > Aegilops > Aegilops longissima. The sequence continues at coordinate 384,360,922 of CM038678.1, read as the reverse complement.
GGCTAGCTCGTTGATCAATAGATGGTTACGGTTTCCTAACCATGGACATTGGATGTCATTGATAACGGGATCACATCATTAGTAGAATGATGTGATGGACAAGACCCAATCCTAAGCCTAGCACAAAGATCGTGGTTCAGTATGCTAAAGCTTTTATAATGTCAAGTATCATTTCCTTAGACCATGAGATTGTGCAACTCCGGATACCGTAGGAATGCTTTGGGTGTACCAAACGCGTCAACGAATGGCTGGGTGGCTATAAAGGTGCACTACTGGTATCTCCGAAAGTGTCATTGGGTTGGCACGAATCGAGATCGGATTTGTCACTCCGTGTAAACAGAGAGGTATCTCTGGGCCCACTCGGTAGGACATCATCATAATGTGCACAATGTGACCAAGGGGTTGATCACGGGATGATGTGTTACGGAACGAGTAAAGAGACTTGCCGGTAACGAGATTGAACAAGGTATCGGTATACCGACGATCGAATCTCGGGCAAGTACAATACCGCTAGACAAAGGGAATTGTATACGGGATCGATTGAGTCCTTGACATCGTGGTTCATCCGATGAGATCATCGTGGAACATGTGGGTGCCAACATGGGTATCCAGATCCGCTGTTGGTTATTGACCGAGAACGTCTCGGTCATGTCTCAGATGGTTCCCGAACCCGTAGGGTCTACACCTTAAGGTTCGATGACGCTAGGGTTATAAGGGAAGTTTGTATGTGGTTACCGAATGTTGTTCGGGAGTCCCGGATGAGATCCCGGACGTCACGAGGAGTTCCGGAATGGTCCGGAGGTAAAGATTTATATATGGGAAGTTCTATTTTGGTAACCGGAAAAGTTTCGGGGTTTATCGGTAACGTACCGGGACCACCGGGAGGGTCCCGGGGGTCCACCAACCCCAGAAGGCTGCGTGGGCCAAGTGTGGGAGGGAACCAGCCCCAAGGGGGCTGGTGCGCCCCCCACAAGAGGCCCAAGGCGCAAGGGTGAGTGGGAGGGGCAAACCCTAGGGCGAGATGGGCCCCAAGGCCCATCTAGTGGGCGCCTCCTCTCCCTCCCTCTTGGCCGCCTCCCTTGATCCCATCTAGGGCTGCCGCCTCTAGGGGTGGGAACCCTAGAGGCGCACCTCCTCCCTTCCCTATATATATGAGGCCTAGGGGCTGCCCATAACACGCGATTCTATCTCTCGTTGGTGCAGCCTGCGTCTCTTCTTTCCCCTCCTCCTCCCTTGGTGCTTGGCGAAGCCTGCGGGATGCCACGCCTCCACCACCACCACGCCGTTGTGCTGCTGCTGGATGGAGTCTTCCTCAACCTCTCCCTCTCTCCTTGCTGGATCAAGGCGTGGGAGACGCCACCGGCTGTCGTGTGTTGAACGCGAGGTGCCGTCCGCTCGCACTAGGATCTCCGGTGATTTGAATCACGATGAGTACGACTCCTTCAACCCCGTTCTCATGAACGCTTCTGCTTAGCGATCTACAAGGGTATGTAGATGCACTCTCCTTCCCCTCGTTGCTAGTTTCTCCATAGATAGATCTTGGTGACACGTAGGAAAATTTTGAATTTCTGCTACGTTCCCCGACACGAATCTGGCTGGCCCAGCAGTGCTCAGGAGAGGGGTGGGTGGCTGCTCACATCCATGGGCTTGGCCCGGTTCGGTGGAGGAGGCGCTAGGCCGGCCTGGAGGGGAGGCAGCCCAGGCGCGCGGTCAACGGGGAGAGCGGGCGAGCTGCTCTCGCTCGATCTGGACAGGGGGGCACTGAAGCGGGCGCGGGCGCAGTCATGTGCTCGTGAGGAAGCAGAGCCGCGGCGGCTCAAGCAGGTGAAGCAGGGGAGCGGCAGCGTGATGCAGGGGCGCGGCACAGTGACGAGGTCTTGCCGGATCTGGCGAGACGGTAGGAGCGCCGGGACGGCGGAGCTCGCGTGGTTGCCGGAGACGGTGGGGAAAACAGCCGAGGACGGCGACTCCAGGCCGGGTCAGGGCGGGCGACGGTTGACTCGGAGCAGAGCATGGGCGTCCATGGCGTCGGTTCCCTGTGAAGAGGAACGAGAGAGGGATGAGATGAGGAAGAGGTCAGAGAAGGGGAGAAACGAGAAGAGGAGGACAGGGAGAAGGAGCGGGCGGCCTGGCCTGGTGGATGCTCGTCGGCGACGAGGCGAGGAAGAGGGGGGTCTGTCAGCGCGGGGACGCCCCGGATCGAGCGGGAGGAGCTCGGTTGTGGCGCCGAACGGGCTCAATGGCGCTGGGAAGAAGAGCCTGCTGCGGGAGCCTCAAGTAGCTCCTGCCGGGAGAGGAACGAGGAGGAAGGGGGTAGCGTGAAGGAGGCCAATGGAGGAAGAGCATCTCAGCGCACTTTCGGGGTCAACGACGACGAGCGCCAGGGGCTCGGCTGTGGCTCTGTGGTGGCGCGTTCCCGCGATGACGACGAGAGCAGAGGAGTCGAGGCCGCGGGGTCAAGCTATTGCATCCATGGCGTCTGTGGAAATGAGAGAAGAAAGGGATTTGAGGAACCGAGAGAGAGAGACAACTCGAGGTGGAGAGAAGGAAACAGGCACGGCCTGGTTGGCGGCTTCTGGACTCCGCGAGGTGACCGGTTGGCTCGATGAAGAAATTGAGGGATCGAAGGATGCTCAAGGAGCTCGCTGGTTGGGTGAGAAGGGATCTGGAGGATCCCGAGGCGGAAGGTGAGTCTGGCGGCGGCGGCAGGGACAAACTGCCTAGAAGTTAGGGTTTGATCCCATTTAGCAAGTGGGTGGATTATATATATCTGAAAGGGATGCTTTGGATCCTCCGATCGCGATCGGGTGGTCCTAATAAATGGGTAGGGAGTCCAAATAAGAAAACGGAGACGTTTATAGATCTTTGGGGATGAACTGAATCCAACGGAGATGACCGAGCGGGTCGTTCGGGGCAGGTTTTGACGCACGCAAGAGGGGGGGTGGTGACGAGAGAGGTTAAGTGGTTTGACAAGAGGGCACCGAAAACACGGTTGGTCTCAGAACGGCCAACGAAGGCAAGGGGGGACGCGGCAACTACGAACGGTAACGAGTTTTATGAAAACATGCGGATGCAATACGGATGATGCGATGAGATGAGATGCACGCCAAGAACAAAATGCAAAACAAAACACAAAAACCCAACCACGAAGGAAATAATAATATCGCATCTCCGGAAAAGGCAAGAGTTGGAGTTACGAATATGGAAAGTTGCATCCGGGGCGTTACAACACTCCACCACTACGAGAGGATCTCGTCCCGAGATCTAGGATGGCGCCGGAGAGAAGCGGAAGAGAAAGAGGTAAGACAAAATTGCTTCTTTGACAAACGAGTGAAACCAATGAACCTCGAGAGGTTGAGCAATTTAAAAGAAAGAGTACAACAGAGATGAACGAGATTGCAAACAATCCGTTAGAAAAGAGGAACAAGGAACATTACGAGAACTTGAAGGTTGCAAAGACAAGAATCAAGAGTTTAATGGACAAGATAGAATTCGAAACCACTCCTGTTAAAACAAGATGAGAGAGGAAGAATTTGATATAATTTGGCAGCACTCCGACTGTAAATGGAAGGAATTAGAATCATGAACTTGGCAAAATGAAAGCACCTGGATGAGACTCCGGTTAAAAGAGGAACGATAGATACAACACTCCGGTTAAATCGATAAGCAAGGAAAAAGACATGGTCTTGACAAAACAAGATGATGGGTCGAAGAGAGCAACATCACAATGCCTCCGGAAGAAAAATTGAAGATAGATCATTGGAATAAAGGAATGGAGAAGAAAATGACAACTTCTACCACAAATGAGTTTGGAAAGCACCATTAAAAAAAAAGAGGAATAGAACGGAGTTGTTGGAAAACCAACAACGAAAAGCACAAGCTTGTTGTGGGCTTATGGTAAACATCTCAAAATTATGAGGTGAGTTTCTGCCACCAACGGAAACAAATGATTGGATTTATATCAACAAGGAGACGAGAAACTTATTTCACCGGGAGGACAAATGAAGAACTTGGGTCATTTATAAGCACCATAAATAGCAACAATCCTTAGGGAAGGCTTTAGGTGAAATATAGCCCAAGATAACTCCAACCAAGAGATTTATGGATTTAAATATCTCATTCTTGACAACAAGTGAATCATGATGCCGCAGGATGGGGATAAACCCAACCAAAATTCGCCGTAGCAACACCTCCTTTAAAGGAGTAATGCCAGGCCCATCTGCCCATTGTACGGGCTCCATACTGCTAGAAGTTGTGTTTGGTTCAACCGACAACTTCCGTCGCGAAAGGTTACTCTTCCATGTCGCCCCGTTTAAAAGTAGCTATCAAGCACTATTGGGACGCGAAGCTTTCGCCCGCTTTAATGCAATACCGCATTATGCATCTCTAACACTTAAAATGCCCGGTCCACGCGGCATCATCTCGTTAAAAGGAAGTATTAAGTGTTACTCGAGCGCGGAAGAAAGGGAGACTGCCTTGACAGCCCCACAGCTATCCGGCTCTGCTAGGCAAAGAACCTGAATTGGTCATTCAAACCCCGGACATGGCTAGACGAGTCCGGCGCCTAATAGCGGCATACCCCCATACGAGGGGCCGCATGCATATATAACAAGAGACAATAAAGCTCAATTCTATTCACTTCTTCTAACCATACTCTGTTTATTTAATATTAAGTACATCTTTCGCACGATCCTTTTTCTTTCAAACTAAGTTCCTCTCTTTTACAGATGAACAACGTGCTACACCCGTCCAGGATACGACACAACGGAGACACAGGCGCAGACGTGCAGCAGGGACCCATTGCAAGGATTCTTTTCAGATTAAGACCCTACGTAAACCTTTTTTCACTGTCTCTTGTTGATATACATTCCCCCAGTTCCTTAAATATAACTGAGGAGGAGGCCGGTGCTTTGGCATTGGCCGCACCAGAATTTTTATGCGTGCACGGACACAAAGGGCTTAGGGCATTATTCTGCCCATTTTCATAAAGACCGAATACCTTAGGGAGTATTCGGCGTCTCAAGTTAGGGCCTTATATGCATCAGCTCCGAATCATGTCTTTGGTCAAATGTTGGGTTGCGGCTCCTGTGTTTTGCTGCCTTACGTTCCGCTTTCACGGCTAACGCGACACCGGAGAACTATCTGCGATTGTGCCCGGTTCGGCGGGCGAGCACCTCGATGAAAGCCAAAACCGATCACATGATATAGCGAGAGACCGGTCAACCACTCGATGACTCACAGAATGTTTAGAATTCCTCCGCATTAACGAAGGACTGGTTTTCGATCGAGCACATACGCACTTCCCGTGTTCGGAGAGTGCGGTGCCCCGTGGGCTATATAGTAGCCCCACCCTCGAACTCCTATGGCTAAGTGAAAGTGATAAAGCATTATAGTCCGGTTGCTGGTTTGCTACGCTATCACCTCCTTAACAGGACCAAGACGTTGGATTAAGTGTGAAAAAGTGCTTTTTGCAAACACCCCGCACTATGTGCGTGGGGCTGAAACCAAGGACTGCCATGTTTCGAGTTATATACACATATACATAAGCGGCCGCCAGGAGTAGTTTACTACTTGAGCGCCCAAGTATAAAAAGCACTTATATTACATTGAAACATTGTTTTCACAAATCATACATGTCATTTAAACATAATATCCTTCGAGCATCTGCGTCTCTATTAAACGAGCGCCCGCAGACTTCTTCAAAGTAGTGCTCGACAGTACTCGACCTCCGTCCGAATCTCGGGATGCAACGTCGGTGGCCTTCATCTCTGCCAAGATGTCTTGACACGGGCAAGAGCCATCCGCGCTCCATCAATACACGCCGATCGCTTCATTGCGTCGTCGCGACACCGCACCAAGAAACCGCTGCACTAAACCAAAATAGCTCTTGGTGGGTCCGTCCGCCACAAGTGAGTCAAGACATGCTTCATGGCAAATCCGGACAATCGATTTAGCTCGGCCCATTCGCCAACCGATCGGTCACGGCAGAGGGCGCCCGGACTATGGAATTGCGACCAATATAGCTCTTCCTTCTATGCCCCTTCGGCCCCGAAGTGCTCAACGCGTCCTGGCGCTTCGCCGCCAAGTCGGATAAGCATCCTCCGAACTCCACAATTTATCCAACCGAGCATACTTTGGATCTGTATTTCCTCCAGCGAAACGGTTTTCCAGCCGCAATTGCCCGGCCCGACTCAGCTCCTCCTTGGCAGCTCTCAAAGCCGATTGGGCATTCTTGGATTCGGCGGCGGCCTTCTTTTGCCCTCTTGTTCCGCAGCGTTCCTTTTCAAGAACTGCGCAGCGATCGGTAGTATTCCTTAACTTTTGGCCATATCGGCCATCTCCTCCTTGCTTCGGCGGTGAGCAGCCCGTTCAGCTTCTAGCTCTTGACCGCCTTCTGACAGCGCAGCGTTACTAATTCTGCTTGCTCTTTTGCTCGGCGAGTTCTGCCTGCAGCTCCTCCACGGCAGCGGCACCATCTGCATTAAGCATACAAACAAGAAGACATGGGCGTCAAGCTCCCTTACAAGGTGTCCGCATAGAGGTCGCATACCTTGTGACTCGTCAAACCGTTTATTGACCAGCGCGATGTCCGTGATCCGCCTCGTCAAGTTGCCGCTTTAGTTCGGCATATTCAGCAGTCCGGCTGGCCTCCGGACGCCCGCCACTGTTCTCAGAGCGGCGATATGTTATAATCGAGAATTTGACCCTCGGCACATTGTCAATTTTGACAACATACCGAGTCTCGGGGCTACTATCTATACAAAGGCATTTTATATGCATAAACCGTCGAAAAGATACATCATTTTGTGTACCTCAAACCCGTCGAGAAACTTGACGGCTTCATGCAATCCGCTCTCGCGGATGCAATTCTTTCAATCACCATACCCATTAGAGCACGGTGATCTTCGAAATAGCCGCCGCCGAGCAGATCCTTCACTCCTCCGATCACACGCCACTTGGCGCGGACCTTCCGCCCCGCCGACTTGGGAACCCTCCGCGACGACACCTCCGGGTCGTCCGCTTCACATGAGGGTGCGGCAGTGGAGGCGTTCGCTCTCCATCATCTCCGAAGAAGATCCCCAAGACGAGCTCTGCCGAGAAGGGCCGAGGTCCGAACTACAAGGTACAATTTCGGTTATCTCCATGAATGAATACTGGATGTTTCTTATTTACAAGACCCTTCTTTTTACTTACGGCTTCTTTGGAGGGCTGATCCCTCGGGAAATAATGCGGTTGGGTTACTTCCCAGTACGGACTCTCTGCCGAAGATTCCTTCCCCTCTTTGAGGCCTTGACCTCCGGATCTTCCGAAGCGGTCCTCTTCTCTCCTCGGAAGGTGGGACTCTTAATCCCTCCTTCCTTGATAGCCTCCTTCGCAGAGGCGGTTTCTTCCCCGCTCCCCCCTTCGCCTTCTTCAAAAGGCGCGACCTTCAACATCTTGGTCAACATGGGATCCGGCGTGGTCTCTGGGAGGGGAGCCGGACACCTTATCAACTTTGCCTTGGCTATCCACTCCTGTTCAAGAAACGGCTCCTTTAAAGGGCATATATATATATATATATGAAATAAATGAATGAACAGCTTGTCCGGTTACAGGACTACTTACTTGAGTATCTGGGCGATTGCAGCTTAGTCCTGCGTCCTCGGTCAAGTCCGGACACTTCTCTTGTGATCCAAGAACAACTTATACATCTCCAGGCGTTGTGCCCATAAAATTTTGGAGAGCTCGTGGTCCCTCGGATTGAATTCCCACAGGCGGAGGGGGCGTTCTTGAGGCTGAAGGCGCCGGATCACCATAACCTCGCCATCGCAACCAGATTGATCCTCTTTCCGGAGATCTCGAATCGGCCCTGCAGCAGGGGAACATCCTTGGATGGCCCCAGTCGAGCCCCTTGTTGACCCATGATGCCACCCATGTGGTGGACTGGCGGAGCGAAGGCGCGCCGCCATTTGGTGCCCCCGGGCGGTGATATAAAACCACTCCCATTGCCACAAACCAAGCTCCCTTGAAAAGAGCCCTCGGGCCACGGAGCATCAACACATTTGCTTATGACTGCCCCTCCGACTCGCTTGCTGCCCTTGATCATCTTTGGCTCCACCTTGAAGGTTTTGAGCCACAATCCAAAGTGGGGGTAATATGGAGGAAGGCCTCACATCGACAATGAATGACGAGATATGGAGGATGGACTGATTCAAGTCATGGAAATCAAGCCCATAATAAAACATGAGCCCCACACAAAGGGGTCCGTCGGAAGCCTAAACCCGAAGGAAGTGGGACCACGAACACCACGTTCTCGCCAGCTCAGAGTGGGAGTGACCTGCCTTGGAGCAGGCAGCCTATCACGAGATCTCGCGGTCGATACTGGCGTCTCGCAGCTTTAGCACATCTTCTTCGTGGACGGAGGAAGACATCCATCGGCCGTCTTTGGTCGGAGCGGACATCGTCGAAAGTCCGGCGCTGAATCAAGCTTTGGGTGTTGGAACTCGAGCGTGAGGCGAACTCGATGGAGGGTGTAAAAGAAGAGGGCCTTGGTCTCATTATAAAGAGGTTGAATACCAAGAGCCCACCCGTGGTCGATTAGGACTCGCCTTTGATAGAGAAGGCAGCCGACGGCACGGTTGGGTTACCCACGTCCGTATTGATGAGAATCCGGAATAAGGGGCACGATCTGCGCTTTGATAAGGCGTGCCAAGGAAACCGCTTCGCTAAACACGCCGAGGTGGAACAATAAAAACGATTCATATAAAGGCTGGCCGTGGTGTGGTGTCACGCCGCGCGGAATACGTCAGCAGATCTGTGCAAAAATTATTTTCTCTCGGTGTTATGTGGAACTTGTTTTGCGAGCGGACACTATCCTGGTGTTCACAATCTTCTATAAATTATTGAAGGAAGAACCCGCCTTGCAATGCCGAAGACAATATGCGCGCCGGACTCGTCGTCATTGAAGCCTGGTTCGAGGGCTCTTGAGGAGTTCCGGACTAGGGGTGTCCGGATAGCGAACTATCATCATCGGTCGACTCCAAGACTATGAAGATACAAGATTGAAGACTTCGTCCCGTGTCCGGATGGGACTTTCCTTGGCGTGGAAGGCAAGCTTGGCGATACGGATATGTAGATCTCCTACCTTTGTAACCGACTCTGTAACCCTAACCCTATCCGGTGTCTATATAAGCGGAGGGTTTTAGTCCGTGGGACGAACAACAATCATACCATAGGCTAGCTTCTAGGGTTTAGCCTCTTTGATCTCGTGGTAGATCCACTCTTGTAACACACATCATCAATATTAATCAAGCAGGACGTAGGGTTTTACCTCCATCAAGAGGGCCCGAACCTGGGTAAAACATCGTGTCCCTTGTCTCCTGTTACCATCCGCCTAGACGCACAGTTCGGGACCCCCTACCCGAGATCCGCCGGTTTTGACACCGACACTCGCGGGCCACGCCTCCGCCACCATCCGTGACCACTCCGGCGCCCGCCCGCGCTGGGACGGGTGGTTCGGCCCCAGACGAGCCGATTGCCGTGTTCGCCTTCTTGTTGGGAGCCATCGCGACGAAGGAGTCGATGAGTTGACTTCAAAACCGGATTTTCACAGCCTCAGCGCCCCCTACCTGGCGCGCCAAAGATGTCGGGGCTCAGGAACGACACCTATGGGATCACATGGAATCCCTACTACGGTTGGCGGGGCATGGGGCTGCGCAAAGAGCGGGTCGAGAAGATCAACATGGGGGGATTTTTACCCAGGTTCGGGCCGCGAACGATGCGTAAAACCCTAGTCCTGCCTTCTGTGTATTTTGTGTTCTTGAGCTCTTGAACTAGCTGCAGTGCATGCCCAGTCCAAAAAGTCTGAATCCTTCCTTAGTACGCCTCGGTCCTCCTTTTATATGTCAAAGGGGTTGCCACAGCGGCACACATGAGGTGGAAAGTATCTACATTGTACAAGTTTATCTCCTGACATCATAGGACAAACGCATTTAATGCGCCACCTACGTGTCCTCTTGCTTTATCGGGGACGGCAACAAGGCTCGTCCCGTCCATCGCCGCCTCGCCTCACCCCGACGCGCGTCCAGGCTGACGAGGCATGCAACGCCACTGTTGGTGGCTGGTTCTTTGGTGGTCTGCGATGGCGTGGTCTTCACGAAGATCTGTATGCCACCACGCAGTGCTTGGCTAGTTGGCCTAGAAGTTGCATCTTTGCCACGCAGCTAAACTTAGTTGGCGGGTGGCCGCCACGTCGTAATCAGGTGCGGGCAGCAAACTCGACAAGTGTGGGTCTGGCTGCGGCCCTGTAGATGTCCCCGGCAAGGGTCTTGCGGGGGCCTCGTGGGCGTCCCCGGCAAGGGTCTTGCCAGGGGTCTTCGCCTTCTGGTTCTTCTCTAGTCTTGCATGCCTCTGGTCTTCACAAAGATCTGCATGCCACCATGCAGGCGCCTCCCGAGCCTTGGTTCTGATGTTGTCGATGGTGTCAGAACTCTCAGGCTCAAGGGTGACGGTCTTGCTGGTGTCGAGCAAGTTGCCCCGGCAAGGCTCTTGCCGGGGCTACGTAGGCCCCTCCGGCAAGGCTCTTGCCGGGGGGAGCCCATGTTGCCCCTTTGCTCTTCGCGCCTCCGGCTTGAGCGCTGCTCTGGTAATCTTGTATCTTTGCTTCTTCTGCCTTGCCAAGCGTGGCCGCAGGTGTGGCTATAATTGCCCATGCATAAGTAAAGGGGTACGGAAAAGCCCCATCTTTTGTACACCAGCAGCGTGTGTGCATTTATAGGGATGAGTGTATGCGTATATGTATGAGCGTTTGTACTGTGTTAAAGAAAGAAGATAAAGTCGCTGCTGCATTAACCGGTCATAGTGAGGAGTAACATATACTGGTATCATGCATATGATACGAGTGTATGATACTACCTTCATAGTGCGTAGTAACATAAAGTAGTATCATAGATGATCATATTTATTGCCATGCATGACACAAAGTAGCATAGCATTTAACATGATATGATATCTATCTATGTTACTCTAATCCTCTCTCTTTTCTTTAATTATGTGCCACATAAGCATGTTTGCTAATCCCAAGTGCATGTTACCGGTTATGTTACCCCGGCCAGCCTTATAAAAGTAAGTTGGAGGATAAGAAACCGTCCACGTCGGACCGCCTGACCCACGCTCTAGAGAGAGAGAGAGCTAGTCCCGAAATTTCCAGCCAAGAAAACACAAGGAAACAGAGCATATTCCGCCTGTTCCAGCAGCAGAGAGAAGAAACCTAACATCCAGCCCGGCCGCGCGAGAGAGAGATCCCGCCGAATCCCCAAACCCAACCACCGCTCCTCGCCCGCCTCCCCGGCGACCTCAGATCTCGTCTGCGGCGGCGGCGGCGACGGCGGAGGCGGAGGGCCGGGATTGGAGGCGAAGATGTTCTATGGGGCGATGGTGTGGGATCCGTGGCTGATCGTGGCGCAGATCGTCTGCCTGCAGTGCCTCTACTACCTCGGGCTCGGCCTCTTCATGGCGCTCCTCGTCGGCACCCGCGTCCCGCGCCTCACGCTCCTCTACCTCTTTGACTTCGCCACCCTCACCCCGCGCACAACCACCGGCTGGTGCGCCATCGCCTCCTTCCTCCTCGCCGCCATCGCGGGGTACGGTAACAGCACTGCTCATTCCCATCCCCGCCGGCACGCCAGCCATTTTTTCCTCCAAGCTACGACCTGCTTCTACCTGTGCAACATTTAGCAGTGCGGGGTTCCTCTGTAGGAATCAAGACCCGGAATAGGTCGACTGGACCCCTGCACTTGGTGGTAAACTGGTAATTGCTTCTGGTTATGACTGCAGGTGCTAATTGCTTCGAGTTCCAAAAGCATCGACTGTAAATTGCCTGTCAGCAGCGTGTAGTTTACCACATCTTTTTCTAAATTTGCGGAATGTAACAGCCATTTCTTCAACCAGTAGTTAAGTTTCTCGAGTTTGTTGGTATGTATTAAGCCTAGAGAGGGGTCTGGTCGTATACTTGTACTTGCTAGGGCTGTGAAGTATCTGAAATATAAAGCCAAACCTGCCATGTAACGTAGATGCATTTTGATATCGGCTTACCAGTTGATACATCAGAAGATTTTCAGTAGAGTGTCATTGATGGCTGCTATGGAAACCTTGTTCTTGTTGCCATATATTGCATAGGGTGTAGGCGCCCAATTAGACTGGAAGGAAGACCATCTCATCAGTAGATAGGCCAGTAAATTATTTTGTGGAATTCCAGTTGTAATTCAGAAGGATATCGTGAGCACTTTCCATCCTCATTTTCCAAATCAACCAAGAAGAGTTTGATCTCTAGAAAATATTCTGGAGCCAGATATTCTAATAGCAGATGGATAAGGGAATTAATCCACCCCGTTCACATATCATTTGTGGGCAGTGCGAGGAAAGCACTTGCTAAAGTATCTGAACTTACACAGAAATAATATATAGGAATCAGGTTTTGCTGCTTGAATCCTATTGGAAATGAAAATTTTCTGCTAACACATACTGTGTTTTCCTGTATTTTATATCCTTGTACTTAGGCTAAACCTTCAACCGAGAAAGGCCTTTGCCCCACTTTATAGACAATGCCAACCACCGAAACAACCTAGTACACATGGTAGCAGCAAACACAACAACACCATACAAAGAAGAATTCTCAAGCAACCATCTAAATAGGCAGAATGGCCTACATCGTAGTAGGTTAGTGTCTAGCATAGCATTCAGGATTAGACTTCAGTTTCCACACTATACTTGTGAACAATAACTACAGAAACCAAAACCATGCTACCGATGATAACTTGATAAGACTTCACTAAGAACTTGGTCTTTGCTAGCTATGAAGAGAATGGGCTTGATTGATGTTGCTTTAGCCTTTTCAGTTTCCTAATTGTTCCTTATATGGTTTCTGCAAGAAATGGTTCTGTTTTAACTTTGCTTCCATGCTTTCCTTGGGCAGTGCTGGATTCATGTTTTATGTGATTGAGAGAGCCAAGAAGTGCCTGGACTTTGCAGCCACCCTGTACATCATCCATTTGTTCATTTGCATTATTTATGGTGGATGGCCAGCTTCAGGTACATGGTGGGTGGTCAATATTGTTGGTTTGGCAATCATGTCCCTCCTCGGTGAATACCTATGCATCAGGCGAGAGCTAAAAGATATTCCAGTAAGGCTTCGTGCAAGTAAGCAACTCTGTCCTAATAAAATTTGTCTTTTTTCATTTTCCTTAGATGATTGTTCTCTTTTTAAATAAGGAATCATGTACATTTTGTTGCTTATCTATGTAGCCCTCTTACAGTATGCTTACCCAAGAGTCTCATTTAAGCTCGAATATTGGAGTGACTAAGTTGTTAATACATGCTGCTAATGAACTTTGAAGCAATGGATGGCACATTATATTGTTTGGATTCGTTGGTGATTTTGTAATATCCTAAATCTTATATTGCCACTTGGCACCTACCTGTGTCCATATGTGACTATGAGTTTTGGTGGTCCTTAATTCCTTTTTAGGCTTGAAGCTCACTACAATTAGTACCAACTGAGATATTGTTCCATCAGAGATTCCCATATCTAGAAAGTTTTCTGCTGTTCGTGTGCTGTCTACTTATAAGGATTGTAGTAAGTTTGAGCACATATAGACATGGGAATGTGCCTTTTTGTTTGGCTAATTTCTTTAGCAAGTCATGGTTTACTTTTAGACAGGGCTGGAGCGTCACAGCTCTTACGCTTGACATGGCTAAATTTTTTGAACTCGAAGCCAATTGGTGCTAACTAAAAGAAAATGAAAGAAGGCAATTTGTGCTAACTAATTTTTTTGAACTCAAAGCCAATTGGTGCTAACTAAAAGAAGATGAAAGAAAGCAATTGCATATTGAGCAAATTGTATGCAAACAAATGAAAGAAATAAAACTAATTATGCAAATACGGCTAAATTTAATGTTAGTTCCAGTTATAAAAGATTCATGTTTTCCAATGCAGACTGAGCAGATGGTAAACTTAGTTTGGAGCAGAGATATGCATCAGAATTTTAATCTTTGCAAAATTAGAAGAATGATTGCTGCAACTTGGACCAAGTTCTTATCCACTCACTGGTTACAGCATCTTGCCAATTCAGTTCAGGCATCTAATCATGACCTAGCAGCGTTAAAATGTTGACCGACCGCTGCTTCCTTCTACTAACATGTCTAGCTGAACTGTATGATCCACATCTTTCTTATAAGGTGTAGTGTTAGTGAGTTTAACTGCTGTTGTCATAGATTGTTTCTTACACACAGAAGTTGAAAACCACATGGCCTAGCGTAAGTTCAGACCAAACTGCATTATTAGTCCAGCTGATGATATGATCCGAATGAGTGAGCATTAGGCTTCTACAGAGTCCTGTCTATAGATCGAGTGATTGACTAAAATCTTGCCAAATGAGCACTAATAATGTTTGACTAACAGAAAACCTGGTAGAACTCTAAGTTGTGCTGGACCCACTGAGTACTCGAAACCTTTGTAGTTGTTCTCACTTCTCAGCATGTTCTGACTTGCTGGCCATTCAAGTTCAGCTCTGTTTAGGGTGCATAAGCTTCCAGACCAAAAACCATTGGAAACAACTTCAAGCATGCACTGCTGATTCACAGCATTTTCATGATTTGAAATAGTAAAGGAACCATGTGACCATGTAAAATAAACTTAATATTTGACCTGGCTTATCTAATTGTTTTCCAGCCTTTTCAGCATGACTGACTTTCCTTGAGTGAAAAGATATAGTGTCTTCTTCGTCGTTTGACAAATATTATTATAAATAAGGTGTAAGCTCTGTTTAGATTCTTGAACAAGAGAACAATGACATGGAAGCTTAAGTAGTAATGAACTTTTCTTACTTGGCACCACTGAACTCAGTACATGTGCACTGTTACTTCCCCCTGTTTACCTCTTTGTTGAAACTATCTTCTCCAGTCACAACTTAGTAGCCTTCTAATTATTTCACCCTTCCTTCAGGTGTTTAATCTCAGAGGCTAAAGGAGTATAGGTGGTTTCCAACTGTTGTTACCCCCCAAGAGATGCTTGTTAATATCTGCCCTTAGGAATACAGAGACCTGCGATGCATGCTTTGTTCTGTGATTTACAACCGATACTGTTGAATCTTGCAAATATCTTTGCTGTTGTAATGCATGGTCTCTCTGTAGAACCACGAGCGAGGCTTCTGAACTACCACCATTGGAATGGGATGTCAGCTCATTTTTTGTGGCATGTATCAAGTCTTCCTCTCTTATGGATGGTGATAGAAAACAGGTGTCTGCTTGACAATTTGTATGACTAGATAACAATATCTTGAAATTGCTATTTAGCGAGATTGATAATGCGAATTTTCTTGCACATTTTGATTTTTGCAAGCTGTACATTGCAGATATTATACCTAGTGTATTGTCTCAGTAAGTGAGAGCTGATTTCTGTCTGACCACACACGACTGCTTAGAAATTCAACATTCCTTCACAACGCTTCTTTAAGTTCGTATGAAGTAATGCTAGTATGTGTTTGGCATAGAGGAGTTTCAATTGGATTTGAACACCAGGAATTGCAATTCTATGTGAACTCAAGCTCTTCAATGTATTTTTCTTTTCTTGGAGAGGTGTTTTTTTTAACCTTCCTTGGAGAGGCGTTAATGGGTGGCTTACTGGCGTCCAGCTCTCAGCCTCTCGCTCATAGGTGTTGCCAGTTGCCGACTAACAATTCTCTGATGATAATTCATGGTGCACAATATCAAGAGGGCAAGTACTCGATCTCCGTGAAACAACTGAAACGTACTCTCTTTGTCCATTAAAAAAATACTTGTCGGAGAAATAAATAGAAATGTTTGTATTTAGATGTATTTTTTTTACAAGCTAAGGAATAACCATTGATATGCACTTCGACCCTTACAAATGCAATGGCATTGGACACTATTTATGTACAGAGCTGTAGTTGCGCACGACGTGGAAAAAAGAAAAAAAAAGTAATCCACAAAAAGTTAAAACATACTTCCTCGTTTCAAAATAGATGACTCAACTTCGTACTAATTTTAGTATAAAGTTAGTACAAAATTGAGTCATCTATTTTGGAACGGAGGAAGTACAATCAATCAAATGAATACAAAGAAAGAGAAAAGAGAACAGAAAAATCGTATGGATCTCTGTGTGAAATCTGACGCATGTGTCATCGACTGAGACTTAACTAAGTGTAGGTCAGATAAGACCAGCAAAACCGTTGTAAAAATGGAGACTTTGGGCCATCCCACCATCAGAATGAAGCAAAGGAACGATCCAAGGCATGCGCAAGAATTCCGACTTAATTTTATCCAAACGAACGGATTACAAGTGCTTGAGGAGAAGGCCTTTATTTTGAAGTTTGAGATATAGGATGGCAAGTGCCCATCTTCCCTTTGTCTTGCAAACCCTTAATGAGACGGCGAGAAAAGAGCATTTTCCCCCAAGATTGGCAGTATTGCTACATAGAAAGTGTCATCTTATGCCGAATAGTTTGTAGGCTAGGGTGTAGTTTGCAGGTATCTAAAATAAGTGTCGTGGTTTTAGTATAAATTTGGACTAAAATCAGACACTTATTTTGGAATGGAGAGATTAGCATATTGTCCAGCGAGAATATTACCGAGTTGAGAAAGGTGAGTTGCTTTCATTAGATATACTTACTACATTTCCTTATACAAAGCCACTTTGTTTTTCGTGTCAAATTTTAACTTATAACTTTGGTCCATAAAATATGAATTATATGTCATAAAAAATGTATCACCGGGAAGTTCTTTGAAATGTGCATCCAGTGACATACTTTTCGTGGTATATAACTCACTTTTTTATTGATAAAATTACCGATCAAATTAGATATAAAAATATAAAATGACCTTGTATAAGAGAATGGTAGGAGTAATTGCATTCGTTGGACATGGGCATTCAGTTTGATCTACTAGAGGTAGGAATTCATGCAGTGTTGGCCTAGTGGTTGCCAAGATACGCACAAGACACGTTAGAAGAATGCAGCCCAAGATTTGTGCCGGTTCGTGGGCGGTAGGCCCTTGCCTTTGAGAGATTGGAAGTGTTGTGTTGATGAGATTTGGGTAAGATATTCACAAGGCAGTCTAGAGTTGAATAGGGCATGAGCGCCAAACAGTATTCACGGGCGTGACCAGCCAATCCATTGTACTGAACCCCGCTGAAGCAAATTGATGATTCGCCACCGTGGCCTGATGACGTTGACGATGGTGGGGTCTCCCTAGCTACTTGATTCCTCCTGGTTGGAGAGCGCGTACATGCTCCCGTCCGGTTTCAAACTCGACGGTGGTGTATTGAGGCGGCTAGTAGCAGAAAACATGAGCGGAACATAGCACTAAGCACTTTGTAGGTAGGAGTAAAAAGAGAGGTGCTATGTACTTCCTTCGTTTCTAAATATAAGTCTTTTTAGAAATTGCAAATATGAGCTATATATAAAATAAAATAAATGAATCTACACTCTAAAATATGTCTACATACATCCGTCTAATTCATATTGAAATCTCTAAAAAGACTTACATTTAGAAATGAAGGGAGTACGTTTCATGGTAATTTTTTTGGCCGCCGATGTGGAACACAATCAGGCCGGGCAACCCACAGGCACCTGAGAATGAATGAATGATATCATGTTGCCAGCCAGGCCTGCGGCTGCCCAGCGAGGAGGCGACGCAGGGAAAGGGAATGCTGCGTTGGTTGTGATTGGTCGCGCACACACAGCCAGGCGTTGGCCATGGGCCATCCAATCCATCCCTAACCTAAGCTAAGCTAATCCCTTTTTCCACATATTTGCTTGCATGGTTTGATACTTGATTTGACTCGGTTCGGTTCGCGTATGATGATGATGATAAAATGATGCTGTTGAAGTGTTGATGGTGGTGGTGGCAGCGTTAGGCGGTGACAGAGTGTGGGGCCCGCTCACATGCAAGCAAAGCAAACCTCTGCTCTTGCTCTTTCTTGTTGTTGTTGACGTGTACCGTATAGCAGGCCCACCAGAAACCTTAAACCAAATCGCGATCCTTCTCCCGCCCGCAATCATCACCATTACCAACGGCAACATGCATGTATCGTCTGGTTTCGCCTCCTCTGATTCGCTTGGTAGTTTAGGTTAGGTTTTTTCTTTAGTCCTCGCAGGAGCGGTGTTGCGCGGATGGTGGCTCTTCTTATCCGAGTTTGTCTTTCAGAATCAGATCTTCCTTGACCTGATGGCTTTCCGGCACATTTTTATCAGTGGCATTGGGATGTATGTGGGGAGGAAGTGACAAAGGCGGTCCTTCGTATTATCAGAGGTGAGGAAAGTCCGGAGTGTATCAATGATACTTTCCTAGTACTGATTCCTAAGGTAATGAGCCCAACATTATTAGCTCAGTTTCGCCCTATCAGTTTATGCAATGTTCTGTACAAGATTGCTTCGGAGGTGATTGCAAATCGGTTGAAGCAAATCCTACCGGATATTATTTCAGAAGAGCAGTCAGCTTTTGTCCCGGGTAGGCTTATCACTGACAACATAATTACTGCGTATGAGTGTCTTCATTTTATGAAGAGAAGCAATGCCAAAAGCAACAGCCATTGTGCTTTAAAGCTTGACATGATGAAGACATATGACAGGCTCGAGTGGTCATATTTGGAGGCTATTATGATCAAGCTTGGTTTCGGCGGTCTTGGATCAATGTGGTCATGAGTATGATTAAATCAGTCTCTTTCTCAGTGTTATTTAATGGTGAGAAGTTAGAACAGTTTCAACCCACGAGGGGTATTCGGCAGGGAGATCCAATCTCCCCTTATCTTTTCTTGATAGCAGCGGAGGGCCTTTCGTGCCTACTAAAATCCGTTCCTCAGTCGTCAGCTTTTGTTGGAGTTCAAGTGGCACCGACAGCCCCGGTTGTTAACCATTTGCTCTTCGCGGACGATAGCCTGTTGCTATTCAAGGCAAGTACAGAAGGGGCCGGTATTGTATCAAACCTGGTTGATACCTATTGTAATGCATCAGGCCAAAGGGTGAACAATGACAAGTCCACAATTTTTCCAGCAAGGGGTGCCCTCAGTCAGTTAGGGACAGTATCAAGAACACCCTTCAGGTTTATGATGAACTGCTTACTGAGAGGTATCTAGGGATGCCTACTGATGTGGGACTTTCGAGGAATGGCACTTTCAAGTATCTGAGGGATAGAGTGTGGGAAAAGATTAAAGGATGGATGGAGAAATTACTTTCTTATGGGGGTAAGGAAGTTCTGATAAAAGCAGTTGCTCAAGCTATTCCAGTATACTCAATGTCTTGTTTCAAGCTACCAAAAGGCATTTGTGAAAGTGTCACATCAATGATTAGGCAATTCTGGTGGGGAACAAGAGAGGGAAGAGAAAACCTTGCTGGATATCTTGGGATGTTTGCACAACGCCAAAAAATTTGGGAGGCCTAGGCTTCCGGGATTTAGAACTTTTTAACCTGTCTCTCTTGGCTAGACAAGCTTGGCGCATCTTACAAGACCCCATGACACTGAGTGCAAGGGTTCTAAAAGCCAAGTATTTCACGAATACATCCTTGCTTGAAGCTGAACTTGGAAACAATCCTTCACAGATTTGGAGAGCAATTTTAGATGGAAGAGAAGCATTGTCAAAAGGATTAATAAAGAGAATTGAGACAGGTGAACAAACAAGGATTTGGGAGCAAAACTGGCTGCCTCGGTCAGGTCTGATGAAGCCGATTGCAGCCCTCGTCAATGATAAACCTCTATTCGTCTCTGAGCTAATTGATGCATCATCAGCTGCTTGGCGAGAAGAGAAGGTTCGTGCTGTTTTTCTTCCGGTGGATGCAGAAATTATCTTGAGAATACCTTTGTGCACAAAGAGAGTTGATGACTTTTGGGCATGGGGAGAGGATGAAAGAGGAATTTTTTCTGTAAGTTCGGTATACAGATTCCTGCTGAAGCTTAAACTACAGAGTGCGGCTGTATTGGAGCAAGTCGGAGGCCAATCGAATTATTCAAACGAAGCTCGAGATTGGTCGGCGCTGTGGCACATCAAGGTTCCATCAAAACTGAAGTTGTTTCTATGGAGATTATGTCATGAATCATTACCAACAGCGGACCTTTTGAATCATCGACACATGTCAACTACACATATTTGCGCGTTATGTGCATCAGAGGATAACTGGAAACATGCCCTCTTAGACTGTGCTATGGCAAGAGCTGTATGGTCGCTCGCTTCAGAAGAAACAATTGAGTGTATGGTCAAGAACCTGACAATGAATGCAAAGAACTGGTTGTTCCAGATGCATGACAAGCTACCACAAGGTGAGTTCATCTGCATGGTAGTCACGTTATGGGCGATTTGGCGATTGAGAAGAAAGGCCATACATGAAGAGATTTTTGAAACTCCTTTTGCAACCAATTCTTTCATCAAAATTTTCCTTCGGGACCTTGAAATTATGGAGAGCAGAGCTCCTATAGCATGCAGGGAAGCAACAATCAGGCAGCGAGTCTGGCAGCCCCCGCCTGATGGCTTTGTTAAATTAAACGTGGACGCGGCTATAACTAATGATAGTTCTCATGGAGCGGTTGCAGTTGTTGGCAGAGATCAGGGAGGAAATTTTCTTGGAGCATCTACAATTACTTTCAGATACATTGTAGAACCGACTACACTTGAAGCCTTGGCTGTACGGGAGGGTTTGACAATTGCGGAGGATCTCTATGTTACGCAGATTCAAATTGCATCGGATTGCTTGAAGGTGGTGAAGGATATCAAACACAAGTCATCAGCGACCCATGGAGCTATAGTGCAGGAAATAATAGACCGTTCGAGGGGGTTTTCATCTTGTAATATAGTTCATGAATTCAGGAGCTCGAATTTCGAGGCTCACAATCTTGCTAAGTATGCTTTAACCCTTGGGGTTGGCCGCCATGTTTGGTTAGGCCAACCGGGGGAAATTCATTTCATACCTGTAAACATTTTGGAAGTTCAATAAAGCTTAGCAAGTTTGTCTAAAAAAAAAAGATCTTCCTTGAGTTCATTCAGCTGGACGTAGTTGATGGAGCACTGATCGTAGATTTCTGCCGTTTCTTTGAAGCGATGATATTAGGATTTCTCATCATGTGACGAGATTTGGTGTCAGGTGCTTCAGATCTTGCTAAGGAGTTCAACAACGATGATGACTGCGGCTCTAGGACGCTGGTCCTCAGGGGCACACGCAGGAAGACTTTTCGGGTGTCATCGACAAGGTAAAGCCGGCTCCAGTAGAGGAGTAGCAGCATTGACGCGTCAACGACTCGTTCTAACGGTAGTAGTGGACGCTCAGTGGTCTTAGAATCACGATGTAATTTTTAGCATGTTTGAGATGCTTTGATTTTATAATAGAAGATCTGATATATATTTTTTTGCAAAAGAAAAAACAATAACTTTACTCGCTGGCGTGCTCACGTACATTCCGTAATGGACAAGTTGGACGGATGCATATGATCCTGTGCAGGTTACGTACCGATGCAGCCAAGCGTATGAAGCCGTTAAACACTGGAAAGCACTGACATTACAGATGCTACTACGCCTACTTAATTGTGGTCAGGAATGAGGAGCTAGTCACCCACATCACATGACAGGCGTCTCCCCGTGTTTCAAGGCCAAAATGGTGGGCTCAAACGCCTCCAAGGACTATAGCTATACTACTGCTCCATTACTTAATGTCGTCATGATGAGAAGAAACCAACAAAACAGTCTGAAAGCAGCAGGTGTACCAGAACCAAAAAAGAACAATACGTGATTAGTATCATGATTAGCCGGTCGGCGAAAATCAAAATAATTTATCTAGTGGTTTATTTGCGCGGAAATACTCCTCTACTACTACTCTAGTTGGATTACGGAGGAGGGAGAAAACAAAGGGCCATAGCTGCTGGCTGGCTTCGCTAGGTGTGGATTCCCACTAAGCGCGTCGGCGTCGGCGGCGTCGTCGTCCTCTCGTCGGACGGAGTGGAATGGATGCTCTGCACGTTGCGACGGGGCCCTCACTACCATACCATACCATGGAACACAACGCAACACAAACAGCACAGCACGGCGCAGCTATTTTCCTTTTTTTTTCTACTAGGGAGCGCAAAAGAAGAAGAATCGTTGATAATTTCTCCTCACCCTGATAGTTTATTCCCTTCATTTTTTTCGGTGAGCGCAAAAGAAAACACCGTTCGTTGATGACTCGCCAAAGAAAATAAAAGAAGAATCGTAAAAAGAAAAGCCAATTATACTGTACAACATTGGTCATCAATCATCAGAAAATGCGATCAAACGACCCGACGACGTTGTGGAAGGCAGCTCCTCTTCCAGCTGCCGGTTGATCCGCTGGAGAGTAGCGTTGGTCCATCACGCGCACACGCAACCAACCAAAGCCATCCCTCGATCGCAGCCGTCCGGCCCAATCACCGCGCCAATATTCTATTCGCGCGCCGCGATTTGGCCTCCCCTGCTCCCCCATATGAACCCACCCCCCCTCAAACCCATGAGCATCCATCCACGCCACACCACACACAGCCCGCCGCGGGCTACCATGCGCACACAGACGGCAATGGCGACCACCCTCCTCTTCCTCGCGCTGCTCCTCGTCCCGCACCTCGCCGCGGCCACGCCCGGCCACCAGCGCCGGCTGCTCCAGAGCCACGGCGCCGACGACGGCAGCGACGTCTTCGTCGACCCGTCCTACGCCTTCGCCAACCCGCGCCTCCGCGACGCCTACGTCGCGCTGCAGGCCTGGAAGCGCGCCATCCTCTCCGACCCGCGCAACCTCACCGCCTCCTGGTCCGGCCCCGACGTCTGCTCCTACTACGGCGTCTTCTGCGCGCCGTCCCAGGCGGACCACTACCTCACCGTCGTCGCCGCCGTCGACCTCAACCACGCCGACCTCGCCGGCCACCTACCGGAGGCGCTCGGTAGGCTCGTCGACCTCTCCGTCTTCCACGTCAACTCCAACCGCTTCTGCGGCCTCGTGCCGGCCTCCTTCCACGCCATGCACCTCCTCCACGAGCTCGACCTCAGCAACAACCGCCTCGTCGGCGCCTTCCCCGACGTCGTGCTCCACCTGCCCAGCCTCAGGTACCTCGACCTCCGCTACAACGAGTTCGAGGGCCCCGTGCCCAAAGAGCTCTTCGACCTCCCGCTCGACGCCATCTTCATCAACTCCAACCGCTTCCGCTTCCAGATCCCCGACAACGTCGGCAACTCGCCGGCCTCCGTCCTCGTGCTCGCCAACAACGACTTCGGCGGCTGCCTCCCGGCCTCCGTCGCCAACATGTCCGGCACGCTCAACGAGATCATACTCATGAACACCGGGCTCAAGTCCTGCGTCCCCCCGGAGCTCGGCATGCTCACCGCCCTCACCGTGCTCGACGTCAGCCACAACCAGCTCATGGGCGCCATCCCCGCCGAGCTCGCCAACCTCCACAGCATCGAGCAGCTCGACCTTGGTCACAACCGCCTCAGTGGCGACGTGCCGGAAGGCATCTGCCACCTGCCGCATCTCCAGAACTTCACCTACTCCTACAACTACATCACCGGCGAGCCGCCGGTGTGCATGCACGTCAAGGCATTGGACGATCGCCGGAACTGCATCCCGAACCGCCCTGACCAGAGGTCAACCGAGCAGTGCCAATTCTTCAACAGCAACCATGTCAACTGCGACGCCTTTAGGTGCAAGAAGTTCGTGTTGCCGTCGCCGCCACCTCCTCCGCCTTCACCACCGCCACCAACCCCATCTCCTCCGCCACCTTCACCTTCACCACCGCCGCCGTCGCCTCCTCCACCAACCCCGTCTCCTCCGCCACCTTCACCACCGCCGCCGTCGCCTCCTCCACCAACCACGTCTCCTCCACCACCTTCACCTCCACCCCCGTCTCCATCACCCCCACCTCCGTACTACGAGGTCTCACCTGAGGAACGGTACCTTTCGCCGCCACCTCCAGCGTACCAAGAGCCGACAACGCCTCCCCACTACGAGGTGCCAGCTCCCTACTACGAGGTGTCACCGGAGGACCGGTACCACTCACCGCCACCCCCGGCTTACCAAGAGTCTCCACCTCCGCCCTACTACGAGGTGTCACCGGAGGACCGGTACCTGTCGCCGCCACCGCCAGAGTACGAAGAGCCGACAACACCGCCCCACTACGACCTACCAGCGCCGCCCAACTACGAGGTGTCACCGGAGGACCGGCACCTCTCGCCGCCACCACCGACGACGTGGAAGATGCCGGCGTACGACTACTCGTCGCCGCCTCCACCGGCTGCCGGGCAGCCATGAAGTTGATTCTTTTCGGGATTTTTTTCATACATTCTGATCATATACGAGTTTGCTGTGGTGAAACAATGCCGTTAATATCCTTGGTGTGTTCTTCTTCTTCTTCTTCATTATTCTCTCCTCCCATTAATTTGTTCTTGTTTTTCATTTGTGAATGAAATACTCCTATAGAAGATGGATTCGATAATGAGAAGTTTCATCATTCGATTCCCTGTGGATTCAACGAAATTGTCATCATCTTGCCGTTGCCAACAACTCGGCAACAACTAATCAATCACTTGACAGGAATAACAGCTAGGCAGAACAAGAATCTGAAGACTCCAAAATGAGTTTGAGCACGGCGGAGCCGTTGTACCATCTGAATAAGCTGCCAACGCATCACGTTCACGATGAGACGGTCGATTGGTGACGCGTTGCCTGGGAATGCGCACCTGCAGGTGGGCCCGCCCGACATGGGGAGCACTAGCTGGATGGGACTTTTTCCACGGCCAGCTCAAGGTCAAGCAATCCTTGACGGTTGACGCTCAGCCGCTCAGCCTCTCTCTCTGCAAAAGGAAAAAAATATGGCTCCTCAAAATGGATGCGCCTGTATAACTTAACCTTGGCTCTTGACTTTACCCACGTCTTGCGGGGACTCGCTAAACTATTGCATCCTGCGTCAACACCAACGTGCATACGACTACTCCATGGTACCACTAACAAGTTTTTTTCTCTCTTTTTTTTTTGACGGGGGTACCACTAACAAGTTGAATGTGTGCATTGCACGTAGGGAAACGGCTACGACTAGAGCAACTCCACCGGCCGACCCAAACGGACGGTAATTTCGTCCGCTTGGATCGGCCGCCCACCCTGCGTCCGTCCTCTTTTAGATTTAGATCGGTAGCGCGCCTAATACGCCGATCTATATGTGTCAGTGTGGCCGACTGGCCGTCCAATATTACATTGATTTGCATTCAAACATATTGTCAAATAACATAGTTCTACTGAATAAAAATATTATAGTTTTATAAGCCGAATACAAATACAAATGTTTCACATAATTTTGCAAACGAATAAAAGAAGATACATCTATTGGTTGCCAACATGAGCCCACATATACTCAACCAAATCATTTTGCAGCTTCACGTGGGTTTCTCAATCACGCATGTCTTCATGAAATTGGGTGAACTGTTTAAATGTTGCCGCTACTCCATGCTCAGGCACAACATTCTCACCTTGAAACTGAAACCCTTGATCGTACAGACGTTCCGGGCGCTCGTCTTCTACGATCATATTGTGCATGATCACACAAGCAGTCATCACCTCCCACGGTTTCTGCGTGCTCCAGGTATTAGCAGGATACCGAATGATGCCCCATCGAGATTGCAAAAACACCAAAGGCACGCTTGACATCCTTCCTGGCACTCTCTTGCTCTTGGGAAAATCTTTTCCTCTTCTCTCCGACAAGGTTGGGTATTGTCTTGACAATAGTGGTCCACTGAGGATAGATACCGTCACCCAGGTAGTATCTTTTGTCGTAGTTGTGTCCGTTGACAGTAAAGTTCACCGGTGGGCTGTTGCCCTCGGCAAGCCTAGCAAACATCGGCGAGCGCTGAAGCACGTTGATATCATTGTGTGATCCAGCCATGCCAAAGAAAGAGTGCCAGATCCAGAGATCTTGAGAGGCCACGGCCTCTAATATGACAATGGCAAGCCACGACATGTCCATTATATGCCCTTGCCAAGCGTAAGGACAGTTCTTCCACTCCTAGTGCATGCGTCTATCTTGCCAAGCATCCTCGAAGCCCTTCTGGCATTCATCGCCAACAAACGGGCTGTATCTTCAACTGTCGGCTCTCTCAAGTACTCAGGGCCAAACACAGCAATAACAACCTTGTAGAACTTATACAAGGACTCTAGGCATGTAGACTCACTCATACGGACGTACTCGTCAATGAGATCACCGGGCACTCCGTATGCAAGCATTCGGATGGCGGCAGTGCATTTCTGATAAGAGGAAAAACTGATCTTGACGACGGCATCCTCTTTGCACTCGAAATAGTCATCATAGCCGACCACCCCCTCTCTAATACGGTTGAAAAGATGCCTATTCATATGGAAACGGCGGCGGAATTTTTTATGTTTGAACAACGAGTTTGTTGTGTCAAAGTAGTCCTTCCAAAGAAGGAAATGCCCGCTCTCTCGGTTGCGATTCAACACCGGAAGGTGGCCCGGAATGGAGCCACGGAACAACGGCCGCTGGCTGTTGAGGTGGTGATGGACCAACACGGCAGCCAATATCTCCTCCTCGTCGTCGGACGACGAATCGTCGGAGTCGCAAAGGAAATTGTGGAAAAAGAACTCGTCGGCGGAGTCCATTTTTGAAGCTTGGCAAACTGTCGAACGGCTTGCGGGCGTCGAAGAAGGAGACGGCCGGCGAGGGGAGTCGCGGCACGCATGGACCAGCTAGCTGCCCTGCCGGCGTCCGACGAGCGTGCCGGTGAGGATCTGGACGGGGTGGCATCTTGGTCACGGGGTGGCTGTGCGGTTGGGGGAGCGGCGGTGGGAAGCAGTTTGCTCCCCGGCGGCAAGACGGCGGTGGCGGGCGACGGTGGGAGTGAGCGGCGTTGCTGGGCGGATGTGGAGGCGGCGGCAGCTGGCAGAGTTGCCGGCAAAAAAGGGCGGCGGCGTCGGTGACGAAGGAGGCGGGCGAGGGTTGCTATTGGCTGGGGGTGAGGGGGGAGGCCAATGAGCCACCGACCAGCCGGCCCGGGGAGAGGAGAAGGCGAGCGTGTGTGCATCCGTCGCGTGTCCGTGCCGACGTAAATCCAACTCAAAAATGGGCCGGGAATGGGTCGCCCGCGGACGAAAAGCGGACGCGCGTCCGTTTGGGTCGGCGCGTTGGGCCGACTTTCGTGACCGCGCCGACCCAAACGGACGGCGGCGGACGAAATGGGTCGCCCCATTGGAATTTCTCTTACCCCCAAACCGCCCGTATTCGTCAGGACACGGCTGTCCCCAACACCGACTCCAATCAGTCCGGGGGGGGGGGGGTAGGGTGGGGGGCATTGCGGGAGTCTAGACACGACTCACGTAGGACTCGAACACCCCCGACTCACCTAGAACTGAGGCCTAGACTTGATGGCTCTCCTCTCCACCTTCCCCGCGCCCCCCTCTCCTCCTCCCCCCCCCCCCCGTGCTTCCCCGCTCCTTGCTGGTCGTTCTTTGTCGTCCTCCTCTTCCCCCGTGCTGCCCTCTGCACCCTGCTCCTCCCTTCCCTCTCCCTCGTTGCCGACGCGGGTCCCGAGGTCCCCGGCGCCGTCGCTTGGCTCTCGTTTCTGGGCTCTGGACGTTGATGGTGTTGACTCTTCTGACGAGGAGGATGCGCCGTCGCCGGTGTCCCCCTGCTGGTGGTGGCGTCCAAGGGCGCGTCCCGCCCTCACAAGTTTGCGCCTGGGGGCCGGGGTCGGCCGGTGGCACTGCCAGCGGACGCTTGCTGGATTCACGTCTCTCACCATCGTTGGAAATCTGGTAAGATCCCCTTCCCCTCTCCGGCCTCTAGCATCCTGGTGAAGGAAATATGCCCTAGAGGCAATAATAAAGTTATTATTTATTTCCTTATATCATGATAAATGTTTATTATTCATGCTAGAATTGTATTAACCGGAAACATAATACATGTGTGAATACATAGACAAACAAAGTGTCACTAGTATGCCTCTACTTTACTAGCTCGTTAAATCGAAGATGGTTATGTTTCCTAACCATAGACATGAGTTGTCATTTGATTAACGGGATCACATCATTAGGAGAATGATGTGATTGACTTGACCCATTCCGTTAGCTTAGCACTTGATCGTTTAGTATGTTGCTTATGCTTTCTTCATGACTTATACAAAGTTCCTGCAACTATGAGATTATGCAACTTCCGTTTACGGAGGAACACTTTGTGTGCTACCAAACGTCACAACGTAATCGGGTGATTATAAAGGTACTCTGGTGTCTCCAAAAGTATATGTTGAGTTGGCATAAATCGAGATTAGGTTTTGTCACTCCGATTGTCGGAGAGGTATCTCTGGGCCTTCTCGGTAATACTCATCACCTAAGCCTTGCAAGCATTATAACTAATGAGTTAGTTATGAAATGATGTATTACGAGCGAGTAAAGAGACTTGCGGTAACGAGATTGAACTAGGTATTGGATACCGACGATCAAATCTCGGGCAAGTAACATACCAATGACAAAGGAACAACGTATGTTGTTATGCGGTTTGACCGATAAAGATCTTCGTAGAATATGTAGGAACCAATATGAGCGCCCAGGTTCCGCTATTGGTGATTGACCGAGAACAGTTCTAGGTCATGTCTACATAGTTCTCGAACCCGTAGGGTCCGCACGCTTAACGTTACGATGACAGTTTATTATGAGTTTATAAGTTTTGATGTACGAAGTTTGTTGGTGTCCCGGATGTGATCACGGACATGACGAGGAGTCTCGAAATGGTCGAGACATAAAGATCGATATATTGGAAGCCTATGTTTGGACTTGGAAGGTTCGGATGAAAACGGATTTCTGGAACAGGGGGTTACGGAACCCTCCGGGGTCAATGGGCCTTGATGGGCCATAAGGGAGAAGAGGAGGGCGGCTAGGGCAGGCCGCACCCCCCCCCCTAGTCCGAATAGGACAAGGAGAGGGCGGCGCCCCTTCCTCTTCCCCCCCCAAGTCCTAATCCAACTAGGAAGGGGGGAGTCCTACTCCGGTGGGAGTAGGACTCCTCGGCGCGCCTCCCTAGGGCGGCCGCACCCCTTGCTCCTTTATATCTGAGGCAGGGGCACCCCATGACACACAAGTTGATCTACGGATCGTTCCTTAGCCGTGTGCGGTGCCCCCTCCACCATATTCCACTTGGTCATATCGTCGCGGAGCTTAGGCGAAGCCTGCGCCGATGAAGTCATATCGTCGCGGAGCTTAAGCGAAGCCCTGCGTCGGTGGAGCATCATCATCGTCACCACGCCGTCGTCTTGTGGAACTCATCCCGACGCTTTCTGGATCGGAGCCGGGGATCGTCATCGAGCTGAGCGTGTCTTGAACTTCGGAGGTGCCATGCGTTTGGTACTTGGATCGGTCGGATCGTGAAGGCGTCGACTACATCAACAGCGTTGTTATAACGCTTCCGCTTCGGTCTCACGAGGGTACGTGGACATACACTCTCCCTCTCGTTGCTATGCCATCACCATGATCTTGCGTGTGCGTAGGAATTTTTTGAAATTACTCGTTCCCCAGCGGTGGCATCCGAGCCTGGTTTTATGCGTTGATGTCATATGCACGAGTAGAACACAAGTGAGTTGTGGGCGATATAAGTCATCTGCTTACCAGCATGTCATTCTTTGGTTCGGCGGTATTGTGAGATGAAGCGGCCGGACCGACATTACCAGACGCTTACGCGAGACTGGTTTCACCGCTTGAGCACTTGTTGCTTAAAGGTGACCGCGGGTGTCTGTTTCTCTCACTTTAGTTGAACCGAGTGTGGCTCGCCGGTCCTTGCGAAGGTTAAAACATCACCAACTTGACAAACTATCGTTGTGGTTTTGATGCGTAGGTAAAACGGTTCTTGCTCAGCCCATAGCAGCCACGTAAAACTTGCAACAACAAAGTAGAGGACGTCTAACTTGTTTTTGCAGGGCATGTTGTGATGTGATATGGTCAAGACGTGATGCTATATTTTATTGTATGAGATGATCATGTTTTGTAACCGAAGTTATCGGCAACTGGCAAGAGCCATATGATTGTCGCTTTATTGTATGAAATGCAAAAGCCATGTAATTGCTTTACTTTATCACTAAACAGTAGCGATAG
This sequence comes from Aegilops longissima, assembly GCA_021605205.1. Taxonomy (NCBI): domain Eukaryota; kingdom Viridiplantae; phylum Streptophyta; class Magnoliopsida; order Poales; family Poaceae; genus Aegilops; species Aegilops longissima. The sequence goes on along the minus strand of CM038678.1, from coordinate 384,330,803 downwards.
TCGTAGAAGCAATAGTTGGCGAGGCGACAACGATGCTACGATGGAGATCAAGGTGTCGCGCCGGTGACAATGGTGGTCATGACGGTGCTTGAGATGGAGATCACAAGCACAAGATGATGATGGCCATATCATATCACTTATATTGATTGCATGTGATGTTTATCCTTTATGCATCTTATCTTGCTTTGATTGACGGTAGCATTATAAGATGATCTCTCACTAAAATTATCAAGAAGTGTTCTCCACAGTATGCACCGTTGCTAAAAGTTCGTAGTACCCGGACACCACGTGATGATCGGGTGTGATAAGTTCTCGTCCATCTACAACGGGTGCAAGCCAGTTTTGCACACGCAGAATACTCGAGTTAAACTTGACGAGCCTAGCATATGCAGATATGGCCTCGAACACGGAGACCGAAAGGTCGGCGTGAATCATATAGTAGATATGATCAACATAGTGATGTTCACCATTGAAAACTACTCCATCTCACGTGATGATCGGTTATGGTTTAGTTGATTTGGATCACGTAATCACTTAGATGACTAGAGAGATGTCATCTAAGTGGGAGTTTTTAATATGATTAATTGAACTTAAATTTATCATGAACTTAGTACCGATAGTATTTTTCTTGTCTATGTTTCTTGTAGATAGATGGCTCGTCTTTGTTGTTCCGTTGAATTTTAATGCGTTCCTTGAGAAAGCAAAGTTGAAAGATGATGGTAGCAATTACGGACTGGGTCCGTAACGAGGATTATCCTCATTGCTGCACGGAAGAATTACGTCTGGAAGCACCGCTGGGTGCCGAACTCTTCGCAGAACAACGCCGAAGTTGTGAATGTCTGCGAGCAAAGTGATGACTACTCTATAGTTCGAGGTGCCATGCTTTACGGCTTAGAACCGGGTCTTCAACGGCGTTTTGAGCGTCATGGAGCATATGAGATGTTCCAAGAGTTGAAGTTAATATTTCAAGCAAATGCCCGGATTGAGAGATATGAAGTCTCCAATAAGTTCTATAGCTGCAAGATGGAGGAGAATAGTTCTGTCAGTGAGCACATACTCAAAATGTCCAGGTATAATAATCACTTAATTCAGCTGGGAGTTAATCTTCGGATGATAGTGTCATTGACAGAATTCTCCAATCACTGCCACCAAGCTACAAGAGCTTCGTGATGAACTATAATATGCAAGGGATGACTAAGACAATTCCTGAGCTCTTCGCAATGCTAAAAGCCGCGGAGGTAGAAATCAAGAAAGAGCATCAAGTGTTGATGGTCAACAAGACCACTAGTTTCAAGAAAAAGGGCAAAGGGAAGAAGAAGGGAAACTTCAAAAAGAACAACAAGAAAGTTGCTGCTCAAGAGAAGAAACCCAAGTCTGGACCTAAGCCGAAATCGAGTGTTTTTACTTTGCAAGCAGATCGACACCTTTGGAAGCGGAACTGCCCCAAGTATTTGGCGGATAAGAAGGATGGCAAGGTGAACAAAGGTATATGTGATATACATGTTATTGATGTGTACCTTACTAGAGCTCGTAGTAGCACTGGTATTTGATCTGGTTCTATTGCTAATATTTGCAACTCGAAGCAGGGACTACGGAATAAGCGAGCAGCGGCAAAGGATGAGGTGACGATGCGGCGTGGAAACGGTTCCAAAGTCAATGTGATCGCGATCGACACGCTACCTCTACATCTACCTTGAGGATTAGTTTTAGACCTAAATAATTGTTATTTGGTGCCGCGTTGAGCATGAACATTATATCTGGATCTTGTTTAATGCGAGGCGGTTATTCATTTAAATCATAGAATAATGGTTGTTCTATTTATATGAGTAATATCTTTTATGGTCATGCACCCTTGAAGAATGGTCTATTCTTGTTGAATCTCGACAGTAGTGATACACATATTCATAATGTCGAAGCCAAAAGATGCAGAGTTGATAATGATAGTGCAACTTATTTGTGGCACTTGCCGTTTAGGTCATATCGATGTAAAACACATGAAGAAACTCCATCTGAGATGGACTTTTGGAATCACTTGATTATGAATCACTTGGTACTTGCGAACCGTGCCTCATGGGCAAGATGACTAAAACACCGTTCTCGGTTGTATGGAGAGAGCAACAGATTTGTTGGAAATCATACATACAGATGTATGTGGTCCGATGAATGTTGAAGCTCGTGGCGGATATCGTTATTTTCTCACCTTCACAGATGATTTAAGCGAATATGGGTATATCTACTTGATGAAGCATAAATCTGAAACATTTGAAAAGTTCAAAGAATTTCAGAGTGAAGTTGAAAATCATCGTAACAAGAAAATAAAGTTTCTACGATCTGATCGTGGAGGAGAATATTTGAGTTCTGAGTTTGGTCTACATTTGAAGCAATGCGGAATAGTTTAGCAACTCACGCCACCGGAACACCACAGCGTAATGGTGTGTCGAGCGTCGTGTCGTACTTTACTAGATATGGTGCGATCTATGATGTCTATTTCCGATTTACCGCTATCGTTTTGGGGTTATGCTTTAGAGACGGCCGCATTCACATTAAATAGGACATCGACAAAATCCGTTGAGACGACACCTTATGAACTGTGGTTTGGCAAGAAACCAAAGTTGTCGTTTCTGAAAGTTTGGGGTTGCGATGCTTATGTGAAAAAGCTTCAACCTGATAAGCTTGAACCCAAATCGGAAAAATGTGTCTTCATAGGATACCCAAAGGAGACAATTGGGTATACCTTCTATCACAGATCCGAAGGCAAGACATTCGTTGCTAAGAATGGATCCTTTCTAGAGAAGGAGTTTCTCTCGAAAGAAGTGAGTGGGAGGAAAGTGGAACTTGATGAGGTAATAGTACCAGCTCCCTTATTGGAAAGTAGTTCATCACAGAAATCGGTTTCTGTGACACCTACACCAATTAGCGAGGAAGACAATGATAATGATCATGAAACTTCAGATCAAGTTGTCACGAACTTCAGTAGATCAACCAGAATAAAATCCGCACCGAGTGGTGCGGTAATCCTATTTTGGAAGTCATGCTACTAGATCATGGAGAACCTCGAACTATGAAGAAGCGATGGTGAGCCCAGATTCATAAAATGGCTTGAAGCCATGAAATCTGAGATGGGATCCATGTATGAGAACAAAGTATGGACTTTGGTTGACTTGCCCGATGATCGGCAAGCAATTGAGAATAAATGGATCTTTAAGAAGAAGACTAACGCTGATGGTAATGTAGCTGTCTATAAAGCTCGACTTGTTGCGAAAGGTTTTCGACAAGTTCAAGGGTTGACTACGATGAGACTTTCTCACCAGTAGCGATGCTTAAGTCTGTCCGAATCATGTTAGCAATTGCTGCATTTTATGATTATGAAATTTGGCAAATGGATGTAAAACTGCATTCTTGAATGGATTTCTAGAAGAAGAGTTGTATATGATGCAACCAGAAGGTTTTGTTGATCCAAAGGTGCTAACAAAGTGTGCAAGCTCCAGCGATCAATTTATGGTGCAGTGCAAGCCTCTCGGAGTTGGAATAAGCGCTTTGATAGTGTGATCAAAGCATATGGTTTTATCTGAGACTTTTGGAGAAGCTTTGTATTTACAAGAAAGTGAGTGGGAGCTCAGTAGCATTTCGATATTATATGTGGATGACATATTATTAATTGGAAATGATATAGAATTTCTGGATAGCATAAAGGATACTTGAATAAAAGTTTTTCAATGAAAGACCTCGGTGAAGCTGCTTACATATTGGGCATCAAGATCTATAGAGATAGATCAAGGCGCTTAATTGGACTTTCACAAAGCACATACCTTGATAAAGTTTTGAAAAAGTTCAAAATGGATCGAGCAAAGAAAGGATTTTTACCTGTGTTACAAGGTGTGAAATTGAGTCGACTCAATGCCCGACCACAATGAGAAGATAGAGAAAATGAAAAATGTTCCTATGCTTCAGCTATAGGCTCTATCATGTATGCAATGCTGTGTACCAGACTGACGTATGCTTAGCAATAAGCTTGGCAGGAAGGTACCAAAGTAATCCAGAGTGGATCATCGGACAGCGGTCAAGAACATCTGAAATACGAAAAAGGACTAAGGATATGTTTCTCGTATATGGAGGTGACAAAGAGCTAATCGTAAATGGTTACGTCGATGCAAGCTTTGACACTGATCCGGACGATTCTAAATCGCAAACCGGATCGTATTTTATTAAGCGGTGGAGCTGTCGGTTGGTGCAGTTCTAAACAAAGCGTCGTGGCGGGATCTACATGTGAAGCGGAGTACATAGCTGCTTGGAAGCAGCAAATGAAGGAGTCTGGATGAAAGAGTTCATTTCCGATCTAGGTGTCATACCTAGTGCATCGGGACCAATGAAGATCTTCTGTGACAATCTTGGTGCAATTGCCTTGGCAAAGGAATCCAGATTTCACAAGAGGACCAAGCATATCAAGAGGCGCTTCAATTCCATTCGGGACCAAGTCCAAGTGGGAGACATAGAGATTTGCAAAATACATACGGATCTGAATGTTGCGCACCGTTGACTAAGCCTCTTCCACGAGCAAAACATGATCAGCACCAAGACTCCATGGGTGTTAGAATCATTCTTGTGTAATCTAGATTATTGACTCTAGTGCAAGTGGGAGATGAAGGAAATATGCCCTAGAGGCAATAATAAAGTTATTATTTATTTCCTTATATCATGATAAATGTTTATTATTCATGCTAGAATTGTATTAACCGAAACATAATACATGTGTGAATACATAGACAAACAAAGTGTCACTAGTATGCCTCTACTTTACTAGCTCGTTAAATCAAAGATGGTTATGTTTCCTAACCATAGACATGAGTTGTCATTTGATTAACGGGATCACATCATTAGGAGAATGATGTGATTGACTTGACCCATTCCGTTAGCTTAGCACTTGATCGTTTAGTATGTTGCTTATGCTTTCTTCATGACTTATACAAAGTTCCTGCAACTATGAGATTATGCAACTCCGTTTACGGAGGAACACTTTGTGTGCTACCAAACGTCACAACGTGGCTGGGTGATTATAAAGGTACTCTCGGTGTCTCCAAAAGTATATGTTGAGTTGGCATAAATCGAGATTAGGTTTTGTCACTCCGATTGTCGGAGAGGTATCTCTGGGCCTTCTCGGTAATACTCATCACCTAAGCCTTGCAAGCATTATAACTAATGAGTTAGTTATGAAATGATGTATTACTGAGCGAGTAAAGAGACTTGCGGTAACGAGATTGAACTAGGTATTGGATACCGACGATCAAATCTCGGGCAAGTAACATACCAATGACAAAGGAACAACGTATGTTGTTATGCGGTTTGACCGATAAAGATCTTCGTAGAATATGTAGGAACCAATATGAGCATCCGGTTCCGCTATTGTTGATTGACCGAGAATAGTTCTAGGTCATGTCTACATAGTTCTCGAACCCGTAGGGTCCGCACGCTTAACGTTACGATGACAGTTTATTATGAGTTTATAAGTTTTGATGTACGAAGTTTGTTCGAGTCCGGATGTGATCACGGACATGACGAGGAGTCTCGAAATGGTCGAGACATAAAGATCGATATATTGGAAGCCTATGTTTGGACTTGGAAGGTTCGGATGAAAACGGATTTTACCGAACACCGGGGTTACGGAACCCTCCCGGGGTCAATGGGCCTTGATGGGCCATAAGGGAGAAGAGGAGGGCGGCTAGGGCAGGCCGCGCCCCCCCTCCCCTCTAGTCCGAATAGGACAAGGAGAGGGGGGGCGGCGCCCCCCTTCCTCTTCCCCTTCCCCCAAGTCCTAATCCAACTAGGAAAGGGAGGGGGGGAGTCCTACTCCCGGTGGGAGTAGGACTCCTCCGGCGCGCCTCCCCTAGGGCCGGCCGCACCCCTTGCTCCTTTATATCTGAGGCGGGGGGCACCCCATGACACACAAGTTGATCTACGGATCGTTCCTTAGCCGTGTCGGTGCCCCCTCCACCATATTCCACTTGGTCATATCGTCGCGGAGCTTAGGCGAAGCCTGCGCGATGAAGTCATATCGTCGCGGAGCTTAGGCGAAGCCCTGCGTCGGTGGAGCATCATCATCGTCCTGCGCCGTCGTCTTGTGGAACTCATCCCCGACGCTTTCTTTGGATCGGGCCCGGGATCGTCATCGAGCTGAGCGTGTGCTAAACTTCGGAGGTGCCGTGCGTTCGGTACTTGGATCGGTCGGATCGTGAAGGCGTCGACTACATCAACAGCGTTGTTATAACGCTTCGCTTACGGTCTCACGAGTGCGTGGACATACACTCTCCCTCTCGTTGCTATGCCATCACCATGATCTTGCGTGTGCGTAGGAAATGTTTTGAAACTACTACGTTCCCCAACACCTGGGTGCGGTGCCGGCCATGGGATGGTCGATGGCCGGTGGCGCCTACTCTCCTGGCTCGTGTGCCTCGCTGTCTCCCCCCGCTTTTGGCTCTGGGCCGCCGTCACCGGTGATCTTGCGCTCACCGGGGATCACGGCGGCGACAGTGGCGCGAACCCTAGATCTGGCCCTCCCCATGGTGGCTAGTGGGCCACGTGGGGCCCCGGTCCCTTGGCTTCCTGGGCCGCACGAGTTTGGGTGGACCACACCCCCTTCTCTGTCTTCTGTGGACGCGTTCCCCCTCTCCCCCGCGTGGGCCCTGGGCTGTTGTATGTGGCCCCCGCTCCCCCCTCCTCCCTCTCAGCCCAGGTGGCCTGCTCGGACCAGGCGGGGCTGGACCGGACGGGCTATTTATGGGTGCCCCGTGGCTCCATCCCTCCCCTTCTAGGGTTTCCAGCCTCTGCCGCGGATCTGTGTAGACACAGAGCTCCTATCCGCCGTCTCATCAGATCCACTCCACCCCCTCCTCTTGTCCTTTCCTTCGCGAAGCCTTGTCCGGTAGCAAGCGCCGACGCGAGGAGTCGCCGGGCTCAGGCATCGATCTGGATCTTGAAGCCTCCTTGCGCTCCAATTTGGAGGCCGAGCAGACAGTCTGTGAGCAGGTGGCTCGTGATTGAGAGGCTTGGGCGGCTGGTCCGGAGTGGCTCCAGCATGCGGAGCGCGCGCAGCCTGGATCTGGCCTTCTGGGCTCCGGATCTGGGTCGGCGGGGCCTCTAGCGCGGATCCTTGGGATTTGGCGGCGGCGGGCGGTGTTAGCGGCTCCTCCTTGTCAGGGCCGCGCCCGGCCCTTGCTCCGGGTCAGGGCTCGGCGGCTCCGCTTCGGCAGCCTCCTCGTCCCTCTGCTGCTAGGGCCGGCTCCCGTCCACCCCCGCATGTCTTTTCTGGTCCTGCTCGTCGTCTTCCTAGCCCTTCCCTTGGATCTTCTTCGACAGGGTTGGGGGACGACATCCATCCCCCTCCCCCACCCCCACATCCTCGTCAAGGTGCAAACGATCCGAGCAATCCTTCCGCTCTCACATGCTTCACATGTCACCAGCCTGGTCACTTCCAGTCAACATGCTCCAACCCTCCTTTTTTCTTGATCTGCCGATCTGAAAGCCACCTTATTGTGAACTGTCAAAATCGCTTGAAGCCCCCGACTTTCGTTCACTTTGGGACGAGACTCCCTGGCTGTTCTTTATTTGCGCTGGATAGCGATCTCCCTCTGGTGGTGGCGGCCCCATCTCTCTCCAATGCTGCTATAGTGACGGCCCAGGCAGAAGATCTCTCCCCAAACTTTGTTGGAAGGGATGCAGATTTGGGATGAGGATGGTTGGGAGTGGCAAGTGAACCAGATTTTGGATTATATAGTTTGTGGTCATCTTCCCCTCTAAAGACTGTCTGCGTATGATTGCCTCTTGCACCAGTTTCACTCTTCCTCTCAACCAGTTGGTGGTGTCAGTCAAAGCTGCGACTTGTGGTGTCAAAGCGATGGGACCGCTCTCGCAGGTCCGGGTGTTAGTGGATGATGTCCCGGCTGGTCTTGGTTCGATCCCTTTTCTGAAGGCTTTTGGTGTCTTAATCGGGAAACCTGTGGAGGTGTATGTTGAGTCTCTGGATAAGATTGGCCCGGTTCGGCTCAAGGTCTGGTGCGTGGATCATGTTTGTGTTCGTGTTGCTATTGATGTCCTCCCTTCATCCGACGGTGTGAAGCTGCGGGTTAGGGTGGAGGGGGCTAAGGCGTTCCAGGCCCCCCACCTCCTCCTCCTTCCAACCCTGAGAATGCAGACAAGAATGACAAGAATGGCGGTGGCTATGTTGGTGGGCATAATCCTATTGGGGGCTCTGATCCGCGCTTCACTTAATCTAAATGGGATGGGCTTGATGAATCTGAGCGTGAGCTGTTTAAGTCCAACGCTCCCCTGGATAAGGCTCCAAAAGAGGCGAGGGCGTGCTTAGTCAGGAAGCTAGGGCCATGAATAAGGGTGTTTAAAACGAGAAGGTTGTCACGGCCACGGGCACTCCCATCTCGGGGATCTGCTCCAATCTTCCTACCCGCGCGCTATCCCCCACCCACTCTGGCATTGAAGACCTGCCTCCTTATCCTCTCCGGTCAGCTGATCTTCCTCAGTCTAAACAAAATAAGAAATCTTCGGTGCGGAAATTCTCAGCCAAAAGCAGGGCCTCTTCGGGCTTCAAGCAGTCGATGACGGGCATTTGCCGTCGTCTGGACAAGGACCTGGGGTCGGCGTCGCATTCTGGCCCTGCCTCGGCTTCTCCTGCAGTGTGGTCTCCTTAGATCAGGTCTCCTGCTTCCACGACCCGTAAGGGGCGGGGGGTTCGGGATTGCCAATGGTCGAAGAAGGCGTTGCTTCATTGACAACCTCCTCATTAATGGTGTCCGTTCTTTAGACCAATCTCTCATTCTTTCTCATGTGGTTGAGTTTTTCTCGTCTCTGCTGGGGGCCAAACCGGAAAGTGGTTTTACTATCTCCCCTCCCTTTGGGATAACATTAATAAGGTTTATGGTGATGAAAATGAGGCCTTAATGATCCCTCTATCTGATAATGAGATTTGGGATGTCATTAATTCGGCCAATCCCAATGCTGCTTCGGGTCCTGATGGGTTCTCTATTCCTTTCTTCAAGAAATTTTGGCCGCAGTTGAGGCGGTTGGTGTGCCAGATCATTCAGGGGTTTTGTCTGGGGACTATTGACATTTCTCGCTTGAATTATGCTGTGATTACCCTAATCCCAAAAGTTAAAGGCACTGAGCTGATTTCTCAGTTCAAACCTATTGCTCTGATCAACAATTTTGTGAAGTTCCTGGCAAAAGGCTTTGCGACCCGTCTTACTGAAGGAAATATGCCCTAGAGGCAATAATAAAGTTGTTATTTATATTTCCTTATATCATGATAAATGTTTATTATTCATGCTAGAATTGTATTAACAGGAAACTTAGTACATGTGTGGATACATAGACAAACAGAGTGTCACTAGTATGCCTCTACTTGACTAGCTCGTTGAATCAAAGATGGTTAAGTTTCCTAGCCATAGACATGAGTCGTCATTTTATTAACGGGATCACATCATTAGAGAATGATGTGATTGACTTGACCCATTCCGTTAGCTTAGCATTTGATCGTTTAGTATATTGCTATTGCTTTCTTCATGACTTATACATGTTCCTATGACTATGAGATTATGCAACTCCCGAATACCGGAGGAACACTTTGTGTGCTACCAAACGTCACAACGTAACTAGGTGATCATAAAGGTGCTCTACAGGTGTCTCCGATGGTACTTGTTGAGTTGGCATAGATCAAGATTAGGATTTGTCATCCGATTGTCAGAGAGGTATCTCTGGGCCCTCTCGGTAATTCACATCACTATAAGCCTTGCAAGCAATGCAACTAATGAGTTAGTTGCGGGATGATGTATTACGGAACCAGTAAAGAGACTTGCGGGTAACGAAATTGAACTAGGTATTGAGATACCGACGATCGAATCTTGGGCAAGTAACATACCGATGACAAAGGGAATAACATATGTTGTTATGCGGTTGGACCGATAAAGATCTTCGTAGAATATGTAGGAACCAATATGAGCATCTAGGTACCGCTATTGATTATTGACCGAAGACGTGTCTCGGTCATGTCTACATAGCTCTCGAACCCGTAGGGTCCGCACGCTTAACGTTTGGTGACGATCGGTAATATGAGTTTATGTGTTTTGATGAACCGGAGGTATTTCGGAGTCCCGGATATGATCACGGACATGACGAGGAGTCTCGTAATGGTCGAGACATAATGATCGATATATTGGATGACTATGTTTGGACTTCGGAAGGGTTCCGGGTAAGTTCGGACAAATACTGGAGTGCCGGGGGGTTACCGGAACCCCCCGGGGAGTATAATGGGCCTCATGGGCCTTGGAGAAGAAGTTGAGGGGCGGCCAGGGCAGGCCGCGCCCCCCTCCCCCTCTAGTCCGAATTGGACAAGGAAGGGGGGGGGGCGCCCTTTTTCCTTCCCCCCCTCTCCTCCTTCCTTCCCTCCTACTCCTACTCTTGGAACGGGTGGAATCCTACTCCCGGTGGGATTAGAACTACCTTTGGGGCGCGCCTAGGAGACCGGCCCCCTCCCCCTCCTCCACTCCTTTATATACCGGGGAGGGGGGCACCCCATAGACACACAAGTTGATCATTGATCTCTTAGCCGTGTGCGGTGCCCCCCTCCACCATAATCCACCTCGGTCATATCGTCCTAGTGCTTAGGCGAAGCCCTGCGCCGGTAGCTTCATCATCACCGTCATCACGCTGTCGTGTTGACGAAGCTCTTCCTCGAAGCTCTACTGGATCGTGAGTTCGTGGGACGTCGTTGAGCAGAACGTGTGTAGATCGCGGAGGTGCCGTACGTTAGGTACTAGGATCGGTCGATCATGATGACGTACAACTACATCAACCACGTTGTCATAACGCTTCCGCTTACGGTCTACGAGGGTACGTGGACGACACTCTCCCTTCTCGTTGCTATGCATCACCATGATCTTGCGTGTGCGTAGGATTTTTTTGAAATTACTATGTTCCCCAACAGTGGCATCCGAGCCAGGTTTATGCGTAGATGTTATATGCACGAGTAGAACACAAGTGAGTTGTGGGCGATACAAGTCTTCCTGCTTACCAGCATGTCATACTTTGATTCGGCGGTATTGTTGGATGAAGCGGCCTGGACCGACATTACGCATACTCTTACGCGAGATTGGTTCTACAGACGTGCTTCGCACACAGGTGGCTGGCGGGTGTCAGTTTCTCCAACTTTAGTTGAATCGAGTGTGGCTACGCCCAGTCCTTGTGAAGGTTAAAACAACACATACTTGACGAAATATCGTTGTGGTTTTGATGCGTAGGTTAGAACGGTTCTTGCTCAGCCCATAGCAGCCACGTAAAACTTGCAACAACAAAGTAGAGGACGTCTAACTTGTTTTTGCAGGGCATGCCGTGATGTGATATGGTCAAGACATGATGCTAAATTTTATTGTATGAGATGATCATGTTTTGTAACAGAGTTATCGGCAACTGGCAGGAGCCATATGGTTGTCGCTTTATTGTATGAAATGCAATCGCCATGTAATTGCTTTACTTTATCACTAAGCGGTAGCGATAGTCGTAGAAGCAATAGTTGGCGAGAAGACAACGATGCTACGATGGAGATCAAGGTCTCGCGCCGGTGACGATGGTGATCATGACGGTGCTTTGGAGATGGATATCAAAGGCACAAGATGATGATGGCCATATCATATCACTTATATTGATTGCATGTGATGTTTATACTTTATGCATCTTATTTTTCTTAGACGGCGGTAGCACTATAAGATGATCTCTCACTAAATTTCAAGGTATAAGTGTTCTCCCTGAGTATGCACCATTGCGATAGTTCTTCGTGCTGAGACACCACGTGATGACCGGGTGTGATAAGCTCTACGTTCACATACAACGGGTGCAAGCCAGTTTTGCACATGCAGAATACTCGGGTGAAACTTGATGAGCCTAGCATATGCAGATATGGCCTCGGAACACTGGAGACCGAAAGGTCGAATGTGAATCATATAGTAGATATGATCAACATAGTGATGTTCACCAGTGAAAACTACTCCATCTCACGTGATGATCGGCCATGGTTTAGTTGATATGGATCACGTGATCACTTATATGATTAGAGGGATGTCTATCTAAGTGGGAGTTCTTAAGTAATATGATTAATGGAACTTTAATTTATCATGAACTTAGTCTTGGTAGTATTAGCATATCTATGTTGTAGATCAATAGCTCGCGTTTAGCTCCCCTGTTTTATTTTTTTGATATGTTCCTAGAGAAAACTAAGTTGAAAGATGTTAGTAGCAATGTTGTGGATTGGATCTGTTATCTGAGGATTATCCTCATTGCTGCACAGAAGAATTATGTCCTTGATGCACCGCTAGGTGATAGACCGATTGCAGGAGCAGATGCAGACGTTATGAACGTTTGGCAAGCTCGATATAATGACTACTTGATAGTTTAGTGCACCATGCTTTATGGCTTAGAATCGGGGCTTCAAAGACGTTTTTTGAAACGCCACGGAGCATATGAGATGTTCCAAGAGTTGAAATTAGTATTTCAGACTCATGCCCATGTCGAAAGGTATGAGACCTTTGACAAGTATTTGCCTATAAGATGGAGGAGAATAGCTCAGCTAGTGAGCATGTGCTCAGAATGTCTGAGTACTACAATCACTTGAGTCAAGTGGGAGTTAATTTTCCAGATAATATAGTGATTGACAGAGTTCTCTAGTTACTAGAACTTCGTGATGAACTATAATATGCAAGGGATAACGGAAACGATTCCCAAGCTCGTCGTGATGCTGAAATCAACGAAGGTAGAAATCAAGAAAAGCATCAAGAGTTGATGGTTGACAAGACCACTAGTTTTAAGAAAAGGGCAAAGGGAAGAAGGGGAACTTCAAAAGAACGGCAAGCAAGTTGCTGCTCCCGTGAAGAAACCCAAAGCTACACCCAAGCCTAAAACTGAGTGCTTCTACTGCAACGGAAATGGTCACTGGAAGTGGAACTGCCTTAGATACTTGGCGGATAAGAAGGATAGCAAAGTGAACAAAGGTATATTGGACATACATGTTATTGATGTGTACTTTACTAGTGTTTATAGCAACCCCTCGGCATTTGATACTGGTTCAGTTGCTAAGAGTACTAACTCGAAACGGGAGTTGCAGAATGAACAGAAACTAGTTAAGGGCGAGGTGATGATGTGTGTTGGAAGTAGTTCCAAGATTGATATGATCATCATCGCACACTCCCTATACTTTCGGGATTAGTGTTGAACCTAAATAAGTGTTATTTTGTGTTTGCGTTGAGCATGAATATGATTTGATCATGTTTATTACAATACGGTTATTCATTTAAGTTAGAGGATAATTGTTGTTCTGTTTACATGAATAAAACCTTCTATGGTCATACACCCAATGAAAATGGTTTGTTGGATCTCGATCGTAGTGATACACATATTCATAATATTGAAGCCAAAAGATGCAAAGTTAATAATGATAGTGCAACTTATTTGTGGCACTTGCCGTTTAGGTCATATTGGTGTAAAGCGCATGAAGAAACTCCATCTTGATGGGATTTTGGAATCACTTGATTATGAATCACTTGATGCTTGCAAACCATGCCTTATGGGCAAGATGACTAAGACTCCATTCTCCGGAACAATGGAGCGAGCAACTGACTTATTGGAAATAATACATACTGATGTATGCGATTCGATGAGTGTTGAGGCTCGTGGCGGGTATCGTTATTTTCTGACCTTCATAGATGATTTGAGAAGATATGGGTATATCTACTTGATGAAACATAATTCTGAGACATTTGAAAAGTTCATATAATTTCAGAGTGAAGTGGAAAATCATCGTAATAAGAAAATAAAGTTTCTATGATCTGATCGTGGAGGAGAATATTTGAGTTACAAGTTTGGTCTTCTTTTGAAACAATGCAGAATAGTTTTGCAACTCACGCCACCTGGAACACCACAGCGTAATGGTGTGTCCGAACATCGTAACGGTACTTTATTAGATATGGTGCAATCTATGATGTCTCTTACCAATTTACCACTATAGTTTTGGGGTTATACATTAGAGACAGCTGCATTCACGTTAAATAGGGCACCATCTAAATCCGTTGAGACGACACCATATGAACTGTGGTTTGGCAAGAAACTGAAGTTGTCGTTTCTTAAAGTTTGGGGCTGTGATGCTTATGTGAAAAAGCTTCAGCCTGATAAGCTCGAACCCAAATCGGAGAAATGTGTCTTCATAGGATACCCAAAGGAGACTGTTGGGTACACCTTCTACCATAGATCCGAAGGCAAGACATTCGTTGCTAAGAATGGATCCTTTCTAGAGAAGGAGTTTCTCTTGAAAGAAGTGAGTGGGAGGAAAGTAGAACTTGATGAGGTAACTGTACCTGCCCCCTTATTGGAAAGTAGTTCATCACAAAAATATGTTCCTGTGACTCCTACACCAATTAGTGATGAAGCTAATGATGATGATCATATAACTTCAGATCAAGTTACTTTCGAACCTCGTAGGTCAACCAGAGTAAGGTCCGCACCAGAGTGGTACGGTAATCCTGTTCTGGAGGTCATGTTACTTGACCCTGACGAACCTACGAACTATGAGGAAGCGATGATGAGCCCAGATTCCGCGAAATGGCTTGAGGCCATGAAATCTGAGATGAGATCCATGTATGAGAACAAAGTGTGGACTTTGGTTGACTTGCCCGATGATCGGCAAGCCATAGAAAATAAATGGATCTTCAAGAGGAATACGGACGCTAATTGTTGGTGTCAAAACCGGCGGATCTCGGGTAGGGGGTCCCGAACTGTGCGTCTAGGCGGATGGTAACAGGAGACAAGGGAGACGATGTTTACCCAGGTTCGGGCCCTCTTGATGGAGGTAAAACCCTACGTCCTGCTTGATTGATATTGATATTGTGGATGTTTACAAGAGTGGATCTACCACGAGATCAAGGAGGCTAAACCCTAGAAGCTAGCCTATGGTATGATTGTAAGGGTTGTTGTGATTGTTGTCCTCGGACTAAAGCCATCCGGTTTATATAGACATCGGAGAGGGCTAGGGTTACATAGAGTCGGTTACAATGGTAGGAGATCTACATATCCGTATCGCCAAGCTTGCCTTCCACGCCAAGGAAAGTCCCATCCGGACACGGGTGAAGTCTTCAATCTTGTATCTTCATAGTCTTGGAGTCCGTCGATGATGATAGTCCGGCAAATGATAGTTCAGTGATGATGGTTGTCCGGCTATCCGGACACCCCTAATCGAGGACTCCTCGGTGGCCCTCGAACCAGGCTTCAATGACGATAAGTCCGGCGTGTATATTGCTTGGCATTGCAAGGCGGGTTCCTCCTCCAAATGATAGAAGATTGGGAACAGCAGGATAGTGTCCGGCTCTGCAAAATAAATTCCACATTACATCGTAGAGAGAATAATAATATATACACAAGTTCAAACTGCTGACGTTTTCCGTGGCATGAGTCACACCACTACCAAGTCATTACTCGAATTGTTTTTTACTTTACCACCTCAGCGCATTTAGCGAAGCGGTTTCCTTGGCACGTCTTGTTGAAGCGGAGATCGTGTTTCCCTTAATCCGGGATTCTCATCAATACGGGCGTGGGTAACCCAACGCGTCATTGATGGTGGCGCTTGGGAGATAAGCGAGTTTTACCGGGCGGTGGGGGCGCGTAAGACTTCGCCCGCCCATATAAGGGATAAGGATTCACCTTCTCACCTCGCCTTCTTCCTCCTTTGCTTATCCATCTCCGCCTTTTCGAGCTCTAGCGCCCAAGTTCGCGAATCTCGTCTCAACCTTCTCCGACCATGTCCGGGCGGAGGTAAATGGTTGGCCTCCACCGTTAAGGAGGAGAAAATCGCCAAACTTCTGCGGCGCGGATACCTTTCAGCGACATCGCGCACCGGCTGCCCGACGAGGGCAGCTCATCCCCACCCCCAGCCCCATGAGAGGGTTGTCTTTCTTTCCCACTTCCTCCATGGATGGGCTTTCCACTTCCCCCTTTGTCCGGGGCTCATGTTCTACTACGGCCTGGATTTCCATGATCTGGCGCGAACTTCATCCTCAACATCTCGGCGTTTATCGTGCGTGTGCGAGGCCTTCCTCTGCATCCAGCCCCACTTGACTTGGCTCAAGACCTTCAATGTCAAGCGAAGGTAGTGAAGGGTATTCAAGCGGAGTGCGGAGGCGCTATGTTGGGCAAGATGCCCAACGTCCTTTTGTTGAAGGGGCCTTCGTGGAATCCGTCAAGGGTGGCAATCGGGTGGTTCTATATCACCGAGCAGCGCGACCCTAAATGGGCAGCGGCCCCGAGTTTAGATCTGGTATCCCCACGCAGCTCACCTCCTGGAAAGAGAAGGGCTTCTTTGTGGGGCAGTTTGAAGGAGGCCGGGACTCCAAACTGTATCAAGAAGCCGGTGAAGAAGCTTAGGCTGGTTAACGTGGTCCAAGTCATGCTCGTCACGGATTCTCCCATGCCAAGAGCGGGCATTCAATCTATGGGAGTTCGATCCGGAACAGCACCAGCGCTGAACAAGCTCTTGACACAATGTCTGAAGGCGCTGGAAGGTGCTGTTCAAAGGCGCGAAGCCCGCATCCATGCGATCAAGATCATGGTTTCGCTTCATGGCCTTGGTGACGAGGTAAGTGATTCTACCCCTTACGGGACACTTGTTTTCATAGTTTGACTCTATCGCGGTTTTAATTTCCCTTTTCCTTTGACAGACTGGATGAAGAAAGCGAAGCAGATTACTGTCCGACTCCTATGCCGAAAATCCGATGACGCCTTTCGTCTAGCGAGGCTGCTGGTTCCGCACCGCACGTGGTGCGGAGAAGAAAACCAAGAAGGAGGCCACGGTGCTCGGAAGAGTGCCCGTTTTCAGGTGTCCGGCGACTCGGGGCTGACTCCTCCCGAAAATGAGGAGGAGGAAGAGGACTCTCTCCGGAGGAGGAGAGAGGAAGAGGAAGGCTTCCCCAGCAGGGAGGCGGAGGGTCAAGAGGGAAGGACTATTCCCGGACAGCTCTGCCAACATCAACGTTGGCGAGGAAGAATAGCCTTCAAGGGCCAGGCCTCGGCGAGATCGTAAGTATCCGCATTCCTGAATGATTTATAATTTCTTTTCTGCGTCACATAGTGCCATTCTAATGCCGCATGCTGCTTGTAGTCCGCCGGTGATGATCTCCCGCTTCATCGAAGCGGGTCGTTGGCTTCGTCGGATGTAGACTCCATCCCGACCGCCTCCACCCCTCGCGACGCCGAAGGCGCCGAGGTGGGATCCCTAGAAGGACCCATCGGGGAGGCTCGGGCGCCACAAAGGCGCCCCCGGACTTTCGCGGACTCCTAGCAGAACCCGCAGATGGTTCCGAGTCCGGCAGCGGCCCTTCGATCGAAGGCAAGACCGTGGCGCCGGGCTTCCGTCCCAACCGGGGCGCCGGGCAATTTGTTGGGCGCTGCAGCGCTTCCATCGAGGAAGAACACCGCACTATTATGAGTGCGGTGATTGAAAGTGCAGCTTCGCCAAAGGCGGGCTGACCGAAGCTTGCAATAGCCTTCTATCGTGGCTTTGAGGTAAGAAGTTAAAATATGCAATGTAATACCGCATAGACGGTAGCCCCGATGCTCGGTTGGTGTTGGAAAGAAAAGCGGACCGAGGATCTTAAAAAATATCACGCAGGGTTGCTAAAAATTATGTCAATATGGGTTGCGGGCTGCGCTGCTGACCTCTGCCGCACTTACTGCGGAGGTCGGTGCGTTGAAGCAGAGCTCGGCGGTCGGGCAAGAGCTCGGCCGCCGAGAAGCAGCTCAAGACAAAGAAGGTGAGTAACACCACTTTGAATTTGTACCTTCTGTAAAAGGATTTAGGTTGCGAAAATAATAATAAAAGGATAACATGGGTGCTGCAGGGCCACGAGCGAGGTGGCAACCACGAAGGAGGCCGTGTCTGTGACGAACATAATGTGGCCACGGCAGGCAGAGCGAGAAAAGCAAGAGGCGCGGGTGGCGGTGGTTCAGCAAGAGCTCCGTGCTCTCATGGAAAAGCATGAGAGTTTGGGCGTGACTCAAAGACTTCGAGTCCGAGCTTGCCTCGGCTCTCGAAAGTGCCAAAACCGCCAAGGCCGAGGCCCATAAGTCCCTTCAGGAGGTTGAATTGATGAAGAAGATAGCGGCGGGTAAGGCATTTTTCATGCAAAGCAAGCATGTGAATGTAAATTACGTGTTACTTACCCGGATTCGGAGCTCTCCAGGGGCGTTTGCAGATCTGCCTCGCAGCGTGTCTGATGTCGCCGCATTCTACCGAGCCGAGGAGGGGAGCTCAGCGGAGAAGGTCTTACGGTCTCGATATCTTTGAGGCCGGCCATCCGGTGCCCCTAGCGACCAGTGAAGCAGCTGGTCGAGCTTCTAAGGTGGCCGAGCAGGCCATGAAGGGCCTCATAGTCCGGTGTGGCCTCGGAGAGGCCATGCACAGGAGCTACTTCGGCCTCGTCGGCGGCTGGTGGATCGTGCCCTTGGGTGGAGGTTATCAAGCGCTCCGCTTTGTATTGAAGGTGCTCGTCGGGCCCTTGCCAGCGCAAAGGTGCATGGGGCAAGCTGGATGCGGAGAAGCTAATCAGCGGCGCCCACCAGCGGGCAAGGAGCATCGTCGCCCAAATTTATTATAAGGCTGTCTGAAGGGTGCCCGCAAGATTGCGGATGAGTGCCCGAGGATGTAATTATTGAGTGAATTAGCAATGTGTTATCACTGCGCGCTGAAAACTTTGTTCATATCGCTAAGCAACGCTTGTTTAATTTAAAATATTACCTTCTATGCGGCCGTTTATTAAATCGAGAGATGGCAAGTCGTCGGCTTCAGCCCCCATGCCACGAGTCTTGGGGTGTTGGGATAAACTTGAGCACTCTTGTTCCCATTTTGGGTCCATCTAGGGGCGCTCAACACAACGAACAAGGCAACCGGACTTATAGTGCTTGAACACTCTCCTTAGCCATAGAATTCTATAATTTTAAATTTGGTGAAGCCCCTAGTATTCGAAGACCAATTGGGGCGCTATCCACGCCTTCATCGGACATAATCCGAACTTCGCTCGGCGGCGTAGGTCTTAAGGACCGAAAGGACCTCTCGAACAGCGACCAGTCTCTCGCCTTATCATGCGGTCAGTTTTAGCTTTCTCCATCGAGGCGTAACCCGGCTCAACCGGGCGCAATCGCAGTGGTTCTCCAGTGCTACCTTAGCCGATAGAGCGGGCGTAAGGTGCGAACATGGGAGCCGGAAACCCAACTATTGACCCAAGGCATGATTCGAGCTGATTCATATAATGCTATAAGTTAAGGTGCCGCACTTGTGAAAGTGTGCGGACTTTATCACACCATAAAGCGGAGGACATAAGCCCTGGTGTATTTGGCGTACCAAGATGCACGGGTGCAACATGTCGTAAATGAACATATATATATATATATATATATATATATATATATATATATATATATATATATATATATATATATAAATTAATGCAATTATAGGCAAAAAGTGCTGCATTTTATTAGAAGATATCCTATCGGTCGGAATGATACAAATAGTCACGGAAAGCAAGGGATTGGGCGAATTAAAGGCGTCTCCCTCGAGGGTAGGCAGCGGAATGTTGTATTTAACAAAATTAATGCTCGTGATGGAGACCACACGAGTGTTTGTCGCGGCCTTTGTCCTTCCTGGCTGTTGCATCATGAGTTCGGCAGGTTCGCCGCGGACGGAGTTCTGTATAAAAAGAGAAAATAAAAGAAAAAAGCGACACACTTGGGATCCCTGGTGTGGTCGAACCGCACTGGTCTGTGGTGGTTGTGCCCTTCCCCTATGCCCATGGTATCTCCGTATGTAATTATGTCCGGAGAGTTTGTCTTGCAATTTTGCGAGGGCTGGGGTTGGGGCGCATTGCTACGCTGCACGGAACGTGCGAGGTGGTCTTAGTTGATGTTGCTCCGGCACGTTTGGTCGTGTCCGGTCGTTTAACGGCCGGACTCGAGAATTAACAAAAGGCTGTTCAGACTTACGCGAGAGCATTGTATGTTCCTCCGTTCGGAGGAGCGTTCCATGTTTCCATTGACCGTGATGACTCCACGAGGGCTGGCATCTTGAGCTTAAGGTATGCATAATGCGGCACGCGTTGAATTTTGCAAGCAGCGGTTCGTCCGAAAGCAGAGCGTGATAGCCGCTGCGGGCAGGGACTATGTCGAAGATTAACTCCTCGCTTGAAATTATCCGGGATCCGAAGACCACTTCGATTAATCGAGCCTGTACAATTGGCCTCGACACCGGTATGGCGCCTTTGAAGGTCGTCGTTGTAGGTTTAATCCTTGAAGGGTCTATGCCCATCTTGCGCCCGTATCCCGATAAAGCAGGTTCAGCTCTGCCGCCGTCCATCGGGACTCGTGAGTGAAATCCATCAGCGATTGGGTCTAAAACCAACACGGCGAATCCGCCATGGCGGATCTTGGTCGGATGGTCTCTTCGATCGAAAGTGATCGGGCAAGAGGACCATGGGTTGAATTTTAGGGCGTGGCTCCATCGCATATCGTCCTTTAGTGCACGCTCGCTCCCTCTTGGGAATATGTTGCGTATATCATGTTTACCGTCCGAACTTGAGGGGGAATCCTTTTGTCCTCTGTTGTTCGGCGGCCGGGTCTCTTCCTCGTCATCGCTGTAGCCCCTTGTCACTGTTCTCGGTGATTAATTTGCTGCCTGCTTGAATACCCAACAATCTCTGTTGGTATGGTTAGCTAGCTTTTCGGAGTTCCATGTATTTGACAAGAGCGGCGAGTATTCGGTCCAAATTGGACGGGCGGAGTGGTTCTTTTGAATGGCTTCTTCCGTTGACGGGTTTGGAGCCTCGAATCCGGCGTTAACTGCCGTATCCTCATTCTTTATCGCCGTTAATGCGGCGTTTGTTTTTGTTTCGACGCAACCTGCCATTGCGGTCCTTGATATCCGGACTGCCAGCGTTTTTCTTTGAGGTTATTATCTGCGAAGCGAGCAGCTTATCCTCCCCGCATGAAGCGGGTCATGAGGATGTGAGGGCTGCCATGGATTTCGGCTTCTCTGTCCTAGTTGCGGGCCAGCCACTCGTCGCGGATGTTATGTTTGAAGGCAGCGAGTGCCTCTGCATCCGAACGATCGGCGATTTGATTTTTCTTTGTTAAGAACCGTGTCGAGTAATTGCTGGCGATTAAATGCGGCTGCTGGATTATGTGGCTTAGGTCATCTGCGTCCGGTGGTCGCGCGTCGTGCCCTGGAAGTTGTCGAGAATGGGGCTTCGAGTCTTCCCACATCAATTGACTCTGCGGGCAGGCCGGAGTAGTTGTATCCGGTCACGGCGGTATTCGCCGTGGGTCGTAGGGCGTCCACGTGATCCATAGATAGATCTGGATTGTCTTGCCTTGTCCTCAATATATCTACGCAAGTCCGGCGCGTTCCCGTGGCTTCCTGCTTTTAGAGCGATGCTGGGTGCGGTTTTAGTGGAGGGCTTGCACTCCTCTCTCTCGCGCCACGAGGTGGTCGGTCTGCCCGTATCTTCTTGTGGTGATGCTGCCTCCTCTAATCGGGGAGCAACTTGCGTTTTAGGTAACTTTTGGAGGCGTTGAGTTCATACTCTTGACGCGAGGACCTCGGTCCATCATCGGCGATGGGTCTTGATCAGCTTGAAGTTGTTGTTGCTTTTTCTTTAGGCTGTTTGCCGTGGCCATTAGCCTGCGTCTAAAACGCTCTTGTTGACGGGATCCTCGGGCACGACGAATTAAATCGTCGCCGAGGCTTGCCTCGTCTCCGGAGGAGGTAAGTAATTGTCATCATCGACCTCTTAAATGCGCCCTCTCCGAGGGCTTGCCTCCTCCTCCTGCGCTGGATCATCTTTGGAGGAGTTGTCTTCGGCACTTTACGGGGTGTTATTATCTCCTGTGCGGAATCTCCATTCTTCCGTGGCGGGATTTAGAGCGGCGCCCGACGCGTCGGCGCTTGGGCTGTTTCTTTAAGGAATCGGCCTTCGCTGCTTCTTCGCCGTCCCCATCTTTTGGGGTGTCCACCATGTATATGTCATATGACGAGGTGGTTTCCGGTGTCCTGTAGGCCTTTGGTTCTTAGTAGTCTCGGCATCGTCGTCCATACCGTCGATGTCTTGAGTCGTGGTCGAGTCGTCGGTTAAATCGTTGGCGGTGGCTCTGAAGTGGGTGGTGGGTGGGATCTGGATTTCTTCGTCATCCGCGTCCCAACCGTCCCGCCGTAGTTCGGCGGGCTCTCGAATAGCGAGAGATGCTTCAATGAATTTATGATATCGCCAAGGGCGAAGTCTTGAAAAGATGTCCGCAGCGGTGAATTCCATGATCGGCGCCCAATCGGATTCGGCCGCAAAGCGCGGGAGGTTGAGTCCGGCGGAGTCCGACACCTCGAGTCATAGGCTTCGTGGGACATAGTAAGTGTTCGGCTCCACCGCCGTAGGAATTGCGGCTCCGGCGGTGTCCAGCCATCCGTCCTCGATTGACGATCGGCTCCGGACTATGAGTCGGGCGGATTTGTCTGACCTCCAAGGGCTGTCCGTGGCGAGTTAAGTCATGCCCATCGTGACAGCATGCACGCCGCTCGTCTGGCTCAGATCCATCGAGATCAAGTCCCGCGATATCGGCTGTGAAGTTTAGGCTTCAAACCTGACACGACGGCCAGGGCGTAGCTTCGATCTGCTCCAGATGGCCAAGGGAGTTGGCCCGCGATCTAAACGCCGAATACGAAGATCTGTCCGGGAGAAAGGTCTCACCCGGACTGCGTCGTTGTTGATCGAAGAGGCCATCAAGCCTATCGGTGGCGACACGCAGGAACTCTCAATGAAAGCACCAATGTCGGTGTCAAAACCGGCGGATCTCGGTAGGGGTCCCGAACTGCGTCTAGGCGGATGGTAACGGAGACAAGGGACACGATGTTTACCCAGGTTCGGGCCCTCTTGATGGAGGTAAAGCCCTCGTCCTGCTTGATTGATATTGATATTGTGGATGTTTACAAGAGTGGATCTACCACGAGATCAAGGAGGCTAAACCCTAGAAGCTAGCCTATGGTATGATTGTAAGGGTTGTTGTGATTGTTGTCCCTCGGACTAAAGCCATCCGGTTTATATAGACACGGAGAGGGCTAGGGTTACATAGAGTCGGTTACAATGGTAGGAGATCTACATATCCATATCGCCAAGCTTGCCTTCCACGCCAAGGAAAGTCCCATCCGGACACGGGGTGAAGTCTTCAATCTTGTATCTTCATAGTCTTGGAGTCCGGTCGATGATGATAGTCCGGCAAATGATAGTTCAGCTGATGATGGTAGTCCGGCTATCCGGACACCCCCTAATCCAGGAATCCCTCACTAATAGTAGTGTTACTATTTACAGAGCTCGACTTGCTGCGAAAGGTTTTCTACAAGTTCAAGGAGTTGATTACGATGAGACTTTCTCACCCATAGCGATGCTTAAGTCTGTCCGAATCCTGTTAGCAATTGCCACATTTTATGAAATCTGGCAAATGGATGTCAAAACTGCATTCCTTAATGGATTTATTAAAGAAGAGTTGTATATGATGCAACGAGAAGGTTTTGTCAATCCGAAAGGTACTAACAAAGTGTGCAAGCTCCAGCGATCCATCTATGGACTGGTGCAAGCATCTCAGAGTTGGAATATACGCTTTGATAAACTGATCAAAGCATATGGTTTTATACAGACTTGTGGTGAAGCCTGTATTTACAAGAAAGTGAGTGGGAGCACTACAACATTTCTAATAAGTATATGTGCATGACATATTGTTGATCAGAAATAATGTAGAATTTTTCTGGAAATCATAAAGGAGTGTTTGAAAGGAGTTTTTCAAAGAAAGACCTCAGTGAAGCTTCTTACATATTGAGCATCAAGATCTATAGAGATAGAACAAGACGCTTGATAAGTTTTTTCAATGAGTACATACCTTGACAAGATTTTGAAGTAGTTCAAAATGGAACAGTCATAGAAAGAGTTTTGCCTGTGTTGCAAGGTGTGAAGTTGAGTAAGACTCAAAGACCGACCACGGCAGAAAATAGAAAGAGAATGAAAGTCATTCCCTATGCCTCAACCATAGGTTCTATAAAGTATGCCATGCTGTGTACCAGACCTATTGTATACACTTCCCTGAGTTTGGCAAGGAAGTACAATTTTGATCTAGGAGTAGATCACTGGACAGCGGTAAAAAATTATCCTTAGAGGACTAAGAAAATATTCCTCGGTTATGGAGGTGTTAAGGAGTTCGTCGTAAAGAGTTACGTCGATGCAAGCTTTGACACCGATCTGGATGACTCTAAGTCACAATCCAGATACATATTGAAAGTGGGAGCAATTAGCTAAAGTAGCTCCATGCAGAGCATTGTAGACATAGAAATTTGCAAAATACATACGGATCTGAATTTGACAGACCCGTTGACTAAACTTCTCTCACAAGAAAAACATGATCACACCTTAGTACTCATGTTAATCACATGGCGATGTGAACTAGATTACTAACTCTAGTAAACCCTTTGAGTGTTGGTCACACGATGATGTGAACTATGGGTGTTAATCACATGGTGATGTGAACTATTCGTGTTAAATCACATGGCGATGTGAACTAGATTATTGACTCTAGTGCAAGTGGGAGACTGAAGGAAATATGCCCTAGAGGCAATAATAAAGTTGTAATTTATATTTCCTTATATCATGATAAATGTTTATTATTCATGCTAGAATTGTATTAACGGAAACTTAGTACATGTGTGGATACATAGACAAGCAGTGTCACTAGTATGCCTCTACTTGACTAGCTCGTTGAATCAAAGATGGTTAAGTTTCCTAGCCATAGACATGAGTTGTCATTTGATTAACGGGATCACATCATTTGAGAATGATGTGATTGACTTGACCCATTCCATTATCTTAGCATTTGATCATTTAGTATATTGCTATTGCTTTCTTCATGACTTATACATGTTTCTATGACTATGAGATTACGCAACTCCCGGATACCGGAGGAACACTTTGTGTGCTACCAAACGTCACAATGTAACTGGGTGATAATAAAGGTGCTCTACAGGTGTCTCCGATGGCACTTGTTGAGTTGGCATAGATCAAGATTAGGATTTGTCACTCTGATTATCGGAGAGGTATCACTGGGCCCTCTCGGTAATGCACATCACTATAAGCCTTGCAAGAAATGCAACTAATGAGTTAGTTGCGGGATGATGTATTACGGAACGAGCAAAGAGACTTGCTGGTAACGAGATTGAACTAGGTATTGAGATACCGATGATCAAATCTCGGGCAAGTAACATACCGGTGACAAAGGGAACAACGTATGTTGTTATGCTGTTTGACCGATAAAGATCTTCGTAGAATATGTAGGAACCAATATGAGCATCCAGGTACCGCTATTGGTTATTGACCGTAGACGTGTCTCGGTCATGTCTACATAGTTCTCGAACCCGTAGGGTCCGCACGCTTAAAGTTCGGTGACGATCGGTAATCTGAGTTTATGTGTTTTGATGAACCGAAGGTAGTTTGGAGTCCCGGATATGATCACAGACATGACGAGGAGTCTCGAATGGTCGAGACATAAAGATCAATATATTGGATGACAATGTTTGGACTTCGGAAGGGTTCCGGGTAAGTTCGGACAAATACCGGAGTACCGGGGGGGTTACCGGAACCCCCCGGGGAGTATAATGGGCCTCATGGGCCTTGAAGAAGAAGAGGAGGGGCGGCCAGGACAGGCCGCGCGCCCCCTCCCCTTCTAGTCCGAATTGGACAAGGAGGGGGCGCCCCCTCCCTTCCCCTCTCCTCCTTCCTTCCCTCCTCCTACTCTTGGAAGGGGTGGAATCCTACTCGGTGGGAGTAGGACTCCCCTGGGGCGGCGCAGGAGGCCGTCCCCTCCCCTCCTCCACTCCTTTATATACCGGGAGGGGCACCCTATAGACACACAAGTTGATAATTGATCTCTTAGCCGTGTGCGGTGCTCCCCTCCACCATAATCCACCTCGGTCATATCGTCGTAGTGCTTAGGCGAAGCCCTGCGCCGGTAGCTTCATCATCACCGTCATCACGACTTCGGGGTGATGAAGCTCTCCCTCAAAGCTCTACTGGATCGTGAGTTCGTGGGACGTCACCGAGCTGAACATGTGCAGATCGCGGAGGTGCCGTACGTTCAGTACTAGGATCGGTCGATCGTGAAGACGTACGACTACATCAACCGCGTTGTCATAACGGTTCTGCTTACGGTCTATGAGGGTACGTGGACGACACTCTCCCCTATCATTGCTATGCATCACCATGATCTTGCGTGTGCGGAGGAATTTTTTTGAAATTACTACGTTCCCCAACACTTACTCCTATCGCTCATAGAACTATCAGCCCTTTCCAATCTGCTTTTATCAAATGTCATTTTATTCTTGATGGGATCCTATGCCTTCATGAAATCATGCACGACCTCAAAACTCGTAAATCTAAAGCGGTTATCCTCAAACTGGACTTTGAGAAAGCCTATGACTCGGTCAGTTGGCCATTCATGAGGAAGGTTCTCCTTGCTAAAGGCTTTGACGATGCTTATGTTCATAGGATCATGCACTTGATCTCGGGGGGCCACACTGTGATCTCTGTTAATGGTCAAGTCAGCAACTTCTTCGCCAACGGCAGGGGCCTGCGGCAGGGTGAACTAGCCTCTCCAATCCTGTTCAACTTCGTCGCTGATGCTCTCTCTCGCATCTTGTCTAGAGCTGCCTCCCATGGTCACATTTCCCCTGTCATCTCGCACCTCATCCCGGATGGAGTCACCCATCTTCAATCTGCTGATGACACTATCATTATGGTCGAGCTTAACGATACTTGCATTGCTCACCTTAAATTCATTCTACTCTGTTTTGAGGCTTTGTCGGGGCTCAAAATTAACTTCTCAAAGAGCGAAGTCATTATTACCGGCGTAGATGACATTGAGGCTCTGAGGGTGGCCCGTCTTCTCAACTGTAAGCTTGGGTCCTTCCCTTTCAAATATCCGGGCCTTCCTATTTCGCCGGATGTGTTACACGTGAAAGAATTTGCTCTTGTTGTCGCTAAGGTTGGCAATAGGGTGCTCCCCTGGTGTGGTAGATACAACACCAGTGCTGGGAAAGTGGCGCTGATTAATGCTTGCTTCACTGGTACGTATTGGTGCTATACAAACGGTTTTTAACCCCTTTCCACGGCGGCATTTGGAACCGTCGCCTAGTGATTAATGGGCGATAGGGGGGTCCTTCCCACACGACCCAGAAACCGTCGGGGAATGCCCTCCTGGCACACACACTCGGCAAAATGAGGTCATGTCATCAAGCCGGCGCTCAAATCGGAAATACGTCAGTGAGAGCTAAAAAATACAATTATATAGGTGAAATTGTTTCGATCGCAAGTACATCCCACACATCCACAGTAGCGTTTACATTGTATGTACATCCCACACAGTCGCTCCAAGGAAAATGTTTCCGTTCACAGGTACATCACACACAATTTTTCCTGTTAAAACGTTTGCGTTATTGAATGTATCACACACGGCCCGTAGAAGAAACTGTGTGGCCAAGGCTGTCCATCACGCACAATTTTTATGTGGTAAACATTTGTGCAAGGTGGCCTAACGCAAATAGTTTTCAAGAGAAAGTCGTGTGTGATTGTTCATTGATCCAACACGGTTTATTCCTAGAAACTGTGTGCGTTGCCTGAAGGCATCGCCCACGGTATTTTTTCAATAACCGTTTGCAATAGCAAAACCCAATTAGCAGGCTAATTCCCCATTAGTAGGCTAATTGCCCTATTATTAATAATTCATTTATTAATCTAATTGACATTCATATTAAGCACATAATATATTTCATTTCCATATTAAGGAAGCAGAATTTCATAATTGAAATACATCAGAGTACAACATGATATAGCTTCAGCTCTCACCTACCCCATTACACAATCGCACTTTTGACCAAGTTTCACATGCAACATGTAGAACCTTTCAAAATTAGCATCATAGGCGGTATATAGGTAGATGCATCTCATACGGAAAGATCTTTGAAGCGGTATAGCGGATATTGAGCCTTCATTCATGTTGAAGGTCTTTGCAACTTTAGGCGGTGCACATGGATGATTGACCGTCCATCCTTCGACCTCTTCAGGAACACTTCAATATTGAACCATGGGTGTTGTATGAAAACTTTCCTCACCTCCTGACCACAGAGGTGGTTTGAGAGGTAATCATGAGTTGGAAAGACCTGAAAATAAGGATGTGCATAAATATCTTCTCTATATTGGAAATGGGGCAAAGGAATAAAAAAAGGCAAGGTATAATAGTTAGTACCATCTTGTAGTGAACTGATGTCTTCTTCATTGTGCAGACAAAGATCTTGTTGTTTTTTGTTGCTAATTTCTTTATCCTAACAATCTTTCTGAGTTTCTTGACTTGATTGATATTCATGGACAACTCATTTCCCCATATGCAAAAGGGGTCGAACAGTGGGTCAAAACCTCTGACAGCAGGACCTACATGTGCGAGACCAAATTGTTAAAAACCTAAATATTAGAACGGTTCCTGCAATTGCACAATAATGTGCTATTAGACAACAGACCATGCACGTGCAAACCTCGATTGTAAACCTCAGTGCTTCCCATTGTTTCCTTGCAACACATATAAGGTAGTTAGTCATCAGGTTAAGTAAGGGTTCGCATGCTATCAGTAAAATATGTTGGATGAAAAATAAGCAAATTGCAGATTCATCAGATTAATTCAAACCACATGGAAAACCCATTTATCCAAACCAAGCATGATTAAGAACTAGGAAATATAGCACTTGTATATGTTTCTCATGTATTAAGTGCAGCCAAATTTAATTTATTCCTCACATGCATAACAATACAAAATTCTACCCACGACAATTGGACATCGCATTGCAGAATTGAACCAAGCAGTTAACTAAACACCACAACAAATGAACCAAACATCATGTGAGCACCACATTGCACAATATAACATACTCCTAATAGAAGATCAGACAGTTAACCAAACCAAGCATGCTTAACAACTTGGAAATATAGCAATTGCATTTGTTTCTCAGTATTTACTACAGCCAAATACAATTTATTCCTCACATGGTATACAATAACAGAATGCACCCACAACTATTGAACATCGCATTGCGGAATTGAACCAAACAATTAACTAAACACCACAACACAAATGAACCAAACGTTAACTGAGCACCACATTGCACAATGTATAACCAAACCAAGCATGCTCGACAACTTGGAAATATAGCAATTGTATTCGTTTCTCATGTGTTTTGTAAAGATAAATTCGATTTATTTCTCACATGGAAGACAATACAAAATTGCAGCCTGAAGAATTGAACACCACATTTGTAGAATTGAACCAAACAGTTAACTGAAGACGACAACTAATTAACAAAATAGTTAATAAGTGAGCACCACACTGCATGACATATAGAACATATACATTAGAGCAACAGATTGCATGGTAAAATTAGATAGCACAATTCACTAGAATTTGTGAAGGAAAGGCAGGAGCAGCACACGCAACGGGTAAATCGAGCATGCTTAACCGGCGTAGCTAGCAAATGGCAAGGTGCTCCTCCAAGATCTGGGGTCGACATGAATGGCAGTCATCGCGACCTCATCCGCGCGTGCGGCCGCGATTTGCTTCTCCGCTGCCAAATGCTCCTTGAGATCCTAGCTAAACTGCGTGCACCATGACTTAGGGCGGCGCTTATTTGGTGGAGGGGTCGGTGATTTGGGTGGAAGGTGTCGCACTCACGCCGGCGGTCGGGGCATGTGGGATGTGGAAGGAGGAGGAGGAGGATAGGGGTCGGGTGTGGATTACCTTCCTGGATAGACGAGGCCGAGCAACATGAAGGAGGGTCACCGGCGAGGAGGCGACGCTGCAAGCAAGGAGGTTTCAGCTTGGAAGGGAAGGCGGAAACAGTGGAAATGTGGCTTTTGGTAAGAGGGAGGGGGCAAGGAGGTAGATATTTCCGCGGAAGCCAAAAATTTGGAATCGCTTCAGGAAAAAAACTGGCATGCAAAGTGTCATCAGACACGGTCCCTTATTCAGAACTGTGTACAATATGTGAACATCACAAACGATTCAGACAGCTTAACCCGTGTGTGATGAGTTTGAACGTCAAAAATTTTGGTTCGAATTTCCATGGTTACAGTGGTCATCCATGTCATTGCATAATTAGGGTACACAAAGGAGACTACAACACACCCACACTTCTTAATCGAGCAAGTTCAGCAATTAAAACAGAGCTAGCTGACCTAAACATTACTCTAACAAATTAAAGACCGGTGTTCTTAATTAAACAAAACAAAGAGTACTAGTACTACAACTGGTGCTCGTCGATCTCCGCCGCCGCCTCCATGTCCAGCTCGCGCTCGACGGTTTCCTGGGGAAGGGTGTAACGCCCCGGATGCAACTTTCCATATTCGTAACTCCAACTCTTGCCTTTTCCGGAGATGTGATACGTTATTTCCTCCGTGGTTGGGTTTTGTCTGTTGTTTTGCATTGTGTGCATGTCATGCATCTCATCTCATAGCATCATGCGCATTGCATCTGCATGTTTTCATAAAGCTTGCACCCATTCGTAGTTGCCGCGTCCCTCCCTTGCCTTCGTTGACCATTCCGAGACCAGTCGGGTTTCCGCTTCCCTCTTTACCGTGACCACCTAACCTCTCTTGCCAGTGCATCGACCCCCTGCCTCGTCCTCGTCTGCGAGCGACCGGAGCCGCGCCCAGTGCCCGCTTGGCCAGCGCCAAGTCCCGCTCCCGTTGACCGCTCCACGCCTGCATCGCGTGGCCCAGCGCCTCCTCCCTCGTATCGATCTGGGCTTGGATCATGGTGAGAAACCCCCTAGCGCCCCTTTGTTTTTCTTCTGTTGGGCCTGCTCCGGTTTTAGATTCGGCCTGTGTAGTTTTTTTCCCAGATCTGCGATTTTGTGTATTTTCCAGAAAACTGCATGTTTACATATTTTCCCTTGTTGTTCATGCATATAATAAATCACAAACCGTGCATCGGATTAAAATGTTTTATATATGCAAAATGCTTAGAATTTCATCTAGTTTCATAATATGCCACTTTCATCCCATGTTAAAATGTTTAAAATGCTGTTTGTTTAATTTTGCTCAAATGCCAAGCTAAAATGCTTTATTTCATAACTAAATAACCATAGTTCGGTTTTAAATAAAGTTTATATGTAAATGGGGTGGAAAAATGCCTAGTTTAACGTGGTGCACTTTATTTTGCTTTTTAACAACATTAAAATTGTTTTTAGGGCAGAACAGTAGCAAATTCGAAATATGCATATGGGGATTTTTCCGGAATTGTTGTTTGTTGTTTCCGGCCTCATTTAAACTTGCCTAAATAGTTAGTTTACTTATGCTTCACCTCTTGCCATGTTTAACAACATTTAATATTGTTGAGTACCTAAACGAGAGCGAACTAAATAACTCGTTGCATATTGAGCTCCGCTTAATTTGTAGTATTGTTTGTTGCACTTTGTCATGCCATGAATCATTAAACCGGACATGCATCATACTTGATTGTGCATCATGTCATGTTTATGATTGGGTGTTTACTATGTTATTTGTTTGTTTCCGGGTTGCTTCTCTCGTTAGCTTCGGTTTCGTTCCGGAGTTGTGAGGATTCGTTCGACTACGTCCGTTTGCCTTCTTCATGGACTCGTTCTTCTTCCTAGCGGGATTTCAGGCAAGATGACCGTCACCTTGGATCTCATTACTATCATTGCTATGCTAGTTGCTTCGTTCTACCGCTATGCTGCGCTACCTACCACTTGCTTGTCAAGCCTCCCAAATTGCCATGAACCTCTAACCTTTGACACCCTTCCTAGCAAACCGTTGTTTGGCTATGTTACCGCATTTTGCTCAGCCCCTCTTATAGCGTTGCTAGTTGCAGGTGAAGGTGAAGATTGCTCCATGTTGGATTATGTTTATGTTGGGATATCACAATATCTCTTATATTATTAATGCATCTATATACTTGGTAAAGGGTGGAAGGCTCGGCCTTATGCACAGTGTTTTGTTCCACTTTGCCGCCTAGTTTCCGTCATATCGGTATTATGTTCCCGGATTTCGTCCCTAACGCGGTTGGGTGATTATGGGACCCCTTGACGGTTCGCTTTGAATAAAACTCCTCCAAAGAGGCCCAACCTTGGTTTTACATTTGCCTCACCTAAGCCTTTTTCCCTTGGGAGTCGCGCTCCCGAGGGTCATCTTTATTTACCCCCGGCGGTGCTCCTCGAGTGCTTTGGTCCAAACCAGCGATGTCCGGCGCCCCACAGGCAACGAGGTCTATGCCAACCCGTCGTCTTGCTCATCCGGTGTGCCCGAGAACGAGATATGTGCAACTCCTATCGGGTTTGTCGGCACATTCGGGCGGCTTTGCTGGTCTTGTTTTACCATTGTCGAAATGTCTTGTAAACCGGATTCCGAGATCGACGGGTCTTCTGGGAGAAGGAATATCCTTAGTTGATCGCGAGAGCTTATCATGGGCTAAGTTAGGACACCCTGCGAGGTTTGAACTTTCGGCCGTGCCAGCGGTTATGTGGCAGATGGGAATTTGTTAATATCGGTTGTAGTATACTTGAAGTAAACTCTTCTAAAATACACCAACCGTAAAGCGTAACAAGTGAGTGTCTCTTTTCGGGCTGATCGAGAGGAGGACACGATTTCGGGTCATGTGTGACGTAAGTAGGAGTTCAGGATCACTTCTTGATCATTACTAGTTGACGACCGCTTGCTTTGCTTCTCTTCTCGCTCTTATTTGCGTAAGTTAGCCACCATACATTGCTTAGCCGCTGCTTTGCAACCTCACTACTTTACCCTTCCTTACCCATTAAGCTTTGCTAGTCTTGATACCCATGGTAATGGGATTCTTTGAGTCCTCGTGGCTCACCGATTACTAGAACAACAGTTGCGGTACAGGTTGTCACGATGATCATGACGCGAGAGCGATGTTTACTTGTTTTGGAGTTCTTCTTACGCTTCTTGATCGGGGATAGGTTCGGTCGGCAGCCCGGGCTAGCAGGGTGGATTTTGTTTGAGTTTCTGTTTCTGTTTCATCCGTAGTCGGATGTTGATCTTGTATTTTGTATTGTTGTATTCATGTGACATTGTATGTATTGGATGTATCCCCACTGTTATGTAATGTTGATGTAATGATATCCACCTTGCAAAAGCGTCTTCAAGATGCGCTTCTATCCTTGGTGGGACCTTCGAGTTCCTTTAGGATAGGGTCGCATCTTGGGCGTGACAAAGGGGCTCCATGGCATCCATCTCACCATACTCCGCAAGCATCTTGCCATCCGCGTCCGCCATCTCTTTGGAAAAGGCCGCCACAAGTTGGGCGTGGGCGGCCGCGATCTGGGCTTGGACGGGCTCCGTCATTGCAAGGTATGCGGCGGAGGAACAGACGGCTGCTCGAACGCTCTCGGCGATTGCCAACTCTTCGGCCATGGGTTGCCGACCGTTGTCGGAGAAGCTTCGTTCGATTTGTGCGGTGACCGCCATTAGCTGGGCTTGGGTGGCCTCGACATGGTCGTGGGCGGCCTCCATCAGGGCTAAGGCCGCCGCTGCGGAACGGATAGCTGCTGTGCCACTCTCGCCAGTTGCTATCCCCGAGGCAGATGTTGCTGCCGCCACCTGAGAAGCAACAACGGCCGTTTGGGCTGCCTTGGCCGCCCGGTCGCAGATTGCGGCCGCGCTCATGCACATTGTTAGCACGCACATGGTGGCTGCTCTCGGTGTCAAAACCGGCGGATCTCGGGTAGGGGGTCCCGAACTGTGCGTCTAAGGTCGATGGTAACAGGAGACAGGGGACACAATGTTTACCCAGGTTCAGGCCCTCTCTATGGAGGTAATGCCCTACTTCCTGCTTGATTGATCTTGATGAATATGAGTATTACAAGAGTTGATCTACCACGAGATCGTAATGGCTAAACCCTAGAAGTCTATCCTGTATGACTATGGTAATGAGTCCCTCCCCTCCGGACTAAGTCCTCCGGTTTATGTAGACACCGGGAGGATCTAGGGTTACACAAGGTCGGTTACAGAGAAAGGAATCTACATATTTGATCGCCAAGCTTGCCTTCCATGCCAAGGAGAGTCCTATCCGGACACGGGTGAGAGTCTTCGGTCTTCATAATTTCACAGCCCATCAGTTTGGCCCATGGCTAACAGGCCGGACGCCCGAGGACCCCTTAGTCGAGGACTCCCTCAGCAGCCCCTGAACCAGGCTTCTATGACGAGGTGTCCGGCGCGCAGATTGTCTTCGGCATTGCAAGGCGGGTTCTCCTTCCTGAATACTCCAAGATAGTCTTCGGATGCAACGAACGTGTCCGGATCTGCAACACAAGTACCACACACAGAGCCGTAGAGAGTATAATATTTCATGAGTCCAATCCGCCGACAACTTTTTGTAACGTGACATCATGCTTTCCCGGTCATTATTTCAAACCGTTTCCTGTCCTGCCGTTCCACGTTTAGAGGCACGGTTTTTACTGGCACGTCTTGTCGAGGTAGAGATCGTGTCCCCTTATTGCGGGATTCTCATCAAATACGAGCGTGGGTAACCCAACCGCTCCATTGGGAAGATTCCTTAGGAGTAGGCGGGCTTTCAGGCTTAGGAGGAGGCGTTCGATACCCGTTGCCTTTATAAAGGAGCCAAGGGCCGTCTCTTTTTACACCAAAACTCTCCTCAGCCCTTCCAACTTCAGGTTCTAGCGTCCAAGGTTCGACTTCATTGTCCCAAGCTTCCCAATCATGTCCGGACCCAGCCCTCAGGGCCGATGGGCGGCTTCCTCCGTTACAGAGGAGGACATTGCGAAGCTTCGGGCGGCCAGATACCTGACCGCGGAGACCCCCCACAGGCTTCCTACTCAAGGACTAGTTATCCCGACCCCCAGATCCGGCGAGAGGGTCATATTCATCTCTCACTTCCTCTGAGGGCTAGGGTTCGCTCTTCACCCCTTCGTCCGGGGGTTCATTTTTTATTACGGACTGGATTTTCACGATCTAGCCCCAGATTCTTTCCTCCACGTCTTGGCATTTATCATTACGTGTGAGGCCTTCCTCCGAATTCCCCCACACTTCGGCTTATGGCTCAAGACCTTTAGTGTGACGCCGAAGGTGGTAGACGGGAAACAAACGAAGTGCGACGGTGCTGTAGTGAGCGATCTTACCAGTACTCACTGGCCAAAAGGCTCTTTCACCGAAACTTCCAACCAATGGAAGCGAGAGTGGTTTTACATCACAGAACCCCGCGATACCAAGTTGGCCGCTATACATGCATTCCGTTCTGGCCCTCCATTACAGATTGCATCATGGATTAATAAGGGGCTGGTCTGGGGATCAGTTGATGAAGTGCAAACTCTACAGAGCCGCATCCGAACCCTCCTCGAGAGGGACATCGATCTTGTCAACGTGATTCAAGTAATGCTAATCCGCCGAACCCTGCCATGTCAGCGTAGGCCTCTCCACATGTGGGAGTTTAATCCGGAAGGACCACGGACCCTCCAACATTTCTTCGGCACTACGCACAAAGGAATGTGGAAGTTGTTTTTCGAGAAACGAAAATAGTGGCTGGACACCACCGAGGACCTTGGCCTCGACTACAACCATCTGGATACCTCGGTAAGCGCTCAACTTTTGAACACTTTGTAGTTAAGTATGTCGTAATACGTGACTGAACAGACTATCTTCCTCCAGGATTGGAGAAAGAAAGCGGAGCGCATTAGGTGTTCGGCCCCCCTTCCCGAAGACTCAGCGGATCCCGTACTAACGAGGATGCTAGCCCCGACGCCATACTAGGTGCCTGCGAAGGGAGACAAGGCGGAGAGCGGGAAGGCCAAAGGTGGCCTCCCTTCCGAGGGTACATCATACACCGTGCCCATAGATTCCCCCACACGAAGGCCAAAGTGAAGGAGAAGCCAACATTCTCTCTCCCCATGGTAAGAAAAGGGCCGCCTCCGAAGGTTGGGAGGGAACGGCTCCAAAGCGAGGCAAGATGCTCCCGCTGGGTGGCCCAGGCTTGGAGGGTGACGTCATCGCGCGGTCCCACGGAGAGGACAAGCCTTTAGGCAAACCGTAAGTGAACAAGGGTGTTTTTAAACATATCCCATCCCTTTCTTGTGACCGAGGTAACATCTAGAATATATGTTTTTTGCAGCTCGGCAAACAGTCTTCAGCAATCCTCTTCCTCGGGGGACCTTCTCCAAGAGATGATGGAAAGCGAGACGCCTCCACCAGTCTCCTCGCCCAATAGGGCGGACGACCTTGAGGTGTTGTCGCGGAGGGTCTCTCCTGATCAACAAGTGGTGCGAGGGATGGTGAAGACACAACCCAAAGGTAATACTTCGGTACCCCAGAGTCCGGGGGCCGACAACAAAGGCCCGAGCTATCCGGCCTACGACCGGAGACAATCATAGGGACGAATAAATGGATCCCTTCAAAGGGAGGCCGTACTCCTACGGCAACTTCCGGAGATCCCGAAGCGCCGGATGTATTGACGAACATGCTGCAAAAGGCGTTCGTCTCAGAGGAACATCGTACCTTGATGGGTACGGTGGTTGAAAGGGTTCTATCCACGAAAAGTGGATTGAATGAAGCCTTCCCTGCTAAAAGGCTTCGAGGTTTGTAATGTAATATTTTTGATTGTGCTTGACTCACACACTGCACCTGTGTATAGGTAGTAGCCCCTGAGACTCGGATTGGCTTCCCGAGGGAGGCGATCGGAGGATCAAAAAAGATATGTACAGGAAATAATATGATTAACTAAAACTCAGGCTGTTGCTTCCCTGGTGTCTGCCCGGACTACAGAATTTGCCGACTAGAGCGGAAGCTTGATATGGCAGGAGATGACCTTATGCTTATCAAAAAGCGTCTTGACGAGTCGCAAGGTATGTTTTTGGGGCAGTCTTGACAAGCGTGTGCTTTGTAATGTAAGCATCACGCGAAATATTGTATACTTAGATATGCATTAATGCAGATGGTGCCGCCGCAGTCGAGATCCTTCGAACCGAGCTGGCCCGGGCCAAAGAACATGCCCGGAGTAGCAATGCGGCTGCCGAGAAGGCATCTGCAGAGTTAAAGGCCGAACAGGCTGCTCGGCGCCAATGCGAGGAGAAAATATCCACGATGACGCGTGAGATAAAGGATGCCGCTAGCCGCTGTGCTATCCTTGAGAAGGATAATAAAGCCAAAACGGCTGATCTTAACAAGGCCTTACAAGTGGCAAAAGAGGCACGGTCCGAATCTAGAGCGGCCCGGGAGGAGATCCAACAAGCTGGGGAGATCGCGGCTGGTAAGCCCTTTTTATTGCAAACTAAGTTCGGCGATCCGAATTATGCTCCGCTTAATCAAGTGTGGAGTTCTCCAGATGCGGTGCAGTTTTACCAAGCACAAGAAGGGTGTGCAACGGAGAAGCTTTTCTGGTCGTAGTTCGGTGTGTCAAAATGCCCACTGTTGCGGAACGAACAGATGACCCAATGGGCCGAGCTCCATAGACTATCTGGTGCTGCCATGAAGGACGTTGTGGCCAAACGAGCCAATTCCGGATAGTTATTTTGGTTTGGTGTGGCAACTTGCTGATGCGTTGCCGCATATCGACGTCGTGAAGCGGTCGGCGTGCATTGAAGGTGCACGGATGGCCTTTGCCCGTGTCAAGACATACTGGTCAAAGATGAAGGCCACAGATGTTGCCGCAAAGGGTCCACCCAAAGGCGAGGACCATTACGCACCAGAGCATTATTTCGAGGATGTCCTAGAGGGTGCCCGCTTGATAGAGGGCCAATGCTCGAAAAACATGATTTTCGAGTGAAATGTATGGGTAGTTGTAAAAGACAATATTATGATAAGGCTATATATGTTAGTTTCGCCTAAAATTTTTGTTCCTCCTGTGCGGCCGTTTTTGTATTAATCTAAAAGTTTTCCAGTCGTCGGCTTCAGCCCCCACGTATAAAATACGGGGGTGTTCGGAAAAGCATGTGATCACTGTTAACACAACATCTTGGTCCATTAAGGAGGTGTCAATGCGGTGAACTATGCAATCGGACTATAGGGCGTTAACACTTTCACTTAGCCATAGGAGTTTTATAGGGGGGGACTACGATATAGCCCCTGGTATGTGTACGGCTTATTCCAATATGGTGCGTTACATATATGACCTGAAGAAAAAGGTCCTTCGTATAATACGGAGGGAATCGCGAAAGATTCCGATAAGTCATCGAGTGGTTGACCAGCTCTCGCTGCATCATGATAGTCAGTTTTCGGCTTTCTCTACTGAGGTGCTTGACCAGATGAATCGGAAGCACAATCGCAGTAGTTCTCCCTTTACTACCCTAGCCGATAGAGCGAAACGTAAGGTAGCAAGCACAGGAGCCAGGCAACCCAAATATTGACCCAAGACATGATTCGGAGCTGATGCATATAAGTCCAAACTCGCGACGCCGAAGTACGCTATAAAGCTGTTCGGACTTGTCGGCAACTCATTTGTTCCCATACCGAGCCCCTGGCAAGTTATGCCGAGGTATGTGTGTGAAACAACCTTAGGAGCCAAATTCATTTTTTTTAGAAAAAAGCGAATGCTGAATGCGGATTATGTTTACTAGGACCTGAGTGATATTCCAATGGTTATTTTATAGATAAAAAAGGCCGCAACCCCGGCTATTTGACATGCACGGGGTCGAAGGCAGAGGAAAAAAGGCATATTACAGGCTCGAAATAAAGAGTGCGGTCTACAAAATGTTATTTTGGACCTCCTGTCGCACGTCTGTGCCGCCTGTCCTCGGCGAGGGGATTCCTTGATGGAAATAGCCCCCTAGGTGAGTGTACGGATCCGAACTCCGCTAGACTCCATTAGATGTTTAGCCTTTGTGTCACCTGTAGTAAAGGATAATGAAGAAAGAAAGAGTAATTAGAAAAAAAAGTTACGGGAGTGCTTGTAGGCTCATCCGTATTGTGCTTCCGCCGATGCCCAGGGTATCTTAAGTGCATAGTTATGTATGCACGATACAAATTTCGTAGGTATATGAGGTGGGCGGCGGAAGCCGAGCTGCTATTTCCGCTCCGGAATTGGTCGATCCTGTTGAATGGAGACCGGTGGCTTAATGGCCAACAAGGTATGTGGTTTAATAAGACCGTTTTGTACTGAAGTTGCCGCAGTACGATCTTCAGTCCGGAGGGAGTGCTTCTCCTGCTCCCTTGTAGAGTTGTGTGTCGCGTATACCATGTTCACTGTTTTTACTTTGGGGGAAAATTGCTTAAGAAAGATGACATGATGTAGAGGGATAAATTCATGCAATATGATAAAAACCCCATCTTGTTATCCTCGATGGCAACAATACAATACGTGCCTTGCTGCACCTACTGTCACTGGGAAAGGACACCGCAAGATTGAACCCAAAGAAAGCACTTCTCCCATTGCAAGAAAGATCAATCTAGTAGGCCAAACCGAATGGATAATTCGAAGAGACTTGCAAAGATAATCAATCATACATAAAAGAATTCAGAAGATTTAAATATTGTTCATAGATAAACTTGATCATAAACCCACAATTCATCGGTCTCAACAAACACACCGCAAAAGAAGATTACATCGAATAGATCTCCACAAGAGAGGGGGAGAACATTGTATTGAGATCCAAAAAGAGAGAAGAAGCCATCTAGCTAATAACTATGGACCCGAAGGTCTGAGGTAAACTACTCACACTTCATCGAAGAGGCTATGGTGTTGATGTAGAAGCCCTCCGTGATCGATGCCCCTTCCGCGGAGCTCCGGAACAGGCCCCAAGATGGGATCTCGTGGGTACAAAAGGTTGCGGCAGTGGAATTAGGTTTTTGGCTCTGTTTCTGATCGTTTGGGGGTACGTAGGTATATATAGGAGGAAGGAGTACGTCGATGGAGCAACATGGGACCCATGAGGGTGGAGGGCGCGCCTGGTGGGTGGGGGGGGGGGTAGGCGCGCCCTCCACAAACTTTAACACAAGTATTTCTCAAATTCACAACTACTCAACTAGCATGACTCTAATATCACCATCTTCATATCTCAAAACAATTATCAAGCATCAAACTTTTCTTAGTATTCAACGCACTCAAAAGAAAGTTTTACAAATCTTGAATACCAAGCATATTTTTATTTTTAAGCAAATTACCATGCTATTAAAGACTCTCAAAATAATCTAAGTGAAGCATGAGAGATCATTAGTTTCTATAAAACAAATCCACCACCGTGCTCTAAAAGATATAAGCGAAGCACTAGAGCAAAACTATATAGCTCAAAGGATATAAGTGAAGCACATAGAGTATTCTATCAAATTCCAATTCATGTATGGCTCTCTCAAAAGGTGTGTACAGCAAGTATGATTATGGTAAACTAAAAAGCAAAGACTCAAATAATACAAGACGCTCCAAGCAAAACACATATCATGTGGTGAATAAAAATATAGCTCCAAGTAAAGTTACCGATGGAAGTAGACGAAAGAGGGGATGCCTTTCGGGGCATCCCCAAGCTTTGACTTTTTGGTGTACTTAGATTATCTTGGTGGTGCCATGGGCATCCCCAAGCTTAGGCTCTTGCCACTCCTTGTTCCATAATCCATCAAAAGATTTCACCCAAAACTTGAAAACTTCACAACACAAAACTCAACAGAAATCTCGTGAGCTCCGTTAGCGAAAGAAAACAAAAGACCACTTCAAGGTACTGTAATGAACTCATTCTTTATTTATATTTGTGTTAAACCTGCTGTATTCCAACTTCTATATGGTTTATAAACTATTTTACTAGCCATAGATTCATCAAAATAAGCAAACAACACACGAAAAACAGAATCTGTCAAAATCAGAATAGTCTGTAGTAATCTGTAACTAACGCAAGCTTATAGAACTCCAAAAATTCAGCCAAAATAGGAAGACCTAGGCAATTTTTTATTGATCAGAAGCAATTGGAATCACTATTTTATCACGTTCTGGTGATTTTTAACAATTGTTTTCGTGAACAGAAAGTTTCTGGAAATTACAGCAAGATCAAATAACTATCACCCAAGAAGATCCTATAGGTTTAACTTGGCACAAACACTAATTAAAACATAAAACCACATCTAAACATTAGGTAGATGGATTATTTATTCCTAAACAGAAGAAAAAGCAAAAAACTAAAAATAAAATTGGGTCGCCTCCCAACAAGCGCTATCATTTAACGCCCCTAGCTAGGCATAAAAGCAAGGATAGATCTATGTAGTGCTATAGTAATAAGATAGATCGGTGAAACTCATTTCATATTATCTATGTTTGGCAGCAAGTTTTCTTTGAGGCAAGCAAAAGCAATCAAAAGGGCTAAATTTAATAGGACAAAAGTCCCCAAGATCAATTTTAGGAGGTATAGGTTCCTCTTTCGGCCCTTCGTATTGCACAACCAATTCATCATTATAAGCGTTCTTTTGACAGAACCTTGTGAGCCTATACTCAAGAGAGTATCCTAGCTCATTATTTCGAATAGCCAAATCATCATTAAGTTCAGAGATTCTATCAACTAAAATATTGGTAGGCACCTTTTTTCTAAGGTTTTCATTGAAAGCAACATAGTCTAGAGATTGAAAATGCATTATTTCTTCTTGATCAAAGAGGATATATTCTATGGAGGACGGCCAGCGTCCACCCTATAACGTGCAAAGATTTCTTTGGCCTCTTTTATTATAAATCTGAATTCATGAGCCAAAAAGATTGTAGCGGCACGCTTAACAGAAGAATGCTCGATATTAGAAAATTCTAGGAAAATCCTTTGTATGCAAGGATGCATGTGCATAAATTGCCTCTCAAGTTCAACGATAAGCATGACAATAGCGTCCGCAAGTGTCGGGGGTGTACCCCACGGTATGACCGGGCCGGAAGTATGACCCGGCCGGGCTTGGCGTTTTCATTGGTAACCCGCCGGAGTGGAGATTCACGAGCCTGGCGACTCACGGATGGCCCTAACGGCGGGTCATATAGAAGACTAGGCCCAAGGCCCAGCAGGCCGGCTCATGTTATGGTGGGCCGGTTTACGAGGAAAGGCATAAAGAGTTTTCCCTTAAGGGGGCAGACTAGGATTCCACTTGTAATATACTAGTCCTAATCCTAATAGGACTCCACATGTAACCCGCCCCTTCAACTTATATAAGGAGGGGCAGGGCACCCCAAGAGGGACAAGTAACAAGAAACAATATCTAGGGCTAGACACAAGGGGGGATCCGGCTTATGCGGCGACTCTCTTATGAGCATAATGAGATCTAGCCACAAACAACATGTAGGGTTATTACCGGATGATGTTTCCTGAGGCCTGAAGCTGTCTAAATTCTTGTCTTATGTTGCGTCTATCGATTCCGCCCAACCCCTCTCAAGCTACCACATAGATGCGTTGGCCTCGCGACTAAGTCCTCACACTAAGGACATCTGCCGTGACAATTCCATGACAGTTGGCGTCCACCGTGGGGCTCGCGCATGGTGGTGTTGAGTTCTTGGAGGGATTTTTCCCAGGGATCGAGGAGTTCATAATTTTCCAGATGAGGAAGAACCGGTTGGAGAGGATCTACATCAGCTTCGAGTTCATCGGTTCTGATTCATAGCTTGTGAGATTTAAGGTTCAAGAAAATCGAGGTTGCGAGATGC
This sequence comes from Aegilops longissima, assembly GCA_021605205.1. Lineage (NCBI taxonomy): Eukaryota > Viridiplantae > Streptophyta > Magnoliopsida > Poales > Poaceae > Aegilops > Aegilops longissima. The sequence continues at coordinate 384,288,020 of CM038678.1, read as the reverse complement.
TTGCTGTCGCAAGTCGCCAAGTCAACAGGAGCCATCGACCTGAACCAGATCGATTTTCCTTTGCGTAAACTAGTCATCACCAAGACCGTTTGGATACCTTGCAAGTCCAGAGGCCATCAATAGAAGGTACTGTTTACTCCAGGAGGAAATCAAAGACAAGCCAACTACTCCCGTCAAGAATCAATCGAGTAGTACTATTATTCATCGTGAAGCAACGCTGGCGTTCGGATCCACACGCGCGCAGCCAAAACGCAAAGGTCAAAACTCAACACGACTCAGACATGTTTGTTCAAATCAGCCACGACCTGGAGAAGGACCCAGGCGTAAACACGAACTCGGATGATTCTGCAATGCCAACCTTACCCTAAGCCGCCGTACGCTACGTTAGGATAAGACTACGCTAGAGGAGACTTGGCATCCACTCCTACGTGAAGTTAAGGAAGAATAATAAAAAAGGGATCACGTGATGAAGGATCCAATCCGGATTGACAGATAGCAATTCTAGTACTAGTCAAAAGATCAACCAAAGAATCAAATGGCCACACAGATGCCAAGCGAGCCATCGCTCTGAGCAGCCGTTTTCAGACCGGCCAGGCCTTAGTTGAGCCGTCGTGGCCTGTCTCTATTGAGACCCGCCGTCGAGCCAGCCACACTTCACCGGTTTCCGTCAGGCCGGGTGTAACACCCGGATGGTTATGCAACAGTGATCACCTCGGTTACTGTGCCAAACCTCTCTTTGATTCGAACCCGTTCTAAAACAAAAATCAAAACTAAAACAAACGATAAAAAGTTTCGAAAACAAATTCTAAAATGTTCGGGGGTTGACTAAAATAGCTAACCTAATATTGGTGGGGTGCACTAATTTTTATAAAATGCTCTGGCATTTTAAATAAACTAAAAACAGAAAAAGAAAAATAATAAAAGAGAAAACAAAATAAAACAGAGGGGGGATAACACTCTGGCCCAGCCGGCCCCCTCCCCACCTGGCCCCTCGCCCCCCCTGGCCCATTCCCCTTTTCCCCCCTGGGCCGGCCCATCGGCCCAGCGGCCCCCGGCCACATACCCCTCCCCACCCCGCGGCTAACCCTAGCCGCCTCCTCATTCCCCCCCACACGCCCCCCTCGCTCCCCTCGCCCTCACCCGATCTGGATCGGGGCGGCGAATCCCCCGACCGAGCCACCCCCCGCGCGCCCCACCTCGTCGCCGGCCCCCGCCGCCCCACCGCGGCCCCGAACCCCCCTCCTCCTCCTCGCCACCGCCGGAGCGCCCTCCTTCCTCCGTCGCCCCGAGCCCGAGCGATCCGCCGCCGTGGTCGAGCTCGGCCCCCGCCCTGCCGCCGCCTGTGAGCTCCCCGACCGCCTCCCACGGTCATCACCGCCCCACCAAGGCTTACATCGAGACCCTACCCCCACTGAGGCCCTCCTCTCTCCCCTCCCCGGCCGACGACGGCTCAACCCACCAGACCGACCCCCCGCTCCCTCTCCTTCGACGCTGTGTGGCCATCGCCCGGCCCGTCGCCCGGCTCGGCCGCCCGTGACTCTGCCACGACCCCCCCGTTCCTCTCTCTCCTTCCTGCCGGATCCGGCCGTTCGAGGCCCCTGACCGCCCTGCCACCGCGATGGCCCCTCTCCCCTTCCTTTCCCCCCGTCGGCGACCTCTCCGGCCCCAGACCTCGGCCCAACCCCCACCCCTCCGTCGCCTCGTGCGCCTTTCCGCCCGTCGGTCACAATGGCCTCGGCCAAGGCCGCCCCGTGGCCTCAGGCGCCTGATCGCCCTGGATCGCCTCGACATGCGGGACCCACTGTCAGGGGTTGACTCGATCAACCCTGTTGATGATGACGTCGAGATGACATCATGCCGATGTCATAAATGCATTTTCGAAATTAATTAAATAATTAATTAAAATTCCGAAATTAATAAAATCTTTTAAAATCATATCTTTTAATCCGTAATCCGGATTAAAATAATTTCAACATGAAAGTTGCTCGAACGACGAGACGAATCCGGATCGCAATCCGCTCGTCCACCACACGCCTCTAACCTATCGAACTCCTGCAAACTTTCCTCTTCATCTCATCCGTCGACAGACGTCGGAACCGGAAAACTTCCGGATGTTTTCCCCCTAACCAAGACCCCCTCTTACCACGTTAGGGCACGCCTAGCATCGCTTCTTGTCATGTCATGCATCGATATGCATCTGTTTACTTTGTATTCATTGTTTCTTCCCCTCTTCTCTCCGGTAGACTACGAGACCGACGCAGCTGCTGCTGGCGGTTCGACTACGGTGTTGACGACCCTCTCTCTTGCCGAGCAACCAGCAAGCCCCCCTTGATCACCAGATATCGCCTACTCTTATCTACACCGCTTGCATTAGAGTAGTATAGCATGTTACTGCTTTCGGATACTCCTATACTTTCTGCATAGCCTTGTCCTTGTAACTTCTGTTGTTACCTTACCTGCAATCCTATATGCTTAGTATAGGATGCTAGTACTTTCATCTGTGGCCCTACTTTCTTGTCCGTCTGCCGTGCTATACTATCGGGCCGTGATCACTCGGGAGGTGATCACGGGTATATACTGTATACTTATACATGATACATGTGAGACTAAAGTCGGGTCGGCTGATGGAGCACCCGCGAGTGGATCATTGTGGCGGAGCGGCAGGGCAGGTTGAGACCGCCTAGGAGAGAGGTGGGCCTGGCCCTGTTCGGCGTTCATGGTTACTTAACACGCTTAACGAGGTCTTGGTATTTGATCTGGGTTGGCTCGAGCTTATACGCACTAACCATCTCGCGGGAGTAGTTATGGGTATCCCGGCGTGTGGTATCACCAAGCACTTCAGACGTCGGACGGAGCGCGCTACCGATTGGACTGAACGCTCTTTGGGCTAGGTCTGCTTCGGCCACAGACGCGAACGTCAGTGTGTGTGCTCGGCGATGGGCCCAGCACCCTGCGCGCTTAGGTTTAGACCGCGTGTTGGCCTCTCACAGTGCCTAGGTGGGGCTGCGACGTGTTGATCTTCCGCGGCGGGCATGACCCAGAAAGTGTGTCCGCCAAATGGGATCAAGCGTCTTTGGGTAAGATGGTGCACCCTGCAGGAAGTTAATCTATTCGGATAGCCGTGATCTTGATAACAGGGCGACTTGGAGTTGTACCTTGAGCTTATGACAACTAGAACCGGATACTTGATAAAACACACCCTTCCAAGTGCGGATACAACCGGTGGTCGCTCTCGCTCGGGGATATGAGCGAGGGATTGCGGGTAGGATTATTGCTATATGATGTTACTTGGAGGACTTCCGTTGTCCTCTTACATGCATGCAAGACAGTGTCCGAGCGTAGTCTTCGTTAAGACTAGCTTATCCCCTCTTATTCGGCATTCTCAGCTCAGGTCCACCGATATGGCCCTTTACACATATATCCATGCATATGTAGTGTAGCTCCTTGCTTGCAGTACTTTGGATGAGTACTCACGGTTGCATTGTTTCCCCTTTCCCCCTATCTATACTCGATTGCTGCAACTGACGATGGAGCCCAGGAGCAGACGCCACCGCCTATGACGACTACTACTCGGGCGCCTACTACTACGTGCAGCCCACGGCGACGACCGGAGTGACCTAGGAGGATCCCGGCAGAGGCCTGCTCCTCTTCGATCAGATCCCGCTTTGTGCTAGCCATCTTATGGCACCTTGTTTAACTTATGTCTCGTACTCAGATATTGTTGCTTCCACTGACTTCGTCTATGATCGAGCACTTGTATTCGAGCCCTCGAGGCCCCGGCTTGTATTATGATGCTTGTATGACTTATTTTATTTGTAGAGTTGTGTTGTGATATCTTCCGTGAGTCCTTGATCTTGATCGTATACATTTGCGTGCATGATTAGTGTACGATTGAATCGAGGGCGCTGAGTTGGTATCGAGCCGATCGCTGTAGGAATCCCCTTCCACACTCCTTGGCGAAGTCGAGTCTAGACATTGCAAAACTTTTACTAACTTGGCTGTGTGCCTTACGGGCCCACGCCGCCATCGGGTGGTACTAGGATCTTTTACTCCTCGACCTTTACTCTGGGACTCTGAACTCTCTTCTACTCGGGTTAAACGATTTTACTAACTATCACTAGGATCCCGTGATCGCATTCACCCCAAAGTTGGATATAGCCTTAGTTGTTTTTGGAATTGTATTTGAGCAATTTCCACACTGTCATTTGACTCCTTTGAAACGCCTTTGTTTTCAGATGGAACCCACGAGGCAGGTCGTGCGTCCACACGACGGCCATTGGTGCCTCGGGATCACTGCGGTGCTAGCCGAGATGATGACCTATCGGGTTATCGCTGGCACCCCGAGTACACCGCCTATGAGGAGTACCAGACTATAACCAGGAGCAGACCACGCCATCGCCCACCTCTACTCTCGGAGTACGAGTCCACTCTTGCTGCACACCGCACATGGTGTTGGAGTGACTATCGATATGGCAGTCCACGATGCTGCTTATGCTGCTCGACACGCCTTCGTGCGAGTATCGAGAGTTGGACACCTCCCCTTCGTGCACATTGCTATCGCGTCGATGTTGGTGAGGAGGGTTACTACACCGCTGCCTACACCATCGCTACCAGAGAGCCCTTCCACCATCGTAACTTTGTTACGCATGCGATGGGCTGGATCGAGCTAACCGAGCTCTTCGCCACGAGTTGTACATCACCCGTCGGCACCTCTACCGTGCTCGACGCTGATGCACCCTTTGTCCGATCCGGAGAGCTGCGCGTTCTGCGATCTACCCAGCCAGACCGTGATGCCCCAGGGTGTCGGTTGGCGACGTGGAGGCTACTCTCGCGCTTGGCCCTTTTCGCCACACGGGCGCCGGATTCAGCACGAGTATCCGCGGCCCCAGTCACCGACGTGGAGGACTATCCACCGCCGCTACTATCTTTCAGTTACTGACTACCTCCGCAGATCAGCGTGGGGCTGATGTAGACTTGCTTGTTAGTGTTTGATGTATTCACCATGAGCCTGTGCCGCCTATGATGTAGTAGTCTATGTAATCGACTCTATGTATCGAACTCTATGCATGATTCCTTTTGTAAGATATGCCAACTACTATGTAGTTCCCATCATGTGCTTTCATTATGCATGTTTCATCATGAATGATTCACTGTCTCTTGCTTAATTTCTCAAATGCTGAACTACCTCGTTATATAATAGCAGGATGGTTAGGCCAGCAGGTCGTGGTCATGGGGCCAACTTCCCACCACCGCCTGAGTACATGGCTGGTATGATCCAACAGCTCGAGATGAATCGCCAGTTCATGGAGAACATGATGGCTCAGCCTCCCCGCCCCAATATGAACCAAAGACCCAAACGGAACAACTCTGCAGGATTTCATACGCCTGAACCCCAGCGTGTACCGCAGCTCAACTCAGCCGCTGGATGCTGACGACTGGCTCCGTGACATCACCTATGAGATGGAGTCTGCTGATGTAGCCCCGCCAGTATGTCACCTTTGCTTCCTTCTTCCGAAAGGACCCGCAGCTCAATGGTGGGACAGCCACCGCGTACTCTGCCAGCTTGGAACACTCATCACCGGCGACTTCCGGCTGCCTTCCGTGCCCGCTTCATCCCTCAAGGGGTCATGGACGGAAGAAGCGTGAGTTCCGCAACCTCACCCAAGGCAACAAGATGTTGAAGCCTATCGGCGAGAGTTCTGGACTTGTCTCGCTATCTTTGAGGAGGATATTGCAACCGATGCACGCAGACAGAGAAGTTCCGTGACGGTCTTCAAGTCGACATCAAGCTCGCACTTCTAGTGCACGACTTTGCTGATTTCGCCACCTTGGTGAACAAAGCTATCAATGTCGAAACTGGTCTGCAGGAATACCAGAGCTCTAACAGCGCAACCGCGACACGGGCTCATCTTGGGCCCGTCCTCGCAGAAAAGCAAGATATGGATTCCCAACAGATGTACCAGCCGAATGCACCTGCTTCAAAGGCAGAACTATGCTACACCTCGTCGCCTACAACTAAGCAGCCAAGCTTCCAGCTCCACCACCCCAAGCTCCTGCTCCCACTCCCAATAATGGCTTGTGCTTCAAAGGACAACCAGGCACCGTGCTAGAGAATGCAACAGAACCGAATCACCGGCCCTTCCAAAGAATGGCCGTGGAAACACCTGAACCGCAACAACACCGGCAAGTCTTATGGGCAAGCTCAGGCCAACCACGTTGATCCGAACGAAGCTCAAGACCAGCCTGCTCTTGTGATGGGTACACTCCTCGTAAATTCAAGACAGATCTGTTTTATTCGATTCAGAGCATCGCATTCATTCATGTCTCAAGACTTTGCATACAAGCACGACGTTAAGTGTGAAGAGATGAACTCTTCGGTAGTGGTAAAACCCCATTGGGACAATGTCAAACCTCCATGGTTGGCGTCGACGTCCCGTGGAAATCGAAGGGCTGGAATTCTATGCCTCCCCATTATCCTCAAGACGCCTAACATCGACCTCATTTTGGGGATGGATTGGTTGAAAGCGCATACGCGCCAATCGCTTTGCGCCACTAAGACCGTCCCATCTGCTACACCCTTCGATGAAATAGTAAGCTACAATGCTCGTCTGGTTCAAGATGCCGAGGCAAGGCTCTATGCATTGAATGCATTGAACGCCGCACCCCTCGAGGGCATTGAGAACATTCCCGTCGTTTGCGATTTCCAAGACGCCTTCCTGAAGAACTTCCAGGATTCCCCGCTAGAGCTGTCGAATTCGTCATCGACTTGAAACCAGCACCACTCCTATAGCCAAGCGACCCTACAAGATGCCGCCGCATGAACTCCTTGAACTAAAGGAGGAAATCGACAAATCTCTTCAAAGCGGCTTCATTCGCCCAAGTTGCTCTCCTTGGGGAGCACCTTCTCTCTTTGTCAAGAAGAAGGATGGGACAAACCGATTGGTCCAAGACTACCGTCCTATAAATCAAGCTACCATTCGAATAAGTATCCTCTTCCTCGGATCAATGATCTTTATGATCAACTGGCTGGTTCGCGGTGTTCTCGAAACTCGACTTGAGGTTGGGTTACCACCAGATCCGTGTTCGCGAGGAGGATATCCCCAAGACCGCATTTGTGACTCGTTATGGTTCATACGAGTACACCGTCATGTCTTTCGGCTTAACCAATGCTCCAGCCACCTTCTCTCGCCTGATGAACTATATATTCATGGATTACCTCGACAAGTTCGTGGTGGTTTATCTGGATGATATCCTGATCTTTTCCAAGAATGAAGAAGAACATGCTGAACATCTTCGCCTTGTCTTTGGAAAAGCTACAAGAGCATCAACTCTATGCCAAGTTCTCCAAATGTGAATTCGGCTTCCAAAGTAACCTATCTTGGGCATGTCATTTCTAAGGATGGTATTGCCGTCAACCCCGAAAGAGTTCAGCCATTCTCGATTGACTCCTCCAAGAGCGTTAAGCAAGTCGAAGTTTTCTCGGTCTCGCCACTATTGCCGTCGATTAAATGAGAACTTCTCCAAGATTGCCGAGCCTCGACTAACCTTGTTGCATAAGGCGCCAAATTCCAATGGATGGATAAATGTCGGGAAAGTTTCCGGGCACTCAAAGACAAGTTGACTTCGCCCCATGCTAGCTCCTCCCGATACTAAGAAGGACTTCGTCATTTATCGCGACGCTTCTCGTCAAGGATTAGGCGGTGTCCTAATGCAAGAGCGCAAAGTAGTTGCTTATGCCTCTCGGCGATTCGCCCTCACGAAGAGAACTACCCAGTTCACGACCTCGAACTTCTTGCTGTCATTCATGCGCTAAAGCGGTGGAGACATTACCTTCTCGGTAATCGCTATGAGATCTTCACCGACCACCAAAGTCTGAAGTATCTGCTTTACTCAGCCAGACCTGAACCTCCGTCGGCAGAGATGGATGGAGACTGCTGCAGAACTTTGATTTGGGTATTTCCTATACGCCGAGCAAGGCTAATGTAATGGCTGATGCCTTGAGCCGCAAGTCTTCTCGCAACCACCTTCAGGTTCACAAAGTTCAGCCCCACTTGTTGAAGAATTCAGAAAGCTGAACCTCCATATTGTTCCTCCGGGCACTTCGCTCCCCTCCTCCGGAGTTCCGCAAGATGAATCTCCGTGTTGTTCCCTGTGGTTCCCTCTATACCTGGCTGTTGAACCCGATCTCGTGGGCACCATAAAGACAATGCAGGGATTTGACTCAAGTCTACAAGATTAAGCAAGACATCAAAAGGGAATCCCTCATCCTTCACTATTGCCGATGATGGCGCCTTGTACTTCAAAGGCCGCCTAGTGGTGCCGTGTAAGAAGGAAAACCTGAATATGACTCGAAGGTTATGAAAGAAGCTCATGATACGCCTCTATGTATCCATCCCGGTAGTACAAAGATGTATCAAGACATTCGCCGAGATTCCGTGGTCTAATATGAAGCAAGACATTGCTCGCTATGTTTTTGAGTGTGACGCTTGCCGTCAGATCAAAGCGAGAACATCAAAGGCCTCTGGAACTCGCAACCTATCTCTATTCCCGAATGGAAATGGGACCATGTTGAGATGGACTTCGTCACTGGTTTTCCCAAATCGCAGAAAGGTAATGATGCTATTCTTGTCGTCATTGACCGGCTTTCTAAAGTTGCTCATTTTCTGGCGGTCAAGGAAACGAACATCGCTAGCCAGCTTGCAACGCTCTATATGTCCGAATTGTTTCACTTCACGGTATTCCACCGGTTATCGATTCGGACCGTGGCAGCTTATTCACTTCAAGATTACGGGCAAGTTTTCAAGAAGCTATGGGGACTCATTTATCTTTCAAGATCGCTTTTCATCCGCAGATCTCAAGGGCAAGTTGAACGTGTCAACCAAATTCTCAAGACATGCTTCGAGCTTGTGTCGCCTCATTCGCAAGAAATGGGAGGAATCTCTCCGTATGCTGAGTTCTCTTATAATAATAGCTATCAAGCTAGTCTCAAGATGGCCCCCTTTGAAGTGTTATATGGACGAAAGTGCGAACCCTCTGAACTGGTCAAATCGGGAACATCCACTCTTCGTCCGGATATTATCCAACATGCGAAGAACAAGTCCGCATTATTCGCGAGAATCTCAAGACTGCCGGTCTCGTCAAAAGAGTAATTATGACCGCATCACAAAGACATGGTCTATCAACTTTGGCGAAAAGGCCTATCTTCGTGTTACACCAATGAAGGGTGCTCACCGCCGGATCAAGGGCAAGTTAGCGCCTCGCTATATTGGCCCTTTCACTATTCTCGAAAGGCGTGAAAAGTGGCTTATCAACTGGAGCTTCCGTCGAACCTTTCTCGTGTTCACGATGTGTTCCACGTGTCCCAACTCCGACGCTGCTTCAAGGACCCAATCCGAGCAAAGGACCATGAAGTGCTCGAATTACAACAGACCTCTCCTATAAGGAGCATCCGTCCGCATTCTCGACTGCTGAACGCCGCACACGCCGGAAGGCGATCAAGTTTCTCAAAGTCCAATGGTCGAATCACTCAAGACGGCCACCGGGAACGCGAGGATCGTCTTCGAGATGAATATCCCGCACTCTTTCCTTCTACCTCCTAAATCTCGGGACGAGATTTCTTGTAGTGGAGGAGATTTGTAACACCCGGATGGTTATGCAACAGTGATCACCTCGGTTACTGTGCCAAACCTCTCTTTGATTCGAACCCGTTCTAAAACAAAAATCAAAACTAAAACAAACGATAAAAAGTTTCGAAAACAAATTCTAAAATGTTCGGGGGTTGACTAAAATAGCTAACCTAATATTGGTGGGGTGCACTAATTTTTATAAAATGCTCTGGCATTTTAAATAAACTAAAAACAGAAAAAGAAAAATAATAAAAGAGAAAACAAAATAAAACAGAGGGGATAACACTGCCCAGGCCGCCCCTCCCCACCGCCCCTCGCCCCCTGCCCATTCCCTTTCCCCAGGCCGCCCATCGCCCAGCCCCCCGCCACATACCCCTCCCACCCCGCTGCTAACCCTAGCCTCCTCATTCCCCCACACCCCTCGCTCCCTCGCCTCACCCGATCTGGATCGGGCGGCGAATCCCGACCGAGCCACCCCCGCCACCCCCACCTCGTCGCCCGGCCCCCGCCGCCCCACCGCGCCCCAAACCCCCCTCCTCCTCCTCCTCGCCACCGGAGCTCCCTCCTTCCTCCGTCGCCTCGAGCCCGGCGATCACGCCCACATGGCCGAGCTCGCCCCCTCCCTCCCGTCGCCGGCGCTGAGCTCCCCGACCGCCTCACGGTCATCACTGCCCCACCAGCGCCGCTTACTAAGACCCTACCCCCAGTGAGGCCCTCCTCTCTCCCCCCGTCGACGACGACTCCGCCACTGACCGACCCCCCGGCTCCCTCTCCTCTTCGGCCAGGGGCCTGTCATGCCCGGCCGGCCACTGGGCTACACCCGACCCCCTGTTCCTCTCCTCCTCGCCCCGGCTGTTCGAGGCCCCGACTGCCCCGCCACCGTGATGGCCCCTCTCCCCTTCCTTCCCCCCCGTCAGCGACCTCTCCCCGCGCCCAACCTCGGCCCGAACCCCCACCCTCCGTCGCCCGGCCTCATGCCGCCGCCGGTCACACGCCCGTGTTCGGCCTCGGCCTGCCCCCGTGGCCTCGGGCGCCTGACGCTTCGATCGCGCCTACCTGGATCGCGCCGATCGGGATCGGCATCGCCCAGATACCAAGATGCCCGTAGGCCTTGGGCCACTGACAGGGGGCCCCACCCCCCAAAAAAGAATGTTTTTAATTAAAACGGGAATAAAAATAGAATGAAAATGAATAAAAATTAATTAACTAATTAATTAATTAATTAATTAATTAAGTAATTAATTAATCTAATTAATTCTGAATTAATTAACCCCTAATCATTAATTAACCTAATTAATCAATGTTAATTAAATCGATTAGGTTAATTAGTCATTAGTGAATGACATGCGGGACCCACACTGTCAGGGTTGACTCACCAACCCTGTTGATCGATGACGCCGGCATGACATCATGCTGATGTCATAAATGCATTTTCGAAATTAATTAAATAATTAATTAAAATTCGAAAATTAATAAAATCTTTTAAAAATCATATCTTTTAATCCGTAATCCGGATTAAAATAATTTCAACATGAAAGTTGCTCGAACGACGAGACGAATCCGGATACGCAGTCCGTTCGTCCACCACACGCCTCTAACCTATCGAACCTGCAAACTTTCCTCTCCGGTTCATCCGTCGACAGACGTCCGAACCGGAAAACTTCCTGGATGTTTTCCCCTAACCAAGACTTCTCTTACCACGTTAGGGCACGCCTAGCATCGCTTCTTGTCATGTCATGCATCGATATGCATCTGTTTACTTTGTATTCATTGTTTCTTCCCCTCTTCTCTCCGGTAGACTACGAGACCGACGCTGCTTGCCGGTTCGACCACGGTGTTGACGACCCTCTCTCTGCGAGCAACCAGCAAGCCCCCCCTTGATCACCAGATATCGCCTACTCTTATCTACACCGCTTGCATTAGAGTAGTATAGCATGTTATTGCTTTGGATACTCCTATACCGCTGCATAGCCTTTGTCCTTGTAACTTCATTGTTACCTTACCGCAATCCTATATGCTTAGTATAGGATGCTAGTACTTTCATCTGTGGCCCTACTTTCTTGTCCGTCTGCGCGTGCTATATTATCGGGCCGTGATCACTCGGGAGGTGATCACGGTATATATCTATATACTTATACATGATACATGTGAGACTAAAGTCGGGTCGGCCGATGGAGCACCATGAGTGGATCTTTGTGGCGGAGCGGCAGGCGAGTTGAGACCGCCTAGGAGAGAGGTGGGCTGGCCTGTTCGGCGTTCATGCGGTTACTTAACACGCTTAACGAGGTCTTGGTATTTGATCTGGGTTGGCTACGAGCTTATACGCACTAACCATCTACGCTGGAGTAGTTATGGGTATCCCGTCGTGGTATCACCAAGCACTTCAGACGTCGGCGACGGAGCGGCGCGCCGGATTGGACTGGACGCTGCTGGGCTAGGTCTGCTTCGGCACAGTCACAGCGTGCAGTGTGTGTTCGAGGCGATGGGCCCGGCACTGCTTTAGGTTTAGACCGCGTGTTGGCCTCTCTGTTGTGCCTAGGTGGGGCTGCGACGTGTTGATCTTCCGCGGCGGGCATGACCCAGAAAGTGTGTCCGCCAAATGGGATCAAGCGTCTTTGGTAAGATGGTGCACCCTGCAGGAAGTTAATCTATTCGGATAGCCGTGATCTTCGTAACAGGACGACTTGGAGTTGTACCTTGAGCTTATGACAACTAGAACCGGATACTTGATAAAACACACCCTTCCAAGTGCCGATATAACCGGTGGTCGCCTCGCTCGTGGATATGAGCAGGGATTGCCGGGTAGGATTATTGCTATATGATGTTACTTGGAGGACTTCCGTTGTCCTCTTACATGCATGCAAGACAGTGTCCGTGTTTAGTCTTCGTTAAGACTAGCTATCCCCTCTTATTCGGCATTCTGCAGCTCACCCACCGATATGGCCTTTACACATATATCCATGCATATGTAGTGTAGCTCCTTGCTTATAGTACTTTGGATGAGTACTCACGGTTGCCTTGTTTCCCTTTCCCCTATCTCTACTCGATTGCTGCAACAGACGATGGAGCCCAGGAGCGACGCCACCGCCTATGACGACTACTACTCGGGGTGCCTACTACTACGTGCAGCCCACGACGATTTACTGTGAGTGACCTAGGAGGATCCTGCGGAGGCCTGCTCCTCTTCGATCTGATCCCGGTTTGTGCTAGCCATCTTATGGCACCTTGTTTAACTTATGTCCGTACTCAGATATTGTTGCTTCCGCTGACTTCGCCTATGATCGAGCACTTGTATTCGAGCCCTCGAGGCCCCTGGCTTGTATTATGATGCTTGTATGACTTATTTTATTTGTAGAGTTGTGTTGTGATATCTTCCGTGAGTCCTTGATCTTGATCGTATACATTTGCGTGCATGATTAGTGTACGATTGAATCGAGGGCGCCTGAGTTGGTATCGAGCCGATCGCTCAGAGGAATCCCTTCCACACTCCTTGGCGAAGTCGAGTCTAGACATTGCAAAACTTTTACTAACTTGGCTGTGTGCCTTACGGGCCCACGCCGCCATCGGGTGGTACTAGGATCTTTTACTCCTCGACCTTTACTCTGGGACTCTGAACTCTCTTCTACTCGGGTTAAACGATTTTACTAACTATCACTAGGATCCCGTGATCGCATTCACCCCAAAGTTGGATATAGCCTTAGTTGTTTTTGGAATTGTATTTGAGCAATTTCCACACTGTCATTTGACTCCTTTGAAACGCCTTTGTTTTCGGATGGAACCCACGAGGCAGGTCGTGCGTCACACGACGGCCATTGGTGCCTCGGGATCACTCGCGGTGCTAGCCGAGATGATGACCTATCTGGGTTATCGCTGGCACCCCGAGTACACCGCCTATGAGGAGTACCAGACTATAACCAGAGCGATACCACGCCATCGTCCACCTCTACTCTCGGAGTACGAGTCCACTCTTCGTCTTTGCACCGCACATGGTGTTGGAGTGACTATCGATATGGCAGTCCACGATGCTGCTTATGCTGCTCGACACGTCTTCGTGCGAGTATCGAGAGTTGGACACCTCCCCTTCGTGCACATTGCTATCGCGTCGATGTTGGTGAGGAGGGTTACTACACTGCTGCCTACACCATCGTCACAGAGAGCCCTTCCACCATCGTAACTTTGTTCGCATGCGATGGGCTGGATCGAGCTAACCGAGCTCTTCGCCACGAGTTGTACATCACCCGTCGGCACCTCTACCGTGCTCGACGCTGATGCACCCCTTTGTCCGATCCGGAGAGCTGCGCGTTCTCGCGATCTACCCAGCCAGGACCGTGATGCCCTGGGGTGTCGGTTGGCGGACGTGGAGGCTACTCTCGACTTGGCCCTTTTCGCCACACGGGCGCCGGATTCAGCACCGAGTATCCGCGGCCCCTGTGTCACCGACGTGGAGGACTATCCACCGCCGCACTATCAGCTTTCAGGCTACTGCTACCTCCGCAGATCGCGTGGGACTGATGTAGACTTGCTTGTTAGTGTTTGATGTATTCACCATGAGCACTGTGCCGCCTATGATGTAGTAGTCTATGTAATCGGACTCTATGTATCGAACTCTATGCATGATTCCTTTTGTAAGATATGCCAACTACTATGTAGTTCCCATCATGCTGCTTTCATTATGCATGTTTCATCATGAATGATTCTGTCTCTTGCTTAATTTCTCAAATGTTGAACTACCTGTTATATAATAGCAGGATGGTTAGGCCAGCAGGTCGTGGTCGTGGGGCCAACTTCCCACCACCGCTTTGAGTACATGGCTGGTATGATCCAACAGCTCGAGATGAATCGCCACCATGGAGAACATGATGGCTCAGTTCCCCGCCCAATATGAACCAGCACCCAAACGGAACAACTCGCAGGATTTCATACGCTGAACCCGGCGTGTACCGCAGCTCAACTCAGCCACCGGATGTTGATGGTCGCTCCGTGACATCACCTATGAGATGGAGTCTGCTGATGTAGCCCTGCCAGTATGTCACCTTTGCTTCCTTCTTCCCGAAGGGACCCGCAGCTCAATGGTGGGACAGCCACCGGCGTACTCTGCCAGCTTGGAACACTCATCACCGCCGACTTCCGGCTGCCTTCCGTGCCCGCTTCATCCCTCAAGGGGTCATGGACCGGAAGAAGCGTGAGTTCCGCAACCTCACCCAAGGCAACAAGACTGTTGAAGCCTATCAGCGAGAGTTCCTGGACTTGTCTCGCTATGCTGAAGAGGATATTGCAACTGATGCACGCAGACAGGAGAAGTTCCGTGACGGTCTTCAAGCTGACATCAAGCTCGCACTTCTAGTGCACGACTTTGCTGATTTCGCCACCTTGGTGAACAAAGCTATCAATGTCGAAACTGGTCTGCAGGAATACCAGAGCTCTAACAGCGCAACGTGACACGGGCTCATCTTGGGCCCGTCCTCGCAGGCGCAAGATATGGATTCCCAACAAGATGTACCAGCCGAATGCACTGCTTCAAGGCGTAACTATGCTACACCTCGTGCGCCTACAACTAAGCAGCCAAGCTTCCAGCTCCACCACCCCAAGCTCCTGTTCCCACTCCCAATAATGGCTTGTGCTTCAAAAGCGGACAACCAGGGCACCGTGCTAGAGAATGCAACGAAACCGAATCAGTGGCCCTTCCAAAGAGTGGCCGTGGAAACACCGAACCGCAACAACACCGGCAAGTCTTATGGGCAAGCTCAGGCCAACCACGTTGATCTGAACGAAGCTCAAGACCAGCCTGCTCGTGATGGGTACACTCCTCGAAATTCAGTACTGCATCTGCTTTATTCGATTCAGAGCATCGCATTCATTCATGTCTCAAGACTTTGCATACAAGCACGACGTTAAGTGTGAAGAGATGAACTCTTCGGTAGTGGTAAAACCCCATTGGGACAATGTCAAACCTCCATGGTTGGCGTCGGCGCCCCGTGGAAATCGAAGGGCTGGAATTCTATGCCTCCCCATTATCCTCAAGACGCCTAACATCGACCTCATTTTGGGGATGGATTGGTTGAAAGCGCATCTCGCGTCAATCGTTTGCGCCACTAAGACCGTCCATCTGCTACACCCTTCTGATGAAATAGTAAGCTACAATGCTCGTCTGGTTCAAGATGCCGAGGCAAGGCTCTATGCATTGAATGCATTGAACGCCGCACCCCTCGAGGGCATTGAAAACATTCCCGCTGCTTATGCGATTTCCAAGACGCCTTCCTGAAGAACTTCGAGGATTCCCCTGCTAGAGGCTGTCGAATTAATCATCGACTTGAAACCGTGCACCACTCCTATAGCCAAGCGACCCTACAAGATGCCGCCGCATGAACTCCTTGAACTAAAGGAGGAAATCGACAAATCTCTTCAAAGCGGCTTCATTCGCCCAAGTTGCTCTCCTTGGGGAGCACCTTCTCTCTTTGTCAAGAAGAAGGATGGGACAAACCGATTGGTCCAAGACTACCGTCCTATAAATCAAGCTACCATTCGAATAAGTATCCTCTTCCTCGGATCAATGATCTTTATGATCAATCTGGCTGGTTCGCTCGGTGTTCTTGAAACTTCGACTTGAGGTTGGGTTACCACCAGATCCGTGTTCGTGAGGAGGATATCCCCAAGACCGCATTTGTGACTCGTTATGGTTCATACGAGTACACCGTCATGTCTTCGGCTTAACCAATGCTCCAGCCACCTTCTCTCGCTCGATGAACTATATATTCATGGATTACCTCGACAAGTTCGTGGTGGTTTATCTGGATGATATCCCGATCTTTTCAAGAATGAAGAAGAACATGTTGAACATCTTCGCCTTGTCTTTGGAAAAGCTACGAGAGCATCAACTCTATGCCAAGTTCTCCAAATGTGAATTCGGCTTCCAAGTAACCTATCTTGGGCATGTCATTTCTAAGGATGGTATTGCCGTCAACCCCGAAAGAGTTCAGGCCATTCTCGATTGACTCCTCCAAGAACGTTAAGCAAGTCGAAGTTTTCTCGGTCTCGCCAAACTATTGCCGTCGATTCGCCGAGAACTTCTCCAAGATTGCCGAGCCTCGACTAACTTTGTTGCATAAGGGCGCCAAATTCCAATGGATGGATAAATGTCGAAAAGTTTCCGAGCACTCAAAGACAAGTTGACTTCTGCCCGATGCTAGCTCCTCCCGATACTAAGAAGGACTTCGTCATTTATCGCGACGCTTCTCGTCAAGGATTAGGCGGTGTCCTAATGCAAGAGCGCAAAGTAGTTGCTTATGCCTCTCGGCAGATTCGCCCTCACGAAGAGAACTACCCAGTTCACGACCTCGAACTTGTTGCTGTCATTCATGCGCTAAAGCGGTGGAGACATTACCTTCTCGGTAATCGCTATGAGATCTTCACCGACCACCAAAGTCTGAAGTATCTGCTTACTCAGCCAGACCTGAACCTCCGTCGCCAGAGATGGATGGAGACTGCTGCGCACTTTGATTTGGGTATTTCCTATACGCCCGAGCAAGGCTAATGTAATGGCTGATGCCTTGAGCCGCAAGTCTTCTCAAACCACCTTCAGTTCACAAAGTTCAGCCCCACTTGTTGAAGAATTCGAAAAGCTGAACCTCCATATTGTTCCTCCGGGCACTTCGCCCCCTCCTCCGGAGTTCCGCAAGATGAATCTCCGTGTTGTTCCCCGTGGTTCCCTCTATACCCGGCTGTTGAACCCGATCTCGTGGGCACCATAAAGACAATGCAGGATTTGACTCAAGTCTACAAGATTAAGCAAGACATCAAAAGGGAATCCTCATCCTTCACTATTGCGATGATGGCGCCTTGTACTTCAAAGGCCGCCTAGTGGTGCCGTGTAAGAAGGAAAACCTGAATATGACTCGAGAAGGTTATGAAAGAAGCTCATGATACGCCTCTATGTATCCATCCCGGTAGTACAAAGATGTATCAAGACATTCGTCGAGATTCCGTGGTCTAATATGAAGCAAGACATTGCTCGCTATGTTGTTGAGTGTGACGCTTGCCGTCAGATCAAAGCAAAACATCAAAGGCCTCTTTGGAACTCGCAACCTATCTCTATTCCCGAATGGAAATGGGACCATGTTGAAATGGACTTCGTCACCGGTTTTCCCAAATCGCGAGAAAGGTAATGATGCTATTCTTGTCGCCATTGACCGCTTTCTAAAGTTGCTCATTTTCAGCGGTCAAAGAAACGATCATCGCTAGCCAGCTTGCAACGCCTATATGTCCAAATTGTTTCACTTCACGGTATTCCACTGGTTATCGATTCGGACCGTGGCAGCTTATTCACTTCAAGATTCTCGCAAGTTTTCAAGAAGCTATGGGGACTCATTTATCTTTCAAGATCGCTTTTCATCCGCAGATCTCAAGGGCAAGTTGAACGTGTCAACCAAATTCTCAAGACATGCTTCGAGCTTGTGTCGCCTCATTCGCAAGAAATGGGAGGAATCTCTCCCGTATGCTGAGTTCTCTTATAATAATAGCTATCAAGCTAGTCTCAAGATGGCCCCTTCGGTGTTATATGGACGAAAGTGCGAACCCTCTCGAACTGGTCGAACGGGGAACGCCCACTCTTGGTCCGGATATTATCCAACATGCCAAGAACAAGTCCGCATTATTCGCGAGAATTTCAAGACTGCTCGATCTCGTCAAAAGAGTAATTATGACCGTCATCACAAAGACATGGTCTATCAACTTTGGCGAAAAGGCCTATCTTCGTGTTACACCAATGAAGGGTGCTCACCGCCGGGATCAAGGGCAAGTTAGCGCCTCGCTATATTGGCCCTTTCACTATTCGGAAAGGCGTGGAAAAGTGGCTTATCAATCTGGAGCTTCCGTCGAACCTTTCTCGGAGTTCACGATGTGTTCCACGTGTCCCAACTCCGACGCTGCTTCAAGGACCCAATCCGAGCGATGGACCATGAAGTGCTCGAATTACAACAGACCTCTCCTATAAAGAGCATCCGTCCGCATTCTCGACTAAGCTGAACGCCGCACACGCCGAAAGGCGATCAAGTTTCTCAAAGTCCGATGGTCGAATCACTCAAGACGAAGCCACACAGGAACGCGAGGATCGCCTTGAGATGAATATCCGCACTCTTTCCTTCTACCTCCTAAATCTCGGGGCGAGATTTCTTGTAGTGGAGGAGATTTGTAACACCGGATGGTTATGCAACAAGATCACCTCGATTCTTGTGCCAAACCTCTCTTTGATTCGAACCCGTTCTAAAACAAAATCAAAACTAAAACAAACGATAAAAAGTTTCAAAACAAATTCTAAAATGTTAGGGGTTGACTAAAATAGCTAACCTAATATTGGTGGGGTGCACTAATTTTTATAAAATGCTCGCATTTTAAATAAACTAAAAACAGAAAAAGAAAAATAATAAAAGAAAACAAAATAAAAGCAGAGGGGATAACACTGCCCACCGCCCCTCCCACACCTCCCCCTCGCCCCCGCCCATTCCCTTTTCCCCTGGGCGGCCCATCGCCCAGCCCCCCGCCACATACCCTCTCCCACCCCGCTGCTAACCCTAGCCGCCTCATCCCCACACGCCTCGCCCTCGCCCTCACCCGATCTGGATCGGGCGGAATCCCGACCGAGCCACCCCCCGCGCGCCCACCTCGTCGCGGCCCCGCCGCCCACCGGACCCGAACCCCCCCTCCTCCTCCGCCACCGCTGAGCGCCCTCCTTCCTCCGTCGCCCCGAGCCCGGCGACACCCCATGGCTCGAGCTCTCGCCCCGCCCTCCCGTCGCGGCCTGAGCTCCCCGACCGCCTCCCACGGTCATCACTGCCCCCACCGCGCCGCTTACCGAGACCCTACCCCCCCGGAGGCCCTCCTCTCTCCCCCCTCCCGTCGACGCAGCTCCGCCACCAGACCGACCCCCGGCTCCCTCTCCTCTTCTTCGACGCCAGGGCCAGTCTGCTGCCCCGTCCCCTGCTCGGCTCGGCCTCCAGCACGCCAGACCCCCCTTCCTCTCCTCCCCTCTGCGGATCCGGCCGTTCGAGGCCCCGACCGCCCCGCCCACCGCATGGACCCCTCTCCCCTTCCTTTCCCCGTCGGCGACCTCTCGGCGCCCCAAACCCTCGGCCCAACCCCCCCCCCTCCGTCGCCTCCGCCGCTTCGCCGCCGCCGGTCACGCCAGTGGCCTTGGCCAAGACTGCCCCGTGGCCTCGGGCGCCTGATCGCCTCGATCGCGCCCGCCTGGATCGCGCCCGATCGGGATCGGGCATCGCCCGCATACCCGCATGCCCGTTATGCCTTGGGCCACTGACAGGGGGCCCCACCCCCAAAAAAGAATGTTTTTATTAAAACGGGAATAAAAATAGAATGAAAATGAATAAAAACTAATTAACTAATTAATTAATTAATTAATTAATTAATTAATTAATTAATTAATTAAGTAATCTAATTAATTCTGAATTAATTAACCCCTAATCATTAATTAACCTAATTAATCAATGTTAATTAAATCTGATTAGGTTAATTAGTCATTAGTGAATGACATGCGGGACCCACTGTCAGGTTGACTCACCAAACCTGTTGATCGATGACGTCGGCATGACATCATGCCGATGTCATAAATGCATTTTCGAAATTAATTAAATAATTAATTAAAATTCCGAAATTAATAAAATCTTTTAAAATCATATCTTTTAATCCGTAATCCGGATTAAAATAATTTCAACATGAAAGTTGCTCGAGCGACGAGGCGAATCCGGATCGCAATCCGTTCGTCCACCACACACCTCTAACCTATCGAACCTGCAAACTTTCCTCTCCGGTTCATCATGCTCGACAGACGTCCGGAACCGGAAAACTCCCGGGATGTTTTCCCCTCTAACCAGTACCCCTCTTACCACGTTAGGGCACGCCTAGCATCGCTTCTTGTCATGTCATGCATCGATATGCATCTGTTTACTTTGTATTCATTGTTTCTTCCCCCTCTTCTCTCCGGTAGACTACGAGACCGACGCTGCTGGCGGCCGACTACGGTGTTGACGACCCTCTCTCTTGCCAGAGCAACCAGGCAAGCCCCCCTTGATCACGGATATCGCCTACTCTTATCTACACCGCTTGCATTAGAGTAGTATAGCATATTCTTGTTTTGGATACTCCTATCTTCTGCATAGCCTTTGTCCTTGTAACCATTGTTACCTTACGCAATCCTATATGCTTAGTATAGGATGCTAGTACTTTCATCTGTGGCCCTACTTTCTTGTCCGTGCGCGTGCTATACTATCGGGCCGTGATCACTCGGGAGGTGATCACGGGTATATCTATATACTTATACATGATACATGTGAGACTAAAGTCGGGTCGGTGATGGAGCACCCATGAGTGGATCATTGTGGCGGAGCGGCAGGCAGGTTGAGACCGCCTAGGAGAGAGGTGGGCCTGGCCTGTTCGGCGTTCATGGTTACTTAACACGCTTAACGAGGTCTTGGTATTTGATCTGGGTTGGCTACGAGCTTATACGCACTAACCATCTACGCGGGAGTAGTTATGGGTATCCCGCGTCGTGGTATCGGCCGGCAGCACTTCAGACGTCGGCGACGGAGCGGCGCCGGATTGGACTGGAACGCTTGCTGGGCTAGGTGCTGCTTCGGCACGACGCATACGTCTGAGTGTGCTCGAGGCGATGGGCCCGCACCCTGCGCTTAGGTTTAGACCGCCTGTTGGCCTCTCTGTTGTGCCTAGGTGGGGCTGCGGCGTGTTGATCTTCCGCGGCGGGCATGACCCAGAAAGTGTGTCCGCCAAATGGGATCAAGCGTCTTTGGGTAAGATGGTGCACCCTGCAGGAAGTTAATCTATTCGGATAGCCGTGATCTTGATGTGGGACGACTTGGAGTTGTACCTTGAGCTTATGACAACTAGAACCGGATACTTGATAAAACACACCCTTCCAAGTGCCGATACAACCGGTGGTCGCCTCGCTCGTGGATATGAGCAGGGATTGCGGGTAGGATTATTGCTATATGATGTTACTTGGAGGACTTCCGTTGTCCTCTTCGTCATGCATGCAAGACAGGTGTCCGTGCGTAGTCTTCGTTAAGACTAGCTATCCCCTCTTATTACGGCATTCTGCGAGCTCAGTCCATCGATATGGCCCTTTACACATATATCCATGCATATGTAGTGTAGCTCCTTGCTTGCGAGTACTTTGGATGAGTACTCACGGTTGCATTGTTTCCCCTTTCCCCCTATCTATACTCGATTGCTGCAACTGCACGATGGAGCCCAGAGCCGACGCCACCGCCTATGACGACTACTACTCCGAGGCGCCTACTACTACGTGCAGCCCGCGGACGACCACTGTGAGTGACCTAGGAGGATCCTGCAGAGGCCTGCTCCTCTTCGATCTGATCCCGGTTTGTGCTAGCCATCTTATGGCACCTTGTTTAACTTATGTATGTACTCAGATATTGTTGCTTCCACTGACTTCGTCTATGATCGAGCACTTGTATTCGAGCCCTCGAGGCCCCTGTCTTGTATTATGATGCTTGTATGACTTATTTTATTTGTAGAGTTGTGTTGTGATATCTTCCCGTGAGTCCTTGATCTTGATCGTACACATTTGCGTGCATGATTAGTGTACGATTGAATCGAGGGCGTCACACCGGGCCTAAGCCGCCGTCTCAAAGTTTGCTGCCGTCTCTTGCCATAGCTGACCGCCAGTCCTCAAACAACCAAGCCAGCCCTGCTTCACCATGCCCAGAGCCGCCGTCGCAGACACATGCCAAGTGGCCACTGCCGTAATTCACCCTTATCAACCATGGAGTCAGATGCCGTCGCGTACACATACCAGTTTCCGTGGAGTCAGCTGCCGCCCAACTCCGTCTCCTGCCACGCTGCCGGCTGTTGCGGTGTCTCCTGCCAGCTCATCGCGCGGCCGGTTGCTGGTGCGCCCTCTGCCGGCTCGCACCACTGCGCGCCCCATCCGCGCAACTTGCCCTACTCCACAACCAAATCGCTGCCTCTGATATGGTTAAACACCTCCGCCAAGCCACCGGATCCGCTCGCGCCTTCCTCCGTGGCGGGTTATTCTTTCTACAAGCCTCTGCGCGCCCAAGTCCTCCGGTTTTCTGCGGCCTTCGAGCACCTCGGATCCGCCAAGACGCCGATGCCTTCCAAAGTTTGCGTCCGCTGGCCTATTTTTAAAATGCCGCTTTAAGTCGATCTTACCAAGTCGTCTGAATCCACCACTGCTGCAACAAACGGAGCAACAAGGGAGTTGCAGGGGCTATAGCCCGACTTAGTGAGGCTGTTATGCCACGACGTAATGCCACGTCAAGTCACCGGAGGAACGAGCATAAAAAAAAGGGGACAACTGCCTTGTCCATCGCTGGAAAGAAAGGGGAAAAGAGAGAGACAGAATAACAGCCATGTACTCGCACACAGGAAACATCCACTAGCGGCATGACCCCCAACAACCATTGATTTTCCGAAGCATATCACGTGAAAAGTGCTACCACAGGTTGCCATTTCAAAATGACGTGAGGCTATACTAGTCCATCGTCACTAGTATTCGTACTCCTCCAGACCTTTTCAGTCTGTGTATGGATCATCTGTCAAATGGACATGACACACAGATCATCTACTGTCCACATCATCAGGTGACATCCATCCAAGTCTATTTTATTAAACATATTGTTTTCATCAAAGACCAATTACTTTGGTCTGTATATTTTTATGTGCAGCAAAGGTGGTGCCATGTTGTGCCTATGAAGTGTACGTCAACACCATCATGCACCGGCGTCTGCGTCCGCTTACTGATAGAACAGGTGTGCGCAAGTCGCCGCCTGTGCAGCTTAATCTACGTCAACCCGCCGGAGCCGCGTTGAGCCGCCCTTGCCTCTTTGAGCCGCCGGGGTTATATTAAATCGTTGGTCTGCCTGAGCCGCCGGAACTATACTGAGTCGCTGGTCTGCCTGAGCCACCTCTGTCGCGATAAACGGATCATCCCTCGTCCAAACAAATCAGGTGATATCCATCTGAGTTTGTTTTATTAGCACATGTTGTTTTTATCAAAGAACAAGTTTGTCTTTGCCTTGGTCTGCAATATTGTTTATGCAGGGCAATTATTTATGACATATTATACCACGGAGATGGAGGCATGCCAACATCTTTGGGCATAGGTGGTCGTTGTTACTCAACGGACTCCCGCACCGGCTTACAATGCCGTGGCCATCTCTCGCGACCACGCCGGCTTATAACAAGGAGGACAACTTGCCCTTCCGCGCCGGCTTACAATGCCACGGCCGGTTCATCTGTCTGTGCCGCCTCAGATGTTGCGGTCGTCTTTACCATCCGCCTCTCGCGACCTGGTCTACATCAACACACCGGGCCGCACCTGTCTGCATGAGCTATTTATTGAGTATGAGCGAGTCACTGCTTGGGAAGCCCGGTTTTCTTCCAACAAATTGGAGGCAAATTATCATGTATTATCAGCCGCCGTCTTCACTGGATGGCTCAATGGGCAGGAGCACAAGTCGCCGCCACTATAGTTTGGTTAAACTTCAAATAGCCAGTTGGAAGGAACCATTGGCCGAGTTGCTGACACGGCTCATATGGGATCATTTATAAACCCGCCACAATCACCTCAACCTTCTGTGGATTCACATCGCACTATCAAAGCCAATGATATACACCTTCTGCTATGGTCAAATATGGAGAATCTCAAGCCAACACCTCGAGTCGTCTTGAGACTCGGGGGCTACAATGGTATGACTCGGCAGAATTGGCCGGTTTCAATGCATTCAAGAACTCCGGGTCGTTGGAGGGAAAAATAACCCGGCCCCGAAGATCACTGCTCTATCGATGAAATTTTAAAGACCGTCGAAAAGATGTCCGGCTTAAAAAGAAGTATTCCGGATTAAAATCCGGTTCAAGGTAAATTTATCTCTTACAAAGCTTTGAAACTCTCAACATCCGGTTTAATAATTTCCGGTTCAAGAATTTATCTCTCGCAAAATTCGAGTTCTCAGATAAAATTAAAGGGACCAAAGAGAGTCTGTTGCAAAGCACAACTCACATATAGGTACCCTGCCTCTATGGTCACTTGGGGGCTTCCTGTTCAAACATAGGTCGTATTCGAACCAAAGAGAACATAGTTGTCGGTACCCTCTTGATCAGCACACTGCCAAACGCACTAGGGGGCTTCTTGATCGTATTTGAATCATAGCTCAACCCCTTTTGGGTCCGACGTGGATCGTATTCGAATTAGCACCGTTAAACAACTCTCAAGGTCATTTGGGGGCTTCCTGTTCAAACATAGGTCGTATTCGAACCAAAGAGAATATAGCTGTCGGTACCCTCTTGATCGACAACGCCAAAGCCACTGGGGGCTACATGATCGTATTCGAATCCTAGCTTAACCCCTTTGGAATGGTTTAGTGATCGTATTCGAATTAGAAGCCTTGATTTTCTTTTTGTCTGGATTAAGTTTTTTGAACGCAATCTTTTGGGTTTTGAGACTTTTTGCTCATATCTGAAGCATATATATGTGGTTTCTATTAACCCGCCCTGGCTTTCGACGAACAAGTCGCCAACATATGACAATATTAATACTTGGAAGGTTTGACTTCTAAGTTTTGGGTTATCACCCTTACTGCACAGGTATCATAAGCCGGCAATACGATTCAATATCACATGTATGATATTGTTTATACATGATTATGTTTAAACCAGCCCTGACTTTTGACGTTAAGTTGCCAGGGCATATGTTGTTTAAACTCTGTGCAGAATTTGCACAACTATGACTTATATAAATGGTTAAGTCCAATCATTATCAAAATTGATGCTTCAAAATGATTATCCGTTCTGGATTTTCTCAAAGGCTGTAAGCCGCTGGGTTATAAAAATTCCGGCTTACAATGAATGCGCATTAAGTCGCCATCGGCCAAGAGCCGCCGAGTATTTAAACTTCGGATTTACTTGTCAACCGATAAGGTATTCAAATTTGTGGATTTTCATGATGATATTGAATGATTGAGGTTTTCATACTGGGTTATATTATTCAAATCTTTAATAGCCAACATGGCTGGATTTTAATTATGGTTATCAATAACCAATTTTACGATTGAGGTTTTTAAAAGTCGCTTCAGCGCAATGGTTATTATTTTATTAATGGACATGATTTATTTTTACAATGGAGGAAATAGTCCTGAGTCGCTGCAGGCTTACGACCCGGCACTTGGGGGCTACATTATTCAAGTTGAGATTAAATCAAATATACAAGTCTCATGTCGCTGCAAGCATGCACCATGACACTTGGTGGCTAATGTAAAGTCGTTTTTTGATCAACTTATTGAAGACCCGACTCATCCCATTGTAATGAGCTGGCCCTTGGGGGCTACCAATTGCTCCTGTTAAAAATTCAAGGTACACAAGCCTCAGTCCATTATATTGAAAGATCAACTACTCAGTTGGTAGAATACAAAGCTCTTAACCTTGTGGACGTGGGTTCAAGCCCCATGATGGGGGTTTCATCATATGATGTTCTTTTCAAAGAAGTATATATAAAGTCCCAACTCAATATTATCTTACTGAGCCGTCCCTTGGAGGCTACACGTTGATGCTTGAATCTACATGGTCATACATACAAAGTCCCTGCTCATTATTGCATAATGACCCGGCCCTTGGGGGCTACACTAGTTGAAGTCTTTAAGAGCATAATGCAATTACAAGTCCCAGGTTGCTGCAAGCATGACAACCCGACACTTGGGGGCTATAGGTGATATGCATATAAGGGAGAAAAAATCTTCAAATCTCAGTTTGGAGTAGACCAGATTAACCCGGTGTCTACAACAATTATGACCCGGCATCATTTATTTATAACCCAGAAATTTTGGCAATCATAAATCGGCAACATCTACATCTTTAAGACGGTAGAATATCAGTCGAATATTTTAAAACCAATATTTTTGTCAAGTCAGAGCAGTGAAGGCCGACTCAAATGGATTATTTCTTATAATATTTCTCTACAAGAGCCAATGTCAGCAAATTGGTTATGAAGCTGGCCTATTGACCTGGATTTTTTAGAAGAAGTGCCTGGATTTTTTGCATTGGCAAGGTTTGAAAATATCTGTTAAAAAGATTGCTATAAGATCTTGAGTATGCATCCAGGAGGAAATGACAAAGACTTAAAGATGATCAGGTGCCGGTTCAATATTTAACCTAGAGCACAACCTATCAAGTGTGTTCCTGTGTTTATTTTACAGGATCAGTTTAACATGGATAAATCCAAATTAAACAGGGGGCTAATGTCGGGGATATACCCCATGGTATGACCCGACCGGAAGTATGACCCGGCCGGGCTTGGCGTTTTCATTGGTAACCCGCCGGAGTGGCGATTCACGAGCCTGGCGACTCACGGATGGCCCTAACGGCGGGTCATATAGAAGACTAGGCCTAAGGCCCAGAAGGCCGGCTCATGTTATGGTGGGCCGGTTTACGAGGAAAGGCATAAAGAGTTTTCCCTTAAGGGGGCAAACTAGGATTCCACTTGTAATAGACTAGTCCTAATCCTAATAGGACTCCACATGTAACCCGTCCCTTCAACTTATATAAGGAGGGGCAGGGCACCCCAAGAGGGACAAGTAACAAGAAACAATATCTAGGGCTAGACACAAGGGGGGATCCGGCTTATGCGGCGACTCTCTCATGAGCATAATGAGATCTAGCCACAAACAACATGTAGGGTTATTACCGGATGATGTTTCCCGGGGCCTGAAGCTGTCTAAATTCTTGTCTTATGTTGCGTCTCTCGATTCCGCCCAACCCCTGTCAAGCTACCACATAGATGCGTTGGCCTCGCGACTAAGTCCTCACACTAAGGACATCTACCGTGACAATTCCACGATAGCAAGACTACTAGTTCTATGGAGAATAGAACCGCCCATAGAAGGCAAAGCGCCGGCACAAGTAAAGAAATCATGAATAACTCCTTTTCCAATAATATTACCACTACCAATTTGAAATATTTTTGTATGGAAGGTAGGGGGTTCTTCAGCAGGAGCATGAGAATTTTCTATGATATTATTATTGTCCATATCGGTAATAGTTTCCCCAATTTCAGACATAGCGACAGAGAAAGCGAAGGGCAAAATGGAAGGCAAACGGAAAAAAAGAGGGCGAATTAAACGGCAAGGGTGAAGTGGGGGAGAGGAAAACGAGAGGGAAATGGCAAATAATGTAATGCGAGAGATAAGGGATTGTGATGGGTACTTGGTATGTTGACTTTTGCGAAGACCTCCCCGGCAACGGCGCCAGAAATCTTCGTGCTACCTCTTGAGCACTGTGTTGGATTTCCTTGAAGAGGAAAGGGTGATGCAGCAGAGTAGAGTAAGTATTTCCCTCAGTTTTTGAGAACCAAGGTAGCAATCCAGTAGGAGGCTACGCGCGAGTCCCTCGTACCTACACAAAACAAATAGCTCCATGCAACCAACGCGATTAGGGGTTGTCAATCCCTTCACGATCACTTACGAGAGTGAGATCTGATAGAGATGATAGATAATATTTTTGGTATTTTTGGTATAGATATGCAAAGTAAAATAAAAGGTAAAGTAAAAAGCAAAGCAATAATAAAGTGATGGAAGATTAATATGATAAAGATAGACCCGGGGGCCATAGATTTCACTAGTGGCTTCTCTCAAGAGCATAAGTATTTTACGGTGGGTGAATGAATTACTATTGAGCAATTGACATAATTGAGCATAGTTATGAGAATATCTAGGTATAATCATGTATATAGGCATCACGTCCGAGACAAGTAGACCGACTCCTGCCTGCATCTACTACTATTACTCCACTCATCGACCGCTATCCAGCATGCATCTAGAGTATTAAGTTCAAGAAAACAGAGTAACACCTTAAGCAAGATGACATGATGTAGAGGGATAAATTCATGCAATATGATAAAAAAAACCATCTTGTTATCCTCGATGGCAACAATACAATACGTGCCTTGCTGCCCCTCATCACTTTGGGAAAGGACACCGCAAGATTGAACCCAAAGCTAAGCACTTCTCCCATTGCAAGAAAAACCAATCTAATAGGCGAAACCAAACTGATAATTCGAAGAGACTTGCAAAGATAACCAATCATACATAAAAGAATTTAGAGAAGATTCAAATATTGTTCATAGATAGACTTGATCATAAACCCACAATTCATCGGTCTCAACAAACACACTGCAAAAAGAAGATTACATCGAATAGATATCCACGAGAGAGGGGGAGAACATTGTATTGAGATCCAAAAAGAGAGAAGAAGCCATGTAGCTACTAACTATGGACCCGAAGGTCTGAGGTAAACTACTCACACTTCATCGGAGGGGCTATGATGATGATGTAGAAGCCCTCCGTGGTGGATTCCCCTTCCGGTGGAGCTCCGGAACAGGCCCCAAGATGGGATCTCGTGGATACAGAAGGTTGCGGTGGTGGAATTAGGTTTTTGGCTCCGTGATCGACCGCTTGGGGGTAATGAGGTATATATAGGAGGAAGGAGTACGTCGGTGGAGCAAAGGGGCCCACTAGGCGGGGGCGCGCCCACCTCGTGGCCGCCTCCCTTCTTTCTTGACGTGGGGTCCAAGTCTCTGAATCATATTCGTGAGAAAATCACGCTCGTAGGTTTCATTCCGCTTGGACTCCATTTGATATTCCGCTTTGTTCAAACACCAAATAGGCAAAAAACAGCAATTACGGGCTGGGCCTCCGGTTAATAGGTTAGTCCCATAAGTAATATAAAAGTGGAAAATAAAGCCTAATATAGTCCAAAATAGTAGATAATATAGCATGGAGCAATAAAAAATTATAGATACGTTGGAGACGTATCAGGCTCCGACGCCTCATCACCGAACCGAGGTAGCAATTTGCGCTTCGGGTAATTTTTGGCTGGGCCACTAAGGCCGTATTCCTCGGTGGCCAGGACTTTGGTCCATCTATCATCGAGCAAATCTTGGTCAGCTTGAAACTACTGCAGCTTCTTTTTCAGGCTCCTTGCAGTGGCTATTAGCCGGCGTTTAAAGCTCTCCTGCTCGAGAGGTTCCTCAGGCACGATGAAATCCTCGTTGCCAAGGCTTTCCTCATCCTTGGAGAGCGGAAGATAATTACTATCCTTCGAGTCTTCATGTATGGCCTGTTGATCAGGGCTAGCGTGCCCGTCTTCCCGTTCATCCTGTTCGGAGATTGCCCCAGTAGGGTCTTCATTGTCTTCGGCATCGTCCGGAGTATTGTTTTCTCCGGTGCCGGTATTGCTATCTTTTGCACGACGTGACTTAGAGCGGCGCCGTTGACGCCGTCATCTGAGCTGTGTCTCAGGAAGTTTATCCTCAACTGGATCCTCTTTGTCATCGTTGTTAGTTTCTTTAGGTGTATCCACCATGTATACGTTGTACGAAGAAGTGGTCGTCCAGCGTTCGATAAACGACGGGTTTTGGCCCTACTCCTCATCGGCATCGTTGTCCCTAGCATCGATGTCTTCGGAGCCGTAATCGAGCCTGTCGGTCAAGTCCTCGACAGTGGCTATGTAGTGGGTGGCGGGTGGGAAGCGAAATTCCCTGTCATCAGCCTCCAGTTCAAACCGGACATAGTTCGGTTGTGAACCCTCCGCTAAGGATAGATTTTTCAATGAGTTCAACACGTCGCCTAAAGGCGAGTGTCGGAAGATGTCCGCGGTGCTGAATTCGACGATCGATGACCAGTCCAGCTCGATATGCGCGGACGCACATTGTTTGGAACTTATGGCCGAAAACGAGTCCGAGGTTCCGGAGACACAGGTATCACCCGAGGTTGGGTCTGTGTGCGGCTCCAACACCGTGGAATCTGCGGCCTCCGTGGCGGGGTTGAGCTTCCTGTCCTCGGATGGCGCAATTTCCTCTGGATCTAAGGCCGGAGTAGTTACAGGTGCAATTTCCTGAGCATGGTCCGATGACAGATTTAGGTCATGTTCATCGCAGGGACAGGGAGCGGCTGCTTTGGTCTCAAAGCCGTCGAAGATAAAATCTCCACGGATATCCGTGACGTAGTTTAAGCTCCCGAATCTGACCTAATGGCCAGGGGAGAAGCTGTCGATCTGCTCCAGATGACCAAGCGAGTTGGCCTGCAGTGCGAAGCCGCCGAACGCGAAGATCTGTCCGGGAAGGAAGGTTTCCCCTTGGATAGCATCGTCGTTGACGATTAACGGAGCCATCAAACCTTTTGAGGACGACACAGTGGAACTCTCAATGAAAGCACCAATGTCGGTGTAAAACCGGCGGATCTCGGGTAGGGAGTCCCGAACTGTGCGTCTAAGGTCGATGGTAACAGGAGACATGGGACACAATGTTTACCCAGGTTCGGGCCCTCTCTTTGGAGGTAATACCCTACTTTCTACTTGATTGATCTTGATAAATATGAGTATTACAAGATTGATCTACCACGAGATCGTAATGGCTAAACCCTAGAAGTCTAGCCTGTATGACTATGGTAATGAGTCTCTCCCCTCCGGACTAAGTCCTCTGGTTTATATAGAC
Organism: Aegilops longissima; assembly: GCA_021605205.1. Taxonomy (NCBI): domain Eukaryota; kingdom Viridiplantae; phylum Streptophyta; class Magnoliopsida; order Poales; family Poaceae; genus Aegilops; species Aegilops longissima. Next base: position 384,256,844 of record CM038678.1, on the reverse strand, counting down.
ACCAGGAGGATCTAGGGTTACACAAGGTCGGTTACAGAGAAAGGAATCTACATTTGATCGCAATGCTTGCCTTCCACGCCAAGGAGAGTCCTATCCGGACACGGGTGAGAGTCTTCGGTCTTGATATCTTCACAGCCCATCAGTCCGGCCCATGGCTAACATGTCGGACGCCCGAGGACCCCTTAGTCCAGGACTCCCTCAGCTGCGGCCGCACTCTCGCCGGATTGGGCCACCAAAGTTGCCCTCACGACGTGGGTTCACGTGCCCATCTTTCACCGGCAATGATTGAACAGTGAAATGATATTTGGGGAGCGAGCTAGTGTGCTTGAGACGCCGGCTGTGGACTGTAGCCGACACACCTTCTCGCGTAAGCCATAGGCGTACTATATATACACCAATGGTGCTCCGGGATATTTTGTGCTACATCTCACACGGTTGGTGATAATAAACTGTGTGCGATCTATTTGATTTGAATTACATAATGGGGTCACAGCGGCAGTGGATGGTGATTGAATTGCTAGACCTTTTATCTGCAGTGAACATGCAACTATATGTGTGTCGTAACAGAATTGGAATTATTCAGGGTTTGTTTGAACATTTTATACATTAAATTGGTTTTCTAGCCATTTCAGGTGCACGATTCAAAATTAAACTACATGCACATGCTCCAGTGCACCAACGTGGGTTGTAAAATCATATATGTGTCCATGGGTTTATGCTTATGTCCCATGCAAGAAATGGAGATGAAATTCGAACACCACGGCACCGTGGCTCTCCGGCAAAAGTCGACGTACTTGCTTTTGTAATTCTAGTAAATCCAAAATTCATCCGAAATTCATGGAACTTGGCATGCTATCATGGAGTGGCATCAACATGCCATGATAAATTTTTTGTCCCATTTGGGGAAGGTTTGGGTATAAGCTTCTCATAAACCAGAGCTTCTCACAACATGTGTGATGGTTTCGGTAGGGAACGTTTCACCTTTCTGGACGAAATGATATCCATTGCCTCTTCTCAGTTTAATTTTTTTCCTAGTGTCAACATAGAACAACAGGAGTGTTGTGTCAATTTTTGGGATTTTTCGGGGTTCGCTTGGATATTTTTATATATTAACCGAGTTCCCTATGCATTCATGTGCATAATTCAAATTTGAACTATAGGGACATGCTCTAATGCATATAAATTAGTTGAAAATTCAAATCTGTGTCCTTGGTTGCCTGCTTAGGTCCCATGCAAGAAATGAGAATGAATGTTAAACAGCCTGCCACCGCCACTCGGCCGCAAACATTGAGATAACTTGTTTTTAAATTCTAGTAAATCCAAAACTCGTCTGAAATTCATGAAACTTGGCATGCTATCATGGAGCGGCATCAACATGCCGTGGTAAATTTTTTGTCCCATTTGGGGCAGGTTTGGGTATATGCTTCTCACAAACGAGAGCTTTTCACAACAAGCATGATGGTTTTGGTAGGGAACGTCCCACCTTTGGGGACGAAACGATATCCATTGCCTCTTATTGCTTTCAAAAATTTCTCGTGTCAACATAGAACAACAGGAGGTTGTGTCAATTTTGTGATTTTTCGGGTTCTTTCGACATTTTATGCATTAACTGAGTTTTAATGCATTTATGTGCATAATTCAAATTTGAACTACATGCACATGCTCCAAAGGCATATAAATTGGTTGAAAATCAAATCTGTGTCCTTGGGTGCATGCTTAGGTCCCATGCAAGAAATGGTAATGAATTTCAAACAGCAGGGCACCGTTGATTGCCGGAAAAACATTGAGATACCTGGTTTTTAAATTATGGTAAATCCAAAACTCGTCTGAAATTCATGAAACTTGGCATGCTATCATGGAGCGGCATCAACATGCCATGGTAATTTTTTGTCCCATTTGGGGCAGGTTTGGGTAAATGCTCCTCACAAACCGGAGCTCCTCACAACAAGCATGATAGTTTCGGTAGGGAACATCCCACCTTTGGGGACAGAACGATATCCATTGCCTCTTATTCCTTTCAAAAAAATTCTCGTGTCAACATAGAACAACAGGAGTGTTGTGTCAATTTTTTTTGATTTTTCCGGGTTTGTTTGGACATTTTTATGCATTAAATGAGTTTTCAATGCATTTATGTGCATAATTCAAATTTGAACTACATGCACATGCTCCAGTGCATATAAATTGGTTGAAAAATCAAATCTGTGTCCTTGGGTGCATGCTTAGGTCCCATGCAAGAAATGGGAATGAATTTCAAACACCAAGGCACCGTTGATTGCCGTCAAAACATTGAGATACCTGGTTTTTAAATTCTAGTAAATCCAAAACTCGTCTCAAATTCATGAAACTTGGCATGCTATCATGGAGCGGCATCAACATGCCGTGGTAAATTTTTTGTCCCATTTGGGGCAGGTTTGGGTATATGCTTCTCACAAACCAGAGCTTCTCACAATAAGCATGATGGTTTTGGTAGGGAACGCCCCACCTTTGGGGATGAAACGATATCCATTGCCTCTTATTGCTTTCAAAATTTTTCTTGTGTCAACATAGAACAACATGAGTGTTGTGCCAATTTTTGTGATTTTTCGGGGTTCGTTTGGACATTTTTATGCATCAACTGAGTTTTCAATGCAATTATGTGCATAATTCAAATTTGAACTACATGCACTTGCTCCAGTGCATATAAATTGGTTGAAAAATCAAATATGTGTCCTTGGGTGCATGCTTAGGTCCCATGCAAGAAATGGGAATGAATTTCAAACACCAGAGCACCGTTGATTGCCGGCAAAATGTTGAGATATTTTATTTTTAAATTCTCGTAAATCCAAAACTCGTTCGAAATTCATGAAACTTGGCATGCTATCATGGAATGGCACCCGACATGCTGTGGTATTTTTCGTTTCCATTTTGAGAGAAGGCGCACTCGAATAATGATAGCCAACAAAGGCATTTTGAAAAAATAGCTGCCACTTTAATATCTCAAACGTTTGTATAATTCAAACCGTGTGTGTTCTGTTAACCATTCACGTGACGCCACGTGTCTTGGTTTTAATGGCTGTAGGAGGTGCCGTGTGGACAGCTGTTTCACCTTGACTGAACGGGATGTGTGCGAGCGCAGTCCGGTGCGCAGGTTGACCGAGAGGCGTGCAAGCTGTCCTCGAATGCGCAGGCTCACCGGGAAGCGTGTGAGCTATATGTTACGTAGGCTCACTAGGAAGCGAACCCTTTGACTTCCATGGCCGCCCGCCTTCCTCTCCATGCGCGCCCTCCTCAGCGGCATGGGACGTCGCCGTCGAACGCTACCTCTGAGCACCGCCAGTTGCCGTCCTCTGGCGCCCCGCCCGTCGACCCCGGGACGACATGATGCAAAGTGAGAGCAGGATTTGTGCATCTCTTCAACGCAAATGGTTCTTTTCGATGACCCGTGCGCAACCACTTACAAACAATTTGGTAAGATTTACGTCTGTCATATTGGGTATGTTGCCATTTGTCAAACTGGAAAGATTGACATTTGTTGATCTAGTAACATTGCCATTTGTCAACCTTGTAACACTACGGTTTGTCAAAATATGAAGCTAAAAATCACTAGCAGTATCTAATTTTTGCAACTAAAATTCAGTAATTAAGCATAGATTTCATTCATAGATTAAGTAGTAGTTCTTAATTTATACAAACAGTTCAACTCGATAGCTGAACCGACCAAACTTTTCCCCAATTGTTGCCAACCACGTACTGAAATAGCTAGTTCAACTATATATATTAGCTAATTTTAAGTATGTTGTACAGTTCCACCACATCTATAGTCAGATGAACTGAACAAAATAGCCCCTAAATACTACTACTACTACTACTACTGCGGAGGGGCTTTGTACTACTTCCGGCTGCCTCTCCTCCGAAAGGCCAAGAAGAGGCGGAGGAGGAGGAGTCTACCGACGAGCTGGGCAACCGTAAACGGTGCCTGCCGCTGTTGTAGCTTCAGCGGCTCTCACCTCGAACGCCCTCTGCCGCTCCAGACGACCCCTCTCGAAGCGGTGGTTCTCCTCATTGATCTCCTGATTCCTTGCCTCTGAGGCGGCGTGTGCCGCGGCCATGGCGGCGGTAAGGCTCTTTGCATGCTCGATGAGGCGCTCCTCCTCCTCCCGCAGGAACTCGGTGTAGCACGCAAAGTCGCTGACGCACGTGCGGGCATCCACCTCCGCCTCCCGCCTTCGGGCGGCGGTGGCGGAGTGGGTGATGACCCCGGTGGTCGACGATGGGCTGGCGGCCACGGTGTCCGACGATGGGGTGGCGGCCACGACCACCACCTCCCGCCTTCGGGCCGCGGTGGCGAAGCGGGTGATGGCCACGGTGGCCGGCAGTGGGGTGGCGGCCTCGACGGCCACCTCCCGCCTTTGGGCCGCGGCGGCGGAGCGGGCTATGGCCCTGGCTTTCGTCGGTGGTGTGGCGGCAACAGCGGCCGGTAACAGCTGCCGACGGGCACTGGCGGCAGAGCGTGTGGTGGGTGTTCCGTGCACACCCAACAGGGACGACACGCGCACTACACTACGCCGGGGACTGCGCCGCCGCCGCGGTGTAGCCTCTAAGTTGGAGCTGTCCTTTGATGACGGCGGTGTGGCTGAGCGACGACGACAGACCGGTGCCATTGGCGATTGTGGGAGAAGCAGACGAGATAAGCCACAGGGAGGGAGGGGAAAATGTGACGCAGGACTCGCCGGCCGTGAGGGTTTTTATAGCAGGCCGGTAAGCATTGGGATTTTGGGGGATTTGGATGAGTCGGGCGGGAAGCTTGCGCGGGAACCTGCGAGGTTGTGTGGGAAAGGGCTCACCGACGATTCATTGGGGCCACCGTTTGGCCAAAAGAATGCCCCCGCGCGCTGCACAAGCTTGCGCTGTAAGTCATCTGCGGCAGCGGGGTGACAAGACGTGCGAGAGGAGGACGAAAGGCCACGTACACATACGGTTAATAAAAAAACATTTGCAATTTAATTACCTACTATACCCCCGTCCTGGTTTATAAGTATGATTTAACTAATAAAATACGAATGCATGTCGCCAAAGATTATATAGTTGGATTCGTATTTGAACATTGTTTCCAATTATATAATTTTTATAACATGCATTAACATTTTGTTGGTTAAATTTGAGGGCAAAGTATGGCACAGTATATAAAGGGGACTATAGACTAGATGGAGGTGGTAGCACACAGCCGCTCTCTACGCAGCAACACAACTGTCTGCCGGCTTGTAGGCGACCACTTCCTGCATGTTCAACTGCTCTATGCGTGTGGTTGCTTGCGTTTAGCTGGCTGCGGCGTGCTCTGCTCGCATCCCGCCACGTGCGCTCTGCTCTCGCGTCCCTCCGGGTGCTCTACCCTCGTCCCTCCATGCTCGTTGCCAGTGTTTGGGGCCGGTGCACGATCATGCACGTTCATGTGCATGTGGTTGCGCCGGGCGCGGCGCGACGATGCAGTTACCCGCTGCAAAAACTGCCATGCGGACACGCAGAGAATCCAGGCCGCCCGGCCCCATTTATTTCTGTGGCCATTTACCTTATATCTCTCGCGTCACACGACACAATAAGCACACCCACGACGACACATACAGAGAGGACATCCAGCGGTTCCAATGGCGCTCCCCATTGCTCCAATGGCGCTCCCAGCGGCCGCCGACGACAACGGCAGGCAGTTCACCACGCATCACGTAGTGGACACCCACGTGAGGTGGAAGGCCCTCTCGTTGGTGTACACGAACGATCCGGTCTCGGTGGAGAGCTCCATCCAAACTATGGAGCAGTTCCTTGCCGAGGACAAGTACCGAGTGGTTGACTTCGACCTCGAGTACACCATGGGTCGTGCCGGGCACGATTAGAAGGTTGTCGTTGCCCAGTTGTGCGTGTGACATGATGTCCTCATCTACCACTATCACCTTGCCACAAGGCCTTGTGAGCATTTCTCTAGGTTTATCAACAACTCCGACTACAGTTTCGCTACGGTGGACACCACCAATGATCTAAAAGCGCTCTAGGTTTCGGGCTTGAAATCCCCGAATCTTGTCAACATCCAACACCACTACAAGGTCTTGGGGAGCGACAACAACAAACTAAACTCCCTGGTTGACCTCGCCTCGGCCATCATCGACCCCTACTACGCGAAGATGAAGGATCAGAGCAAGAAGGACAAGAACGCCTGGCACAGTGTTTGGCATGAGAGACTGGATGAAGAACACGTCAAGTGTGCGGCCAAGGACGCTGAGGGAGTCCTGGATTAGGGGGTGTCCAGATAGCCGGACTCCTGGACTATGAAGATACAAGATTGAAGACTTCGTCCCGTGTCCGGATGGGACTTCCCTTGGCGTGGAAGGCAAGCTTGGCGATACGGATATGTAGATCTCCTACCATTGTAATCGACTGTGTAACCCTAACCCTATTCGGTGCCTATATAAACCGGAGGGTTTTAGTCCGTAGGACGAACAAAGATCATACCATAGGCTAGCTTCTAGGGTTTAGCCTCTCTGATCTCGTGCTAGATCTACTCTTGTACTACCCATATCATCAATATTAATCAAGCAGGAGTAGGGTTTTACCTCCATCGAGAGGGCCCGAACCTGGGTAAAAACATCGTGTCCCTTGTCTCCTGTTACCATCCGCCTAGACGCATAGTTCGGGACCCCTACCCGAGATCCGCCGGTTTTGACAATCGACATAGGTGCTTTCATTGAGAGTTCCTTTGTGTCGCCATCCTTAGGCCCGATGGCTCCTCCGATCATCAACAACGATGCGCTCTGTGGTGAGACTTTTCTCCCGACAGATCTTCAGATTCGGCGGCTTTGCATCATGGGCCAATTCGCTGGCCATTTGGAGCAGATTGAAAGCTACGCCCGCCATCGTCAGATTTGAAGTTTGAACTACACGGCCGACGTCCGTGGTGACTTGATCTTCGACGGGTTCGAGCCACAGCCAAGCGTGCAGACCGCATCACGAGGGCATGATCTAGCTCGCCACGAACAAAGGTCCCGAGGCCGCACTGTCCGCCTCGACCTTTAGCTCGAGCCGATCACGCCGATCGAGGACCGGTGGCTGGACACCGCCTCGGGGCTGCTATCTCTACGGTGATTGGGTTGTACACCTACCCGGCCCTTTGGCGGCTTCGTGACTCAAGGTGTCGGACTCTCTCCGACTCGAGCCTTCGCTTCCACCAATCGAATCCGATTGGCGCCGATCATGGAATTCACCGCCATGAACATCTTTCAAAGACTCGCCCTTTGGCGACATCCTGAATTCACTAAAGTCTCTCTTTATCGGAGAGCCCCGCCGAACTATGGTCGAAGGTTGGGATGCGGCGACGAAGAAATTCAAAGCCCACTCACCACCCACTTCAGAGCCATCGTTGATGATTTAACCGACATGCTCGACTTGACCAAGACATCGACGGTATGGACGATGATGCAGGAGACGACCAAGAACCAGTGCCCACAGGGCACTGGAAGGCCACCTCGTCATATGACATATATATGGTGGACATCCCAAAAGATGGGAATGACGATGAGGAACAACGGGACGCTACGAAGGATCATTCCCTCGAAAAGCAGTCAAAACGGCAATGTAAGCGCCGCTCAAAGTCCCGTATCGACAAAGAAAACAGCCATACAGACTCAGCCATAGAGCAGGGCGAATCGGTGGACGACGAACATGCTATCGAGCAACCGTCCGAAAAGGACAATCTGGATAAACAACCCGTCCCCGGCGAAGATAACAGTCCGGACGATCTCATGCCGGACAAATTGCTGGAGCAGAAGAACCTCCACAAAAGGCTCGCCGCCACTGCACGTAGCCTGAAAAAGTAGAAGCAGAAACTCAAAACAGCGAAAGATGCACTCAGAATCAGATGGAGCAAAGTGCTCAAAACCGCAGACAAATACGGCGATAGTCGCCGAACGAAGAGCTACCCAAAGCGAAAACTACTGCCTGAATTTGATGAGGAGGCCATAGAGCCCCCGCAATCAAAAAACAAAGAGGCCACCCGGTCGGATGGACGACCCCATGGCAAACAGAGAGCGGCAAACGGCGCCGCACACAAGCCGGCACGCGATCCGCACAGAGATTCACATAAAAAAGATGGCCCAGTTAGATCTATCTACGGGCCAAGAAAGCAAGCTCTAGTAAGCAATGCAACACATCAAGTATCCGAACATCACGATACACCTAAATATAGGGGTGCCGCACACCCCCTATGCTTCATCGATGAGGTGCTGGACTATGAATTTCCAGCGGGATTCAAGCCCGTAAACATAGAGGCATACGACGGAACAACAGACCCTGGAGTCTTGATTGAGGATTATATCCTCCACATACACATGGCTAGAGGAGATGATCTCCACACCATTAAATACTTACCCCTCAAGCTCAAAGGGCCAGCCCGACATTGGCTTAAAAGCCTTCCCGAAAACACCATTGGAAGTTGGGAGGAGCTCGAGGATGCTTTTCGGGCAAATTTTCAAGGGACCTATGTCCGACCTCCGGGTGCCGACGATTTAAGTCACATAACTCAACAACCCGGAGAGTCAGCCCGGAAATTTTGGAACAGATTCCTTACTAAAAGAACCAAATAGTCGATCGCCTGGACGCCAAGCCTTAGCAGCTTTCAAACACAACGTCCGAGACGAATGGCTCGCCAGACACCTCGGCCAAGAAAAGCCAAGAACAATGGCCGCATTAACAAGCCTCATGACCCGCTTTTGCGCGGGAGAGGATAGCTGGCTGGCAAGATGCAGCACCAGCGACCCAAGTACATCCGAAGTCAGGGATGGAAACGGGAAACGACGATGCAGCAAAGACCAGCGTCGGACCAAGGGAAACAGCCCGAAGAGCACGGCAGTCAACGCCGGATTCAAAAGCTCTCGGCAGAATTATAAAAAGCTGCCCCTTAAGGATAATAGGGACGAGCTATCTAACTTAAACAAAATCTTGGACAAGATATGCCAAATCCATAGTACTCCCGGGAAGCCTGCAAACCATACCCACAGAGATTGTTGGGTCTTCAAGCAGTCCGGCAAACTCAACGCCGAACACAAGGGGCTCGACACACCAAGCGAGGACGATGACGAACCCCAAAAGCAGATCACCGGAAAACAAAAGAATTTCCCACAAGAAATCAAAATAGTAAACTCACTTCACGTGAAGAAAGGGAAAAATGGAGCGGCGCCCATAGAGGTATGCGCCATATACGGCCTATCCCGAGGAGTCCCGCCACTGGTTGTTAAAACCAATCACCTTCACCATCGGGATTACTCTAGAAGTATACGGAATGCAGGTTGACTGCCTTGATATTAGATCCGATAATTGGCGGACTCCAATTTTCACAAGTCCTAATGGACGGCGGCAATGATCTAAACCTGCTATATCGTGACACAATCCGCAAAATGGGGATAGACCCAACGAAATTTCGCCATAGCAACACTTCCTTTCAAGGGTAATGTCAGCCCATATGCCCATTGTACGGGCTCTCTCATCGCAAGAATTTTTGTTCGCTCACCCGACAACTTCCGCCAAAAAGTTAACCTTCCACCTCGCCCCATTTACAAGTAGCTATCAAGCACTATTGTGACGCTAAGCTTTCGCCGCTTTAACGCAATACCGCATTATGCATCTCTTACACTTAAAATGCCCGGTCCACGCGGCATCATCTCGTTAAAAGGAAACATCGAGGGTTCCTCGAGTCCGAAAATCATGTGGTTGCCTTGACAGCCACACAATAAACCGACTTCACCAATAAAAGCACTTAGACAAGTCGTCTGCACTTTGGACACGGCTGGACGAGTCCGCGAAACATACTGAAGCTTACTAGTCGCATACCCCGCATAAGGGGCTCGCGCATGCTCAACAAGAGACAATAAAGCTCAATTTTATTCACTTTTTGAATTGTACTTCATTTATTTATAACGACATTTTCGCACGACCTTTTTCAACTAAGTTCTCTCTTTACAGATGAACACCGTATACACCCATCCGTGATACGGCACAACGGAGACACAGTGCAGACGCAAGAGGGACCCGCTGCAAGGATTCTTTTCAAATTAAGACCCTGCGTAAACCTTTTTACTGTCTCTTGTTGATACACATCCCCGGTTTCTTGCTATAACCGAGGAGGAGGCTGGCGCTTGGCATAGGCCACGCCGAATTTCGCGCTGCACTGGACACGTGGGCTTATTACCAAGGGCGATTGTTCACCTGCTTTTATAAAGACCGAATACCTTAGGGAGTGTTCGCGCCTCGAGTTAGGCCTTATATGCATCAGCTCCGAATCATGTCTTTGGTCAAATGTTGGGTTTGCCCGCTCCGTGTTTTGCTGCCTTACGTTCCGCTTCTATCGGCTAATGCGGCACCAGGAGAACTATCGCGACAGTGCCCGTTCGCCAAAGTAGCACCTCAAGAGAGAAAGCCAAAACTGACTATCATGATATAGCGTGAGACTGGTCAACCACTGATGACTCGCCGGAATCTTTAGAATTCCTCCGCATTAACGAAGGGCGCTTTCCTGTCAGTACATACGCGCCCCAATTGGGTGAGCGCGGTGCCCCTAGGGGCTATATGGTAGCTCCACCGTCAACTCCTATGGCTAAGTGAAAGTGATAAAGCATTATAGTCCGTTGCCTAGTTTGCTGCGCTATCACCTCCTTTGTAGGACCAAGACGTTGGATCAAGTGTGAAAAGGCACTTTCGAAACACCCCGCATTATATGCGTAATGTAATAAAAGACTGCTATCTTTCGTGTTATATACACGTATACATTAAACGGCCGCGCACAGAGGTATTTTAATTCTTGAAGGCACAAGTATAAAAACTTTTATATTCCATCGAAACATTGTTTCACAATAATACATGTTATTCAACATAATATCCTTCGAGCATCGCGTCCCTATTAAACGAGCGCCTCGCAGAACTTCCTCAAAAATAGTGCTCGATGTACTCGCTTTCGTCCGAATCTTGGGATGCAACATCGGTGGCCTTCATCTCCGCCAAGATGTCTTGACACGGCAAGAGCCATCCGCACACCTCTATGCATGCTGACCGCCTCATTGCTTTGATATGCGGCACCGCACAAAGGAACTGCTGCACCAAGCCAAAATAACTCTTCGGCTCGGGCCTTTTCGGCCATAAATGAGTCACGACATTCTTCATGGCAAGTCCGGACAACCTATTCAGCTCCGCCCATTCGGCCAAACGATCGGTTAATGGAAGTAGACGCTCTGGATTATGGAACTGCGACCAAAAAAGCTCCTCCATCTCGTGATCCTTTTGATCTCCGAAGTGTTCGGCCGCGTCCGCGGCACTCGCCGCCAAGTCCAGATAAGCATCCTCACTACTCCAAAGCCGGTCCAACTGAGCATATTTAGGATCCTGAACTTCCTCTGCAGCAGAAAGGGCTTTCCAGCCGCGATATCTCCGGCCTGACATAGCTCCTCCTTCATAGCTCTCATCGCAGAGCGAGCATCCTTGGCCTCGGTGGTGGCATTCTTCAGGCCCTCTTGCTCCACTCGACCTTCTTTTTCAAGAAGCTCGCAGCGGTCGGTAGCATTCTTCTACTTCACGGCCATCTCGGCCATTTCCTTCTTGCTTCAGCAGTGGGCAGCCTGTTCGGCTTTTAGCTCTTCGGCCGCCTTTAAGGCAGCCACATCACTTTTGTGGCCTGCCCTTGGCTCGTGCAAGCTCGCCAAGGTTCTCCATGGCAGCGACACCATCTGCATCAAGCATACATGTTGTAAGGCACGGGCATCAAGCTCCCTTACCAGGTGTCCGCGAGAAACCACATACCTTGTGACTCGCTGCCGCTTATTGACAAGCGCGATGTCGGCATCCGCCACGCAAGTTGCCGCTTTAGTTCGGCAATTCATCATCCGGCTAGCCACCGGACGCCCGCCACCTACATAGGAAGGGCGACATATTATATCTGGGATTATGATCCTGGCACGCTGCCATTTTTGACAACGCACCGAGTCTCGTGGGCTACTATCTACAGGCGCATCTTATATATGCGGAACCGCCAAAAGGTACATCATTGCACGTACCTCAAAACCCGCCAAGAACTCCTGGCGGCCTCAGCACAACCCGCTTCCGCCGACGAAATTTTTTCAATCACCGTACCCATCAATGCACGGTGATCCTCTGAGATAGACACTCGCCCGAGCAGACCCTTCAACTCCTCCGACCGTGCACCAGGAGGTGCCGACTCGTCGATGGCCTTTTTCAAGGCCGGACACGGAGGGCTCAGGGGCCCCACGACCGCCTCCACCCCTGCCGGATTCGAGAAACCTCCGTGATTTACACCTCAGGATCGTCCGCCTCGCTAGGCGGTACGGCAGGGGAGGCGTTCCGCCTCCATCATCTCCGGACGAAGATCCTCAAGACGAGCTCACGAGAAGGGCTGAGATCCGAACTACAAGGTACAATTTCAGTCATCTTCGAAATAAAACAGGATGTCTCTTATTTTAAAACTCCCTCTCTACTTACGGCTCATTGGAGGGCTGATCTCCTTGGGGAAATAATGTGGCGGGGCATCTTCCAAAGGCAGGACCCTCTCGCGAAGATTTCTTCCCGCGCTTTGAGGCCTTGGTCTCCTGATCTTCGAGAGGCGGTCCTCTTCTCCCTTGGATGGAGGGATTCTCGATCCTCCTTTCTTGATAACCTCCTTCATGGAGGCAGTAGCTTCCTTGTTCCCCCTTCGCTTCTTCTAAAGGTGCAGCCTCCAAAGATCTTGGTTAACACGGATCCGGCGTGGTCTCGTGGAGGGGGCCGACACCGATCAGTTTTGCTTTCGCTATCCACTCATGTTTAAGGTACAACTCTTTTAAGGGCAAGTTTATGATAAATATACGGATAGCGTGTCCGGCTACGGGACTACTTACTTGTGCATCCGGGCGATTGCAGCTCAGACCTGCCCTCGGTCAAGTCCGGACACATTGCTTGTGATCCAAGAACAGTTTGTACATCTCCACAGGCGTTGCGCCCATAAAATGTTGGAGAGCTCGTGGTCCTTCGGATTGAACTCCCACAAAGGAGGGGGGCGACGCTTGCAGGGCAGGATGCGACGAATCAGCATGACCTGCGCTACTACGACCAGATTGATCTCTCTCTCCAGGAGGTCTTGAATACGACCCTGCAACAAGGGCACATCCTTGGACGGCCCCCAGTCAAGCCCTTTATTGACCCATGACGCCAGCCGCGGTGGAGGACTCGAGCGAAAGGCAGGTGGCGCCACCCATTTGGTGCCCCTGGGAACTGTGATATAAAACCACTCTTGTTGCCATAGACTGAGCTCCTCTTGAAAAGAGCCCTCGGGCCATGAAGCGTCAGGATTCTTGCTTATAACAGCCCCTCCGCACTCTGCTGTTGCCCTTGATTATCTTCGCTCCACCTTGAAGGTCTTGAGCCACAATCCGAAGTGAGGGGTAATGCGGAGGAAGGCTTCGCATACGACGATGAACGATGAGATGTGGAGGATGGACTCCGGATCCAAGTCGTGAAATTCCAGCCCGTAATAAAACATGAGCCCCCTCACGAAGGGGTCCGTCAGGAAACCTAGCCCTCGAAGGAAGTGAGACGTGAACACCATGCTTTCACCAGGCTTGGGAGAGGGAATAACCTGCCCTTGGGCAGGCAACCTATGCGAGATTTCGCCGGTTAGATACCTGGCATCTCTTAGCTTTAGGACGCCTTCTTCCGTGACGGAGGAAGGCATCCACCGGCCTTGAAGGTCGGAGCCGGACATCATCGAAGGTCCGAAGCGCCTGAATTTGGAGCTTTGGGTGTTGGGACTCGAAGCGAGGGGCGGATTCGATTGAGATTGAGAAAAAAGAGCGAGGCCTTGGTCTCTTTATAAAGAGGTTGAATACCAGGAGCCCTCCCCGTGACCGTTCGGGACTCGCCTTCGATAGAGGAGGCGTGCCCACGGGCACGATTGGGTTACCCATGCCCATATTGATGAGAATCCCGGAATAAGGGGACACGATCTCTGCTTTGACAAGACGTGCCAAGGAAACCGCCTCGCTAAACGCGCTGAGGTGGGACGGTAAAAACAATTCGAATATAGGCTTGGCCGTGGTGTGATGTCATGTCATGAATACGCCGCCAGATTGAACTTGTGTAAATATTATTCTCTCTACGGTGGTATGTGGAACTTATTTTGCAGAGCCGGACACTATCCTTGTGTTCAAAATCTTCTATGAAGTATTCAGAGGAGGAACCGCCTTGCAATGCCGAAGACAATATGCGCGCCGGACTCGTCGTCATTGAAGCCTGGTTCAGGGCTACCGAGGAGTCCTGGATTAGGGGGTGTCCGGATAGCCGGACTATAGCCTTTGGCCGACTCTGGACTATGAAGATACAAGATTGAAGACTTCGTCCCGTGACCGGATGGGACTTTCCTTGGCGTGGAAGGCAAGCTTGGCGATACGGATATGTAGATCTCCTACCATTGTAACCGACTCTGTGTAACCCTAACCATATTCGGTGCCTATATAAATCGGAGGGTTTTAGTCCGTAGGACGAACAACAATCATACCATAGGCTAGCTTCTAGGGTTTAGCCTCTCTGATCTCGTGGTAGATATACTCTTGTACTACCCATATCATCAATATTAATCAAGCAGGAGTAGGGTTTTACCTCCATCGAGAGGGCCCGAACCTGGGTAAAAACATCGTGTCCCTTGTATCCTGTTACCATCCGCCTAGACGCACAGTTCGGGACCCCCTACCCGAGATCCGCCGGTTTTGACACCGACAGATGCGTACACAAGCTACAGATGTACAGGCGGATCGTTGACATGAGGAACTGTCTTCTTCCTGCCCCAGACAAGGGATCGAGCCACATAGCAGTGGCGGGAGCGTCACAAGAAGTAGATGACTAAACGATCATTTCTCCTACTTTAGAATGCATGCAATTGTTGATTGAGGTGTGTGCGAATGATCTATATAGTCACTTATGTAATTCGATGTTTATTTTAGTTATATATATACATGTTATTCTACTGTAGACAGAGCAAATCACACGGCTTATTAGCAGCAATCGTCTGTGTTATTATTACGGACCTGTTTGCCGCGTATCACACACATCTTGTTCAGTTGAACCGTTTCCATTGTGTTGCCTAATCACACACGGTACATCCTTGTGAACCGTATGCTGTGTATCGCACACACCTTCATCTAGCTGCCCGTTTCTTTTGTTCCTCCTCATCCCAAAGAGTTAATTGAACTGAGCCGTATGCCGTGCATAGCGCAAACAACTAAAATATGAACCGTGTTTGATGCATCCGTCATCACAAATGTTTTACACCTTTTTTGACGGGGTTTTTACACCACCGTTTGCGATTATGGCATCGCACACAGTTTCGTCGAAGGGTCTCTGATCGTAGTGTCGCGTTTGGACCATCCTGCAGTAGTGCTTGTCCTCTCTACCTATGTTCCTCATGGGCTTCTACCTTCTCTCGGCTGGTACCCATGTAGATTTTGATAAACATAGAGGCGTGTTTTATTGGAACGCGGCAGATAATCGGTGCAAGCGTAGACTTGTTAAGTGGCAGCTCATGTGTAGGCCTAAAAACCTTGGGGGGTTGGGAATCATTAACACTCTCGTCATGAACAAATGCCTCCTGATTAATTGGTGGTGGAAGATCATGTCTAATGGGGTTGGTTCCTTATGGTACCCTATCCTTAAAGCCAAGTATTTCCCCCACTCAAGTCATATGTTCGCGGTGGCTCGGCGTGGTTCGCAATTCTGGAAAGATCTGATCCGGGTCCGCCCACTGTTTCTAGCTCATGTTAAGTTCATTGTTGGAGATGGTTCCTCCGTCCGGTTTTGGTTTGATTGGTGGTGTGGAGACTCACCTCTCTACGTGAGATTTCCTACTCTTTTTTCTTGCTGCCCTAACCCGAATATCTCCATCGTGGAGCTGTCGGCTAATAATTGGGACCTCGCTTTTCGGCGTTCCCTATCTCCTGTAGAGTTGGAAGACTAGCAAAGAATTACTGCCTTCTTCCCCCGCTCTCGGAGATTCCGGACTCGGTGGTTTGGCCTCTCACTTCGTCTGGTCGTTTTTCAGATAAATCTTTGTACTCTAAGTTGATTGGTGGCTCCCCCACCAATAGATTCTCTCAAATTTGGCAGGTCCGCATCCCCCCCAAAATTAAGATCTTCCTTTGGCAGGCCTTCAGAGTCGCCTACCCGCGGCCGATCAAATTCGTAAGAGAAATGGCACGGGCTCTGAGTTCTGCTCCCTATGTGGTGCTTTGGAAAATACGAGCCATATATTCTTTCACTGTGTGCTCACTAAGCTTGTGTGGAGTTGTGTTAGATCTTGGCTCTAGGTAACCTGGGACCCTCTTCCTTTTTTGAGCTGAGAGGCCTCGCCTACTCTCTGGCAGGCGTTACGAAGAAGTTCTTTTGGGTCGGTCTGGGTGCTATCTACTGGGCGTTGTGGACTACTAGGAACAAGTTTACTATTGAACATGTTTTTCCTGCTAAACCTTCTGACTGCTTATTTAAATCATGTATATTCTTGCAGCAGTGGAGATCATTGACTAAGCCGAAGGACCGGGATGCTCTTGATCTTCGCATATCTAAAGTCCGGGCTTCGACATCGTCCCTATCCAGGAAGGATCATGATGCATAGATGTTTTTGGAGCCTCTTCGACTAGTAGTTGGCTATGTTGTCTACCTTCTCTCCGACCTATGTGCTGCTACCTCTTGAGCATGCGTTGGTTTTACCTTGAAGAGGAAAGGGTGATGCAACAAAGTAGCGTAAGTATTTCCCTCAGTTTTTGAGAACCAAGGAATCAATCCAGTAGGAGACTACACGCAAGTCCCTAGTACCCGCACAAACAAATAAGAACCTTGCAACCAACGCGATAAAGGTGTTGTCAATCCCGTCATAGCCACTTGCAAAAGTGAGATCTGATAAAGATAATAAGATAAATATTTTGGTATTTTTGTTGTATAGATTGAAAAGTAAAGATTGCAAAATAAACAGCGACAGAAATAACTAGTTGATGGGAGATTAATATGATGGAAGATAGACTCGGGGGCCATAGGTTTCACTAGTGGCTTCTCTCAAGATAGCAATCTACGATGGGTGAACAAATTACTGTCGAGCAACTGATAGAAAAGCGCATAGTTATGAGAATATCTAGGCATGATTATGTATATAGGCATCATGTCCGTGACAAGTAGACCGAAGCGATTATGCATCTACTATTATTACTCCACACATCGACCGCTCAGCATGCATCTAGAGTATGAAGTTCATAAGAATAGAGTAACGCATTAGGCAAGATGACATGATGTAGAGGGATAAACTCAAGCAATATGATATAAACCCCATCTTTTTATCCTCGATGGCAACAATACAATATGTGCCTTGCTGCCCCTGCTGTCACTGGGAAATGACACCGCAAGATTGAACCCAAAGCTAAGCACTTCTCCCATTGCAAGAAAGATCAATCTAGTAGGCCCAACCAAACTGATAATTCGAAGAGACTTGCAAAGATATCAAATCATGCATATAAGAATTCAGAGAAGAATCAAATATTGCTCATAGATAATCTTGATCATAAACCCACAATTCATCGGATCTCGACAAACACACCAAAAAAGTATTACATCAAATAGATCTCCAAGAGAATCAAGGAGAACTTTGTATTGAGATCCAAAGAGAGAGAAGAAGCCATCTAGCTAATAACTATGGACCCGAAGGTCTGTGGTAAACTACTCACACATCATCGGAGAGGCTATGGTGTTGATGTAGAAGCCCTCCATGATCGATTCCCCCACCGACGGAGCGCCGGAAAAGGCCCCAAGATGGGATCTCATGGGTACAAAAGGTTGCGGCGGTGGAAATAGGGTTTCGTGGTGCTCCTGGATGTTTTCAGGGTATATGAGTATATATAGGCGAAAGAAGTAAGTCGGTGGAGCTGCGAGGGGCCCACGAGGGTGGGGGGCGTGCCTGCCCCCTGGGCGTGCCCTCCTACATCGTGGCCACCTCGTTGCTTCCTTGACGTCCACTCCAAGTCTCCTGGATTGCGTTTGTTCCAAAAACGATCCTCGCGAAGGTTTCATTCCGTTTGGACTCCGTTTGATATTCCTTTTCTCCGAAACACTGAAATAGGCAAAAAAAAATAGCAATTTGCACTGGGCCTTTGGTTAGTAGGTTAGTCCCAAAAATAATATAAAAGTGCATAATAAAGCCCATTAAACATCCAAAACAGATAATATAATAGCATGGAACAATCAAAAATTGTAGATACGTTGGAGACGTATCACGTGCCTGTGTTGGCCGGGTGCTATGTATCCCTCATACTTTCGTTAACCTTGGGTCTGTGCGCGCCCTCGTTTGGGTATACTTTATGCTGGTCTGGTTGGTTGGTTATGTGGTTCTAAAACTCTGCCTAGTGTCTTTATTTATAAAGTCGGGCGTATGCCTTTTCTCTAAAAAGAACTGAGGCCTAGCCCGCACTTTTGTTGTTTTTTTGCGAAAGGCTTTTGTTGTTGCCCGCGACAAAAAATCCTCCACTCTCCTCTTTCATCCTGCCGCTCTTCACCCAGCTCCCGCCCTTTTTCGCCACCGACACATGGATTTGCAGGAGAAACTGCCGGAGACGGCGGTGGTGGAGGATCCACCGATCACGCTAGCTTGGAAGATCAACTCAAAGACACGGCAAAATCGCTGCCTCAAAGAAAAGGTAAAGGCTGCACCACTCAAGAAGCAGAAGGCTGGCGGAGGCGGAGGTGGAGGTCATGGTGGTGGACGTGGAGGCGGCGATCGTGGTGGACATGGGGCCTCGCTACTGTGGCCAACCATGCACATATCGCCATGGCCGAAGCACTACAAGGCTCCGTACTACTACGCTTCAAAGCAGCTCAGAATGCAGTCCCACGCATCCACGTCATCATCGACGTCAACGCGACACTGTTGCTCTTCACGGAGTGTTCATCACTGCAGCTTGTACGGGGGTGGACGCTGGGCGTGAAGCAATTGGGTGATCGCATGTTTTTTGCTGGTATGCCTAAAGCGGGCGAGCCGACGTATGACGATGTGGACAGGGAGATGTTTGAGATCATCTGCGACAAAGGCAGAGGAGGAGGTTTCTACGTGGACGGGTAGGTGGATGACTCGGAGCCCACCAAAGACAGCTCATACACCCAACCGGGTTTGCAGCAAGGCTAGGGTTTGCAGCAGGGCTACACCCAGTCCGGTACATACACCTAGCCGGGCAGGCAGTAGGGTACACCTAGTCCGGCAAGTACACCCAGCAAGGCATGGGTGCACAACAACGGGATTGGGACGCTGGATATCAGGAGCAGGAGGAGGACGACAGCGATGATGATCCGAATGACTTTGTTGTCGATAGAAAGAAGAGGGGTAGAGGAGAAAGCTTCAACATGCGGGAGGATGAGTTGTTGTGCGATGCATGGTTGGCCACTAGCCTTGATCCGATCCATGGAAAGGAGTAGAAGGCCACAACATTTTGGGCCAACGTTCACACTTGGTTCCAAGAACATAACCATTTCTAGACCTACTCCGGCGCGCTCATCTACAACTGTGGCAGAAAGTCTCTCAACCATCGATGATACATCATCCAAGAGGCCGCGTTGAAGTATTGCAGCCACTTGAGGGAGCTCATCACATGGTGGTAGGTGCGCAAATCACTGAGTAAGTAAGTTCATCATTTGGTCGGATATGCATTTCAATTGTCCAGATATGCATTGTTTTTAGATCAATTGGCTGGTCATGCATTTTGTGTAGATCAATTGTGTCCGGATATGGTTTGTTTTGTAGATCAATTGGTGGTCATGCATTGTTGTGTAGATGAATTGTGTCCGGATATGCATTGTTTTGTAGATCAATTGGCTGGTCATGCATTGTTGTGTAGATAAAATGTGTCCTGGTATGCATTGTTTTGTAGATCAATTGGTAGGTCAAGCATTATTGTGTAGATCAATTGTATTCATATATGCATTGTTTTGTAGATCAATTGGTTGGATATGAATTGTGGACAATGTTTTATTTTGTAGCTTTCCCGTGCGCGTAGTGTGTTCTTGTAGTTGGCGAAGAAGAACTTCACCGTCATGCATTGTTGGTTAAAGTTGGATGGACAATCCAAGTAGAATCTATACATTGCCAAGACCGCCGCCCATGGCACTGAGGAAGGTGATCCAACCGGCCCAACAATAGAACCGCCCAAGAAGGTTAGAAGAGGGTTCCCGGGAAATAAATGAGAGGAGGAGGAGAGGGCGAAGCGAGAAGGGCAGCAGCCAAGATGACGAAGAGGTTCTAGGACATCTTGTCGAAGAAGGCACTACTCGGAAAGGCCTTATAGGTGAACTCAATAGAGTGGCGGGTCGGCCAAGGCACCTGCCACAGCTAGTTAGGAGAAGCAGTAGTGGTGGGTAACATAACGCAACCGCCAAAGCTAGGGGCACTCTAGTGGCGAGCGGTATACGTCACCCGCCACAAACAAGCACAACTGAGCGTGGCTATATTATGAATGTTTTTTGTGGCGAGTGCCGATGCTTACCCACCACTGTTGTTATAGGCAGTAGTGGCGGGCAGGACATAGTCCCCGCCATAGATAAAAGCCTCCAACTGGTAATATATATACTACTTTATCATTCTACATATATTTCTATACTATATCTAAGATATTTCAAAGCAAGGTACACGAAAAAATTGCATACGAACCCATAGTTTTTTGTTATATTTGTGAAATACATACATATTTGTACATAAAAAAAGTATGCTCAAAATATGATACACACTACCTAAAAAGTAGTATATATACTATCTAAACATTGTTATATAATTCATAGTATATGTACATACTTTCGGTTTTGACAGATACTACATACAACATAAAAAAGGCAAGTGGTGGTAACTACCACTAGTGGTAGGAAATATTTGTCTTATATATATAATACTAGCTGTGGTGGGCATCTGGCCGGGCCCGCCACACATACGTTAGCGGCAGACTGTTCAAATTCAACTGATGTATTGCCGCCCGCCACCCCAAATTACCAGTGGCGGGTAATGTGGCTCGCCCGTTGCAGGTGACGAGCACTATCTGCACGTGCACGCCCTCCCCTTCCCTACCCCCTCACTCTCACACTCTCCCTCATCTCGCTCTCGTCGCCTCCCTCACCCTCCACGCGTAGCTTCCCACGTCCTCGCCCTCGCCGTCCACTACCCTCGTCATCGTCCGCCTTCCACTACTGTCTTCACCGCCCTCGCCCTCCCCACCACCGTCCACAGCCATCGTTGTTGTCTGCTATCATCGTCGTCCTCGCACTACACCACGTTGCCCTCGCCCTTGATCCGCCGCCGCCGTCGCCCTCGATTTGCGCCCCGCCACCCTCCACTCTGGCAGGTATAAGGTCGCCGTCCCCACTTGTATTTTTGGCCATCCTCATTGCCACCCGCGGCCGCGACCGCCACACACAGGGACAGCTGCGACAGCACCCACGTTCGACTAGGGTTAGGGTTTCATCGTTGTAGTTTCAGTTGTTAACTTGTAGGTACTTGTAGTTTCTAGCTAGTTTTAATGTGATAGTAGTATTTTCTAGTTGTATAGTTTTTAATGTACATATTAAAATAAATTATATTTGTACTTTATAGTTGTAGTTTGATATTTCTAGTTGTATTTCGATAGTTGTAGTTTATAGTTATAGCAATCAAAACTAGCCAAATTGCTTTGATAGTTGTAGTTTATAATTTTGGCTCTTAATGTGTCCATTTTATGAAGTGATCATGCCAAATTGCTTTGTTTATTTTTTATTCATATTGTGTTGTAGTAGATGTCTTCATTTCTTTACAGAGATTCATAGTATAAGCGCAAATTTTTTGGCGAAACGTTGATTTATTTCTGTTTCGCCAAATTTCTAGCTCTTAATTGTCCACTTTTATGCAGAGGTCATGCTATTTTTTGTTTGTTTTTAATTCATATTGTAGTAGATGTCTTCATTTCTTTACAGGGATACTTACTATAAGTGCTAGAGTTTTCGCGAAACATTGATTTATTTTCTTTCACCAAATTTCTACCTCTTAATGTGTCCATATTTATGTAGAGGTCATGCCAATTTTTTTGTTTTATTGTGCTGTAGTAGATTTCTTCAGTTCTTTTGCCAAATTTATTTATCTGCATGTTCTAGGTCATTTTTCCAGAAATGGCGCACAACGGCAGGTACCGTGGTGTTTTCAAACGGCTGTGAGGAAAGTGGGGCGCCCAAATCCAAAACCCTGTCACCGGAAATAAACAATGGCTCAGCACATTCGACTTCGCCGAGGACGCGACACACGCTTACAATGCCATGGCGCTCGAGTACTAGGGGTGAAGGGCCCAACTCAACTTTTCATAGGATGCTTGGCGTGCGAGTGAGATAGCGCCTCCTAAGACGAGGATAGTCTCTAAGGCCGAGGAGCAGGAGCACCGGAAGGCCGAGGTGCTCATCAGGGCCCGTGAACGTCAGAGGACCGATCCCTTGGTGGAACGGTATCTTCGGAAGGATCCGCATATGTAATCCATTAACGAGGCGTTGCTGATGACCGCACGCAACCAGAAGGATGCCGAGAATGACCCGATAGACTAGGACGATCTTACCGAGGAGTCCGGCGAGGATGACGATGACGACGTCGACTCTGACATTGATGATAACCCACAAGTATAGGGGATCACAATAGTTTTCGAGGGTAGAGTACTTAACCCAAATTTATTGATTTGACAAAAGCGAAGCCAAAGAATATTTGTAAGTATTAGTAGTTGAGTTGTCAATTCAACCACACCTAAATATTAAATATCTACAGCAAAGTGATCAGTAGCACAGTAATATGATAGTTTGATAGTGATAGCAATAGTAGCAGCAACAATAGTACTAGTAGCAGTTGTAACAGTAGCAGCAACAGGAGTGAGTTAGCAAGAACAATATGTGAAAATCTCGTAGGCATTGGATCGGTGATTTCGTTGGATGATATTCATCATATATCAGTCATAACCTTGGGCGACACAGAACTAGCTCCAGTTCATAAATATAATGCAGGCATGTATTCCGTAAATAGTCATACGTGGAAGCGGGGTCCATAAGGAAACTAAGGGATATTAAGGCCTCCTTTTAATAAAAAAACTAGAACAAAGCATTAACACTTAGTGAATACATGAACTCCTCAAACAACGGTCATCATCGGAAAGTATCCCAATTATTGTCACCTCGGGATTTACGGATCATAACACATAATAGGTGCATATTACTTGCAATATCGGATCATGAACATAGATATAATGGTGAAAAAATAAATGATTCATACCTGGAATCATGGCACTCAAGCCCTAGTGACAAGCATTAAGCATAGCAAAGTCATGGCAACATCAATCTCAAAAACAATGTGGATACTAGGGATAAAGCCCTAACAAAACTAACTTGATTACATGATGAATCTCATCCAAACCACCACCGTCTAGCAAGCCTACGAAGGAATTACTCACTCCCGGCAGTGAGCATCATGAAATTGGTGATGGAGGATGGTTGATGATGATGAAGACTGATGTCTACTACGCAACTTTATTCTTGTAGACACGTGTTGGGCCTCCAAGCGTAGAGTTTTGTAGGACAATAGCAATTTTCCCTCAAGTGGATGACCTAAGGTTTATCAATCCGTGGGAGGCGTAGGATGAATGTGGTCTCTCTCAAACAACCATGCAACCAAATAATAAAAAGTCTCTTGTATCCCCAACACACCAAAAACAATGGTAATTTGTATAGGTGCACTAGTTCGGCGAAGAGATGGTGATACAAGTGTAATATGGATGGTAGAAATATATTTTTATAATCTGAATAAATAAAAACAG
This sequence comes from Aegilops longissima, assembly GCA_021605205.1. NCBI lineage: Eukaryota > Viridiplantae > Streptophyta > Magnoliopsida > Poales > Poaceae > Aegilops > Aegilops longissima. Next base: position 384,232,968 of record CM038678.1, on the reverse strand, counting down.
CAAGGTAGCAAATGATAAAAGCACAAACGGTATTGCAATGCTTGAAAACAAGGCCTAGGGTCCGTACTTTCGCTAGTGTAATCTCCCAACAGTGCTAATATAATTGGATCACATAACCATCCCTCAAAGTGCGATGAAGAATCACTCCAAAGTTCCTATCTAGCGGAGAACATAAGAAGAAATTGTTTGTAGGATACGAAACCACCTCGAGCTATTCTTTCCGATCGATCTATCCAAGAGTTTGTACTAAAATAACACCAAATAATTTCAGATTCATAATACTCAATCCAACACAAAGAACCTCAAAGAGTGCCCCAAGATTTCTGCCGGAGAAATAAATAAAAGAACGTGCATCAACCCCTATGCATAAATTACCTTAATGTCACCTCGGGAATCCGCGAGTTGAGTGCCAAAACACATATCAAGTGAATCAATATGATACCCCATGGTCACCACGAGTATTCATATGCAAGACATATATCAAGTGCTCTTAAATCCATAAAAGTATTTAATCCGATAAAACAGAATCTCAAAGGGAAAACTCAATTCATCACAACAACATAGATAGGGGAAAACACCATATGATCCGACTATATTAAAAAAGCCCATGATACATCAAGATCGTGCCATCTCAAGAACACGAGAGAGAGAGAGAGAGAGAGAGAGAGAGAGAGAGAGAGAGATATTAAACACATAGCTACTGGTACAAACCCTCAGCCCCGAGGGTGGACTACTCGCTCCTCATCATAGTGGCTGCCGGGATGATGAAGATGACCACCGGTGATGATTCCCCCTCTGGCAGGGTGCCGGAACAGGGTCTAGATTGGTTATCGGTGGCTACAGAGCCTTGCGGCGGTGGAACTTCTGATCTAGTGTTACTTCGAGGGTTTTTGGAATATTTGTCTATCTATAGGGTGAAGAGGGGGTGTGGAAGGCCACCGAGGTGGGCACAACCCGCCTGGGCGCGCCTGGGCCCCCAGGTGCTTCTCTGGCCCACTGGATGTTTTCTGGTCCATAAAAAATCCACAAAAAGTTTCGCGGTGTTTGGACTCCGTTTGATATTGATTTCCTGCGATGTAAAAAACAAGCAAAAAACAGCAACTGGCACTGGGCACTAGGTCAATAGGTTAGTCCCCAAAAATGATATAAAATTGCTATAAAATTGTTGTTAAACATCCAAGAATGATAATATAACAACATGAATACTTCATAAATTATAGATACGTTGGAGATGTATCAAAGACCGAAGATCGCCCTCTCCGCAGCCCCGAACGGGCTTCAGATCTGGCCTCCCGATGAAGAACAGGAGGTGGCAGCGTCTCCGTATCGTAAAATGCAATGAAACTTTCTCTCCTATTTTTTCTGGAAAAATAGGATTTTATATCTTCGGAATTAGGGTCAGCGGAGCCTCGTGGGCCCCACTACCCACCAGGGCGCGCCAGAAGGGGGTGGTGTGCCCTGGTGCCTTGTGGGCAGCTGGGCCCCCCCTCCATTGGGTTTTGGTTCTAGTATTTTTCATTTATTCCAAAATAATTCTCCGAAAAGTTTCGTCCGAATCCGAGAACTTCTATTTCTTCACAAAAATAACACCATGGTAATTCTGCTAAAAACAACGTCAGTCCGGGTTAGTTTCATTCAAATCATGCAAATTAGAGTCCAAAACAAGAGCAAACGCGTTAGGAAAAGTAGATACGATGGAGATGTATCAACTCCCTCAAGCTTAACCCAATGCTTGTCCTCAAGGAATTCAGTTGGCAAACTAAAAGTGATAAATATTTTTTTTTACGAACTCTTGTATTCCTGTTTACATATATATGCTTAAATAGCACCCAGGTTTTCATCAAAGATTATAACTAACCATGAAAACAATAACTCTTAGAAATTATATTAGCTCATGTGAATGGCATAATCAACTAGCGAGCAATAATAAAATATTTCAAGTGCCAACACTTTGTCAAAACAATCATGATATAATATGACAACTGTGGTATCTCGAGAGCCCTTTCTAAGACCGCAAAACATAAATGCAGAGCACCTCCAAAGCTCAAGTAGCAACTAAACATTGTAATTCATGGTAGAAGAGATCCAGTCATGATGCATTCAACACGAACTATATACAATGCATGAGGATGACAGTAGTGCTCTCAGGTCTGGTGCTTGTTTGAGAAGATGATGAATCAACATAAAAGTAAAATAACATAAAAGTAAATAGATAGGTCCTTCGCAGAGGGAAGCAGGGATTTGCAAAGGTGCCAGAACTCAAAGCTTAAATCAAAGATAAATATAATTTTGGGAGGTACTCCCTTCCTGTCAACGTCACGACCAAGATTTTTCAATATCTTCCATGCTAAACACATTAGCGGTGGTAGCCAAGCGATAAAAGTAAAGTTTACTCCCCCTCCACCAACAATCACAAGCCATGGCTAGCTAAATCCACGGGTGCCTTCCATACCAACAATAGTCCCAGGGAGTTTTGTTTAATTATTTGCAATTTTTTATTTCGGGACTGGGCAACCCTATTACCAGCCCCTCTCATGGAAGGACGAGTGAATAAACACTCATCATGAGAATAACCCGCTTAGCATGGAAGATACTGACTACCCCCTGTCACTGCATGAGCGGTCCAGGCACACAAAACAGATGTTCATTTGAAATTTAGAGGTGGCACATGCAAATTTACTTGGAATTGCAGGGTAATGCCGCATATAGGTAGATATAGTAGACTCATTTGGAATAACTTTGGTTTAAGGATTTTGATGCACAAGCAGTATTCCCGCTTAGTACAGGTGAAGGCTAGCAAATAGGTTGGGAAGCGACCAACTAGAGAGCGAAAACGATCATGAACATGCATTATGAATAATCAACATTGAATACTAGCATGAGTAGGATATAAACACCATGAACATAAATATCATGGAGGCTATGTTGGTTTTGATTCAACTACATGCGTGAACATGTGCCAAGTCAAGCCACTTGAAACATTTAGAGGAGGATACCATATCATCATCCTACATCACAGTCATTTTAATGCATGTTGACACTCAAGATAAATCATTATCCACTCCTAGCTACTTAAGCATGGCATGAGGAACTATAATCTCTAATTGTCATTGCAAACATGTTTAATCATAACATGCTGAATCTTGGATACTGAGTTAAACATATTTACAAAAACAAGTTGAGTTCATACCCACTTTTCCCTGCCACAGTCGCTTCATCAGATATCGTCATTATTGCCTTTCACTTGCACTACCGAATGATATGAAAATAATAATAGTGCAAGAGTGCCGCGGAATAAGCTGGAATCTGCAACATTTTATTCAGAGGAGAAGACAAAATAATGTGGGCTCTTTTTAGATCAACAATAATGCATATGAGAGCTACTCAACATTTTCATCGTGTTCTTCTCCTTGGTACAACTCAATAAAAGAAAAGGAAAATAATTTCAGACAAACACACTAAATTAATTTTGGAGTTTTCAATTTTTTCTTGAAGAAAGCAAATTAAAGAAAAATGAAAACAAGAAAAACTATTTACACGGGAGAGCTCCCAACAAACCAAAGAAGAAATGAGAAACCTTTTTGGGTTTTCTTTTGATACTACAACTAAATTAAACTAGAATGAAAAACCTAAAAGAAGCAAGAAATATTTTTGGATTTTCTCAAAGTTTTTCAAACACACAAGAAGAAAGTGAGAGAATAAATCTAGCATGGATAATACAATGAAAAAGTATTAACACCAACAACTGAAATGAAATGTGTGAACATGAATATAATGTAGGTGGAAATACGTACTCCCCCAAGCTTAGGCTTTTGGCCAAGCTAGGTAAGCATCATCCGTAGTAGCCATCCGGTACCATGTGGAAGTGTTGTGGCGGCGACACCTGAGCGTACCACTCCTGGGGCTCCTGCTCTGCCGCTGCCTGGGTGTTCTGGTATGCAATAATGTTTGCTAGCATGACCCTGTATCCGTTCCTAGCAATAGAATCAAACAAAGCAGGTGCAGGCAACGGGATAATATCACGGGTTTTCTCACTGAAAACCAAGTTGTAATGAATGTTGTTAAAAGAATCTGCATCACCAATAAACTAGTGATCCACCATCGGCTGGTGATCTAGATAAACTCACAAACGGTAGTCGTGGCGGCATATCAGAACATTAAATAACTCGCTAAGCGAGTGGCATAAATACCACCATGGATTTTGCCCTTAGTTCTGTTTAGGTGCAGACTACGTGCAATAATAGCCCCTAGGTTAAAGGTGTGATCATTGTTAAGTGCAAGGTGTAAAATGGCGAGGTCAGGAGCAATAAGTATACCGCCCTTCTCCCTAGCAGTCAAACACTTCACGTTGAATAAGGCAAAGTAATGCACAGAAGGAAACTGCAAACTAGTGGCGGTGGCTTTCGACACGCCTCTTTCCTCACCCACTGTCAAAGTGAGGAGGAAGTCCTCAAACTCTGCCTGTTCAGGCTCTCTTAGTTCCCCGTTAGAGGGAATCAAAAATATTTCACAAAATTCAGTGAGCGGTAACTGACGGGTTTCAGAATATAAATTAAACTGCACCGCAGGAGGTTCACGCATATTTCAAAAACAATTTGCACAAAGGAGTTCGTGAGGAGGTGGTGTTGGTCACACTCATCTGCGAGGAAGTTAGTCAGCTCGACATTTGCAATGAATTGGGCAAACTCTTGTTGGAACCCGGCCTCGTCCATGTAGGCATTATGCGCCCATTCGCACGGCCGCACCTCCACCGTTCTTGGAGAGTTGAGATCACTGTCCGATGATTCCCCAATGACTCCCTTGGCATTCTTTTTGGAGGAAAACTTTCGGAAGATAATCCTCCTTTTCTATGAACAAAATTCTGAAAATTTTGGGCAACAAAATTTTGTCAACAAAACTTCACAAGATTGATAGCAACTACTCATATGGATGTCTAGAGGTTATATTAAGCATTCAAACTACTTAGAACTCTAAGAATTCAACATGCAAGCTCATCCACAACAGCAGCAAGAGTATCTAAATTCTCAAAATATAGACCATTAGAACAAAAACTAATTGGAGCAATGGAGGAGTCACATACCAAGTAGGAATCCCTCAAAACAGTTTCGAAAATGGAGCTTCGAGCAAAGAGATCGAAATCTGCGGGTTTGAGAGCAAGAACACGAGAGAGAGAGAGAGAGAGAGAGAGAGAGAGAGAGAGAGAGATCAATAATGAATTTTTTCTAGAGGTAGGTGATGAGATGGGCTGAAGGGATAAGTGAGGGGGCCACGTGGGGCGTGGCGTGGCTTACGTCTACGTTGGTATTTCCCCAAAGAGGAAGAGATGATGCAGCACAACTACGGTAAGTATTTCTCTCAGTTATTAAACCAAGGTTATCAATCCAGTAGGAGAACCAAGCAATACTATGTAAACTGTACCTGCACACAAAGAATAAATACTTGCAATCCGACGCATAAGAGGGGTTGTCAATCCCTCTATGGTAAAAAGATAGATTAAATTGTATGAGATTGGATAACTAGATCTAGCAAAAACACAAAATAAAATAAGTAAAGAAAAAGTGCAACAAGGTATTTTTGGGTTTCTGGAATAATATATCTGAAAACAATATGATAAAAGATAGACCCGGGGTTGTATATTTCACTAGTGGCTTCTCTCGAGAAAATAGCATATGGTGGGCAAACAAATTATTGTTGGGCAATTGATAGAAGAGCAAATAATTGTGACGATATCCAAGGCAATGATTATGTATATAGGCATCACGTCCAAGATTAGTAGACCGACTCTAGCCTGCATCTACTACTATTACTCCACACATTGACCGCTATCCAGCATGCATCTAGTGTATTAAGTTCATGGAGAAACGGAGTAATGCAATAAGAACCATGACATGATGTAGACAAGATCTATTCATGTAGGAATAGACCCCATCTTTTTATCCTTAGTAGCAATGATGCATGCGTGCCTCGCTACCCCTTCTGTCACTGGGTGAGCACACTGCAAGATCGAACCCATCACAAAGCATCTCTTCCCATTGCAAGAAAAATCAATCTAGTTGGCCAAACCAAACCAAAGTTTCGAAGAAGAAATACGAGGCTATGACAATCATGCATATAAGGGATTTAAGAAACTCAAATAATATTCATAGATAGATCTGATCATAAACTCGCACTTCATCGGATCCCAACAAACACACCGTAAAAAAGTCATTACATCAAATAGATCTCCAAGAACATCGAGGAGAACATTGTATTGAGAATCAAAAAGAGAGAAGAAGCCATTTAGCTACTGCCTACGGACTCGTAGGTCTATGGTGAACTACTCACGCATCATCGGAGGAGCACCAATGAGGATGATGAACCCCTCCATGAATGTGTTCCCCTTAGGCAGAGTGCCAGAATAGGGCTCTAGATTGGATCTCGTGGTTCTGGAACTTGCGGCGGCTGGAATTGTGTTTTGATCGCCCTAGGGTTTTTGGAATATCTGAGTATTTATAGAGATGAAAGGCGGTGGAGGAGACCTCGATGGGCCCCACCACCCATCAGGGCGTGCCAGGGGCCTCTAGCGCGCCCTGGTGGGTAGTGGGCCCCATGGGCCTACCCCCCAGGTGCTTCCTTGGCTTCCAAGTTGTCTTCTGGTCCAAAAAAATCTCCAAAAAGTTTTGTGGCACATGGAATTTGTTTGGTACTGATATTTTGTGAAGTAAAAACAAGCAAAAAACAACAACTGGTAGTGGGCACTATGTCAATAGGTTAGTCCCCAAAAATAATATAAAGTTGCTATAAATTAATGTAAAATATCCAAGAATGATAATAGAACAACATGGAACAATAAAAAATTATAGATACCTTGGAGGCATATCAGGGCCCACTACCCACCAGGGTGCGCCTGGGGAAGCTGGCGCGCCCTCGTGCCTTGTGGGCACCACAAGGCACCAGGGGCACCCCCTCATGATGTTATTTGTACCAAAAATTATTAAACATTCAGAAAAAAATCGTGTTAAAATTTCAGGTCATTCTGAGCACTTTTAGTTTTGACCACTTTTTTATTGCAAGGAAAATTTAGAAAACAGGATAAACATGACATTTTATTTTATTTAACTCAGAATAACAAAAAAAAGTAGGGACAGAAGGTTGTGCTTACTAAATTCATCGACCACATGTCTCTAAAAAATAATCCATTAACAAGGTTGATAAATCTTATTAACAATCACTTTTGATTAACACCAAGTTACCTCAACGGGAACATGCATATCCCCAACAATAAGCATTTCATATTTTTTTGGCAGTAGTCAAAGGGAGTTGAAAACTTCCAATAGTATTTGTCGGAGACTTTTCAATAACATTAATACCATTCACTTGAAATTGTTTCTTCGGAAAGTGCACTGTATGCTCATTACCATTGATACGAAAAGTGACTTTGCATTTATTGCAATCAATAACAGCCCCTGCAGTATTCAAAAAGGGTCTACCAAGGATAATCGACATGTTGTCTTCCTCGGCATCTCAAGTATAACAAAGTCTGTTAAGATAGTAACATTTGCAACAACAACGGGCACATCCTCACAAATACTGATAGGTATGGCCGTTGATTTGTCAGCCATTTGCAAAGATATCTCAGTAGGTGTGTGTTTACTCCAATCAAGTCTTTTATATAAAAATAAAGGAATAACACCAACACCAGCTCCTAAATCACATAAAGCAGTTTGGACATAATTTCTTTTAATAGAGCATGGTATAGTTGGTATTCCTGGATCTCCAAGTTTTTTAGGTACTCCATCCTTAAAAGAATAATTAGCAAGCATGGTGGAGATTTCAGCTTCAGGTATTTTTCTTTTATTAGTAACAATTTCATTCATGTATTTAGCATAAGGGGCCATCTTTAAAATATCAGTCAAACGAGTGTGCAAAAAGACTGGCCTAAGAATTTTAGCAAAGCATTCAAATTCTTCATCATCTTTTTTCTTAGATGGTTTAGGTGGAAAGGGCATGGGTTTCTGAACCCATGGTTCTCTTTCTTTACCATGCTTTCTAGCAACAAAGTCTTTCTTATCAAGATCAACAGCATGTTCTATCTCAACATCATTATCTGGTTCTTTTTCATTGTCAAAGTGAGAATCTACATGAACATCATTATTATCATTTTTCATTATCACTGTGTGAATGGTCATTACCAGATTGAGTTTCACCATCAGAAATAGAAACATCATCGTTATCTTTAGGAGGTTTTTCTATTTCAGGTTCACTAGTGGTATGCAAAGTCCTATCATTTTTATTTTTCTTCTTCCTTTTAGAAGGACTTGTGCATCAGTATTAATTCTTTGAGAGTCTTGTTCAATTCGTTTAGGGTGTCCCTTAGGACAAAGTTGTTCCTGAGTCATTTTGCCTCCTCTAGTTGCTACTCTAACAGCATAATCATTCATATGATTGTTCATTTCACTAAGTAGTTCTCTTTGAGATTTAGCAACTTGTTCTAACTAAGTTTGAACCATAGAGGAATGTTTTCCTACGCCTCTAACATCATTAGTGATTCTAAATAACAAGTCACTCAAGCGAGTTATCATATCAGACTTTTTTTCAATCGTTTCATAACATTTGCATTGAAGTGATCTGGCTTCATAACGTAATTGTCAAATTCATATAAGCCTTGACAAGGATGTTTATTATAAGGGATGTTGATGACCCACAAGTATAGGGGATCTATCGTAGTCCTTTCGATAAGTAAGAGTGTCGAACCCAACGAGGAGCAGAAGGAAATGATAAGCGGTTTTCAGCAAGGTATTCTCTGCAAGCACTGAAATACTAGGTAACATATAGTTTTGTGATAAGATAATTTGTAGCAAGCAACAAGTAACAAAAGTAAATAAAGTGCAGCAAGGTGGACCAATCCTTTTTGTAGCAAAGGACAAGCCTGGACAAACTCTTATATAGAGAAAAGCGCTCCCGAGGACACATGGGAATTATCGTCAAGCTAGTTTTCATCACGTTCATATGATTCGCATTCGGTACTTTGATAATTTGATATGTGGGTGGACCGGTGCTTGGGTGCTGCCCTTACTTGGACAAGCATCCCACTTATGATTAACCTCTATTGTAAGCATCCGCAACTACAACAAAAGTATTAAGGTAAACCTAACCATAGCATGCAACATATGGATCCAAATCAGCCCTTACGAAGCAACGATAAACTAGGGTTTAAGCTTCATCACTCTAGCAACCCATCATCTACTTATTACTTCCCAATGCCTTCCTCTAGGCCCAAATAATGGTGAAGTGTTATGTAGTCGACGTTCACATAACACCACTAGAGGAAAGACAACATACATCTCATCAAAAATATCGAATGAATACCAAATTCACATGACTACTAATAGCAAGACTTCTCCCATGTGCTCAGGAACAAACGTAACTACTCACAAAGCATATTCATGTTCATAATCAGAGGGGTATTAATATGCATATAGGATCTGAACATATGATATTCCACCAAATAAACCAACTAGCGTCAACTACAAGGAGTAATCAACACTACTAGCAACCTACAGGTACCAATCCCAGACTTGGAGACAAGAATTGGATACAAGAGATGAACTAGGGTTTGAGAGGAGATGGTGCTGGTGAAGATGTTGATGGAGATTGCCCTCTCCCGATGAGAGGAGCGTTGGTGATGACGATGGCGATGATTTCCCCCTCCCGGAGGGAAGTTTCCCTGGCAAAACAGCTCTGCCGGAGCCCAAGATTGGTTCCGCCAAGGTTCCGCCTCATGGCGGTGGAGTCTCGTCCCGAAAGCTTGCTTATGATTTTTCTTCGGATGAAAGACTTCATATAGCAGAAGATGGGCACCAGAGGGCCAACAGGGGGCCCACGAGGCAGGGGGCACGCCTAGGGGTAGGGCGCGCCCACCCTCGTGGCCGTGGAGGCCCCGATGTATTTCTTCCGCTCAATATTTTTATTATTTCCAAAATAACTTTCGTGGAGTTTCAGGACTTTTGGAGTTGTGCGAATAGGTCTCTAATATTTGCTCCTTTTCCAAATTGAGAATTCCAGTGCAAGCATTCTCCTCCTTATGTAAACCTTGTAAAATAAGAGAGAATAGGCATAAGTATTGTGACATAATGTGTAATAACAGCCCATAATGCAATAAATATCGATATAAAAGCATGATGCAAAATGGACGTATCAACTCCCCCAAGCTTAGACCTCGCTTGTCCTCAAGCGAAAGCCGATAACGATAAATATGTCCACATGTTTAGAGGTAGAGGTGTCGATAAAATAAAATACGGACATGAGGGCATCATGATTATTCTCATAACCGCAACATATATGGATAATGTCATATGATTTCTTATGCTCAGGTAATAATCTATTCACAATGCAAAGTATAAATCAGAAACTTTATTGAGAACCAAAAAACTATAATCTCAGTCATTGAAGCAATTGCAATTTATCATAACATCAGAAAGAGTCTATGTCAGAGCTTTCTAGCAAGTCCACATACTCAACTATCATTTAGTCTTTCATAATTGCTAACACTTACGCAATACTTGTGGTTACAGAGTTTTAATCGGACACAGAGAAAGAAAGGGGCTTATAGTTTCGCCTCCCAACCTTTTACCTCAGGGGTAATGTCAACAATAATAACTCATGCTAACCCACATCAAATTAGATATATGTATTAGGATCTTTCCCACATCCTGTGCTTGCCAAAGGATAAAATATAAAAAGGAAAGGTGAAGATCACGATGACTCTTGCATAAGGTAGAAGATAATAGTAAAAGATAGGCCCTTCGCAGAGGGAAGCAGAGGTTGCCATGCGCTTTCAGGGTTGGATGCACAAAATCTTAATGCGAAAGAACGTCACTTTATATTGCCACTTGTGATATGAACCTTTATTATGCAGTCCGTCGCTTTTATTTCTTCCACATCACAAGATCGTATAAAGCTTATTTCCTCCACACCAATAAATCATACATATTTAGAGAGCAATTTTTATTGCTTGCACCGATAACAACTTACTTGAAGGATCTTACTCAATCCAGAGGTAGATATGGTGGACTCTCATGGCAAAACTGGTTTAAGGGTATTTGGAAGCACAAGTAGTATCTCTACTTGGTGCAAAGAATTTGGCTAGCATGAGGGGGAAAGGCAATCTCAACATGTTGGATGATCCATGACAATATACTTTATCTCAGATATAAGAAAACATAACCCATTACGTTGTCTTCCTTGTCCAACATCAACTCTTTAGCATGTCATATTTTAATGAGTGCTCCCAATCATAAAAGATGTCGAAGATAGTATATTTAATGTGAAACCTCTCTTTCTTTATTACTTCCTATTAATTGCAACGATGACCAAAGCTATGTTTGTCAACCCTCAACAACTTTTAATCATCATACTCGTTCTATGTGAAGTCATTACTCTCAATAAGATCAATATGATATTTTTATTCCTTTTTATTCTTTTCTCTTTTCTTTTATTCACTCAAGATCATGGCAAAATAATCAAGCCTTTGACTCAACACTAATCTTTATTATATAGCTCATGGACTCGATTACATAGAGAGATCATAAAGCAAAACTCAAAACTAGATCATACCAAAACTTTATTCTACTAGATCAAGATACTACTAATAGGATCGAACTAAGAAAAACGGTAAAGTTAGGAGTGTGATGGTGATACGATACCGGGGCACCTCCCCCAAGCTTGGCAGTTGCCAAGGGGAGTGCCCATACCCATGTGATTATGTCTCCTTTTTTGGTGATGGTGTAATATTCTTGGCGATGATGCCCCTCAGGATACGATTCTCCTCCTCAAGCTTATTGACTTGCTGCTTGAGGTCCATTATTTCCTTACGAAGATTTCCTGTAAAGGCTAAAGCTCCTTGCACCCAAGGGTGTTGCATAGCCGCGGGAGAACAAGTGGCACTCTTCTTCATATTTTCATAAGAAAGAAATCTAACATTGGAAGGGATAACCGAGTTTGGAATAGCTGAGCTCTGTAGTTTCCCCATCATGAATCCAGCTCAGAAACGAGAAGTGACTTCTTGATCCTCCTCCATGGCATCTATCCTCATCAAATCAGCCTCCATCTTGTGACGCCCTCGATTCAATCGTACACTAATCATACACGCAAATGTGTACGATCAAGATCAAGGACTCACGGGAATATATCACAACACAACTCTAGACACAAATTAAAATGATACAAGCTTTATGTTACAAGCCAGGGGCCTGTTGGGGAACGTAGTAATTTCAAAAAATTTCCTACGCACACGCAAGATCATGGTGATGCATAGCAACGAGATGGGAGAGTGTTGTCTACGTACCCTCGTAGACCGAAAGCGGAAGCGTTATAACAACGCGGTTGATGTAGTCGTGCGCCTTCACGATCCGACCGATCCAAGCACCGAACGTCGGCACCTCCGAGTTCTGCACACGCTCAGCTCGATGACGATCCCGGACTCGATCCAGCAAAGTGTCGGGATGAGTTCCACAAGACGACGGCGTGGTGAGGATGATGATGCTCATCGGCGCAGGGCTTCGCCTAAACTCTGCGACGATATGACCGAGGTGGAATATGGTGGAAGGGGGCACCGCACACGGCTAAGAGATCCAAGGGATCAATTGTTGTGTCTTTGGTGCTAGCCCTGCCCCTCTATTTATATGTTGAGCCCGGGTCGAACTTGGAGCAAAACCTCCTCAAAGTCGGTTTTGCCCGAAAGGCAAGAATCCCACTCGGACTCCAGGACCAAACGCCACAATCCTTGGCGTCTGGTCCAGACGCCATGGGCCTCGGCGTCTGGCCCAGGGCCAGACGCCAGGGTCTCCGGCGTTTGGCCCCATGGCCTCCGCAAAACTCCTTTTGCACCGACCTAAAGCCTCATGGGCTTGACCCCTTGGCCTAAACATATCATCCAATATATGAATCTTTACGTCTCGACCATTTCGAGACTCCTCGTCATGTCCCCGATCTCATCCGGGACTCCGAACTCCTTCGGTACATCAAAACATGCAAACTCATAATATAACATCGCCGAAACCTTAAGTTGCGGACCCTACGGGTTCGAGAACTATGTAGACATGACCTAGAACTATTCTCGGTCAATAACCAATAGCGGAACCTGGATGCCCATATTGGCTCCTACATATTCTACGAAGATCTTTATCGGTCGACCGCATAACAACATACGTTGTTCCTTTGTCATCGGTATGTTACTTGCCCGAGATTCGATCATCGGTATCCAATACCTAGTTCAATCTGTTCTTGGCAAGTCTCTTTACTCGCTCCGTAATACATCATCTCACAGCTAACTCATTAGTTGTAATGCTTGCAAGGCTTAGTGATGTGCATTACCGAGAGGGCCCAGAGATACCTCTCCGACAATCGGAGTGACAAATCCTAATCTCGAAATACGCCAACCCAACATCGCCTTTGGAGACACTGTAGTACTCCTTTATAATCACCCGCTTCGCCAGACGTTTGGTAGTACCAAAGTGTTCCTCCGTAAACGGAGTTGCATAATCTCATAGTTATAGGAACATGTATAAGTCATGGATAAAAGCAATAGCAACATACTAAACGATCGGTGCTAAGCTAATGGAATGGGTCATGTCAATCAGATCATTCAACTAATGATGTGACCTTGTTAATCAAATGACAACTCCTTTGTCTATGGTTAGGAAACTTAACCATCTTTGATTAACAAGCTTGTCTAGTAGAGGCATACTAGTGACACTCTGCTTGTCTATGTATTCACACATGTATTATGTTTCCGGTTAATACAATTCTAGCATGAATAATAAACATTTATCATGAAATAAGGAAATAAATAATAACTTTATTATTGCCTCTAGGGCATATTTCCTTGAGCCTCCCACTTGCACTAGAGTCAATAATCTAGATTACATAGTAATGATTCTAACACCCATGGAGTCTTGGTGCTGATCATGTTTTGCTCGTGGAAGAGGCTTAGTCAACGGTCTGCTACATTCAGATCCGTATGTATCTTGCAAATCTCTATGTCTCCCACCGGACTAAGTCCCGGATGGAATTGAAGCGTCTCTTGATGTGTTTGGTTCTCTTGTGAAATCTGGATTCCTTTGCTAAAGCAATTGCTCCAATTGTCACAAAAGATTTTCATTGGACCCGATGCACTAGGCATGACACCTAGATCGGATATGAACTCCTTCATCCGACTCCTTCATTAGCTGCTTCCGGCTGCTATGTATTCCGCTTCACATGTAGATCCCGCTGACGCTTTGTTTAGAACTGCACCAACCGACAGCTCCTCCGCTTAGTGTAAATACGATCCGGTCTGCGATTTAGAATCGTCCGGATCGGTGTCAAAGCTTGCATCAACGTAACTGCGTTTATGAGCTCTTTGTCACCTCCATATCGAGAAACATATCCTTAGTCCTTTTCGGTATTTCAGATGTTCTTGACCGCTGTCCATGATCCACTCTGGATTACTTTGGTACCTCCTGCTAAGCTTATAGCAAGGCACACATTAGGTCTGGTACACAGCATTGCATACATGATAGAGCCTATGGCTGAGGCATAGGGAACATCTTTCATTTTCTCTCTATCTTCTGCGGTGGTCGGGCATTGAGTCTTACTCAACTTCACACCTTGTAACACAGGCAAGAACCCTTTCTTTGCTTGATCCATTTTGAACTTCTTCAAAATTTTGTCAAGGTATGTGCTTTGTGAAAGTCCAATTAAGCGTCTTGATCTATCTCTATAGATTTTGATGCCCAATATGTAAGCAGCTTCACCGAGGTCTTTCATCGAAAAACTCTTATTCAAGTATCCCTTTATGCTATCCAGAATTCTATATCATTTCCGATTAGTAATATGTCATCTACATATAATATCGAAATGCTACTGAGCTCCCACTCACTTTCTTGTAAATACAAGCTTCTCCAAAAGTCTCAGATAAACCCAAATGCTTTGATCACACTATCAAAGCGCTTATTCCAACTCCGAGATGCTTGCACCAGTCCATAAATGGATCGCTGGAGCTTGCACACTTTGTTAGCTCCTTTGGATTGATAAAACCTTCGGTTGCATCATATACAACTCTTCTTCCGTAAATCCATTCAGAATGCAGTCTTTACATCCATTTGCCAAATTTCATAATCATAAAATGCGGCAATTGCTAACATGATTCGGACAGACTTAAGCATCGCTACGGGTGAGAAGGTCTCATCGTAGTCAATCCCTTGAACTTGTCGAAACCCTTTGCGACAAGTCGAGCTTTGTAGACAGAATATTACCGTCGTCGTCGGTCTTCTTCTTGAAGATCCACTTGTTTTCTATTGCTTGCCGACCCTCGGGCAAGTCAACCAAAGTCCACACTTTGTTTTCATACATGGATCCCATCTCAGATTTCATGGCCTCAAGCCATTTTATGAATCTGGGCTCACCATCGCTTCTTCATAGTTCGTAGGTTCATCATGATCTAGTAGCATGACTTCCGAAACAAGATTACCGTACCACTCGTGCGGATCTTACTCTGTTGATCTACGAGGTTCTCAGAGTAACTTGATCTGAAGTTTCATGATCAACATCATCAACTTCCTCACTATTTGGTGTAGATGTCGCAGAAACCGTTTTGTGATAAACTACTTTCAAATAAGGGAGAAGGTACAGATTACCTCATCAAGTTCTACTTTCCTCCCACTCACTTCTTTCGAGAGAAACTCCTTCTCTAGAAAGGATCCATTCTTAGCAACAAATGTCTTGCCTTCGGATCTGTGATAGAAGGTGTACCCAACTGTCTCCTTTGGGTATCCTATGAAGACACATTTCTCCGATTTAGGTTCGAGCTTATCAGGTTGAAGCTTTTTCACATAAGCATCGCATCCCCAAACTTTAAGAAACGACAACTTTGGTTTCTTGCTAAACCATAGTTCATAAGGTGTCGTCTCAACGGATTTTGACGGTGTTCTATTCAGCGTGAATGCGCCGCCTCAAGAGCATAACCCCAAAACGATAGCGGTAAATCAGAAGAGACATCATAGATCGCACCATATCTAGTAAAGTGCGACACGACGCTCGGACACACCATTGCGCTGTGGTGTTCCGGTGGCGTGAGTTAAACTATTCCGCATTGTTTCAAATGTAGACCAAACTCAGAACTCAAATATTCGCCCCATGATCAGATCGTAGAAACTTTATTTTCTTATTACGATGATTTTCAACTTCACTCTGAAATTCTTTGAACTTTTCAAATGTTTCAGACTTATGTTTCATTAAGTAGATATACCCATATCTGCTTAAATCATCTGTGAAGGTGAGAAAATAACGATATCCGCCACGAGCCTCAACATTCATCGGACCACATACATCTGTATGTATGATTTCCAACAAATCTGTTGCTCTCTCCATAGTACCGAGAACGGGTTTTAGTCATCTTGCCCATGAGGCACGGTTCGCAAGTGCCAAGTGATTCATAATCAAGTGACTCCAAAAGTCCATCAAGATGGAGTTTCTTCATGCGCTTTATACCGATATGACCTAAACGGCAATTACCACAAATAAGTTGCACTATCATTATCAACTCTGCATTTTTGGTTTCAACATTATGAATATGTGTATCACTACTATCGAGATTCATTAAAATAGACCACTCTTCAAGGGTGCATGACCATAAAAGATATTATTCATATAAATAGAACAACCATTATTCTCGATTTAAATGAATAACCGCCTCGCATCAAACAAGATCCAGATATAATGTTCATGCTCAACGCTGGCACCAAATAACAATTATTTAGGTCTAAAACTAATCCCAAGGTAGATGTAGAGGTAGCGTGCCGACCGCGATTACATCGACTTTGGAACCATTTCCCACGCGCATCGTCACCTCGTCCTTTGCCAGTGTTCGCTTAATCCGTAGTCCCTGCTTTGAGTTGCAAATATTAGCAATGTAACCAGATCAAATACCAGTGTGCTATCATGAGCTCTAGTAAGGTACACATCAATAACATGTATATCACATATACCTTTGTTCACCTTGCCATCCTTCTTATCCGCCAAATACTTGGGGCAGTTCCGCTTCAAAGGACCAGTCTGCTTGCGGAGAAGCACTCGGTTTCAGTTTAGGTCCAGACTTGGGTTTCTTCTCCCGAGCAGCAACTTGTTTGCTGTTCTTCTTGAAGTTCCCTTCTTCTTCCCTTTGCCTTTCTTCTTGAAACTAGTGGTCTTATTGACCATCAACACTTGATGCTCCTTCTTGATTTCTACCTCCGCAGCCTTTAGCATTGCGAAGAGCTCGAGCATAGTCTTTACTAACCCTTGCATATTATAGTTCATCACGAAGCCTTTGTAGCTTGGTGGCGTGATTGAAGAATTACATCAATGACACAATCATCCGGAAGATTAACTCCCGCTTGAGTCAAGTGATTGTAATACCTGGACATTCTCGAGTATGTGCTCACCGATGCACCCATTCTCTTCCATCTTGCAGCTATAGAACTTATTGGAGACTTCATATCTCTCAATCCGGGCATTCTGTTGAAATATCAACTTCAACTCCTGGAACATCTCATATGCTCCATGACGCTCAAAACGTCGTTGAAGACCCGGTTCTAAGTCGTAAATCATGGCACGCTGAACTATAGAGTAGTCATCAGCTTTGCTCGCCAGACGTTCTTAACGCCGTCGGTTACATCAGCAGAGGTTCGGCACCTAGCGGCGCATCCAGACGTAACTCTTCAGGCAGCACCGAGGATAATCCTCGAGTTACGGACCCAGTCCGTAATTGCTACCATCATCTTTCAACTTTGCTTTCTCAAGGAACGCATTAAAATTCAACGGAACAACAAAGACGAGCCATCTATCTATAAACAAACATAGACAAGCAAGATACTATCGGTACTAAGTTCATGATAAATTTAAGTTCAATTAATCATATTACTTAAGAACTCCCACTTAGACAGACATCTCTCTAGTCATCTAAGTGATCACGTGATCCAAATCAACTAAACCATAACCGATCATCACGTGAGATGGAGTAGTTTTCAATGGTGAACATCTTATGTTGATCATATCTACTATATGATTCACACTCGACCTTTCGGTCTCCGTGTTCCGAGGCCATATCTGCATATGCTAGGCTCGCCAAGTATAACTGAGTATTCTGCGTGTGCAAAACTGGCTTGCACCTGTTGTAGATGGACGAGAGCTTATCACACCCGATCATCACGTGGTGTCTCGACACGACGATTTAACTTTGGCAACGGTGCATACTCGGGAGAACACTACTTGATAATTTTAGTGAGAGATCATCTTAAAATGCTACCGTCAATCAAAGCAAAATAAGATGCATAAAGGATAAACATCACATGCAATCAATATAAGTGATATGATATGGCCATCATCATCTTGTGCTTGTGATCTCCATCTCCGAAGCACCGTCGTGATCACCATCGTCACCGGCGCGACACCTTGATCTCCATCGTAGCATCGTTGTCGTTTAAGCCATCTATTGCTTCTACGACTATCGCTACCGCTTAGTGATAAAGTAAAGCAATTACAGGGCGTTTGCATTTCATACAATAAAATATAGCATCACGTCTTGACCATATCACATCACAACATGCCCTGCAAAAACAAGTTAGACGTCCTCTACTTTGTTGTTGCAAATTTTACGTGGCTGCTACGGGCTTAAGCAAGAACCAATCTCACCTACGCATCAAGACCACAACGATACTTCGTCAAATAGACTCCATTTTAACCTTCTCAAGGACCGGGCGTAGCCACACTCGGTTCAACTAAAGTGAGAGAGACAGACACCCGCCAGCCACCTTTAAGCACGAGTGCTCGTAACGGTGAAACCAGTCTCGCGTAAGCGTACGCGTAATGTCGGTCCGGGCCGCTTCATCTCACAATACCGCTGAACCAAAATATGACATGCTGGTAGGCAGTATGACTTGTATCGCCCACAACTCACTTGTGTTCTACTCATGCAAAACATCAAACCATAAAAACCTAGGCTCTGATACCACTGTTGGGGAACGTAGTAATTTCAAAAAAATTCCTACGCACACGCAAGATCATGGTGATGCATAGCAACGAGATGGGAGAGTGTTGTCTACGCACTCGAGACCGAAAGCGGAAGCGTTATAACAACGCGGTTGATGTAGTCGTACGTCTTCACGATCCGACCGATCCAAGCACCGAACGTCACGGCACCTCCGAGTTCTGCACACGCTCAGCTCGATGACGATCCCCCGGACTCGATCCAGCAAAGTGTCGGGATGAGTTCCACAAGACGACGGCGTGGTGGACGATGATGATGCTCTATCGCGCAGGCTTCGCCTAAACTCTGCGACGATATGACCGAGTGGAATATGGTGGAAGGGGCACCGACACGGTTAAGAGATCCAAGGGATCAATTGTTGTGTCTTTGGTGCTAGCCCTGCCCCTCTATTTATATGTTGAGCCCCGGGGTCGAAACTTGGAGCAAAAACCTCCTCAAAGTCGGTTTTGCCCGAAAGGCAAGAGTCCCACTCAGACTCCAGGACCAAACGCCACAATCCTTGGCGTCTGGCCCAGACGCCATGGGCCTCGGCGTCGGCCCAGGCCGACGCCAGGTCTCCGGCGTTTGGCCCCGGCCTCATAAAACTCCTTTTGCACCGACCTAAAGCCTCATGGGCTTGACCCCTTGGCCTAAACATATCATCCAATATATGAATCTTTACGTCTCGACCATTTCGAGACTCCTCGTCATGTCCCCGATCTCATCCGGGACTCCGAACTCCTTCGGTACATCAAAACATGCAAACTCATAATATAACCGCACATCGAAACCTTAAGCGTGCGGACCCTACGGTTCGAGAACTATGTAGACATGACCTAGAACTATTCTCGGTCAATAACCAATAGCGGAACCTGGATGCCCATATTGGCTCCTACATATTCTACGAAGATCTTTATCGGTCGACCGCATAACAACATACGTTGTTCCCTTTGTCATCGGTATGTTACTTGCCCGAGATTCGATCGTCGGTATCCAATACCTAGTTCAATCTGTTATCGGCAAGTCTCTTTACTCGCTCCGTAATACATCATCTCACAGCTAACTCATTAGTTGTAATGCTTGCAAGGCTTAGTGATGTGCATTACCGAGAGGGCCCAGAGATACCTCTCCGACAATCGGAGTGACAAATCCTAATCTCGAAATACGCCAACCCAACATCCGCCTTTGGAGACACCTGTAGTACTCCTTTATAATCACCCGATTACGCCAGTGACGCTTGGTAGTACCAAAGTGTTCCTCCGTAAACGGAGTTGCATAATCTCATAGTTATAGGAACATGTATAAGTCATGGATAAAAGCAATAGCAACATACTAAACGATCGGGTGCTAAGCTAATGGAATGGGTCATGTCAATCGATCATTCAACTAATGATGTGACCTTGTTAATCAAATGACAACTCCTTTGTCTATGGTTAGGAAACTTAACCATCTTTGATTAACAAGCTAGTCTAGTAGAGGCATACTAGTGACACTCTGTTTGTCTATGTATTCACACATGTATTATGTTTCCGGTTAATACAATTCTAGCATGAATACTAAACATTTATCATGAAATAAGGAAATAAATAATAACTTTATTATTGCCTCTAGGGCATATTTCCTTCAGGGCCTCGAGGGCTCGAATACATAAGCTCGAATACACAAGAGTCAGCGGAAGCAACAATATCTGAGTACAGACATAAGTTAGACAAGTTTGCCTTAAGAAGGCTAGCACAAAAGCAACAACGATCAAGAAGGCAAGGCCTCCTGCCTGGGAGCCTCCTAACTACTCCTGGTCGTCGACGGTCTCCATGTAGTAGTAGACATTGGCGGTGGCATCTGACTTCTGGGCTCCAACATCTGGTTGCATCAACTGGAAAGAAGAAGAAAGGGGGAAAAGGGGGAGCAAAGCAACCATGAGTACTCATCCAAAGTACTCGCAAGCAAGGATCTACACTACATATGCAACATTATCAAAGGAAGGCTGTATATGTGGACTGGGCTGCAGAAATGCCAGAATAGAGAGAAGGCCTAGTCCTATCGAAGACTAGTATCTTCTGGAATCCACCATCTTGCAGCAAACAGGAGGGAGTAGAGTAGCATAAAGTAAAGTAGTAGTGTTATCAACCTCGGCCAGAGATCCTTTCTCGACTCCCTGCGAGAAAGCAATCCAAGAGCCATACTATCCAGTTATCATCACAATCCAATTCTCATCACCATCCAGTACTCATCACAAGTATCCAGTTCTAGTTGTATCGATCGGGATACAACTCCAAGTGTCCATTACCGTAGGACAGGCTATCGATAGATGTTTTCTTCCCTGCAGGGATGCACCAACTTACCCACCACGCTTGATTGACTCCGGCCGGACACACTTTCCTGGGTCATGCCTGGCCTCGGCCAAACAATACGCCGCAACCCGACCTAGGCTTAATAGAGAGGCCAACACGCGGACTAAACCTATGCCCCAGGGTCATGGGCCATCTCCCCGAACTCCGCACGTTGCTATGTGACGCGGTGAGCAGACCTAGCTACCTCCTTCAACAAGGCAAAGCGCCACGCAGTCCAACCCAGCCAGCGCCGCTCGATCGCCGACGCCTATTAAGCTTCGGCTGATGTATACGACGCAGAACGCCCATACTATGCCCACGTGATGGTTAGTGCTATCGGCCGAGGCCCTCGGATCAAATATCCAAATCGTAGTGGATTAGGAACGCGGTAACAAGCGAGACTCACGAAAGTTGTGACCCGTTGCCCTGCCTCGAGGACTTGCGGCAAGGGCTAGGAATGCCCGCCACGCCTAATAATTATCTCGCGGGCACCTTCCGTGTCAACCCGTCTCCACATCACTGCAAATATGCTCGCTGGTACCCCTCAGGGTCGACCCGTCTTTAGTAACATGGTTCAGTGTAAAGTCATAGTAACCATAGTAACTGTGTGTCTAAACATCAAGGGGAAAACCCGAGGAATCACCCCCGGTGAATTCCACTCGATGTAATCATCAAGGTGAACGTAAGAGGATTCACCCTCGAGGTCCACACTTGAGGGGTTGCACGACAGAGTCGTATCAGAAGTGGTTAAAGAGGAAATCACCCTCGATGACCACGACCGAATAGCTACACTATAGGGTTAACATCTGAAGTGATGTAGAGGTCTCACCCTCGACACTCGATAGTAACCCAGTAGAGTCGAGCAACTAAGGGTAAAGTGATGTGCGGTGCCGGGGCCTGGTCTTCGATCCCGTTGATCGGGTCTTCTGATAATCCAACAGGCGATCGGGACAAGGCGGGGGTCACTGATGGATCTCTAACCAACCTATACTAAGCAGTTTAGGATAAGCAGGTAAGGTACAACAGCAGATACAAAAGCAGGCTATGCATCAGAATAGGAGCAAACAATAACAGTAGCAAATTCTAATGCAAGCATGAGAGAATGGAATGGGCGATATCGGGATGATCAAAGGGGGGGCTTGCCTGGTTGCTCTGGCAAGGAGGGTTCGTCTTCGACGTAGTCGATCACAGGGGCGGCATCGGTCTCAGGGTCTACCGGAAAGAAGAGGGGGAAGAAACATGAAATATAAAGCAAACATAACATCACAAAGCGTAACATGGCAATATGTTGTGCCGGGTGTGACTTAACGTATGGCTACATGATATAGGTGCAGGGGGAAAACAACCGGGAATGTATTCCCTGTTCCCGACTATGTCACACATATGACCGAGAGGAAATGTTCCATGTTCAGCATGCTAGAGGCATGTGACAGATGAACGGACCGCATATTCGGATTCATTTGATTTTTCTGAGCAACTTTCATATAGAAAACATTTTCATCGGAGTTACGGTTTAATTTCTATGAATTTCTAAAGATTAAACCATTTTTGGAATTATTAAATTAGTAGAAAAAGGAATATGACGTCAAGATGATGACATGCCGACATCGACAAGTCAACAATGGTCAGAAGGTCAAACCCGACATGTGGGTCCATGGGACCCACATGTCAACCTCTATGACTTTAACAAAGTTAATTTAGACTAACATGGGGTTAATTAGAGGGTGGGCCCCCCATGTCAGTGTCTCATTTAGTTAACTAATTAGTTTTCATTTACTAAACGTTTTAGTTAACTAACTGGGCGGTGGGGCCCGCATGTCAGCGACACGGGGCGGCCATGTCAGCGCGTTGACTGGTCAAACTAGTCAATGGGGCCGGCGGGGCCCACTGGCAGCGTCACTGGGGTGGCCCCAGGCCTGTCCACGTCGGCTGGGTCGGGGGTTCCGCCGCCGGTGACCAAAACAGCGGCGGGGCGGCTCGGGAGGTGGTCGGGATTCGGCTACAGGGCGTCTCCGGGCTTGTGTCCTAGCTCGATCGATCGAGCGGATGAAGCCGCATCGTCCTGCGGTGGTGGCCCGGGCGGGGAGTGGCCGGAGCCGTCGCCGGCGACATGGACGGCGGAGACCCGAGGCACGGCGAGCTCGCAAACGGCGCAATGGCGAGCAATACAAGCGGTGCTGAGCACCTACGACGTCTACGCGTGCAGGCGAGCATGATGGACACGCTTGCGCGGGCGTTCGGTCACCAGAACGTGGCCGGCGACGAGCTCGGCGGAGGCGAGCTCGGACACGTGGGGAACGACACCTACGGGCGCGACAATGGTGGGAAGACGAAGGGGAGAGAGGCGAGGCTCACTGGGCGGCTACGTAAAGCCCCTGGAAGGTTAGTAGCAGCAGCAGGCGTCGCCGGAGTCGAAGGGGATCGCCGGTGCAGAGGCGGAAGGAGGCGGCTCGATCCGCTGCTGCGGTGCTCCCGGCTTGCGCTCGTGGGCGGGACGAGGAAGTCGACGACGGTGGAGCTACTGGACAGGTCGGCAAGGCGAACGGGTCCCGGTGGCCGCGAGGACGGGCGAGGCACGGCGGCGACCGCGTCGTCCTCCTCTCCAGAACGAAGGGGAGGGAGAGGGAGAGGCGGAAAGGGCGAGGGGATTCTGGGCGTGGGTGGAGGTAGGTGGGGAGGAGGTCGAGGCGTCGAGGGGAGGGGTCGACCTTATCTTCCTCGTCGACGACGAGGTGGTTCGGCGGCGACGCGCGGGCGCGCTCCCTCGGTCGGTTGAACAGGGGGAGGAGGGAGCGACCGGGGAGGTTGGGCCGGCTGGGCTGGTTGGGGTCCAAAGGGGGCAGGGGCTGTGGGCCGTCCGGCTGGCCGAGGCGGGCCGAGGCCCAAGGGGAGGCCAGGGCTCTCCCACCCCTTCTTATTTTCCCTTATTTTGCAGCTTTTCTTTTTCTTTTTCTGCATTGACATTTTCTTCCTGATTGCAAATTCTTTGGCCAGCAAAACATTTTTGGAAAATTTCCAATCTGGCCAAATAAGTATGATGCAATATACTGCACTGCCACAACAAGTTTTGGAAGCAATATAATTCCATTTGGATTTTTGCATTGCATTGAAAGAGTCGAGAAGGTGATGTTGGCTCTGTTTTCAAGATGATAGAGTCATCCAGGTACTTTAGATGATGTTGCCACCCTGAACATAATTCACAATGGATTGTTTACAAAATTATGAACTTTTTAGTTCCTGGATTTGGACAACTTATATTTCACCTCATAGTTGAATTTCAATTTGAGTTGGAATTTGAAATGAGATATGATTCCAATGTGCAAGCACTGTTCAGTAAAATGATAAGCTTAATCATAGAGGGTTACGGTAGCATGACACTGGGGGTGTTACACATCTCTTCCTCCGTTGCTGGCCCAAAGTGGTCAGCATCGCTGTTTGTCCTTGATCTCGATGTCGGATGAGACACCCGGCTCTCCCCGACTGACTCTTGAGAAGACATCTTGCTCTAATCTGCAACAGCAACAACTCGAAACAAGAATAGAAGACAATTTGTAACATCCCAAATTTCCTATTTGGAATGTTTTACAATTATAGCTAAGCATCCTGTGCACTCCTGTTTGAATTTGAATGCCATTTGAAGTTTCAGAGCAATTTGAGTTTTGAATTTGAATTTCAAACTTTGGCATGTGGGAATCATTTCAAAAACTAAGCCTGATAAATACTTGATCAAAAGTATGAGAGGAGCAAACATGACACTCCAAAAATATCAGAGGAAACATTGCCAAAAGATTTGGATTCAAATCTGAAATTTATTTGAATTTGAAAAAATAGATTTTTATGAAGTTTGAATTTTGCCTTTGGAAAAATGTTCAAATGAAAGGAATATTCCCCGATCATTTTGGTATATATATACCCTATATAAAATATTTATAGATAAGGTTTTATTTTTGTTTTTGTTTTATTTAAAAAATAAAGAAAACTCCCAGGCGCCCACCAAAGCCACCCAGGCCCAGCCAGCCCGCCTCCTCCAGAGCCCAGCGCCCGGCCAGTGAGCCGGCCCAACAGGCCAGCCAGCGCCTCACCCCTCGCCCGCTCAACCCCTAGGCTTCGCCACCCGACCCTCGCCTCTCTCTCTCTCACTGACCGTGGGACCCGCCTGTCTCCTTCCCCCGCCCACGCCATCGAGCTCACGGAGATCGATCAATCCCGAAGGATCCGGATCCCCGATCGCCCGATCCCTTCCGAGCGAGCCCGACCCCAGGCTATAAGAGCCGAGCCCGCCGCACCCCATTCCCCGAGACCCCGCCAGACCCCTCTCCCTCCCGCTTATGCTCGCTGAGACCCGAGCTTCTCCCGCGCCATTGTTGCCGCCGTCGAGCCCCTAGTCCACCCCGACCCCCCCAACACCACCGAACCCCTCCCGACCTCGTCGCGTCTTCCCGACGACTCGCTGAGCTCGCCGACGCCTTGGACGCCTGACGCACTTCGCCGCCCGCCGCCCGTCGTCGCCGGAGTCCGGTAAGTCACCGGCATCGCCCTCCCCCGTCCGATCCTAGATCTAGGGCTAGGATTAGAAACCCCGAAGGGTTAGGTTTTAGTTAGAAAACCGGCCGGTCCACTCGGCTTATTTTTAGTTTAGGTTTATTTTTTTAGGCCGGTTCGTTTTTAGTTAACCCTAGGCCCGTTTAGACTAAGTTACGCCTAGTGCACAGTATAGGCCCATTAGGCCTTTTTCTTTTTATTTTGATTTTCTGTTTTAGCCGAATAGTTTCTGTTTTCAAAAATGTATCTCTTTTATTCTGTTTAATATTTTCGAGTGATTCTTTTTTTGTTGGATTGCAAATTTTATGTAGTTTCTGTAAAATATATATTTAGCTATGTTAAAAATAATTAAAATTGCTTTATTTTAGTTTTGGTCAGAATAGTAAATCTGCTATAACTTTAGCTAGAAAAATTATTTTGCATGATTCTTTTGTCATCACTTTATTTTGACATTGCCAAACCCTAGAAATTAACTTGGGTATTTTAGGATTAATAAATAATTAATTGTAGACAGAATCCTATTAATCCTAATTAATTAACTAGTTCCTGTTTTCCTATTAAATTAATTAGTAAATTAATTTATTTTTAACTTGTGATTAGTTATTCTAGGTTATTTTCTGTCATTCTAGTAGATGAACTTTTATTTATAATTAATAAAAGTTTTAAATTATTTTCTTAATGGAAATTGGATTAGGCCTAAAATGAGTTTTATAATAGCTTTTTAATTAATTCTTTTTGCTCCTAGTTGCTTAGTGAATCCTTTTCTGTTAAGTTAACTTAAAATCATGATTAGGTTAAATTAAGGAATTTTTGTTATATAAAAACTATTTTTGTTATTGTTTGGAGTAGGGAAAAACTTTGAATTGGTTTCTTTGAGTTTTCCTTTTGGATTTGGTTTTGGTTGTTTTGTTGTGTTATGTTACTTTTCTTTTGTTATGTTGTGTGATCCTATTGCTTTGTGCTTATTGTGCTATTGTTTGTCTCGGTAGAGTTTCCGGAGTGCGAAGCTTGCTACTACGACTCTTTAGCTTACGAGGATCATCAGCAAGGCAAGTTTTGATCATGTTATTTCTATACCTATGTTTTTGTGCATTAGTAGTTGTCACCACCCCACCATGCATGCAGTAGTGAAATCTTGAAGTCATTAAACTTGAGTAGTATCATGTGGTAGGATGAACCAATCCCCTTGTTACCTTGACCCCGGGACGTAGTAGTTATTTTGCTATGCTCGAGACGGATTTGGGATGAGTGAAATTCATAAGCAAGATGTGAGAGTCAATGATGATGACCCCATGAACTACAATGATCAAGATGGACTTCGAAAATCACTCTTGGGTGGAGGATTTGTTGACGGGCACCTGGAGCACCCAGTGGTGGCGGGATGCATGGAGAAGCGCCATGACATCCTGCGGAAAGCTTCACCCAGCCACGAAGAGAAGGATGGATGCCCCATGACCGAAGCTTACTGTGCAGCCGCAAGCCATTATGGGCTCTGGCTGGGTTGACCCTAGTAGTGACGCTGGCTGGGCGGTACTACGAGAAGTAGACGAACGGTAGGATTGGATGGGTACCGCAAAGGCCGAAGAACTCTTTGGAAGACCTGTTTCATTCGTCCCGCCTTCAAACACCATGAAGTGCGAAGACTTTAAAGGAGGGAATGATTCTTGCAGGGAAAGTGCGCAACCCTCTGCAGAGTTAAAGATCTAATCGATTAGCCGTGTCCCCGGTTACGGACATTTGAGCCTCTGGAACTTGGAAGTATTCGGATATCTCAACACTAAATCTAATGGATTAATTTTGAGGGTTTATGACTTAATAATTGGGAACGAGATATTGGTTGGCGGAACCATCTCAATAACTACCAATAATTGTAGTAAATTGCAAACAAGTCCACTGTAGTAGGATAAAATTTGCTTTTCGCAAAATGATGAAACTTAGAGCTCCACAGCCAAAAATGCATATAGTGTTAGTAACTTTATTATTGTTATTCTTCATGACTTGCCAGCTTATTCCAAAAGCTGACCTACATGGCTGCAACGTATTATGTTGCATAGATATATTCGATCAGAGTGAGGCTACGCTCCGCGCTTGGCGATTGCCCTTTGAGTCGGATGGACTCGCTTACCTTCGACGCTTCGCAGCATTAGTAGTTTATTTCTCATGAGTTGGCCTTGAGCCGAATTTATTCCCTTGTAATAAAGACTCTATATGAGAATCGTTTAATGATATTCAGGTGTGATTGAACTTTGATTACTTTATCGATGTATCGTGAGTACCAAAGATGATCTTGGGATGGTATGCATACGTAGATTTGACCGATTTTGGGTCAGGTCGCTCAGAGATGGTATCGAGCACACGCTGACCGTGAGGATCGCACCCTAGGATCGGAAAGCCATAAGCGAGACCATTTACTTTGAACCCTTTTCATTCTATAATTCTTCCCTGCTCAATTCTCGACTCTTCTCCCTTTGCAACATTCTAGATGGCCGTCGAGTTCAACCCAGTTTTGCTACCGGAGTTCTGCCAGCCCGATGAGACGATGCCCTTCGGAAGAAAGCTGGTCCAGATGGTGAAGCAGCTGAAGATAGCTCTACCCTCGATCACCGGGAAACCCACTAATGCACTTCCGACGGACACCCTCTGAGGATTGAAGTGCATATCCCAGGGAGAACCTTTGGAGGACACACGGAGCCTATCAACTTTGAGTTCACCGAGTTCAACTGGATCATCGGAAGGGACGTGGCGATCTACCGAGCACTTGGACATCTCCGAGAGGAGTACAGGGCCGAGCTCGATCACTCGAGACTCGCCATGGTTTCTCGCAGGCAAGGAATGGAGATATCATCCGTACCATTAAGGACGATTCCACTCTCTCAGACATCCAGACTTGGAGTGTCTTCTCGAAACGGAGATTCAGACTCGCCAGAACTCAAGACACACCGGAAGCTTTTGTTCCGCGAATCGAATGGAGGAGAAGGCACGCGCAGACTTCCTTGGCCATGAGGAAGAAATCACGGACTTCATGGAGATAGTCGACGACCAAGATGAAGCTTGCCGCGATTGAGGAAAAGATGGACTTGGGAGAGGACCTTTACCCGAGTGGAGATGAAGCACCCTCGTGAGCAATGATCAGGATTTCAAGGAGTACCACCAAGGAAACCCCAAGAGGAGGCGCCACTGATGAAGACTTTTTAGTCGACCACCATGTTATCTTTTACTTTTTCGTCGATCAGTTAGGCCGATGTTTTTCCTTCGATTAGTCATGAGCTTTTGTAATCAAGTTTGAACCATGTTTGAGTGGAATGAATAAATGATTGGTGTGTTATGATTGTGCATTCATATGGGTAGTGTTATTTCTCATAGACCATTGTTCTATTCTCATTTTCTCATCCCCTCCAAAACACCAGATGCCTCCGAGACGTGACACCGGTTTCCCGCCGAGCTCACCCAGCTGCTCCAAAGCAGCAGAATGCACTGATGCAGCTCCTTATTCAGAATCAGAACAACACCGCCAACAACCCACCGCCACCGCCACCACCCACTGTGGACAACTTGACTCAATTTCTGAGGTTGAATCCGCCAGTGTTCTCTAGTAGCACTGAGCCAATTGTGGCTGATGATTGGCTCCGCAAGATCGGAAGGGAGCTAGTCACCGTTGGATGCACCGATGTTTGAGAAGGTGCGCTTTGCAGCGCATCAACCGGATGGACCTGCAGCTTCTTGGTGGGAGAATTACACCGCCACTTTTCCCATGGGTGGCATCACTTGGGACCAATTCCAGCAGTTTTTCAGACTTCTCATGTCTCACTGGAGCCATGAGTCCAAGAAGCGTGAGTTCAAACTTGCGCCAGGGAACCGTCTTGTGGCACAAGACGTGGATGAATTCAGCAAGCTCGCTCGCTATGCCCCCGATGATGTGGCCACAGATGCCGCCAAGGTGAGAAGTTCCTTGAGGGACTCAATGATGAATTGAGCATGCAGCTTATTGTGGCTACTTTCAACAACTACCGTGAGCTGGTAGACAAGGCCACCATTCGGAAGGCAAGCAGCAGAGATAGAAAGCATAGCGGAAGTACAGCCGGGGAAGCACAACTCGAACTCAGCGAAGCCCGCTATGCACCGTACTCGGGAGGCACACCCATCATAACCATGGAGTTCATAACCATGGAGGAAATGGGAGTAACCGCAGCCAGACAACAAGTCAGGCCATGGCAATGGCAATGGCAATGGTAATGGCAATCAGCACCGTTCGCCCGGCTCAAGGATCTGAGCCACATCACCGCTTCAAGTGCCGAAGATCGGGCACTACGCCACCGACTGCCCGGAGGCCAAGCGGAAGAATGGCAATGGCAATGGAGGCTCAAAGAAGAAGCCAAATCCGTTTCCCGTGCTCGGTGAACCACATCGACGTGGAGGACGCCTATGATCAGCCGAACAACGTGGTTGGTAAGTTTTATTGAATTCACGCTCAGTTTTGGTTCTCTTTGATTCGGTGCAACGATTCATTCATATCAAGGGTAGTTGTGGAAAAGTACGGATTACGCACTAGAACCCTTAGAAGCCCCTTCTCGCCGGCCCGCAGAGGAGAAATGATGGCAGGTTTAAGCTGTCTCGCAACCCTCAACATCGAACCACAAATTTCCGTGGAACTCATAGTGTTGGAAACTCAGACCTTGGATGTAATCCTAGGCATGGATTGGTTGTCAAAGTATGAAGGGAGCATTGATTGTGCACAAAGTCTATTCTGCTCACCACCCCGGAGCGTAAGAGGATCAAGTACGTAGCGTGCACAGCCAGATGAATAATCAGTGCATTCCCTCACGGAGTTGTTCAGAGGAAGTGCCAAGAGTGCAAGAATTTCCCCATGTGTTCCGGAGGAATTACCAGAATGCCACCGGACAGGACATTGAATTTCTGATCGAGTTATTGCCCGGCACAGCCCCAATATCCAAGAGACCTTATCGGATGCCACCGAATGAGTTGAAAGAGATCAAGGATCAAATAAACGAGCTATTGGAAAAAGGATATATTCGTCCGAGCTCATCACCTTGGGGAGCCCCAGTTCTTTTGGTAGAGAAGAAGGATGGAAGCTTGAGGATGGTTGTGGATTATCGTGCATTGAACGAAGTAACCATCAAGAACAAGTACCCCCTGCCGATGATCAATGACTTGTTTGATCAGCTTGTTGGAGCCAAGGTATTCTCTAAGATCGATCTTCGATCAGGGTATCATCAGTTGAAGATCCGTGAAAAGGATATACCCAAAACAGCATTCACTACCAGGTATGGTTTGTATGAGTATACCGTCATGTCATTTGGATTGACTAATGCTCCTGCATACTTCATGAATTTGATGAACAAGGTGTTCATGGAATATCTGGACAAGTTTGTCGTGGTGTTCATCGATGACATACTGATTTTCTCCAAGAGCGAGGAAGAGCATAAGGAACATTTGCGTCTAGTTCTGGAGAAACTTCGAGAACATCAGCTGTATGCCAAGTTCAGCAAATGTGAATTTTGGTTGAAGGAAGTTGGATTCCTCGGACATGTTATTTCAGGAGAAGGAATAGCAGTTGATCCCGCCAAGGTTGAATCAGTCACCGATTGGCGATCACCCACCTCACCAAGGAGATCCGCAGCTTTCTCGGACTCGCAGGATATTATCGGAGGTTCATTGAGAACTTCTCGAAGATTGCCAAGCCCATGACTGAGCTGTTGAAGAAGGAAGCCAAGTATGTTTGGACCGAGGAATGTGAAGCCAGTTTTCAGGAATTGAAGAAACGGTTGGTCACAGCCCAGTGTTGATTTTGCGGACATACATAAGGAATACCAGGTTTATTAGACGCTTCTCGTCAAGGACTCGGAGGAGTATTGATGCAGGAAGGTAAGGTTGTAGCTTATGCCTCCGCACGCTTCTGGCCTCATGAGATGAATTATGCCACACATGATTTGGAGTTAGCAAATGTAGTGCATGCACTCAAGACACAGAGACATTTCCTCATTGGAAATCGTTGTGATGTCTATACAGATCACAAGAGTTTAAAGTATATCTTCACGCAGAAGGAATTGAACCTCGAGCAGAGAGATGGCTAGAGTTGATAAAGGACTACGACATGAGACTGCATTACCACCCGGTAAAGCTAATGTTGTAGCAGATGCTTTGAGCCGTAAGAGTTATGTGAACACTCTTACAGCAGGAGGATTACCCGGAGTTAGTCGATGACCTCGTAGATCTCCGATCGAGATAGTTCCGAAGGATTTGTTGCAACCTCGAAGTTCAGTCCACCTTGACCGAAAGGATTCGTGAAGCCCGTAAGTCGGACAAGGAAATCGATGAGATAAAGCAAAAGATGGAGGAAGGAAAAGCTAAAGGATTCCGTAAGGATGAACACGGAACTATATGGTTTGAGGATCGATTTATGTGCCCAATGATCCCGAGCTCAGAAGCTAATTCTTCAGAGGCTCATGATTCACCGTACTCGATTCACCCCGCAACACCAAGATGTACCGGATTTGAAGCAAAGTTTCGTGGATGGTATGAAGAAGGACATTGCCGAGTACGTAGCAAGATGTGATGTTTGTCAACGTAAAGGCGTAACATCGAAGCCAGCAGGTTACTTCAACCTTTGCCGATTCCCGATTGGAAATGGGAGAAACTTGGTATGGATTTCATCACAGATTATCCAGACCCGCTCAGTTATGATTCTATCCGGTAGTGGTTGATCGTTTGACTAAGGTAGCTCACTTCATTCCCGTGAAGACTACCTATACCAGTGCCAAGTTGGCCAAGATATACATGACCAGGATCGTATGTCTGCATGGAGTTCCGAGGAAAATCGTGTCAGATAGAGGAACGCAGTTTACCTCAACGTTTTGGAAGCAGCTTGCATGAAACTTTGGGTACGAGGCTGGAATTCAAGACAGCTTTTCATCCGCAGATGATGGACAGACCGAGAGAGTCAATCAGATTCTGGAAGACATGTTGAGAGCTTGTGTGCTAGACTATGGGTCTAGCTGGGATGATAATTTGCCGTACGCAGAGTTCTCATACAACAACAGTTATCAATCCAGTTTGAAGATGGCCCTTTCAAGCTCTATACGGAAGGAGGTGCGAAACACCATTGTTTGTGGATAGTGTTGAGATCGATCACTTTTCGGTTCCGATCTTATCAAGGATTCCAAGAGAAGGTCAAGCTGATTCGAGACCGCTCAAGATAGCACAGTCAAGACGTAAGAGTTATGCCGACAAGAAGCGCAAGGAAGTGACTTACGAAGTGGGAGACCGAGCATATCTTCGTGTGTCACCACTTCGTGGAATCAAGAGGTTTGGTGTCAAGGGAAAGTTAGCACCCCGATTCATTGGCCCCAACAAAATCCTCGAACGTCGTGGAGAAGTTGCATACAAGTTGGAATTGCGGAAGGATTGTCCGAGTTCATGATGTCTTCCACGTTTCTCGCTTGAAGAAGTGCCATGCCGACATGGCCGATGTTCCGTTGAGAGACACAAAGGCCCTAGAGGCCATACAGCTTGACAAAGGATCTAACTTACAAGGAGAAACCCGTCCAGATTCTCGAGACTGCAAGCAGAGTCACCCGCAGCAAGGTCATCAAGTTTTGCAAGGTGCTGTGGAGTCACCACACCGAGGAAGAAGCCACACAGGGAACGCCAAGAAGATCTTCTTGAGACCATCCGCACCTATTTGTTAGTTAACCCGAATCTCGAGGGCTAGATTCATCTTAAGGTGGGTAGGTTTGTAACATCCCAAATTTCCTATTTGGAATGTTTTACAATTATAGCTAAGCATCCTATGCACTCCTGTTTGAATTTGAATGCCATTTGAAGTTTCAGAGCAATTTGAGTTTTGAATTTGAATTTCAAACTTTGGCATGTGGGAATCATTTCAAAAACTAAGCCTGATAAATACTTGATCAAAAGTATGAGAGGAGCAAACATGACACTCCAAAAATATCAGAGGAAACATTGCCAAAAGATTTGGATTCAAATCTGAAATTTATTTGAATTTGAAAAAAATAGATTTTTATGAAGTTTGGATTTTGCCTTTGGAAAAATGTTCAAATGAAAGGGAATATTCCCCTGATCATTTTGGTATATATATACCCTATATAAAATATTTATAGATAAGGTTTTATTTTTGTTTTTGTTTTATTTAAAAAATAAAGAAAACTCCCAGGCGCCACCAAAGCCACCCAGTGCCCAGCCAGCCCGCCTCCTCCATGACCCTCACCAGCCCAGCCAGCCCGCCCAACAGCCAGCCCAGCCCTCACCCCTCGCCCGCTCGCCCGAACCCCTAGGCTTCGCCACCCGACCCTCGCCTCTCTCTCTCCCACGACCCGTGGGACCCGCCCGCCTCCTTCCCCCGCCCACGCCATCGAGCTCGCTGAGATCGACCGATCCCAAGGATCCGGATCCCCGATCGCCCCGGTCCCCTTCCGGAGCGAGCCCGACCCCCAGGCTATAAGAGCCGAGCCCGCCGCACCCCATTCCCGCCCCGAGACCCCGCCACACCCCTCTCCCTCCCGTTTATGCTCATGGAGACCCGAGCTTCTCCCCGCCGCCATTGTTGCCGCCGTCGAGCCCCTAGTCCACCCCGACCCCCCCCCCAACACCACTGAACCCTCCCGACCTCGTGTCGTCTTCCCGACGACTCGCCGGAGCTCGCTGACCCTGGACGCCTGACGATTTTCGCCGCCGCCACCGTCGAGTCCGGTAAGTCACTGCATCGCCTCCCGTCCGATCCTAGATCTAGGGCTAGGATTAGAAACCCAAGGGTTAGGTTTTAGTTAGAAAACCGGCCGTCCACTCGGCTTATTTTTAGTTTAGGTTTATTTTTTAGGTCGGTTCGTTTTAGTTAACCCTAGGCCCGTTTAGACTAAGTTACGCCTAGTGCATGAGATAGGCCCATTAGGCCTTTTTCTTTTATTTTGATTTTCTGTTTTAGCGAATAGTTTCTGTTTTCAAAAATGTATATCTTTTATTCTGTTTAATATTTTTGAGTGATTCTTTTTTTGTTGGATTGCAAATTTTATGTAGTTTCTGTAAAATATATATTTAGCTATGTTAAAAATAATTAAAATTGCTTTATTTTAGTTTTGGTCAGAATAGTAAATCTGCTATAACTTTAGCTAGAAAAATTATTTTTGCATGATTCTTTTTGTCATCACTTTATTTTGACATTGCCAAACCCTAGAAATTAACTTGGGTATTTTAGGATTAATAAATAATTAATTTTAGACAGAATCCTATTAATCCTAATTAATTAACTAGTTCCTGTTTTCCTATTAAATTAATTAGTAAATTAATTTATTTTTAACTTGTGATTAGTTATTCTAGGTTATTTTCTGTCATTCTAGTAGATGAACTTTTATTTATAATTAATAAAAGTTTTAAATTATTTTCTTAATGGAAATTGGATTAGGCCTAAAATGAGTTTTATAATAGCTTTTAATTAATTCTTTTTGCTCCTAGTTGCTTAGTGAATCCTTTTCTGTTAAGTTAACTTAAAATCATGATTAGGTTAAATTAAGGATTTTTTGTTATATAAAAACTATTTTTGTTATTGTTTGGAGTAGGGAAAAACTTTGAATTGGTTTCTTTGAGTTTTCCTTTTGGATTTGGTTTTGGTTGTTTTGTTGTGTTATGTTACTTTTCTTTTGTTATGTTGTGTGATCCTATTGCTTTGTGCTTATTGTGCTATTGTTTGTCTCGGTAGAGTTTCCGGAGTCTGAAGCTTGCTACTACTGACTCTTTAGCTTACGAGGATCATCAAGAAGGCAAGTTTTGATCATGTTATTTCTATACCTATGTTTTTGTGCATTAGTAGTTGTCACCACCCCACCATGCATGCAGTAGTGAAATCTTGAAGTCATTAAACTTGAGTAGTATCATGTGGTAGGATGAACCAATCCCTTGTTACCTTGACCCGGGACGTAGTAGTTATTTTGCTATGCTCAGAGACGGATTTGGGATGAGTGAAATTCATAAGCAAGATGTGAGAGTCAATGATGATGACCCCATGAACTACAATGATCAAGATGGACTTGGAAAATCACTACTGGGTGGAGGACGGTTGACGGGCACCTGGAGCACCAGTGGTGGCGGGATGCATGGAGAAGCGCCATGACATCCTGCGAAAGCTTCACCCAGCCACGAAGAGAAGGATGGATGCCCCATGACCGAAGCTTACATGCAGCCGCAAGCCATTATGGGCTCTGGCTGGGTTGACCCTAGTAGTGACGCTGGCTGGACGGTACTACGAGAAGTAGACGAACGGTAGGATTGGATGGGTACCGGCGGGGCGGAAGAACTCTTTGGAAGACCCTGTTTATCATTCGTCCCCGTCTTCAAACACCATGAAGTGCGAAGACTTTAAAGGAGGGAATGATTCTTGCGGGAAAGTCGCAACCCTCTGAGAGTTAAAGATCTAATCGATTAGCCGTGTCCCGATTACGGACATTTGAGCCTCTGGAACTTGGAAGTATTCGGATATCTCAACACTAAATCTAATGGATTAATTTTGAGGGTTTATGACTTAATAATTGGGAACGAGATATTGGTTGGCGGAACCATCTCAATAACTACCAATAATTGTAGTAAATTGCAAACAAGTCCACCGTAGTAGGATAAAATTTGCTTTTCGCAAAATGATGAAACTTAGAGCTCCACACCAAAAATGCATATAGTGTTAGTAACTTTATTATTGTTATTCTTCATGACTTGCC
This sequence comes from Aegilops longissima, assembly GCA_021605205.1. Taxonomy (NCBI): domain Eukaryota; kingdom Viridiplantae; phylum Streptophyta; class Magnoliopsida; order Poales; family Poaceae; genus Aegilops; species Aegilops longissima. Next base: position 384,196,333 of record CM038678.1, on the reverse strand, counting down.
AGCTTATTCCAAAAGCTGACCTACATGGCTGCAACGTATTATGTTGCGTAGATATATTCCGATCAGAGTGAGGCTACGCTCGCGCTTGGCGATTGCCCTTTGGAGTCGGATGGACTCGCTTACCTTCGACGCTTCATGAGCATTAGTAGTTTATTTCTCATGAGTTGGCCTTGAGCGAATTTATTCCCTTGTAATAAAGACTCTATATGAGAATCGTTTAATGATATTCAGGTGTGATTGAACTTTGATTACTTTATCGATGTACCGTGAGTACCAAAGATGATCTTGGGATGGTACAGACACAGAGATTTGACCGATTTTGGGTCAGGTCGCTACACAATTGCGTGATACGGGAGTCAAAATCTTTGGGAGGTTATATAATGAATTTTTACCGACCAAAATACGTATCGTGCAAGAAAACGGAGTCCGGAGAGCACACGAGGTGCCCACGAGGTAGGGGGCGCGCCCAGTAGGGTAGGGCGCGCCCTCCACCCTCGTGGAGCACTCGTGTCCTTCCGAGACTGCTTCTTATTTTTCTATTTTTCTAAATATTCCAAAACGGAGAAATATTGCCATAAAAACTGTTTTGGAGTCAGTTTACTTACCGTACCACATACCTATCCCTTTTTGGAGTCTGAAACGTTCCAGAAAGTGTCCCTTATGTATTCCTCCAGGGTTACAGTTTCAATAACATTGGTTTCAACATTTATAGGATTACCTGAGATATAGTGTTTGATTCTTTGACCGTTTACCACTTTCGGATTTGTGCCTTCGAAGTTGTTGATTTTTATGGCACTGGAACGATAGACCTCGTCGATAACGTAAGGGCCTTCCCATTTAGAGAGAAGTTTTCCTACAAAAAATCTTAAACGAGAGTTGTATAGCAATACATAATCACCTACATTAAACTCATGCTTTTGTATTCTTTTGTCATGCCATCTTTTAACTTTTTATTTAAACAATTGGGCATTCTCGTAAGCTTGGGTTCTCCTTTCATCAAGTGAGCTTATGTCAAATAACCTCTTCTCACCGGCAAGTTTGAAATCATAATTGAGCTCTTTAATAGCCCAATAAGCCTTATGTTCTAATTCAAGAGGTAAGTGACATTCTTTTCCATAAACCATTTTATACGGAGACATACCCATAGGATTTTTATATGCAGTTCTATAGGCCCATAATGCATCATCAAGTTTCTAGGACCAATTCTTTCTAGATCTTATTAACAGTCTTTTGCAAAATTAATTTGAGTTCTCTATTACTCAATTCTACTTGACCACTAGACTGCGGGTGATAAGGAGATGCAATTCTATGATTAACATCATACTTAGCAAGCATTTTACGAAAAGCACCATGAACAAAGTGCGAACCACCATCAGTCATTAAATATCTAGGGACTCCAAACCTCGGGAAAATAACTTCTTTAAGCATTTTAATATAAGTGTTATGATCAACACTACTAGTTGGAATAGCTTCTACCCACTTAGTAACGTAATCAACAGCAACTAAAATATGTGTATATCCATTAGAGGCAGGAAAAGGTCCCATATAATCAAAGCCCCAAACATCAAATTGTTCAATAACAATTGAATAATTCATAGGCATTTCTTGACGTCTACTAATATTACCAATTCTTTGACATTCATCACAAGATAGGACAAACTTACGGGCATCCTTGAAGAGAGTAGGACAATAAAAACCGGATTGCAATACCTTATGTGCAGTTCTATCTCCAGCGTGGTGTCCTCCATAAGCCTCGGAGTGACACTTGCGTAGGATCTATTCCTGTTCATGCTCAGGTACACAATGTCTAATAACACCATCCACTCCTGCTTTATAAAGATGTGGGTCATCCCAAAAGTGATGTCTCAAATCATAGAAAAACTTTTTCTTTTGCTGGTATGTGAAACTAGGTGGTATAAATTTAGCAACAATATAATTAGCATAATCAGCATACCATGGAGCAGTACGAGAAGCATTTATGACATTTAATTACTCATCAGGAAAGCTATCATCAATAGGTAGTGGGTCATCAAGAACATTTTCTAACCTAGACACGTTATCTGCAACGGGGTTCTCAGCTCCCTTTCTATCAACAATATGCAAATCAAACTCTTGTAGCAAGAGAACCCATCTAATAAGTCTAGGTTTAGCATCTTTCTTTTCCATAAGATATTTAATAGCAGCATGATGAGTGTGAATAGTTACTTTAGAATCAACAATATAAGGTCTGAACTTATCACAAGAAAATACAACTGCTAAGAATTCCTTTTCAGTAGTAGCATAATTTCTTTGAGCATTGTCTAGAGTTTTACTAGCATATTGAATAACATTTAATTTCTTATCAACTCTTTGCCCTAGAACAACACCTACAACATAATCACTAGCATCACACATAATTTCAAAGGGTCAATTCCAATCGGGTGGCTGAACAATAGGTGCAGAGATCAATGTGTTCTTAAGTACTTCAAATGCTTCTACACAATCATCATCAAAAACAAATGGTATATCTTTTTATGATAAATTAGTCAGAGGCCGAGAAATTTTTGAGAAGTCCTTAATGAACCTCCTATAACCGGCGTGACCAAGGAAACTTCTTATACCTTTGATGTCCTTGGGACATGGTATCTTTTCAATAGCATCAACCTTGCTTTGTCAACTTCAATACCTCTTTCAGAAACTTTATGCCCCAAGACAATACGTTCGTTAACCATAAAGTGGCACTTTTCCCAATTCAAGACAAGATTAGTTTCTTCACATCTCTGCAAAACTCGGTCAAGGTTGCTTAAGCAATCATCAAAAGAGGATCCATAGACGGAGAAGTCGTCCATGAAAACCTCACAAATTTTTTCACAGAAGTCAGAGAATATAGCCATCATACATCTTTGAAAGGTAGCAAGTGCATTACATAAACCAAAAGGCATACGTCTATAAGCAAAAGTACCAAAAGGGCAAGTAAAAGTAGTCTTTGATTGATCATTGGCTGACACAGGTATTTGAGAAAAACCATAATAACCATCTAGAAAGCAAAAATGTGTATGTTTGGATAATGTTTCTAGCATTTGATCGATAAAAGGTAATTGGTAATGATCCTTTTTAGTATCCTTATTTAATTTGCGGAAATCAATTACCATCCTACAACATGTAATAATTCTTTGCGGGATCAACTCATCCTCCCTTCTTAGGGACACAATGGACATGACTTACCCACTGACTATCAGCAACGGGATAAATTATACATGCTTCAAGGAGCTTTAGTATTTCTTTTCTTACCACTTCCTTCATCTTAGGATTCAGCCAACGTTGATGATCATGAACTGTTTGGCATCTTCCTCCAAATTTATTTTATGTTAACATAGAGTGGGACTGATGCCCTTAAGATCATCAAGAGTATATCCAATAGCAGCACAGTGCTTCTTCAGAGTTTTCAATAATGTCTCTTCTTCATGCTCTGAAAGGTTAGCACTAATAATAACAGGATATATCTTTTTCTCATCAAGATAAGCATATTTAAGAGTTTCAGGTAACAGTTTTAGCTCAAACACGGGGTCACCCTTGGGTGGAGGAGGATCCCCTAAGATTTCAACAGGCAAATTGTGTTTCAGGATAGGTTCCTGTTTAAAGAATACTTCATCAATTTCCCTTCTTTCATTCATAAACATATCATTTTCATGGTCTAGCAAATATTGTCCTAAAGGATCACTAGGAGGTACGGCAACAGAAGCAAGACCAATAGTTTTATCTTTAGTAGGCAATTCCTCTTCACGGTGTTGTCTACGAAATTTAGAGAAATTAAACTCATGAGACATATCACCTAGACCAATAGTAACAACATCCTTTTTGTAGTCTATCTTAGCATTAACAGTATTCAAGAAGGGTCTACCAAATATAATGGGGCAAAAGCTATCTTGTGGGGAACCAAGAACAAGAAAATCGGCAGGATATTTAGTTTTCCCACACAAGACTTCAACATCTCTAACAATTCCCATTGGTGAAATAGTATCTCTATATTTAGTTTAATTGTGACATCAACATCTTCTAACTCAGTAGGTGCAATATCATGCTTAATTTCTTTATATAAGTCAATAGGTATAGCACTAGCACTGGCACCCATATCACATAAGCCATGATAACAATGATCTCCTATTTTAACAGAAATAACAGGCATGCCTACCACAGGTCTATGTTTATCTTTAGCACAAGGTTTGGTAATTCTAGCAGTTTCATCACGGAAATGAATAACATGCCCATCAATATTATCAGCCAAGAGATCTTTAACAATAGCAATATTAGGTTCAACTTTAATTTTCTTAGGAGGTGTATAAGTTCTAATATTGCTTTTACGAACCACAGTTGAAGCATTAGCATGATCCTTTATCCTAACAGGGAAAGGTGGTTTCTCAACATAAGAAGTAGGAACAATAGGATCATTATAAGTGATAGTCTTTTCTTCAACTTTAATAGGTGCAGCTACTTTTACTTCTATCGGAGGATGTTATTTAAACCACTTCTCCTTAGGGAGATCAACATAAGCAGCAAAAGATTCACAGAAAGAAGCTACTATCTCCGAGTCAAGTCCATATTTAGTGCTAAACTTACGGAAAACATTGGTATCCATAAAAGATTTAACACAATCAAACTTAGGTGTCATACCTGAGTCCTTACCTACGTCGAGATCCCAATCTTCAGAGTTGCATTTAATTCTATCCAATAAATCCCATTTGAATTCAATAGTCTTCATCATAAAACAGCCAACACAAGAAGTATCGAGCATGGTGCGATTGTTTTCAGAAAGCCAATCATAAAAACTTTGAATAATTATTTCTCTTGGAAGCTCATGATTGGGGCATGAATATAACATTGATTTAAGCCTTCCCCAAGCTTGAGCGACGCTTTATCCTTCGCGAGGCCAAAAAATATATATGTAATTGCGATCACGATGAACAAGATGCATAGGATAAAATTTCTGATGAAATTCGAATTTCAATCGTCTGTAGTTCCATGATCCCGTATCATCACATAGCCTATACCATGTTGATACATTTCCCTTCAAAGATAAAGGGAAGACCTTCTTCTTAATAAAATCACCGGGTATACCCGCAAGCTTAAATAATACACAAACTTCATCCACATATATTAGGTGCTCATCAGGATGCTTTGTTCCATCTCCTGCAAAAGGAATAGCTAGCAGTTTTTCTAACATACCCGAAGGAATCTCAAAGTGGACATTTTCATTTTCATTTTCAGTAGGTTCAGTAGGTTGAGGAGCAACTCTCTGCTCTACTAGTCGGGGTGAAGATACCCCGAACAAGCCCCTCAGAGGATTACTTTCCATAGTAACAAGTGATAGTAAATTTCATTACACTATATAAATTTTTCCTTACCAAATTCCACCTACCAAAGGCGCTTCACTCCCCGGCAACGGCGCAAGAAAAGAGTCTTGATGACCCACAAGTATAGGGGATCTATCGTAGTCCTTTCGATAAGTCAGAGTGTCGAACCCAACGAGGAGCAGAAGGAAATGATAAGCGGTTTTCAGCAAGGTATTCTCTGCAAGCACTGAAATACTAGGTAACAGATAGTTTTGTGATAAGATAATTTGTAGCGAGCAACAAGTAACAAAAGTAAATAAAGTGCAGCAAGGTGGCCCAATCCTTTTTGTAGAAAAGGACAAGGCTGGACAAACTCTTATAGACAGAAAAGCGCTCCCGAGGACACATGGGAATTATCGTCAAGCTAGTTTTCATCACGTTCATATGATTCGCGTTCGGTACTTTGATAATTTGATATGTGGGTGGACCGGTGCTTGGGTGCTGCCCTTACTTGGACAAGCATCCCACTTATGAATAACCTCTATTGCAAGCGTCCGCAACTACAACAAAAGTATTAAGGTAAACCTAACCATAGCATGAAACATATGGATCCAAATCAGCCCCTTATGAAGCAACGCATAGACTAGGGTTTAAGCTTCTGTCACTCTAGCAACCCATCATCTACTTATTACTTCCCAATGCCTTCCTCTAGGCCCAAATAATGGTGAAGTGTTATGTAGTTGACGTTCACATAACACCACTAGAGGATAGACAACATACATCTCATCAAAATATCGAACGAATACCAAATTCACATGACTACTAATAGCAAGACTTCTCCCATGTCCTCAGGAACAAACGTAACTACTCACAAAGCATATTCATGTTCATAATCAGAGGGGTATTAATATGCATATAGGATCTGAACATATGATATTCCACCAAATAAACCAACTAGCATCAACTACAAGGAGTAATCAACACTACTAGCAACCTACAGGTACCAATCCCAGACTTGATGACAAGAATTGGATACAAGAGATGAACTAGGGTTTGAGAGGAGATGGTGCTGGTGAAGATGTTGATGGAGATTGCTCTCTCCCGATAAGAGGAGCGTTGGTGATGACGATGGCGAAGATTTCCCCCTCCCGGAGGGAAGTGTCCCCGGCAGAACAGCTCTGCCGGAGCCCTAGATTGGTTCCGCCAAGGTTCCACCTCGTGGCAGCGGAGTCTCGTCCCGAAAGCTTGCTTATGATTTTTCTTCAGATGAAAGACTTCATATAGCAGAAGATGGGCACCGAGGGCCAGAGGAGGCCCACGAGGCGGGGCGCGCCCGGGGGTAGGGCGCGCCCCACCCTCGTGGCAGTGGAGGCCCCCGATGTATTTCTTCCGCTCAATATTTTTATTATTTCCAAAATAACTTTCGTGGAGTTTCAGGACTTTTGGAGTTGTGCGAGAATAGGTCTCTAATATTTGCTCCTTTTCCATTAAAAATTCCAGCTGCCGCATTCTCCTCCTTATGTAAACCTTGTAAAATAAGAGAGAATAGGCATAAGTATTGTGACATAATGTGTAATAACATCCCATAATGCAATAAATATCGATATAAAAGCATGATGCAAAATGGACGTATCAGACGTCACCTTCATCAAACTTTAAAAGAGAGTTTACCTCTACCACCGGTGGTGGGGGTGTGTCAAGACCGTATTTTTCTTCAATAGTTGGTAAATTCTTAACATCTTCAGGTTTAATACATTTTTCCTTCATACATTTCTTTGCCTCTTGCATATCTTCAGGACTGAGAAATAAGATACCCCTCTTCGTCGGAGTGGGTTTAGGCAGTGGTTCAGGAAGAGTCCAATCATCATAATTCTTCAATATGTTATTCAATAATTCCTCAGCTTCTTCAACAGTTTGTTCCCTGAAAACACAACCAGCACAACTATCTAGTAAGTCCCTAGAAGCATCAGTAAGTCCATTATAGAAGATATCAAGTATTTCATTTTTCTTAAGAGGATGATTAGGCGAAGCATTAAGTAATTGGAGAAGCCTCCCCAACATTGTGGGAGACTCTCTTCTTCATTTTACACAAAGTTAAATATTTCCTGTAAGGCGGCTTGTTTCTTATGAGCAGGAAAATATTTTTCAGAGAAGTAATAAATCATATCCTGGGGACTACGCACACAACCAGGAGCAAGAGTATTGTACCATATCTTAGCATCACCCTTTAATGAGAATGAAAATAACTTAAGAATATAGTAGTAGAGAATTTTCTCATCTTGAGCGAAAAAGGTGGCTATATCATTTAATTTAGTAAGATGTACCACAATAGTTTGAGTTTCATAGCCATGGAAAGGATCAGATTCAACCAAAGTAATTAACTATGGGTCGACAGAGAATTCATAATCCTTATCAGGAACAAAGATAGGTGAGGTAGCAAACTTTGGATCACTTTTCATTCTAGCGTTCAAGGATTTTCTTTCAACTTGCATAATAATTTCTTAAGATCATCTCTACCCTTACAAACAAGAAAGTCTTTAGCTACCTCTTGATATGTCTCCAACGTATCTATAATTTTTTATTGCTCCATGCTATATTATCTACTGTTTTGGGCAATATTGGGCTTTATTATCCACTTTTATATTATTTTTGGGACTAACCTATTAACCGGAGGCCCAGCCCAGATTTGCTTTTTTTTTTTGCCTATTTTAGTGTTTCAAAGAAAAGGAATATCAAACAGAGTCGAAACGGAACGAAATTAACTGGAGAAGTTATTTTTGGAAGGAAAGCTACCGGATGACTTGGACCCCATGTCAGGAGCGAAGGGAGGTGCCCACGAGGGTGGGGGGCGCACCCTCCCTGCCTCGTGGGGCCCCCGAAGCTCCACCGACGTACTTCCTGCACCCATATATATAATCACGTACCCTAAAACTTCCAGAACGGAGAATAGATCGGGAGTTCCGCCGCCGCAGGCCTCTGTAGCCACCAAAAACCAATCGGGACTGAGGGTATGTACCAGTAGCTATGTGTTTGATCTCTCTCTCTCTCTCTCTCTCTCTCTCTCTCTCTCTCTCTCTCGTGTTCTTGATTTGGCAAGATCTTGATGTATCGCGAGCTTTGCTATTATAGTTGGATCTTATGTTTCTTCTCCCCCTCTACTCGCTTGTAATGGATTGAGTTTTCCCTTTGAAGTTATCTTATCGGATTGAGTCTTTAAAGATTTGAGAACACTTGATGTATGTCTTGCCTTGCGTATCTGTGGTGACAATGGGATATCACGTGATCCACTTGATGTATGTTTTGGTGATCAACTTGCGGGTTCCGCCCATGAACCTATGCATAGCGGTTGGCACACGTTTTCGTCGTGATTCTCCGGTAGAAACTTTGGGCACTCTTTGAGGTTCTTTGTGTTGGATTGAATAGATGAATCTGAGATTGTGTGATGCATATCGTATAATCATACCCACGGAAACTTGAGGTGAAATTGGTGTATCTAGGTGACATTAGGGTTTTGGTTGATTTGTGTCTTAAGGTGTTATTCTAGTACGAACTCTAGGGCTATTTGTGACGGTTATAGGAATAGCCCAACGGATTGATTGGAAAGAATAACTTTGAGGTGGTTTCGTACTCTACCATAATCTCTTCGTTTGTACTCCGCTATTAGTGACTTTGGAGTGACTCTTTGTTGCATGTTGAGGGATAGTTATGTGATCCAATTATGTTATTATTGTTGAGAGAACTTGCACTAGTGAAAGTATGAACCCTAGGCCTTGTTTCCTATCATTGCAATACCGTTTACGCTCACTTTTACCACTTGTTACCTTGCTGTTTTTATATTTTCAGTTTACATAAACCTATATCTACCGTCCATATTGCACTTGTATCACCATCTCTTCGTCGAACTAGTGCACCTATATAATTTACCATTGTATTGGGTGTGTTGGGGACACAAGAGACTCTTTGTTATTTGGTTGCAGGGTTGCTTGAGAGAGACCATCTTCAACCTTCGCCTCCCACGGATTGATAAACCTTAGGTCATCCACTTGAGGGAAATTTGGTACTGTCCTACAAACCTCCGCACTTGGAGGCCCAACAACGTCTACAAGGAGAAGGTTGCGTAGTAGACATCAAGCTAGTTTCTGCCGCTGTTGCCGGGGAGGCTAGGTAAGCAGCACTCACACCCCGTCAACTAAGCAGTTTCTGGCGCCGTTGCTGGGGAGGTGAGTGCTTGAAGGTATATCTTTAGATCTTGCATTCGAATCTTTTTGTTTCTTGTTTTAGCACTAGTTTAGTTTATAAAATAAAACTACACAAAAAATGGAATTGAGTTTACTTCATATGCTTCATTTTTTTAATATCTTTCGTGAGTATGATGAAAAAGAAAATTATGCCAAAGTGTTAGAAGAAGAACGCATTAAAATGTTTGGCACTAAATCTTTGAACGATGAATATGATTGCAATGTTGTTAGTATGAATTCCTTGAATATCCATGATGCTAATGATATGCAAAGCCACAAGCTTGGGGAAGCTATGTTTGATGAAGATGATATTTTTTGTCCCCCAAGCTTTGATGAGCAAATTTACTATGATGAAAGCATGCCTCCTATCTATGATGATTATTGTGATGACACGTATGCTTTAAAGAATAATGATAACCATGAAACTTGTCATCTTGATCTTAATTTTCAATCATATGACAGTTATTTTGTTGAGTTTGCTCCCGCTACTATTGATGAGAAGAATTTTGCTTATGTGGAGAGTAATAAAATTCCTATGCAAGTAGATCATGAAAAGAATGCTTTAGGTGCTGGTTATATTGTTGAATTCATTCATGATGCTACTGAAAATTATTATGAGGGAGGAATATATGCTTGTAGGAATTGCAATAATATCAAGTTTCCTCTCTATGTGCTTACAGTTTTAAAGTTATGCTTGTTTTACCTTCCTATGCTAGTTGATTATTGTTCCCATAAGTTGTTTGCTCACAAAATCCCTATGCATAGGAAGTGGGTTAGACTTAAATGTGCTAGTCATATGCTTCATGATGCTCTCTTTATGTTTCAATTCCTATCTTTTATGTGAGCATCATTGAAATCATCATGCCTAGCTAGGGGCGTTAAACGATAGCGCTTGTTGGGAGGCAACCCAATTTTAATTTAGTTCCTTGCTTTTTGGTTCTGTTTAGGTATAAATAATACATCTAGCTTATGTTTAGATGTGGTTTTGTGTTTTAATTAGTGTTTGTGCCAAATAGAAACTTTGGGAAGACTTGGGTGAAGTCTTTATGATCATGCTGTAAAAAACACAAACTTTAGCGCTCATGATATTAGCTAGAACGTTTTACTGGAGAGTGCTATTTAGTTGATTCTTTTTGCAGATGATTACTAGACAAATTTCTCAGGTCCGCCTATTTATTTTAGAATTTTTGGAGTTCCGGAATTTTGCGTTAGTTACAGATTACTACTAACTGTTCTGTTTTTGACAGATTCTGTTTTTCGTGTGTTGTTTGCTTATTTTGATGAATCTATGGCTAGTAAAATAGTTCATAAACATAGAGAAGTTGTAATACAGTAGGTTTAACACCAATATAAATAAAGAATGAGTTCATTACAGTACCTTGAAGAGGTGTTTTGTTTTCTTTCGCTAACGGAGCTCACGAGTTTTCTGTTAAGTTTTGTGTTGTGAAGTTTTCAAATTTTTGGTAAAGATTCGATGGACTATGGAATAAGGAGTGGCAAGAGCCTAAGCTTGGGGATGCCCAAGGCACACCAAGGTAATATTCAAGGATAACCAAGAGCCTAAGCTTGGGGATGCCCCGGAAGGCATCCCCTCTTTTGTCTTCGTTCATCGGTAACTTTACTTGGAGCTATATTTCTATTCACCACATGATATGTGTTTTTCTTGGAGCGTCATTTTATTCTCTTTAGCTTTGCTTGCTGTTTGAATAAAGTATCAAGATCTGAAATTCTTAAATGTTAGAGAGTCTTCACATAGTTGTATAATTATTCGACTACTCATTGATCTTCACTTATATCTTTCGGAGTAGTTTATTTTTGCTCTAGTACTTCACTTATATCTTTTAGAGCACGGTGGTGGATTTGTTTTATAGAAACTATTGATCTCTCATGCTTCACTTATATTATTTTGAGAGTCTTAAATAGCATGGTAATTTGCTTAAATAATCCTAATATGCTAATCATAAATGATTTGTAAGAATTCTTATGAGTGTGTTGAATACTAAGAAAAGTTTGATGCTTGAAAATTGTTTTGAGATATGAAGATGGTGATATTAGAGTCATGCTAGTTGAGTAGTTGTGAATTTGAGAAATACTTGTGTTAAAGTTTGTGATTCCCATGGCATGCACGTATGGTGACCGTTATGTGATGAAGTCGGAGCATGATTTATTTATTGACTGTCTTCCTTATGAGTGGCGGTCGGGGACGAGCGATGGTCTTTTCCTACCAATCTATCCTCCTAGGAGCATGCGCGTAATACTTTGCTTTGATAACTTGTAGATTTTTGCAATAAGTATGAGTTCTTCATGACTAATGTTGAGTCCATGGATTATACGCACCCTTCCTCCTTCCACCATTGCTAGCCTCTCTAATACCGTGCACTTTCGCCGGTATCATACACCCACCATATATCTTCCTCAAAACAGCCACCATACCTACCTATCATGGTATTTCCATGGCCATTCCGAGATATATTGCCATGCAACTTTCCACCATTCTGTTTATTATGACACGCTCCATAATTTTCATATTGCTAGAATGATCATGTAGTTGACATCGTATTTGTGGAAAAGCCACCTTTCATAATTCTTTCATACATGTCACTCATGAGTCATTGCAAATCTCGGTACACCGCCGGAGGCATTCATATAGAGTCATATTTCGTTCTAAGAATTGAGTTGTAATTCTTGAGTTGTAAGAAAAATAAAAGTGTGATGATCATCATTTTTAGAGCATTGTCCCAAGTGAGGAAAGGATGATGGAGACTATGATTCCCCCATAAGTCGGGATGAGACTCCGGACGAAAAAAATAAAAAAAGAGAGAAAAAAGAGGCCATAAAAAAGAGAAAAGGCCCAAACAAAAAAAAACAAAAAATGAGAGAAAAAGAGAAGGGACAATGCTACTATCCTTTTACCACACTTGTGCTTCAAAGTAGCACCATGATATTCATGATAGAGAGTCTCCTATGTCGTCACTTTCATATACTAGTGGGAATCTTTCATTATAGAACTTGGTTTGTATATTCCAATGATGGGCTTCCTCAAAATTCCCTAGGTCTTCGTGAGCAAGCGAGTTGGATGCACACCCACTTAGTTTCTTTTGTTGAGCTTTCATATACTTATAGCTCTAGTGCATCCGTTGCATGGCAATCCCTACTCACTCAAATTGATATATATTGATGGGCATCTCCATAGCCCGTTGATACGCCTAGTTGATGTGAGACTATCTTCCCCTCTTTTTGTCTTCTCCACAACCTCCATTCTATTCCACATATAGTGCTATATCCATGGCTCACGCTCATGTATTGCGTGAAGATTGAAAAAGTTTGAGAATGTCAAAAGTATGAAACAATTGCTTGGCTTGTCATCGGGGTTGTGCATGATTTAAATATATTGTATGATGAAGATAGAGCATAGCCAGACTATATGATTTTGTAGGGATAGCTTTCTTTGGCCATGTTATTTTGAGAAGACGTGATTGCTTTGTTAGTATGCTTGAAGTATTATTGTTTTCATGTCAATATGAACTTTTATCTTGAAGCTTTCGGATCTGAATATTGATACCACAATTAAGAAGAATTACATTGAAATCATGCCAACTAGCATTCCACATCAAAAATTATCTTTTTTATCATTTACCTACTCGAGGAAGAGCAGGAATTAAGCTTGGGGATGCTTGATACGTCTCCAACATATCTATAATTTTTGGTTGCTCCATGCTATATTATCTACTGTTTTGGGCAATATTGGGCTTTATTATCCACTTTTATATTATTTTTGGGACTAACCTATTAACCGGAGGCCCAGCCCAGATTTGCTGTTTTTTGCCTATTTCAGTGTTTCGAAGAAAAGGAATATCAAACGGATTCGAAACGGAACGAAATCAACTGGAGAAGTTATTTTTGGAAGGAAAGCTACCGGATGGACTTGGACCCCACGTCAGGAGCGAAGGGAGGTGCCCACGAGGGTGCCCCCCCTAGGGCGCGCCCCCTGCCTCGTGGGGCCCTTGAAGCTCCACCGACGTACTTCCTGCACCCATATATACTCACGTACCCTAAAACTTCCAGAACGGAGAATAGATCGGGAGTTCCGCCGCCGCAAGCCTCTGTAGCCACCAAAAACCAATCGGGGCCCTGTTTCGGCACCCTCCCGGTGGGGGGAACCCTCACCAGTGGCCATCTTCATCATCCCGGTGCTCTACATGACGAGGAGGGAGTAGTTCACCCTCGGGGCTGAGGGTATGTACCAGTAGCTATGTGTTTGATCTCTCTCTCTCGTGTTCTTGATTTGGCACGATCTTGATGTATCGCGAGCTTTGCTATTATAGTTGGATCTTATGTTTCTTCTCCCCCTCTACTCTCTTGTAATGGATTGAGATTTCCCTTTGAAGTTATCTTATCGTATTGAGTCTTTAAAGATTTGAGAAAACTTGATGTATGTCTTGCCGTGCATATCTATGGTGACAATGGGATATCACATGATCCACTTGATGTATGTTTTGGTGATCGACTTGCGGGTTCTGCCCATGAACCTATGCATACGGGTTGGCACACGTTTTCGTCGTGATTCTCCGGTAGAAACTTTGGGCACCCTTTGAGGTTCTTTGTGTTGGATTGAATAGATGAATCTGAGATTGTGTCATGCATATCGTATAACCATACCCATGGATACTTGAGGTGACATTGGAGTATCTAGGTGACATTAGGGTTTTGGTTGATTTGTGTCTTAAGGTGTTATACTAGTATGAACTCTAGGGTTGTTTGTGATGCTTATAGGAATAGCCCAATGGATTGATTGGAAAGAATAACTTTGAGGTGGTTTCGTACCCTACCATAATCTCTTCGTTTGTTCTCCGCTATTAGTGACTTTGGAGTGACTCTTTGTTGCATGTTGAGGAATAGTTATGTGATCCAATTATGTTATTATTGTTGAGAGAACTTGAACTAGTGAAAGTATGAACCCTAGGCCTTGTTTCCTATCATTGCAATACCGTTTACGCTCACTTTTACCACTTGTTACCTTGCTGTTTTTATATTTTCAGTTTAAAAAAACCTATATCTACCATCCATATTGCACTTGTATCACCATCTCTTCGCCAAACTAGTGCACCTATACAATTTACCATTGTATTGGGTGTGTTGGGGACACAAGAGACTCTTTGTTATTTGGTTGCAGGGTTGCTTGAGAGAGACCATCTTCAACCTACACCTCCCACGGATTGATAAACCTAGGTCATCCACTTGAGGGAAATTTGCTACTGCCCTACAGACCTCAGCACTTGGAGGCCCAACAACGTCTACAAGGAGAAGGTTGCGTAGTAGACATCAAGCTAGTTTCTGGCGCCGTTGCCGGGGAGGCTAGGTAAGCGGCACTCACACCCCGTCAACTAAGCAGTTTCTGGCGCCGTTGCCGGGGAGGTGAGTGCTTGAAGGTATATCTTTAGATCTTGCAACCGAATCTTTTTGTTTCTTGTTTTAGCACTAGTTTAGTTTATAAAAGAAAACTACACAGAAAAATGGAATTGAGTTTACCTCATACACTTCATCTTTTTAATATCTTTCGTGAGTATGATGGAAAGGAAAATTGTGCCAAAGTGTTAGAAGAAGAATGCATTAAAATGTTTGGCACTAAATCTTTGAACGATGAACATGATTGCAATGTTGTTAGTATGAATTCCTTGAATATCCATGATGCTAATGATATGCAAAGCCACAAGCTTGGGGAAGCTATGTTTGATGAAGATTATATTTTTTGTCCCCCAAGCTTTGATGAGCAAATTTACTATGATGAAAGCATGCCTCCTATCTATGATGATTATTGTGATGACAGATATGCTTTAAAGAATAATGATAACCATGAAAATTGTCATCTTGATCTTAATTTTCAATCATATGATAGTTATTTTGTTGATTTGCTCCCGCTACTATTGATGAGAAGAATTTTGCTTATGTGGAGAGTAATAAAATTTCTATGCAAGTAGATCATGAAAAGAAAATGCTTTAGGTGCTGGTTATATTGTTGAATTCATTCATGATGCTACTGAAAATTATTATGAGGGAGGAATATATGTTTGTAGGAATTGCAATAATATCAAGTTTCCTCTCTATGTGCTTACAGTTTGGAAGTTATGCTTGTTTTACCTTCCTATGCTAGTTGATTATTGTTCCCATAAGTTGTTTTCTCAAAAAATCCCTATGCATAGGAAGTGGGTTAGAATTAAATGTGCTAGTCATATGCTTCATGATGCTCTCTTTATGTTTCAATTCCTATCTTTTATGTGAGCATCATTGAAATCATCATGCCTAGCTAGGGGCGTTAAACGATAGCGCTTGTTGGGAGGCAACCCAATTTTAATTTAGTTCCTTGCTTTTTGGTTCTGTTTAGGAATAAATAATCCATCTAGCTTCTGTTTAGATGTGGTTTTTAGTTTTAGTTAGTGTTTGTGCCAAGTAGAACCTTTGGGAAGACTTGGGTGAAGTCTTTATGATCATGCTGTACAAAACAGAAACTTTAGCTCTCACGAGATTAGCTAGAACTTTTTACTGGAGAGTGCTATTTAGTTGATTCTTTTTGAAGATGATTACTAGACAAATTCCTCAGGTCCACCTTTTTATTTTAGAATTTTTGGAGTTCCAGAAGTGTGCGTTAGTTACAGATTACTACAGACTGTTCTGTTTTTGACAGATTCTGTTTTTCTTTTTTTTTCAAAAAGGGGGGACTCCCCGGCCTCTGCATCAGAAAGATGCATACGGCCACATTTATACATAAATAAATAAGTTCAACAAAGTCTTGCAGTCTGCACCAAAATGAGAATCTGGCTCACAAAGAGCAACAAAAGCAAATAAAGGCCCAAAAGCCACAACTGGTTGGCATAAGATAGATAGGTAAACTAGTCGCCTATCCTATTACATGACCGCCATCCAAACCGGTTGAAGATATCCCGCGCTACCATATCCCACCGGAGAGATCCAGTAACCAAACGCTCCCTGGCCTCCGTCGGAGTGAGTAAGGACCACATACGGATTAGCGCAGTAGCCCGGAACAAAACTTGCAAAAAATGAATAGTTGTTGTTCTGTTAAAAGCCAAATCATTTCTGCAGTTCCAAATTGCCCATAACAACGCACACGCTCCTACGCGAATTTGTCTAGCTGTTTTGGACTCTATCCCAACAAGCCACGTTCCAAATAACTACCTGACTGAATTCAGAGGAGTAATGTTAAAGGCAACTTGCACCGAGCGCCACAAGACCCTCGCCAACGGGCAATCAAAGAAGTGGTGCTTGATATTTTCATCCCGATCACAGAAACTACACCTAGTAGATCCTGTCCAGTTGCGCTTAACCAAATTATCTTTCGTTAAGATGACTTGTTTATGTACAAACCACATAAACACTTTAATTTTAAGAGGAACCTTAACTTTCCAAACATGTTTGGAACTAGGAATCACACTAGAATTGATGACATCAATATACATCGACTTGACTATGAATTCCCCAGATCTAGTAAGCTTCCAACACAACTGATCGGGGTGATGCGTAAGCTGAACCTCCATCAGTCTACTCACCAGATGAAGCTAGGCTTCCCACCGGTCTCCAACAAGCACCCTCCTAAACTGAATATTAAGGGGAGTGGACTGCAAACTCGTTGCAACCAGAGCATCACGACGCTGCACAATACGATATAGCGATGGATAATGAAGCGCCAACGGCGCTTCCCCCAGCCAAGTATCCTCCCAGAAGCGAGTATTGTTGCCATCACCAACAATAAACTTTGTTCTATTAAATAAAGTAGCTTTGAATCTCATTAGCCCTTTCCAGAAAGGCGAATCAGTCGGTCTGACTGTCACCTGCGACAAAGCCTTCGAGTGGAGTTACTTGTTATGCAGAATCTGTGCCCAAGTAGCTTCAGTCTCAGCAGCTAACTTATATAGCCACTTACTGAGAAGACATCTGTTCTTGACCTCAAGATTTTCAACACCAAGACCCCCTTGGTCTTTCGGTCGGCAGATGACGTCCCATTTGGCTAAACGGTACTTTCTCTTAAGTTCATCACTCTGCCAGAAGAAACGGGACCGATAGAAGTCCAGCCTTTTCCTAACTCCAACTGGTACTTCAAAAAAGGACAAAAGGAACATAGGCAGAATCGTGAGCACCGAATTAATAAGAATCAATCGGCCTCCATACGACATGAGTTTGCCCTTCCAGCAGCTCAGTTTCTTCTCAAACCGGTCCTCGATACACTTCCATTCGCTGTTTGTCAGCTTACGATGATGAATGGGGATACCTAGGTAAGTCAACGGAAGTGCTCCCAATTCACAACCAAACAATTGCTTATATGCATCTTGTTCCTCTTTGGCTCTCCCAAAACAGAACAACTCACTTTTATGGAAGTTAATCTTCAGACCGGTCAATTGCTCAAACAGGCACAACACCAGCTTCATATTTCTCGCTTTTGCCAAGTCGTGCTCCATAAAGATGATCGTACCATCAACGTACTACAGGATGGACACACCACCATCAACTAGATGAGGCACCAAGCCACCTACCTGGGCGGCCTCCTTTGCCCTACCTATCAGGATTGCCAACATGTCAATGACAATGTTGAACAAAATAGGAGACATTGGATCACCTTGTCTCAGGCCCTTATGTGTCTGGAAATAATGGCCTATATCGTCATTCACTTTAATTCCAACACTCCCTTTTTGCGTGAAGGATTCGACTTGTCGCCTCCAAGCTTCATCAAAACCCTTCATGTGTAGTGCCTATTGAAGGAAAGGCCATTTGACTTTGTCGTATGCTTTCTCGAAATCCACCTTAAAAACAACGCCATCAAGTTTTTTCGTGTGAATCTCATGGAGCGTTTCATGCAAGACCACAACCCCTTCGAGGATGTTGCTGTCCGGCATGAAAGCAGACTGAGTAGGTTGCACCACAGTATGCGCAATCTATGTGAGCCTATTCGTCCCGACCTTGGTAAATTTTTTGAAACTAACATTGAGAAGACAGATAGGCCGGAATTGCTCAATCCGCACTGCCTCTGTCTTCTTGGGAAGTAAGGTTATCGTTCCAAAATTCAGCTGAAAAAGGTGAAGCTGGCCAGAGAATAAATCATTGAACAATGGCAAGAGATCATCTTTAATAATGTGCCAACACTTCTTGTAGAACTCTACCGGGAAACCATCCGGGCCAGGAGCCTTATTATTCTTCATCTGGGAAATGGCCTCAAACACCTCTTTCTTAGAGAAAGGAGCTACTAAAATATCATTCTCAACAGCCGTAAGTTGAGGCACATCCTGAATCCTAGACTCATCCAGCGACACACAGTTGTCCTCTGGAGGCCCAAACAGCTGCTTGTAATACTCTGTAATATATTGCTTTAAGTTTTCCTGACCAAGAATTGTTCCCTCATCTTGTTCAAGCTGAAAGATCCTCTTCTTTCTATGCTTACCATTGGCGATCAAGTGAAAAAATTGAGTGTTCGCGTCCCCCTGAACGACTCTACTGACCTTAGCCCGAAGCGCCCACTTTAGTTCTTCCTTGCGAAGGAGCTCTTTCAGCCTCATTTCCGCATCAAGCTTGGCATGAAACTCCGAGGCTGGCAGGATCATGGTTTCGGCCTTTACATCAAGGGACAGAATAAGTGCAAGGAGTTGTTCCTTTTCAACCTTATAAATCCCACTGAGATGCTTAGCCCACCCACGTAGGAAGCTTCTCAAATTCCTAATTTTATTCCGCCAGCGCTCGAGCGCAGACCGACCTCCTGCATCCTTAGCCCATTCTCCGGATACGAGATCCAAGAAACCTTCTCTCTCAAACCAAGCAAGCTCGAAAGAAAAAACATTTTTATTTCCCAAGTGGGTGGCCTCCCGAGAGTCAAGAAATAATGGCGTGTGATCAGAAATACCACGAGTAAGCGCCTGGACCGTAACATATGGGAATTTCTGCTCCCATTCGACGCTAGCCAGGACTCGATCCAGCTTCTCAAAAGTCGGATTTGGCAAGGCGTTAGCCCAGGTAAACTTTCGGCCCGAAAGCTCTATCTCACGCAGATCCAGGCTTTCAATGATTGTGTTAAACATGAACGACCATCGGCCATCAACATTGTCATTATTCTTCTCATCACTCCTCCTGATGATATTAAAATCACCCCCCACCAGGATAGGAAGTTGTTTAGAACCACAAATCCTAACCAGATCAGCCAAGAAATCCGGTTTGAGCTCGGGCTGAGCGGCACCATATACCGCCACCAAAGCCCAGTTAAACCCATCTGTCTTCGACCTCACCCTAAACTTAACAGATTCTGTTTTTCGTGTGTTGTTTGCTTATTTTGATGAATCTATGGCTAGTAAAATAGTTTATAAACCATAGAGAAGTTGGAATACAGTAGGTTTAACACCAATATAAATAAAGAATGAGTTCATTACAGTACCTTGAAGTGGTGTTTTGTTTTCTTTCGCTAACGGAGCTCACGAGTTTTCTGTTAAGTTTTGTGTTGTGAAGTTTTCAAGTTTTGGGTAAAGATTCGATGGACTATGGAATAAGGAGTGGCAAGAGCCTAAGCCTGTGTTGTGAATTATATAATGTAGGCATGTATTCCGTATATAGTCATACATGCTTATGGAAAAGAACTTGCATGACATCTTTTGTCCTACCCTCCCGTGGCAGCGGGGTCCTATTGGAAACTAAGGGATATTAAGGCCTCCTTTTAATAGAGTACCGGACCAAAGCATTAGCACTTAATGAATACATGAACTCCTCAAACTACGGTCGTCATCGGGAGTGGTCCGTACTATTGTCACTCCGGGGTTGTCGGATCATAACACATAGTAGGTGACTATTGAATTGCAAGATAGGATCAAGAACACAAATACATTCATGAAAACATAATAGGTTCGGATCTAAAATCATGGCACTCGGGCCCTAGTGACAAGCATTAAGCATAGCAAAGTCATAGCAACATCAAACTTAGAACATAGTGGATACTAGGAATCAAACCCTAACAAAACTAACTCGATTACATGGTAAATCTCATCCAACCCATCATGGTCCAGCAAGCCTATGATGGAATTACTCACGCACGGCGGTGAGCATCATGAAATAGGTGATGGAGGATGGTAGATGATGACGATGGCGACGGATTCCCCTCTTCGGAGCCCCAAACGGACTCCAGATCTGCCCTCCCGAGGAAGAACAGGGCTTGGCGGCGGCTCCGTATGATAAAACACGATGAATCCTTCTCTCTGATTTTCTCTCTCCCAAAAAGAGAATATATGGAGTTGGAGTTGAGGTCGGTGGAGGTCCGGGGCCCCACAAGGTCAGGTGGCATGCCCCAGGGGTGTGGGTGCACCCCCCACCCTTGTGGCCAGGGTGTGGGGCCCCTTCACTTGATTCTTTCGCCAATATTTTTATTAGGGATTTTTATTTCTGTGCCCCTGGTTCGTTAGTTCTACTCATTCATCCCCACACTCTTAACTTTTGCTCACTTTCCCCCACTCCCTTGCCTGAAACCCACGGAACTAGTCACAGCGGACATTGCCGTCGGGTCAATGGTTTGACCGTTAACTCTGACAAGTGGGGCTGCGTAGAGCGGAGTCCACATTTTGACCGTTATATGGTAACCAGTGGGGCCGCGAAACTGACACTCACTATAACCTAAATCAGATCCAGTCGCTTCCGCGCCGCCCCCTCCGCCGCCGTCATGCCGCCTCCGCCGCACTCTTGCCGCCTCTGCCGCAGTCGTGCCACCTCCGCCGCAGTCGTGCCACCTCTGCCGCATCTACCCTCTCTCCTCATCTAGGATTAGGAATCGATGTCGGGGGGGGGGGGGCACCCCGTCCGGCCCATCGACCATGGAGATCATTGGGTCGAATCAGAGGCTGATAATTCATGGATTCCACCTGGGTAAGCATCATTTTCCTCTCAAATTGATTAGGAGATCCGTAAATTAGGCTGTATTTGACCACCGTTGGCGTGAATCAGCGCAATTTATCTGAAAAATTTCGGCCTAACTGCGCCCTTTATCTTATTTCAATCGAATAGGGTTGATCCTGCACTTGCTTTTCGGCTAGCGGTTAGAATGGAAACTAGCGAGCTGCATGGAAATAAACCATGTGTGATTTTTGGATTTTTCTATCCTAAAGCGGTAGAAACCAGCGTTTCGTTCAGAGATTTCTGCGAGACACTCTGTTGTGAGTATCCGTGGAGCCCTGCCGATGTTGTTGAACTGAGATATTTCGATAGTACCGAGCAGAGATTTCTCCCATTAACTTGTGATGAGCATCTGAGATTGCTATTTAGTTTGAATGATGACAGTCGTTTCGGTAAAATCCATATCGGTGTGCTTCAGGCACGCAAACAACGTATCCCGAAGGGTGTTCAGACATCATCTGTCTCTGCTGATAGCGAGCGTCCTCGCACTCCTTGTAGGTCGAGACCAAGTAAACCTAGTGGTTCTGAAAGCCACAACATGACGGTTGCCGCTAATTCTGCCACTTCTCCTCTCCCTTCTGCACCTGATGTAGAAGTAGATGCAGAGCCTGACGAGGAAGTGCCTCAACATGATGATGAGGATGAGATTCTATTCCCTGAACTGGTAGATAGAGTCAGTCAACAGGCAGTGGAAGATCAATATGCAGAGGAGCCTAGCAGCCGTGCTAGATTTGAAGACACCGATGATGAGAGAGGGAGGAGAACATCGACTCCTTAGTTTTACAAGAATACGATGGTGAGGACATGCCAACAATTGAGTGGAACAGGGAGAATCCTAACCTTACTCCAGGAACCGTATTCGAATCCATGGTGGACTGTCGTAATGCAGTGCCTACATACTGCATTCTCACTGAAAACTCTTTTGAGGTTGATATGAGTGAGCCAGGAAGATTCACTGTTCATTGCCCTTATGATAGGTGTACGTGGAGGTTGCATGCATCCACTATGCGAAAAGAGCAAATTGATTCAGGTATTACAACTGAATATTGTTATCAGATTATTTATCCATTCTATATTCAGATCATGTGTACTATTTCTTAATTGTATTTGACATCATTTTTCATTTTGTTTCAGATAAAAAGCAACCCACACGGGCACACTTGCCCACCTGGAGGGGGAGGGGGAAAGGACAAATCTAAGCTTGCAAAGACTAGGTGGGTGGCAGATGCAATTTTGGATTGGGTGAGGGAAACACCAACAATTGGTCCAACAGCACTCCATGGGAAGCTATTTGAGAAGGACAAGATTAATGTACAATACATGAAGATTTTCTATGCTAAGGAAAGGGCTCCTGATAGGATTAATGGTCCATGGAATGAGAGTTTTCAGTTGCTTTGCACCTTCAAAGCTGAAGTGGAGACGACTAGTCAAGGGAGTGTTGTAGAGATTGACAAGCATACAGTTAAGTACAAATTAAAAGGGAAGGCAATAGAGAAGGAGTGCTTCACGAGGGCTTTTGTTTGTTTCAAGGCTTGCTGGAAGGGGTTTCCGAATGGTTGTAGGCCCTATTTGGATGTCGATGTGACTTCTTTGAATGGAAGATGGAGAGGCCAGCTAGCAGCAGCTTCTGCAGTTGATGGACACAACCTGCTATTCGATTGCATTTGGTGTGTTGGAGGTAGAGAGTGAGGAGAGTTGGGTTTGGTTTACGCAGCAGCTATGCAACATTATAGGTACACCTCAGGTTTAGTTATACACACAGATGCTTGCAGGGGTTTCGAAACTGCAGTAGAAATTGTATTCCCTGGAGTGGAACATAGGGAATGTATGCGACACCTAGTGCAGAATTTTAAAAAGAAATTCAAAGACAAAGTTTATGATGAGAATCTATTGCCAGCATCATACACATGCAGCTTGAGGAAGCATGAGCACTATTTGGGAGTGTTGTATGCTCATAATCCTTTGGTGAAGGAGTACATGGATGAACATCATGGAAAACTGTGGTCAAGAAGCAAATTCAATGAAACCTGCAAAGTAGACTATGTGACCAATAACCTCACTGAGTGTTTCAATGCAAAGTTCAAGTCAGTGAAAGGGATTTTGTTGTGGCAAGCATTTGATAAGATCAGGCAGATGATCATGGTAAAGATGGCTCTTCGTAAAAGAATTATAGAAACACAATATGTTGGCCATCTTATGCTCCCATCTCTGATTAAGGCATTGCATGCCAAGGCAAGAGGACTAAGAATGAAATGCATTCGACCGTTGACATACGAGGCTGAGGTGACATACACTGACAGTAAAAATAGGGAATGGAGATATCTAGTGAACCTTGCAACCAATGAATGCAGCTGTAGGCAATGGCAGATCCGCGGGAAGCCGTGCATACATGCCCTACATCTCATCACTGTTATTGGAGGTGAAGATGGTGAAGTTGATCAGTATTGCTCTGATATTTCTCTGTTGCCAAATTTAGGGTTGCTTATGTTGAAAATGTGCCTACACTCTTGGGAAAAGACCAATGGAACATAGTAGACGCAGGGTTCAAACTCCATTCTCCTATACTGACTAGACCACCAGGAAGACCAAGGAAAACATGAAAAGAGCTGGTGAAGAGGGTCGTGTAAAAAATCAACGTAAGTGCAAAAGATGTGGTATCTTAGGGCATATTTCTAGGCGTTGTACCAATCCAGTTGATGCATCATTTGGAGAAGAGGACCAATGAGCAGCAGCAAATGCAGAGGAGAATGCAACAAGTTTAGAGGATAATACAGCAGCAGAGGAGAATGCAACAAGTTTAGAGGATAATGCAGCAGCAGAGGAGAATGCAACAAGTTTAGAGAATGAAGCAACTCAAGTAGCAGCTTGGTATGTGTGCAATCTTTCCTTTTTTGCATTTGTTCTCTTTTTTATTGATGGCTAAGCTTATTTCTGTTTGACCCAGCTCTAGGATAATTAGAGGCACAAGACAGAAAAGACCTAGAGAGGAAGAAACTTCGGTTGAACCACCATCTGATGCGGAATTTAAAACCATGGCTTACGAAGGTTTTGAAGCTATAAGAGAGGAGGCAGTTATTTTGTCTGAAGTTCCTTTAAAGATTAGTGAGCCCACAGATGACCGTCAACTGGTCATCACTTGCTCGATCAGTCAAAGCTCAACAAAACCGCCACCACCAGAAGTGAAGATCAGAAGCAACAAGACAAAGCTTTCAAAAGCACAAAATATCCCAGCCAGGGAAACCAGAAGCAAGACGGTTAACCCATCCCGGAACACAAGGAGCAAGGCAAAGATTTAAATTTGAAATTGAATGCAAGTCATAAAATTTGAACTTTAAAGATTTTTAATAAGGATTCTGTCGTCAATTTGAAGTACTATGAAAACTTGTAAGGTGTAATAATTCTATATGTAAACTTTGAATTTGAACTACTCACGCAAACTTTGAATTTGAACCAACACTTCAGTCCATTCCCCTGTGGTGTGAGTTGCACAGTCTGCTGAACTATTATAAACGTTAGGGTGATCAATCCGATCTCTTTTGCGTCTACAAAACTTGTAGTCATGAGAAATGTGCTCCAAATGAGCTCCCAAGCTAGGGTAAATAGCCCCATTTGTAATCAAGTTTTTTTGGACCTACTCCAAATGAGCAAAATATTTTTTATTAACACTAAATCAATCTATATAGTTTAATTCAAAGAATCACTATTTATTGAATTAATCTTTCTGTTTTTACATTTTTTTAAAAATATACTTTAATAGAAAAACCATTAAAAACACGTTTACCATATGAAAATGGAAAACTAAGTTCAGATCCTTCATTCACTTTGAAATCAAGCTTTGGTGATTTTTTAAAATGTTCAAAAACCGAAGGGAAACCCTACCTCCTCTCCTTGGTCTCTATCAAACGTTGTACATGATAGCTCATATGTGCGAAGGTTTTTTCATGAAAATGTCCATAGACAAAGTTTATGATTTTTGGTTGGTAATATGTCACACAATACAACATTGTGCGCAGGTTTTATATATTTTTAATTTTTTTAATTAAGGGTGCTCATTTTACCTCGATCGTTCTAGCTAGATTTTCTTCTCTAAATGTATGTATACCAAGTTTAGTATTTTTCCTCGTTAGTGTGTCCTATAAAATGACGAACGGCGAAGGTTTCATATTTTTTCGATTTTTTTAATTATTTATGCTCAGTCAAAGCCTTTGAAACCCTGTTGACCTGCTCAAAACCCCTCTAAACCCCGCGGGGTTTCGCCTAACCCTAGCTCCGAACATCAGCCGTCCAATCACCCTAGCGCCAAGTGACAACCCTTAGATGTGGTCTTCTAGAAGTAATTCCGAGGGCAGGCTACGACCAGGCTCCACGCTGTTGGATCACATGGACGGCTCCGCATCGTTGGATCATGGGGCGATCCGTGAGAGGCGATCCGCAAGAGGCGATCTGCTAGAGGCGATCCGCGAGACTTGTTGGTCGTGCCTCCCCTTTCTTTGGGTACCCCCTTTATTCTGGTGCTTATTCTGCAGCGACGAGAGGAGCCACTCCTCCTCTGCTACTTCTTCTCCGACGACGAGAGGAGCCACTCCTCTGCTTCTTCTTCTCCGACGACTTTAGGCGATATGTTGAGCTCCACTTCAGCCTCCCGCCCCTCGTGGACCCAGTATGGTCCACTTCCCATGGAGCGATGTCCACTACAAAAAAAAGACACATCCATGACATTTTGGGCCGAACGAATTTTTTTTCTGTCATACATATGACACTTCTATGCCGATAATTGTGACAAAACCCGGTATCATCATAGATGTGGTGGGCTCCTACTTCTATGACAAAAAATCATGACAGAAAATGGGATTTTCGTCTTGCGCGGGCCGGAGACGCAGCTGCATGACATTCCTTGGGCCGCCCATGACGGAAAAACTGTGGTAGAAGCGAGGGGAGGAAAATTTCGAGGAGTTGCGGTTACGGTGGGAGGTCGGGGCTGAGCGATGCGCGCTTCTCGTACACGTGACGCTGCTGCGTGTGTAGGCGTTATTCTAATCAACCCAAGCGAGGCGTTGGGCTCTAATCGAACCCGAGCGATTGCACTACAGCCTACGCGTTCTCGAACCCGAGCGATCGATCGATGGCTGTTAATCAACCCGATGGAGCGATTCTTCGCTACTACGCTAATCGCCGATCGATTAGATGAACGATGGCGCTATGGGGGTTGGATGAATAAAGGAGCGTGGCGTTGCCTCTGGATGAACATGACCCCGTGGTGTGGAGGGCTGGATGAACAGTAGATGGGCGGGGGCGGCCTATTGTTCTTGCCAGGTGTACCGCTAAGGAAGAACTTGTCAAAAGTCGGAAGACCAAACAGGACATCGCTGATTATGCCCACTTAAACATTGGCGATACAGTCTCAGGCTATCTGAATCAAGTGCATAACAACCGCGACCTGGAAATTGACATGGTGAAACAGATACAACATAAATCTGAGGTATAACTTATATTATTTCTCCTGAATCTTACGTACTGTACCAGCCCCCAAGTCTACTGCTTATAGGTAAATATGTCGTAGACTTAGATATCGGCTTACTGTTAGCTCACCCGGTTTACAAGAAAGTATATTTAACCCGACTGTAATATAGCAACTTTTAAAGAAGCGATACACATTAGCCCCCAAGTGCCAAGTATTTTTACTTGTAAAGTGCTTGAGACTTTAATATTCATAATCTGACATTATAAAGTAAAATTTTCTTCAGCATACATTAGCCCCCAAGTGTCAAGGGTCTTTACTTGTAAAGTGCTTGAGACTTTAATAATACCTTACCATAACCTTACTTGTAACCCGGTGTTATTGCAGGTCTCCACCAACAATTCAATTGCAGATTGTCGACACGAAGACCCGGTCATGCCCAAGACCTTGAGATTCAAAAAGCTGACTCCAAATTCACATTCAGCATTTCTGAGCAAGAAAAGTTGAAGAAGGATTTTGACGCGGAGAAGAAGGCATGGGCGGATGAAAAATCTTCACTGTGACCGGGCCGAGACAATGAAGCAGCTCTTGCCAAGCAATCGCCGAATTGTCCGCTTAAAGCACCGATATCCCAAAAGGTCTCAGAATTTTGGTAAGTTACTATGTGTAACTTTTAAACATCACCATGATTCATTTGATAACTGTTTCAGATATGATCTCCGCTTAATCTTATATGCATAAACGCAGGTCCTGTGAGTACCAACCTGAAGCGTAATATGCTGATCAAGCTTAAGGCGGTGTACACTCTAGTGGAACAGCTGTACACCGGGTCACAACGTGCTTTGGCCGTTGTAGCTTTATCAAATGATACTCCTTATCTCCTGCAAGATGTGCTCAAACGGCTTGCCGTGTTACCTCAACGGATTCAGGAGTTAAGGCGAGCATCTGGTAGAGCCGGGGCCATAGCCGCCTTAAGCCGGGCCAAAGCGTTGGCTCCAGAGCTAGACTTAGGCGATGTTGCTCTTAGATATCCTAGCTTAAAGGAGGACGGCTTTGCATTCAATGAATCAGACTTCACCACCTGTGTGAGAGTCGTACGTCATGTGTCCACCATCATCGGCAATGATATTGATCTTACAAAGTACCAGCCGGGTTATGACAACGAAAACCAGAGGATTCCAACTCCACATTATGATGATGTCAGCCTGATCCCTCCAACTCGTAAGCATACCTTTGCTCCTGAAGTTGACCCGGCCAGTTTAATAGATGATGAAGTTGAATTTGAAGCCTTAAGCGGCATTGACTGGACCTCGTCAACCTTCCAGGACAAAGGAGCAGACGAAGAGGCGGAGAAGGATAACCCAGAGTCGTCAAGTCCACCAATGGAGTAACCCGCCTGGCACTAAGTCTTTGAAAAAGTAATACCTCATTATTCAGACTCGAGGAGTCTTGTAATAGGGTAGAAACACTTCTTAACTCTGTCATGCCTTCGCGCATGTTTGTGGTGCTTGACAATGTCTCAAGCCGCTATTGTTGTGCACTGCCGGCTTGCTTGAATTGCTTCTTAACATCCAAAAGCTTTTTGCTTTACCCCATGTATAAAAACAAAAAATTCCTTTGGCATCTGACCACATCCGGGGTCGTGTAAAATAATATTAACCCGGAGTATGAACCAAAACATCATAAGTATCACCGGTTTAAAGGCGTACATTACCGCTTACTGTTCCCAAAAATAGACAGCTACACTTAACTTCAAAATTGGCACATATAATGTTTACCTGGCCCTTAATATTATTCACTCTTATAGAATAAGGTAAACCTAATTTTCAAAGGCCCCGATTGAATACGATCAAGAGAACCGCTCCAAAGGGGTTAAGCTAAGATTCGGATACGATCATATAGCCCCCAATGGCTTTGGCGATGCCGATCAAGTGGGTATCGACAGCTATGTTCTCTTTGGTTCGAATCGACCTATGTTTGAACAGAAGCCCCAAGTGACCATGAGAGTTGTTTAATGACGCTGATTCAATACGATCCACGTCGGACCCAAAGAGGTTAAGCTATGATTCAAATATGATCAAGAAGCCCCAAGTGGGTTTGGCGGTGTGCCAATCAATTGGGTATCGACAGCTATGTTCTCTTTGGTTCAATACGACCTATGTTTGAACAGAAGCCCCAAGTGACCATGGCTTGATTCAGATATGATCATAAGCGGACCAAAGGGAAAACCGATTCAGATATGATCCGCTCCTCGTTAGTCGCTTCCACCACCGGTAAAGAAGACACCTAAACCTTGTAGGATGGAAAGGAAAGAGGTCCTGCTTTATTGCTTTATATAATATATACATTGCTAAAAAAGAAAAACAAATATACTCTGAAAGCCGGTGGCTTAAGTATAGTAGGGCCGGAGATGCGCTATGTTCCACGGCCGGCGGGTCTCTTCCTCCGACTTACGTGAGTCTTTGTGCTCTCGAACATCAATGAGGTAATATGACCCGTTGTTGAGATTCTTGCTGACCACGAAAGGTCCTTCCCAAGGAGGGGACAGCTTGTGCATATCAAATTGATCCTGGATGAACCGGAGCACTAAATCGCCTTCCTGGAAAGTTCTGCTTCTAACCCGGCGGCTGTGATAACAGCGCAGGTCTTGCTGGTAAATCGCCGAGCGGGCTATCGCCAAATCTCGCTCTTCATCCAACAAGTCAAGTGCATCCTGACGAGCTTTTTCATTATCAGCCTTAACGTAAGCTGCCACCCGGGGTGAATCCTGCCGGATGTCACTTGGCAGAACCGCCTCTGCTCCGTACACCATGAAGAAAGGTGTATAACCAGTAGACCTGTTAGGCGTTGTGTTGATGCTCCATAGCACAGAGGGTAACTCCTCCACCCAACAACCCGGAGTTCGCTGTAAGGGAACTAAGAGCCGGGGTTTGATACCTTTCAAGATCTCTTGATTAGCTCTTTCTGCCTGACCATTAGACTGGGGGTGATCAACAGCCGAAACATCAAGCCAGATGTGCTCTTGTTGACAGAACTCTTCCATGGCACCCTTGGAGAGATTAGTACCATTATCGCTTATAATCTCGTCTGCGGAAAACCAAAGCGAAGATCACCTTTTGATAAATTGAACAGCCGTGGCTGCATCACACTTACTGACCGGCTCGCTTCAACCCACTTGGTGAATTTATCCACCGCCACCAACAGTGTGTCTTCTTATCTTTAGGCCTTTTGAAAGGTCCAACCATATCAAGCCCCCTGCATCGCAAACGCCAAGTAATCGGAATCATCCTCAATTCTTGAGCCGGCACATGAGCTCGCCGTGAGAATTTTTGACATCCGTCACATTTGCTGACCAGATCCTCCGCATCAGCATGAGCCGTCAGCCAATAAAAACCATGACGAAAAGCCTTGGCTACCAGAGACTTTGAACCGGCATGATGACCGCAATCACCTTCATGAATCTCACGGCATCTCCCGACCCTCAGAGGTGATACACAACGTTGAAACGCCCTAGTGACGCTGCGGTGATGCAACTCGCCATGAACAATCGTCATGGATTTGGACCGCCTGATGATTTGTCTTGCCAAGGTCTCGTCCTCAGGCAACTCTCCCCGGGTCATATAGGCTAAGTATGGAACCGTCCAGTCCGTGATGGCATGGAGAGCCGCCACCAGCTGCGCCTCCGTGTCTGGCACTGCAAGCTCTTCCTCTGTAGGCACTCTGACAGAAGGGTTATGCAAAATGTCAAGAAAAGTATTAGGCGGCACCGCTTACGCTGAGACCCCACCGCTTAAAGCATCGACCGCCTCATTCTTCCTTCGATCAATGTGCTCTACTTGATAACCTTTGAAGTGCCCAGCCACCGCATCAACTTCACGATGATAAGCCGCCATAAGGGGATCCTTAGAATCCCACATGCCTGACACCTGTTGAGTGACGAGGTCTGAATCGCCCAAGCATCTTACCCGGCTCAAATTCATCTCTTTGGCCATCCGGAGGCCATGAAGTAAAGCCTCGTATTCAGCTGCATTGTTAGTACAGGGAAACATAAGCCGGAGCACATAACAAAAATTTCACCTCGGGGAAGTTAAACGACTCCACCCCGAGCCTTCCAACCGCTGGACCCATCAAGTGAATAGTCCAATACGTGTTATCCGCTTCTCCTCCGGTGCTCGCAACTCCGTCCAATCATTGATGAAGTCCACTAGGGCTTGAGACTTGATAGCTCTGCGCTGCATGTACTTCAAACCGTGAGGCCCAAGCTCGATGGCCCACTTGGCAACTCGTCCCGTGGCTTCCTGCTCGATGATGTCTCCCAAGGGGCTGAACTTACCACGCTTATAGGATGACCGGGAAGTACTGCTTTAGCTTTCGCTTGCCATGAACACCCCATAAACAAGTTTCGCCAATGCGGATACCTTTGCTTGGACTCTATGAGCACCTCACCGATGTAATAAACCGGCCGCTGAACCGGATGCTCCTTGCCGCCTCCTTACGCTCCACCACAATGGCCACACTAACAAAGACGTGAGTTAGCAGCAACATACAATAGCAATGGCTCTTTATCAATCGGAGCTGCGAGAACCGCGGCTCAGCCAATTGTCTCTTTAAATCTTCAAAGGCAGCATCAAGAGCCTCACCTGCATAAAAGTGTCTGCTTTTCTTCATCATCGATACAGCGGTAGAGCCTTCTCCCTAGCCGCTTATGAATCGGCTTAGCAACAACGCGACCCGCCATCGCTGAACATCATTGATGCACACCGTTTAGCCAGAGAGGTAATCGCCTTGATCTTCTCCGGTTAGCTTCAATGCCCCTGCTTGAGACCAGGAATCCCAAAAGTTTGCTGCATGTACACCAAATACACACTTGTCCGGTTAAGCATCATCTTGTAGACCCGGAGATTGTAAAGGTTTCCTTTAAGTCGGAGATTAAGGTTTCTTCTCTATGGACTTCACCACAATGTCATCCACATAAGCATGAACATTGCGCCTAATCTGATTGTGGAGACAATTACACACACACCGATAAGTCGCTGGGCACTCTTGAGCCCAAACGGCATAGACACATAGCGAAGGCTCCAAATGGAGTAATGAAAGCCGTCTTCTCCTGGTCCTTAATCGCCATCTTGATCTGATGATAACCAGAGTAAGCATCCAAAAACTCAACCGCCGCAACCCATTGTGGCATCGACGATTTGATCAATGCGGGTAGAGCAAAGGGATCAACCGGACAAGCTTTATTTAAGTCCGTAGTCCACACACATCCGCCAGGTGCCGTTCTTCTTGAGCACAAGCACCGGGTTAGCCAACCACTCCGGGTGAAAAACTTCCACGATGAACCCGGCCGCTAAGAGCCGAGCGACCTCCTCCCCTATAGCCTTTCGCCTTTCCTCATTGAATCGCCAGAGAAACTGCCTGACCGGCTTATACTTTGGATCAATATTAAGAGTGTGCTCAGCGAGTTCTCTCGGGACACCCGGCATGTCAGAAGGTTTCCATGCAAAGATGTCCCGGTTCTCACGGATGAACTCGATGAGCGCGCTTTCCTATTTGGGATCCAAATTGGTACTGATGCTGAACTGCTTGGAAGAGTCGCCTGGAGTGAAGTCAACCAGTTTTGTCTCGGCGGCCGACTTAAATTTCAACGCCGAGTCTTGATCTATGGTTGGCTTCTTCAAAGAGGTCATATCTGCCGGGTCAACATTAGTTTGATAAAACTTCAGCTCCTCTTCAGCACAAACGGATTAAGCATAAGTCGCATCGCCTTCCTCGCACTCCAAGGCCACCTTTCGACTCCCATGCACAGTGATGGTGCCCTTGTAACCCGGCATCTTGAGCTGCAGATAAACATAACACGGCTGTGCCATAAACTTGGCATAAGCCGGCCGTCCAAACAGAGCGTGATATGGGCTCCTGATTTTGACTACCTCAAACGTCACCTTCTCAGCCACGAATCATATTCGCTCCAAAAGCCACTTCCACTTGATCTTTCCAAAGGATATGCCGACTTACCGGTACCACCCCATGAAAAACAGTGTTAGACGGCCTCAAGTCCTTATCAGTCAGACCCATACGGCGAAAGGTCTCATAATAGAGAATATTGATGCTGCTTCCTCCGTCCATGATCACCTTAGTGAATTTATATCCACCAACCTGAGGGGCCACCACCAAGGCCAAGCGACCCGGTTATCAACCCGAGGGGTGATCTTCTACTCCAAATGATAGGCTGCTCGACCACCTCGGATAACGGGGAACCGCCGGTTCAACTGAATTCACAGCCCTTTTATGAACCTTCTTGTCACGTTTACACAAGTTAGTGGTAAACACATGGTATTGCCCACCGTTCAACTGTTTTGGATGGCTCTGATAACCTGACAGCTGCTGCTGATGTCCTCCTTGACCAGACTGCTGCTGATTATAGCCATCTTGACCACCTTGAAAACCGGAACTTGAGCCGCCACCCGGGCCATGGAAACCACCTGCTCCTGAACCACCGCCTGATCCGTGATTGCCATCGAACATGTTTGAATTCTTGAAAGCCTTCATGATCGCGCAGTCCTTCCATAAGTGGGTGGCAGGATTTTCCCGAGTACCATGTCTGGGACAAGGCTCATTCAGAAGCTGTTCGAGAGAAGGACCTGAGCCACCAGATCAAGGGGGTGCTCTCCCCTTACGCTTCTTGTTGTTACCTTGGGCATTAGCATTGGCCACCAACGCCGGGTTACTGTCCGGCTTACGCTTGTTGCCACCTTGACTTACCGGGTGAAGGCTCATTCAGAAGCTGTTCGAGAGAAGGACCTGAGCCACCAGATCAAGGGGGTGCTCTCCCCTTACGCTTCTTGTTGTTACCTTGGGCATTAGCATTGGCCACCAACGCTGGTTACCGTCCGCTTACGCTTGTTGCCACCTTGACTTACCGGTGATGTCACGACCTTTTCGTTGCCGTTCTTCTTTCCTTTCCCTGTCTTTTCCTCCTCAGACACGGGATCATCGGTAGTATCAGAATCGGCATATTTAACCAAAGCCGCCATCAGCGTACCCATGTCATTGCAATCATGTTTAAGGCGCCCCAGCTTCTGCTTCAGCCGCACAAAACGAAAATTCGATGGAGCATAAGTACCATGAGCGGCATCCATCTTATCGATGAATGTATTATTTCCTTGACCAGCGCACCCAATGAGTTGTGGACTCACCCTCCTCCTGCTTACAATTGGTCAAGTCCACAATGGACATAGATTGCTTGCAAGTATCCTTAAAGTTCTGGATAAACCGGCCTTTAACTCGCCCATGAACTGATGGTATTGGGAGGCAAACTTTTGAACCAAGATCGGGCCGCTCCATCTAACATCATGGTGAAATACTTAGCCATTGCCGCTGTCGACTTCCAATAACTCCATGGCCATCTCATAACTTTCAATCCATGCCCCCGGCTGTAAGTCGGCCGTGTAATTCGGCACCTCTCAAGGTCCCTTGAAATCCTTGGGCAGACGCACATCTCGCAGAGCCGGCACCAGACAAGGGACACCACCGGTTCTAGTGGCCACCCCTGCTCCAACAGAGGTCATTGGATACTCTGGGAGATCATCATATGTCGTCTGCTGAGCCGCTAATTGAGCCGCCCGTTCATCCTCCTGACGCAACCGATCCTGCACCGGGTTATAGCCGCCGGGTTGGTTATGACGCTGGGCATTGCTTGATAAAGCTTCTGACTCCATGTGTCTGTTGTAACTCGGACTCCGGTTTGGACGAGGTGCTATCCAAGGTTGAGGAATGGAATGAATCATGTCCCTGCTGTAAGAATAGGTCTCTTGTTGTGCCAAGGCCGTCTGAAGAAGATCCCTAACCCTCCGGGTTTCCACCGTCGTCGGGTCATCACCATCTACTGGAAGAGCCGCCAGACGCGCCGATGCTGCTATCAAGTTCTCCATGGGGTTGGAATAGTGGCCCGGAGGTGTCGGTATGTATCGGGGCGGGGCCATGCTCCCGTGAAGAGGTGCCATCTCTCGAGGCTGAACCGGCCCTCCAGCTCCGGGTGTCATAAATTGATTGGCTTCGTGCGGATTGCTAGGACCAGCTCCGGATGTTGTGAAAAGATTCTGAGGATCGTAAACCGGAGGCAGACAGGACTGGGTCTTCTGATGTCTCCTTCTCATCACCTCATTGGACGCATTCAGACTCATGTTAAGCTGGAAAGCCTCTGACTGGAGTCGCTGCGCCCGTGCATCCAAAGCCGCCCGCTCCGCAGCTAGCCTGGTGTCCTCAGCCGCCAAGGCCTCCTTGGCCAGGGCTATCTCCTCACGCACTTTTGCCACCTTCGAGTTATGCTCATCTGGATTTGCAGGAATAACCGTGGTGGTTAACAGGGCCGTCAACTTGTCCATAAGATCTATTAGCACCTGAGCCGGCGGGCGCTCAGGGCCTCCTGCCCCGGCCGCTCCTGACCCGGACGTTATTGCTGTCGCAGCCGTCGAGTTTTGGCCAGGTTGGGTGCCGGCCATGAAGACTCCTGCCCAGCTTGGCGGCTCATAGCAATCTGGAATGCTAGAGTCGTCAGAACAGCCCCCAAGCATGCCTTCTTGGACCTGATACAGAGAGTCTGTTGAACCGGAGGACGAATCATCATCTGATGGGACGGCTGTCTCTTCTCCACCTTTAGATCCTTCAGAAAGTGCCTCTCCGTGAATACAGCCCACAAAAGCACGCTTCATGGTAGATTGAATCCGGGTGGGTATCGCACGCTGAGTCGTCTCAATGAGGTCGGCGCAGCTGTCCGCTCGGGGCCCGTTCACCAATCCGCCGATGAAGACATGGATTCCGCCAAAGGGACCCGCACCAGTACTCAATTGAGTCAGCCTCGGGGCCCCACCTTCGTTGTCGATGTAGATCTTGCCGCGACGACTCTTGGTCATCCGCCCATCAGGTATCCCTTGAGCCCTTCGCTGCCCTTCAAGAACTCAAATCCACCGTGCGCTGGCCCCACGGTGGGCGCCAACTGTCGTGGAATTGTCACGGCAGATGTCCTCTTGCAAGGACTTAGTCGTGGAGCCATCGCAACTAAGAAGCTTAAAGGGGTTAATCGGGACAAAGGACATGAGAGGTTTTATACTAGTTTGGCCCCTTACGGTGAAGGTAAAGCCTATGTCTAGTTGGGTTGGTATTGCTTGAGGTTTTGATGACCAGGGAGCGAGATACGTTGTGCCCGGTTCTCGATTGGTTGTTTCTTGCCCTAAGCCGCCAACAGGGTCGTCCCCTTATATACACGGGTTGATGCCCTGTGGCCTTATAGAGTCCCGACCGGCTTATAAACAATGTCCGGCTCGGTGACTAGTCAAGTCTACCTTATGATACAAGTCATGCAATTATGGCGGTTTACTACAACGGGCCTTAAGTCGCCTGTGGGCCTTAGGCCCCTTTGTTGAGACGCCATCTTCACGCTTGGACTTGGGCTTCTGTCTGGTAATCTCTTTACGTAACCCGGCCCCACCTGGGCGGCTTACACAAATAGTTATATCCCCAACAGACATCGTATGACCATTGGAGCTAGAATCGTTCATATTGACTAAGTTGACAAAGCCCTCCGTCCCCGTCAACTTAGTTGGCCCACAAGTAATCCTCCCACTATGGTGGGTCCCATCTAGTAGGGTGGGTATTCATTTTTTGTGCGTAATAAGGAGGCACTTCCTTGCGTGCGAAGATATAGGTGGTGGGTCCGACATGTCAGCGGGGGGAACGTTTTTTTCGCGAAATCTGAGGGCCCTTCCGTGGGTCCCAGCTGTCGCTTGGAGGAATCATTATTTTGCTGCATCAGTCCACGGCCAATGGATGTCGTTCGTTGACCACGTTGACCAGGCAGCGCCGAGAGCACCATGGCGGTGGACGACGGCGAGGCCTAGGAAGGGAACGACCGGAGCCGGGAAGACTCGACAATGGTTGCCCACGCGGGGAGTACGAGGTTCTTGGTCCGCCGCCGCCGCCGGAAAATAACAGGAGGTGTGGGTGAGTAGAGGAATGGCCTGGCCAGCAATGAAGTAGGGTGGGCGGTGCGGCCTATCTGGGCAAAGACAACCGGCCACGGAGGCGGGAGCGAGCAGTCCCACCGAGCTGGTTTGGGCGGCCGGAGCAAGAAGATCGAGATATTGAAGAAGAAGACGGCCGTTGGATTAACATCCAACGATCATCGCTGCTAGAATCGCTTGTGGACTAAATTTGAATCGTTTGTGGACTAAGTTGACAAAGCCAAAGTACACGTCAACCTAGTAGACCCACAAGTCAGCCTCCAAATCTGTCCCAAACAAAGATACAACCCAAATTTCTAGCCGAATCAAATTAATTTTAAATCTAAATATACCTTAATTTAAATTCAATGAAATTTTACCCTTTAAAAACAATGAAATTTAAAATATCAAAATCCGAAAGAAAACAATATTTGGGAACTAATTGCCTGCTTGCTGTATTTTTTCATTTTACAGCCCATTTATTATTACTTATAGCCCATTTCTTATTACTTATAGCCCATTTATTATTACTTATAGCCCATTTCTTATTACTTATAGCCCATTTTCGGGCAAAATGCATCCTCCTCGTCTTGAAAGATTTCCGGCCAAAGAGGCGTGAAAAGCAAGTAGGCATATGTTGATTATTCGCAAAAAACAAAATAGCTGGCTAGCCATTTTTCGTAAAGGAAAAAAACAAACTGGGCTGGTCATGTGCTAAACATATGAAATAAAAGCACAGGCTAGACAGGGCCACGGGTCCCACAACCCAGTTGATACCCTTCTCCGTCCCGAAAAACAAAATTACTCACACATCTTTGGTCCCTCTTGTCATCCTCACCATGTACAGTCTTCTCCTTATTCCTCTCGGTTTTTGACCATGTTGACAACACCGGAGGGCGGCGCTGCGGCGAGCGAACCAAGGCGGAGGACGATGGTGAGGCCTCGGACGGGAACAAAAAGGAGCCGAGGAAGATCACAACCAGCCGTGGGAGGCGGGGCGTAGCGTCCCACCGGGCGCTGGTTTGGCTTTGGCGGCTCGAGGAAGAAGAGATTGAAGAAACGCGACAGGCGTTGAATGTCAATCAAACGGTCAAGGTTGGCACAATCGTTTTTTGACTAAGCGGACACCAAGTAGCATACTTTTTTATATATAGGAAGAAAACTGCGAGGAAAATGCGTTCATCTGCCGTCCTCCTCACAGGGAACGTTCGCCACATAAGTGACTAGCACCCTTGGTTTTCAACCGAGAGGTCTTGGGTTCGAGTCCGAGGAACTCTCAATTTTGTCCTTCTTCCTTCCTCGCAAAAAAAGGGAAAGAAAATCAAAGACTTGGGAAGGCGTCTGTAACAAGCTAGTGTACCAGTAAAGAGACGTTGCCGAGTTTTAGAAAAAAGAAAGACGTGCTCCTATAGCTGGTTCGAATCCAAACCTAGACTATGACTATATATGGTGCTATGCTACTCGCAAATAATGGGCCGACATATCCAACGTTCGCTTCTCCTCTTCTCTACTTACTCGCTTAGCATCGAAGCTCGCCGCAGCAACCATGTCTATTGGCTGCTCGTCCACCGCTCTTCAAGAGTAACAACCAGATATCGCCAAGTCGCCACCCGCACCATCGCTGTGGGTCTCATCACACCCCCGCAAGACGCGCACCGCAGCCGATTGCTCATCACAACCCGCTGCCGTTGGTGTGGTGCCACTGCTGCAAATCACGCAGAGTCATCCGTCGCGTCTCAACCACAATCCGCAACCCCGGCCGAGTCTTCTACAAATGCCCGAATCATGGGGTAATAATATGTTTAAGTGTTGTTCTGCTGCTTTCAGTTGCTGATTTTTTTTAATAGTTTGGTTGATGATCTTCCAATTTGATTCGTGCAGAAAAGGGAAGATTCGTGTGATTTGTATTTACGGGAAGTTCTTGATGTGGGGAATGCAACTACGCTGATTATTTGGTTAGCCGAGGAATCCCAATACCAGCAGGTTGGGGTGTTGGACAAGTAATCAAGGAACGCGTAAGAGGAAGATGTAGAGCGAAGGTTAAAGATGCAGTTCCTCGATCATGGCCAAGCAACAGCAATGAAGCTGAACGGCCTTGACAAAGAATGAGGAGATGAAAGATCTTGTGAAGATAATGGGCAAAATCGATGTGCTCAGAGGATGATTGTCTCTTTATTTGCAGTGTATGTAGCACTTTCGTGATGTATTCATTAGCTACGACATGAGCACTTTGTTGAAACTAGTAATGAATGAAACCATGTAGCAGGCTGGGCGTAGTGTTGTGAACATCTAATGATTTCTATTAACGGAAATCAGGGGGTATCCCCTTTTGCTCATATAAATAAATAAATAGCAGAGGCCCTATCGGGTCAGCTTTGTTCTCATTCAAAGATGTCGAGCAAATTGCAGTCCAACAGCAAACTATGTCATCAAATTCAAGTTTCACAGCCAAATATGAGTACAACTAAACAACAATGTCATCATGTTTTAGTTGTCATACAATCACCAAACACAAATTAGCATACATAACAAGTGATGTTCTCACAGCAAAATACTAAACAACATGTTCATCAGGTTTCAGTTGTCATAGCAAACACAATTTCACATAGTAGATAAAAAAACGTCTTCTGACAGGCAAATACGACAACTTCCTCATGGTGTCATCTTCTTCTTCACGGTGTATCAGTCTGAATCGTAATTCCCACGGTGTCATCTTCTTCTTCGTCCTCAACGTTGGCTTCTTCTTAATCAACTCTTATATGTCCACAGCACGACAGGCAATCTTTTCGCCGGCGTCATTGACGTGATGGTTCTCAAAGATATTAGGAACATCTGTGTTATCTTGTACATCGAGGGCGAGTAAGCATCATGTTGTTGTGCAACTTCATTAAACGAATTCCTCTGCTCAAACCTTTGCAATACTCTCCAGCCATCGCTACGTGCAAATGTGTCTTCCAAGAATGTGTTGCTTGATTTGCCAAAATAAAAGGCTCGTTGGTCTGGTACGCCGCATTGACATTGATGGATTTGAAATAATCATCAGCTCTGGGTTTTGCAATCTGGAAAACAGGTTATACCAACGACAAAGACAATGTAACCACACACCGATGATCCTCGGCGGAGATATACTGCAACTGAACAATGTCTGTTATGTTAGCATACATTTCAGTTGTCTCTTTGTCATACGTATCCGTGCTCATGATGGCACTGTTTTGTGTCTTCCTGCCTTCGTCTCGTGCAAGGGTGTTGTAGCGCACATCTCCAACAATGCAAGATTCATAATGTCTTACCCGAGTATCAGGACCCATTGCTAGTGAGTAAAGGGCATCATCAACTGCCTGCCCATCCTCCCTCATCTTCTTAACCTATGGTTAGAAAATAGACAAGCTGATCATCTTATGTACTCAATATATTAAAAAACTGACAAAGGCACTTCAAAAGCTTACATGGTTCTTGAACCATTTCGCAAATCCTGCCATAACCAGTTTGTCAATGTTTCTTGGATTTTGTGGCAAGAACTCCTCTTTGTAGATGCTGCACAACATAGTGATCGCGTCAAACATCTAAATATATAAGAATGTGCTCCAAGTTTAGTAGATTACGATGTATAAGCTGCAGATCTGCACTTACTTGATATAAGGTAGTATCTCGGGACGTTATTCAACACATACCAAACCATTTTGTCCAAATCTTTAGGTTTGTCCTCTTGTCGACTCTTCCTCAGAACTCGAATAGAATAATCAAAAACATTGAGCCCGGGATTGTCTTCACCCACCTCTTTGCTAAGCTGATCACTTTGTTTCAATGTATTTTGAGCAGAATGTCAACGCTTCAGAGCAATGTAGGCCTCTGCAATGGAACCCTCGGGTCTAGCTCTGTTCCTAACATAGCCCTTGAAAGTGCCTAGCCACCTTTCAATAGGGTACATCCAGCCATCTTGTCTTCGACCTCTAAGTAGTGCCTCATCGGGTAGATGAATAGCCAAATGCACCATCACATCAAAGAAAGCTGGAGGATATATCTTCTCAAGGTGCATAGGATAGTTGGTATCTTGTCTCTAAGGCGCTCCAAAGCATCTATCATGATATTTCTACCGCAGAGTTCCTCAAGAATTGTCCCAACTCTGCAACTGCTCTGTATAAGTCGGGCGCCCAATCCTCTAAGGATAACAGTAAAACCCTTTGAAGTAGGGCGTGGCAGGTCATGAGTTTTCAACCCTTGTACCTTGTTTCCATCTGACCGACTCTCCTTTCGGGGTTGGAAGCAAATCCATGTGGGAATCTCACACGTGACAGGACCTCACAAAATTCTTTTCTTTTTACCTTGTCCAAGACGTACACAGCTGGTGCCATATCCCGTGGTTTACCTTCATCTTGCACCTGCAAATCCTTTCTAACACCCAGGTGTGTCAAATCAATCCTAGATTTTAAGGTATCTTTCGTCTTGCCTTCAATGTTAAGAAGTGTGCCGATAATGTTGTCACATATATTTTTCTCGATGTGCATCACATCAAGATTATGCCGCAGATCCAAATCTTTCCAATACTCCAAGTCCCACAAAGTGGACCTGCGGGTAAACAATAATCTCTCTTCTACCGTGCCACGCTTCCTTTTCCCACTACCATTACCAGGATGGTTTCCTGGTGTAATATGCCTGACCTTCTCTAATTCCACTTGCAACTCATCGGCGGTGAGCCTCTTTGGCGCATCACGGTTTTCATGCTTTGCATTGAACACATGTCTTCGGTATTTTCTAGGATGCGGCTTGTCCTTGGCAAGGAAACGGCGGTGTCAATGTAATAGATCTTGCTAAGTATTGCGTGATGACAAGGATTCTGTCACAGCGAACACATGCATTGTAACCATGTGTCGTTCGCCCTGACATAGTGCCCAAAGCCGGATAATCATGGATGCACCAAATTACAATAGCATGCAGAAAGAAATCAGCTGGTGGGCTGCTATATAGGTCTCGAGTGAGAACACCCTTCCATAGCTGTTGAAGTTCCTCCACAAGAGGCTCCATGAACAAATCAAAATCCTTTCCAAGACTTTTTGGACCTGGGATGAGCAAGGCCATCATGTAGTTTGATTCTTTGGTGCAGACATTTGGAGGCATGTTGTAAGGGATAACAAGCTCTGGCCACATGCTATATGTGGCGCTCTGGTGGCCAAATGGGTTAAATCCATTTGAAGCTAAGCCAAGTCTAATGTTTCTCGAGTTAGCAGCAAACTCTTTGTGTTTATCATTGAAGCTTTGCCACTCACTACCATGAGATGGATGGCTCATTACATTCTGATCTCCGTACTCCTGGTTCCTAGAATGCCACAGTACATCCTCTCTTGTTTCAGCGTCATGAAATAACCTCTCGCAATCTTGGTGTAATTGGAAAATGTCTCGAAACATTATGAGGAACCCTCTTCACAAAGATCGCCATCTTTCCATCTTGATGATTTGCATTTCGGCATTCACTTAAGTTGGCATAATCCTTCCTAATGAACACAATTATTCTTACAAACATGGATCATATCATATCCAATTCCAACTGCACGAAGGAAATTCTTCATTTTATTTGTAGGTGTGTGGCAGCTCGAGACACATCTGGAAAAGATTTGCGGAAAGCAGCCAACATCGCATCGAATGATTTGTTGGTCATCCGCTCGATGTCTTCACCTAAAGAAAGGTGACCATAGCTGAGAATCTTGACAGCTTATTTCCGGGTGTGACAGAACGTTGCATTGTTCCAACATGCGGGCCCACCGTTTTTCTTCTGCAGTGAAAGTTCACGGAATGCACGAGCATTTCGTAGCATTGTTTCAATGTTGGTCAAACTCACTGGCTCCGCCACCACCACCTCCTCCTCCTCTTCCACTGAGCATCGTGCGGATCAAGATGGTGATCTGCTGCTTCCACGTAGTCAATAACATTGGCGTTCACAGCTTCACCATGATGAACCCACCTAGTATATGTGACCGAC
Organism: Aegilops longissima; assembly: GCA_021605205.1. NCBI lineage: Eukaryota > Viridiplantae > Streptophyta > Magnoliopsida > Poales > Poaceae > Aegilops > Aegilops longissima. Next base: position 384,153,434 of record CM038678.1, on the reverse strand, counting down.
ATCCCATACAAGTGTAGATGATTTTGCACACTTGATCGGGTCTTGTAACTGAATTCATACAACTGCTACACGGCGAGCACATCTGATTTGGACCACCGTACTCAGCTCGATAAAGTTCATGAAGTTTTCAACCCCTCGACATATGCAGCGGAGAATCTTGACGAAGTTATCCAAGTCCTGTCCATCTGTTAGACATACAAATTAGTTCTTCTACTAGATATTACAGGAAAAACATATATGCTTTTTATGAAGTCCAAAAAAAATACCTAGGTCCATGTCTAAAGCTATGGCAAGATATTTGGACGAGCAGATCTAAGTAACGAAATATATGTAAAGCTAATTCAGCAAACATATTTGAGTGCTAAATTATGGCAGGCTGTTTCAGCATCAATGAGGCCGAGCACACAGCCATCAAACTATCGAAGGCCATCGCAGCAACAAAGATCGAGTATAAACGGTGTAGAGCTATTTCACCTAATAGATTGGCTACTAGACCATGGCAATCTACGTCACAATAAATATATGGCAGGATATTTTAGCAACTAATCAGCCTTGGCATGCCATCTCAGCTAAGCAGATTGAGTGCGAGCAGGGCAAGGAAGCTTCTTAAGCGAGCATATTGATAGTAAACTACTTGACAAGCAGTGAGATTAACAACGTCTATCGCCTAACATTCAGCGCTACACCGACATGAGCGGGCCTCGGTCTAGAATGCGCGTACCATGGGAGAAGCTGACCGCCGTGCGTCTCCACACGAACGTCGCCAGGTGGTGGCGGCGCCGCCGCCGGCGCCTACACAAGAACGTAGCGAGGTGGTGGCGGCGCTGCTAGAGGATGGCAGTCTGACGCGTCTTGTGGGAGCGAGAGGATCACCGTCGTCCCTCGACGAACATGGCGCCGACGTATCGGCCGCGGCGGGGGGGCGGCTTTGGCGGAGCGAATGGAGTGGAGGGGGACGGGGAGGGGGTTTGGGAATATTTGGCGAAGGTCGGTTGAATCAATTTGGGGGAATTTTTGTGTGTGTGTGGGGGAGGATTTTCACGCGGTGGGCGGGGAGTTTGGCGCATGGTCGGTTTCTCCAAGTGCAGTCCCACGTGTCGGTGAAGAGGCAAGCAAGCGCATTCCGTTCGCGTGAGCCGTGTGCAGGACCGAACGTGTGTGGGGTGCAATGCGACCCTGACAGAGTGCTGTGAGTGTACCGCCTTTTTCCTTTTAAACTAGGTGCTTCCCCTCAAAAAAATGTTGCTTCGTGCAATCCATCGATACTACTACTAGTAATCCGGTAATCCCGACTAAAACGCAGCACGGCGGGTCTTTTCCCGCGTGATATCTTTGGGAGGTTGGCTTAGTTGGGTTTTTAGATTTGTCTCGGTTCAATAAAAAGCAGAGTTGGTGATGATGGTGTGCTGTCATCCTGCAATATAGGTCGTCCGATCTATATCTAACGGATAGGAAGGAAACTATGACAATTTACCTGCACTCCTCTCCACATTTGCAGATAAGGCTTTCCCTCGTTCATCCTTTTCTCCCACAAGATCTTGATCTTCCGTGCAATGCACGGGCATCTTGCTAGTACTCCTATAATATGTATATTATTGTGAAAGTTCATATACACCGGCCGAGATTAATGCAAACACGGCAGATTTTCATTACATTTCGAACTTTTATAGGACAGAAAAATAAAAGAAACCCGACCCTAAACCTATTCTACGGCGGCGACCGGCGTCCATGTACGGGGGCGGGGTTCAAGACCCGTGAAGTGAAGGTGTGGTCTCCGGCGAGGAAGAGTAGAACACGAGATACGGACCGGCCAGTTGGCACACCATGCCCTGCCGCCTCCCATGCCCTACTCATCCTCGGAGGATTCCCCGACCTCGGCGGTGCCGAACGTTGGACGGTGGCAAGTAGGACGCGTGGCTGACGGTGCTCCCATCGTCGGCCGCCAGCGTGGCCACCGCTTGTGCGGTCGCGTCCCCGTCCAGCTACGCCGCTATTGCGTCGCGAGAGGCGACTTGAGCGAGGGCGGCGACCTCGAGCTTCATCCCCGAAGACAAGCTCTCTCGCAGAGCGTTCGCACTTGCGGTCATGGCGGATGTGGTGCCAGGTAGGAGGACGATGCGCTATGGTGTGGAGGTTAGCTGGGTGTTGCCTCTTTAAGTAGCGCATTCCGGTGAGGCCAAGTGTCCGGGTGCGTCATTAAGTCGCCGGAGTTGGTTCCTCGGGCACCGAGCCTCTTAACAATGACATACGAATGGATGGCATGAATGCGGGCAGCTGGCGCCGGCTGGGAACGCACCGCGCGACGGCGTGGGGGACGAGGGCTTTGGTGTGCCAGGGTAGTCAGTTGCGGTCGTGGCAACGTTGGAGATGCCCTTTGCTCAAATGCGATCCCCGCATGTCATTGAAAAAGCAAGATGACCCGGCATGGTCTCAGGTCCAGAGGATGCAGTTGGCCGTGCTACACCACTCCGCGGACGCGTCGCGGCGCCCCGTGCATCCTCGACGAGCCGGGTGTTGGGATGTGTTTGAATTGTGTCCAAAGTGCACCTTACCAAAATTTTGGTCATGACCCAAAGATTGGTCTTTGTTTGGATGGTTGCCATTTCTTTGGCATACCAATGAACTCTAGCCAACTCTAGTTCATTTTTCTTGCCAATGTCGGCCAAATCATGGGCAACCAATACCTCAACCAAAATTTTGGCTACCCAATGCTTTGATGGGGCAACCTTGGGCACAAACCAAACATACCGTTGGTCGTGCCACAACACTAACGCCACCCTCAGCACACTGATACCGACTGTGTCTATCGATGATATGAGCGTGTCGCTCACCGCGGTCGCCGTGTCCAGAGGCGGTGCTGGAGCTGCGCCCCGTTGTTGGCCCCAACGACCCACATGAACGGTTGTCGGCGGCGAGGAGGTCGTGGGCCAGCTCCTCCATTGGACTAGTCCGCGCTATGTCGGTTTCCCTGTTTTCCCGGCCATATTCGAGCGTCATTGCTCCGCGTTGTGCATTAGGCCTTTCACTATGTAGGCCAAGCAAGACAACTTATTGTTTATTTGAGCCGTTCAAGTGTAATCATGTGGCATTTGCTTATTTCTCATTCCTCTCCAACCCTCTTCTCCATCGATCATGTAAGCCCTCGATCGAGTCCATCCTCCCACATGCCTCATTTGAACATTCCGCCGAGTATCATTCGCATGTACCCACCCTAGTCCTCTTTCAATAGATCTCCGGACCCCGAGATGAAATCGAGAGGGAACGAATGGGGGCACGTGATACCTAAGGCGGATTCAAAATTTTGAACCGGTGATCATAGCATCCGCAAATCATATATAAAGGGTATTCAATGTTCGTTTCGTTTTTGAACGTACAATATACTCCCTCCTATCCTTTCTACTTTACATACTATGATAGGAGTATAAGTTTTATGTGTAGTCAAAGTATCTCTACTATGATAAAAAAAGGTATCAACATTCAACAACGCCCAATCAATATTGTTAGATTCATACGTACTCCTAGATTTGTACTCGAGATGGTTTCCAATTTGACTATTGACAAGATTAATAGTACTCCTTTCACATAGGTGAGTAAGTCATCTTAGGCTGAGCGCCGTCACCAAGGAGGAGGGGAAAACAAGAGACATTAATGTTTATTTGCTAATTAATAGTATTGCATGCAATGAACTAACCACAGCATGTCATGTTTGATAGTCTCAGGTCATTAAAAGCATGCACACCCTCATCTCTTATTGGTTCATATGTCAAGAATCAATAAACGAGGTAGAAGTTAATGCACCACGCCTACGTGTTTTGTGATTATTTGGTTTTCGTAAGATGGCTTACACACCTAGATGGAGGGAGTACATGAGATGTATAATGTGAAAATTATATCATTGGAAACTCCTTTCACATACGAAATTGACCATATGCTTTGTGTAAGTTGCATGTCATATATTATTACTCTAACATTTGGTCAAAGTTAGCCTCGAAAAACGCATTAGACCCTGTATGCTTTGTGTAAGTTGCATGTCATATATTATTACTATAACATTTGTGTAAGTTGCATGTCATATATTATTACTCTAACATTTGGTCAAAGTAGTATAGTGGAAGTGGATCCTCTGACGTAGGTATCCCTGCCTACTGGCGGACCCCATGCTTGCTAGGCCCCGCATGTCAGTTACTCAATGGGTTCGGCCACATCAGGGCATCCTCATCCGTAGTATATTCCCTCTGTTTTTATTTACTCCGCATAAAATGGAGGGAGTGGTGGTATAATAAATGACACGGGCGGGGAGGGGAGGGACGTCGGTTTGCTCTCAACTGCGGTCCCACAAGTGGCGAAAACGCAAGGCAAGCGCGTTCCATTAGGTGGCGGCGTGGAGGGTCCAGCGTGTCGGGCTGCAACGCGAACACGACAAGAGCGATGTCTGATCAAAACCGATTGACCGTTCGTCACGGAACCACTATTCACACGAAACCTTCGCTGCTCGGCCTCGCCAGCCACGCCCTAAAACCACACCAAATCTCCAGCCCATTCCCCACCTTTGATCCCTAGCCCGCATCAAGCGTCCCCTAGTTCGCGGGAAAGCCATGGTGCGCCGCAAGATCACTTACTACAAGATCTTGATGCGGGCGCCACAGAAATCGCGGCGGTCGGCGCCACGCACCTCCGTTCCCAAGCTCGCTGCGGCGGGCCAATCCCGTGTTCTCTGGAGCCAAGCTACGAGGAGGAGGAAGCCGATCAATGTTCATGCGGAGGTCGTGGCGCGAAGGCCCCGATGGGTATGAGGCGATGGGCGTCGACTTCGTGCGGCGTCCGAGTCCCCATGGTGCAAAGCGGACCAGCGGTTCAACATGGCGATACTAAAGGAGGACGGGAGGCGAGGCTCAACTCGATGCGAGCGCGCGCATGCCGCTGCCATCGAGGCTCTCCTGCAGGTGGAACCGGATGTCGTGGATGTGAACCGGCGGCGGAGGCTCAACTTGAGGCGGAGCGCGGATGCCGCTGCCATCGAGGCCCTTCGCAGCGGAACCGGGCGTCTGGACATGAACCGGGCGGCAGAGGCTCGACTTCGGCAGAGCGCGCGGATGCCGCTCTCGCCGACGCCCTCTGCAGCGGAACCGAAGTCTGGACTTGAACCGGGCGGCGGAGGCTCGACTCGATGCGGAGCGCGCGGATGCTGCTGCCATCGAGGCCCTCCTGCAGGCGGAACCGGACGTCCTCGACTTGAACCGGGCTGTGCTCTCGTCCGTGCAGAGCGCTCGCACGCTCCGCTTGAACGAGTAGCTGGAGGCCGAGGACAACCACGATGCGGAGACGGCTGGTTCGCGCCGGCAGCCAAAGACGACGAGGCCGTCTCTTTCCGCGAGCAGTGATAGTTTTTCTTTACGTTGTTGTTTTTATGGATCTTTTGTTGTGTAAAAACATACTATTTGTTATCCAAGTCGCCTAACTTGGGTCAGTCTACCATTTCAGGCAGTTGGATGAATATCCTACGTCTCCTAACCCTTCTTTCCTTCTTCCTCACCTCTTCTTCTTCCCCAACAGCCCACCCCACGGGCCGTACGGATACTCCCCAACATGCGGTTGGATAAACATATTCTATGAACGAAAATTATGTGTCAGCGATAGGATGGCTGAGTTTGGTTTGTTCACATGCGACAACACATGTCGATGAGTGCGTTCCTTGGTTGGGTTTGCGGCGTGCGAGCGACTATGTGAGGTGCGGTGCGACCGCCAGCGTCGAGAAGCGACCGTGTGAGGGTGCGGTGCGACCGCGACAGCCGTGCGCAAGTGTACCTCCTTCTCATTTTGAAAACTTTAGGCAAGCTTGGCAAAAATGTGTGGCGAAGTTTCGCAATGCAACGCCTAGACCCAAACAAGATAAGTACGTACATACTAGGAGTACTAGTGTTAAAAAAGAAAGGTGGGGTTTTCCTTCACGGGATTTAATCGATACAAATCCTCGTTTCACGTGTCAATTAGTGCGTAATTTTTCTCGAAAGACCAAAGAGCTAACCATCTCACTCCTCATCGCTTGAGTAATGCAGGGCCATGAAAACGAACCTTCTCACTTCCGCATGCATGCAGGGGATATTAATGTCCTTGGTTGCTAACCCCATCAATTTTGCCTCGATTAGTGTTAGTGGCCCTTTGCAAATTGTAATTTTGATATACTAGCCTTGTGTACAAAAAATGGAGGTAGTAACTATATTTGAATTCCTTGCCCATTGCGGTGGCGTCGATTTAATTTTTTTGGTGGTTTGGTGAAGTGCGTTCGACGGAGAACACCATTGAGGAGACCACGGTAAGTCGTTCGCAAGTGCCGCTTCGCAAGCCGAGACAACCGCCTTATTTGCATCCAGAAGTCCTTTACTAGTACTACTACTAGGAGTACTAGTGCGGTGAATGGTTTCTCGAAGAAGACGATGGAGAAGCAGAGTCAGCGAAAAGTGAAATGATAGTTGCTTCGTCCATGCTTTATGATTTGACGCCTCACTGCTTTGTGATTTGTGATAGAAGGGATAGGGGAGTAGACTCTGTGCTCTATACTATACTACATGCGTCCAAGCATGGGAGAAAGAGGAGAGACGTTGCATTTTTCTATTCCTTCAATCAATCAATCAGGGAGTTTCGGTTCCATCATTTTGGCTTTGACAACACCGTCCACAATGGTTCCCACGATGCCAAAAGCTATTTTCACATTTGGCTACACATTGTGGATGTCCTTAACCGTACCACTTGGTTTTGCTCCTGTGTGCTATCTATACAAATCTCAATTATGTTGATCTAAAAAATTATAAAATCAAAGATTAGTAAAAAGGAGGTGATTTTGCCGCGCGGATGGCGGGGGGATTTCTTATTTTCGGAGGACGTTGTCCTGGCGGTTTGCTAACATGCGGTCCCATGTGTCAGTGCTTTACCAAGTTGATCCGCATCCCACATGAGGCAGAACAACGGCAGAAGCAACACGTGGTTAAGTTGAAGATGAGGGAGAAGCGGATTCAGCAGGTGAAATGATGGTTGCTTCGTCCCTCCAACTTCTTTTTAGCATTATTACTCGTCCCTCCAACTTAAGCTGCGGGAAAGGTGCAGCTTTGTGATTTGACGCCTCATTGCTCATTACTACGCCGGCGCCATGGTGGGTGCTTCACCCGGCTGCTCTGCCTTGTATTCGGTATGGCGTGGACCGGTAGCTTGATGTCCCACATGTCGGTGAAAGGGACTAGAAGATTTATGAAAGCGAAGCGCCCACTCTTCTGACGGAGGAGTAGGCGACCACAAGTCCCAAGTGAACTGTCACTTGTATCAGTATAGTACTATAGTTTTGCTGTTTCATACGATCCATCGATACAAACCCGATTAAGCAGGAAGAGCGGGATTTTTCCCGCGGTAGATAATCTTGGCCATACATTTCAAAGGCAATTTTAATGTATGCAAACTGAATAATTATAAGTAACAATATGATATCTAGTAAAACTAAAACACATATGATTTATTGTGTTAGAGTGTAGTAGTAGTGATGTATTGCATAGTTGTTAGATGTAACATGCGAGCGTGTAGAGATGTAGTTTTGGAGGGCCTACAGAGAGAAAAGCGTATCTGGTCACGAACTTCAGAATAAGCTGATTACGGTCTCTATATACGTTTTGCGGTGATTATCCGGTCACTTGCTCACAGTTCAACATCGGATTGCACTCTGTTGACCGGCCAAATAGTCTGCGTGGCGCCATGTTCACTAGTTAAATTGACCACATTCCTTTTGGGTCCCACCTGTCAGTTTGCATAGGGAAAAGGTCAGATAAACACAAATTTACGCAGGCGCGACAAGGCTCCAACTCGTGCGCGGGAATCACCTGGTTGTGTATGTATGCATCTGGGGCCTGATGTGTGCGCATGCGTGTAGGTTGAGCACTTGGCGTGAGAGTGTGTGTTGGTCGTGTGGCGAACTGGTGTGTGCATGCATGCGTGCGTGCGTGTGAGTGTTGCGTGCGTGCGTGGCTGCGTGTGTACGTTTGAGTGTTGCGTGCGTGTGTGGGTGCATGTGTTTGTGTGAGTGTTGTGTGGATGGAGTTCGTGTGCATGCGTGCGTGTGTGTATAATCACCACACCAGCTCATGTGTGTTAAAACAGGCGGCTCAAAGATACCAATACAAGGCCACCTTGTCCATTGTGCCCGTGGTCATGACTTGAACCACCATCAAAATATTTTTTGTCGTTTGTTTTCATTCTTACAAGCAAGATGCCCGTGCGTTGCACGTAACATCAAGATGCATTTGTATGACTTGTTTATCTTGTGAGAGAAAAGGATGAGCGAGGAAGGCCTTATTTGCAAATGTGGAGAGGTGTGTGGGTACCTTTTGCAAAATTGCCATAGTTTCTTTCCTATCCGTCGATAAAAATCGGACGGCCTATATTGCTGGGATGGCAGGCACACCATCATCACCAACTCTGTTTTTTATAAGAGTGTATTTTATGTATTTTATAATAGTGTAGATGTAGAGTAGATACAAGTCGACGGTGGGCACGATGTTAGTGAGATAATGCGATGCAACACTAGAGGTGCCACATGGAGCGTTTAAGCTGTCAACTAGTCATGTCATGAGCAAATACAAAGTTGTACGGTGAGCCCGTGATCGTATAATAACCACTAAACATAAACGGTGACCGTAATGAGTGGATTATGAAGTCCAATGTATGTATCGTGCTTTCGCTTCAAATACAATGATCGTCATTGCATATATCGCGAGAGAAAGATGAAACACGCGTGAATTTTCTGGGGCTTACTTTTAGAGGACACGGAGATAGTTTTGTGTGCATACGTGAAAGGGGCGTCTGGGGGTATGCGATGGAGAGAGAGATGCTCTTCGTTTCTCTTTATTATGACTAACTTTGTATATAGTATAAAAATATACAAATTCACAAAGTCTTGGAATAAATATCATTGTGGGCACCATGCAATGCAAATTAGCGTTAGTACTCCTCCATATAACTTTGTAATGTTGTATATATGTAGAAACTCTAAAATAATTTTTTGGCCACACTTTATTCAAAAGGAATGTTGTATCTAAATAAGCGTGAAGAGAGGGCTTTTTAGATCAATGGGGTGCGTGATGTAACATGTGTGAATGTGTAGTTGATGCATTTGGCGGGGCCTAGAGAGGTATGTGTGTGTATTACGTGTTCGAGAGAGGCATGGATAGAGGCGCCGACGGCGGGGGGGGGGGGGAGATAGCACGAGAAATGAGAGTGGTCTAGAGAGAGAGAGACGAATATGACATCACGACAAGAGATCCCATTCCCTTGAGTGTGTATATGCAAGGGGAGGAATAGAGGCACCAGGAGAAATTTTACGTGTGTGTGGTGTTTGTGTTGGTATGTGTGGGTGTGAGAAGATAATGAGGCGTGGGGCAGAGGGTGTGTCACCGCTGAGGTCCGTGGGTCGAGGTGAGGCCCTTCGTTCGGTTCCGTCCTGCGCCATATTGGTCGGCCCATGACACATTTAGGAAGACCCATGGATGACTAGTTGTACAAGACAAAGATAGCAGAATTGTGAAGGACTCTGTGTCCTTGACAAAGCCGGCTAGGATTTGTAACCCTAGGTTCTTGGACTAAGGTAACCCTTTATCTCGATATTACTATTCATCCAACCTAACTTTAAGGGCATCCTACAAAATGCTCTGCTAGAATCATACTCACGATTAGGAAGAGAGTGTGAGATAATGCGTGAGAGACAGGCGTAAAGATAATGTGCGTACATGAGACACGTAGGCAGGTCCATGTATATAGAAAGGGTCGATGAGGATTGTGCGTGTGTATGTTTGCGAGAGGAAGAGTGCTTGTGATAAAGGTTAGTGAAAACAGTTGTAAATGGTTACGAGAAGGAGGGAGGGTTATATCTAGAGCATGTGTGCGAGAAAGACACCTCGGGAGAGAGTGTGTGAGCATGTGTGAGAGACCACCGATGGAGAGTGAAACTACACGTAAAAGACTGCTCTACACATTGATTAAAGATATAAATTGTATCCAAATATTAGGATGGGATCATGATATTTGCAATTCGCGTAAGGAGCGGTCATTGATCCATCAGACATCTAGATTCTATCGAATTTGAGCATGTCTATGTTATTATTCGACACAATTGATCCACATAGTTAGTATTTTGAACTCCAGACAATGCATCGCTTTAGCAATTGAATATAAGCGTGAGTATAGTTCATGTTGTGTGTGTAAAGCACATTATACATCTGAAAGTTACACAATGGACATTTATAAATAGCTACCTATGAACTAGCATACATTTGAATTCAACCTAAGGTGGTTTAAAAAATCGAATTCAACATGAAGTCCATTCAATTATTTGAATTTGATATCATGGCATTTGTAAACCATACCTAAACTATGGGGTACCAATCTTTGCTCTGATTTTGTACATAATAGCATATGTAGTCGTGTACAAAATAGATTCAAATTTAGCTCCTCCATTCCAAAATAATCGTAGTTATAGGATTTTCAAGTGTCAAAATTTCAAAAGGAAGCGGATAATTTAATGAGGTTTTCAAACATACAAGGTCAAATATAACGTTGTCTATTTAGGTCAATCCTCATAGTTCAAGAGTACTCTAAACGTGAATGCTTGTGTTTCAAAATTTGAGCGAAGCGCCAAAAGAGCCTCTACTACTTGAAACCGCATGAGACCAATGTTTGGTAGTACAAGGAAATTACTTTTCTAATAACTCCGACCTGTGAAACCTACCGCCCGACGTCCAAAGGTCTAAACCGGGGTAGGTTTGTAGCTTCATCTAGGCATGCACGCAACCGCCTCCGAAAAACATTCATACACAATGGCCGCCTAAGCACACATGCGCGTGCGAAATCGCTCCGCCCACTATTTGGGACACACAGGATTACCATCCTACCCCGACCATGATGGTCCGAAATTTAAGAGGGGGCAAAGTTTGTACTTTCCCCAAATTTCAAACAAGCGCGTCCCATCTTCTGCTCAAAAAGCCAAAAACAAGCGCGTCCCAGACGAAACATGGTTCCCCCCACCCGTCGATTCCCCATTAGTACTCCGTGGGCGCCAAAACTACCTCTCCACCAGCCGAAACCCGGCGTCCTCCGTCCGCCACCCCATCCCACCCATCAACCGCCGCCCTCCTCCATCACGCCGAGCCAATACCCGACGTCGTCGTCACCGCAACCTCAACATAACGCCCTCCACGGCTAGTAGTTGAAGCCGAGGCCGAGCCGTCCGTACCCGAGCCAGTTCAACCACGCCGTCCTGCGCCTCACCGTTGTCGCTCCAACTTCGCCACCCTCCACCACACTGGAGATATTCCTGCTATGCCGTCCTTCACCGCCTCGGATCTGCTTCCCCTCCGCCGACATACGGCCACGGCAACACAGTCAACAATTTGGCCATGGGTTCGTCCAAGCCTGCACCCTCCAGAACATCGGTTTCCCCGGTAAAAATAAGAAGATCGCCGCGACATGTGGAGGTGACCACACGGACAACCGAAGAAGGTACTCCTCTTCCCTTATTCATGCAAATCTTACGTCTCTGCTTGCACGGTATTCATCCCACAGAAGACACTAGTTGACCGCTTCTTCTTGATACTAGATGTTCCTAGTAACTCGCGATGCACAAGGTTTCCCCTCATATACTATTTCACCTTAGCTAGAGGTCCGCCCCCCCAATTTCAATTTCTGGCGAGTTGATTCCCAATTAACGGAAGCATTCCCGGCATAACAGCGCTAATACGACTATTACGCCGGGAAGCAGCGCTTTGGTGTTTATCTTAGGGGCGTCTGCGGCCTAGAAACTCTTGGCGCCCGATCTGGAGGTCGGCGGGATTAAAGGATGGCTTGGGCGCTGCCAAGCATGGCGGTGGTGTGAGGTCGATGGGAGGCGGGCGGCGGAGGCACGGTCAGGCCGGTGGTCGCCAAGGTTCGAGAAAGATCGTCAAAGGATGGTGGCGGGAGGTAGACGAAGGCCATCTGCCTGTTCCTTATAGATCGGACGGTTCATTAAAAAATCGATGACCTATTTATTTTCAATCATTGTTATCTTAGATATGACCACATGTGGTGGTGTCTTTGGAGTACTGCATTTCTTGTGCTCATATATTACAAAATCATACAGAGTAGAATCTAATTTTGTTTGCCATGCAATGTTGTAGAGAAATCATATGTCTCCTGTCATTTATTTTTCAGCCACCTGCTATCTGCTACTTTTACAGTGCACTAGTTCTACACACACTTCATCCATACTCTCACTATTGTGTTTTTAGGCAAGGGTATTTGAGAGTCTGCCGAAAGGGAAGCAAAAAAGAAAAGAGACAATTCGTGCCAGCTTTCTACGCGGCTAGGCACGGCACGTTACAGCGCTTTAAAGGGTGCAGTGTCAGCAGATGGAGATGGTAAACGTTGCTCTGGAGTTGATGACCTCGCTCGCAATGAACCACCATCCCAGGTGCTTGCTTAAACTTCGCGGTGTCATATGTGGTTGCATGTTCCATATGGTGTCTAGCTTGTATTCGAAAGGCCGAAGTCGGTCTTTATTAAGATAAGGAAAGATATTTTTACATGAACCACCATCCGTGAGCACCGGAAGACAAATAGCTAGTCGAGGAACCTTGGCGAGCCATGACAAGCCCAGCAAAGACAGGCATCACACGAAGCCAACTAAAAATCCGTGATGATGGCGAAGCAGCCGCCTCCACCAGGCTCTCGGGTCCTAGATGATCATGTTCACCACTCCAGTGGATGTCTAGCTTGTATTGCTTCCAATTTGGTTAAATTACATCTGCTTAGCTTACACATTATACCTTTGAATATGACATGCCTTTACATTTTTGGTACATACTAGTACATCGTGTATTAACCATGTTCTTACATCAAACTAATGTTCTTGTGTATCCCTCATCAATCACTTATGACGAGGCAGGCAGGCAAGGGACTACTCCTCATTTAAAGAATGCAGCGTCGGCCTCCGACATGATTCTCAAGAAATGAAATGCTAGATGAAGATAGTGAGCGTAGCTCGTAGTTGATTACAGCATTTCCCTACACTAGCATCGCAGATGCTTGCTCTAACAGCTGCGTGATATGTGGTTGCATGTTGCATATGGTGTCTAGATTGTAATTCTTCCAATCTGGTTAAACTGCATGTGCTAGTCTGCTTAGCTTATACTCTGTAAATGTGACATTATACTGTTAATGTGACATGCCTTCTGTATTTAGTACATAGTACATCTGTCTATTAAGCATGTCCTTACATAAAACTATTGTTTTTTGTATCCCGCATCAATAAATTACGAGACACCTTTAGTATATGCAAGTGCGATATTAGTTGCATCTTTCATATGATTTATAGCATCTTGCTGCTTCTAATTTGTTGAAATTCCATTTATGATGGGGCGCTTTTAACTTGGCGAGTCATATTGGTTGCATCTTTCATGTGGTGTCTAGCTTGCATTGCTTCTTATTTGCTGGAATGGTTTCGCTTAGTTTACACAAACAGTTGTGAACATGCCATGCCGTCCTGTTTTTGTACATATTCCATCCTGGTATCATGTGTTTGCCTTACATCAAAGTAGTGATTGTCGTTATCATGCATGAATGAGTTACGAAGAGAAATTTTATTACTTTTTCTTGTCGGTTTTACTTGACAATTCAAAATCAATAAAGCGGAAGGAAGTTAGCAAGGCAGCGGATAAAGGTGCTCCCCAAGCGGAGGGCCTCTACAGTTTCTACTCCTCCACACCCCAAGATGATTTCCAAGACAACACATGCATAGACACTCAACAAAGCTGTGTTTATGATGAGCACGTCTCCCCTAGTGCAGCATCACCGGTGCTCCCTCTAACTTGGCAATTTATATGTGGTTGCATGTTATGTGTGATGTCTAGCTTGTATTGCTTCTAATTTTGTTGAATTCCATCTGCTTACTTTACACATTATACTTGAATAAGACACGTGTTCTGTTTCTAGAACATACAATATCATCTATCACACCATGTTCTTACATCAAATTACTACTGTTGTGTAACTTGCAACAATCACTTATCATAAGACACGTTTGACTTGGTGTGATATAGGTTACATCTCACATTCTTTTCTAGCATGTACTACTAATTTTTTGAAATGGCACTTATGACGAGACAGTTTTAACTTGGTAGAGTGATATTCGTTGCATCTTTCATATGGTGTCTAGCTTTCATTGCTTCTAATTTGTTGAAATGCCTTCTCCTTAGTTTACACATCATAAGCCGTGAATATGCAATGATGTGAATATGCAATGGCACTAATGACGAGAGACCTCTAACATGGTAGTGTGATGTTGTTTGCATCTTGCATATGATTTATTTCTTGTCTTGCTTCACATTTGTTTAAGCGCCATTTATCTTGAGACACCGTTAACTTGGCGGGCGATATTTGTAGCATCTTTCATATGGTGTCTACCTTCCATTGCATTGCTTCTAATTTGGTGAAATGTCTTCTTAGTTTACACATCATAGTTACGGTTATCTCTTCCATCCTGTTTTTCATACATATTACATCCTCCTATCATGTGGTTGTCTAACATCAAAGTTCAGTTAAATGCATCACGCATCAATTTGTTACGAAGAACTAAATTGTTATTCATTTTCTTGTTGGCTTGACTTAACATGGCATAGAAAAGAGGAAGAAACACAGAATGGCGGGGAATGAGAAGCGGATGAATCCTGCAGATTCTGCTGATGCGATGGTGCAATAGAAGGTGAAAGTCCAGCGGAAAATTCTACAAACACGGCATCCCATGCTACGAGCTGCAAAAAAGCCAAACAGAAACAAATAGATGCCACCAAACAAGCAGAGACAACCCTAGTTCTTGCAACACCTACCACAGTACTACCACCGCACGACATACTCGTCGTCAATCGAAACTAGCAACACGTTCCCAAGCTCCCTTGCCACGACACTACTTCCCAAGCACTCTTGACACAAGACGAGTTGGCAATATCGGATGAAGCTTGTGAGCTTCAACAGCAAGAAGGTAGTTCTTTGGAGTCAAGTTCTGATTGCATGCTTTTTATATGTAGTCTCATAGTTTGATGTACACTAACACTTCCTATGTTCGTTGTTGGACTAGCACCTAGGTGCAAGAGGAAACAAACATCGGGGATAATGCTTGATAGGTTAACTAAATCTAGAGGAGGAAGAATGGAGATCCGTTTTGAGGCAGGTTTAAAAGGCCACGTGATGCTCTGAGTCACCAAGTTAGTATCGAGGCAGCGGTTGCCGTTAGGTGTCATGTACGTATCCTCCCAACATGGATTGATGAGGAATGACAAAGACGAAACCAGTTCAACACCTTCCTCAACCATTTATCTGTAAGTATGGTTATGTATGGAAACTAGTAATATCGTCTTGCTCTGTCCCATACTTTCTAGGTTGCTGATAATGAGACTCCCATGATTTTCAACAGATGAGGTTCAAGTTGGATAGCCAAGATGATGCAACCAGACAAGCTTGCACCCATGTTTTCAAGCCTGCTCTGCGACAGTATCGGTATAACTTGAGGAAAACTCACTTTGAAGGCAAGGCTAACGGTGAACTTTCCCAAATATCTCCATGGAAAATATATCGGATGAAGACCGGAGGGCCTTGTTAAACACCGGTCCGATCCAAGTATCAAGTACATTCTATATATGTGATCGATCACATGTTGAAGTCCTATTGACGCATGTGCCACACAAATCTATCTTCTTGTAGGTGAACTGTTCAAAGAACAAGGCCAACCGTCTGAAAGTGAAATTCAACAGACAGCGGGATCTCGTAGCTATATTGCACAATCGCGAGGCTCTTGTAATTAGCTGCTTGTTTCACTTTTTTTTGTACCATATTATCGATCTATATTGACTTGTTCGAAATGCGAGGAAAGCCCACAAGGACCAAAAAGTACATGAACCAAATGATGTGGAAATCTTCAAGGACTGTCACACCAGCAAGAAGAAGGGCATGACTACACCACCAAAGCCATTGTTGTAAGTCCTTAATCCTCATGCCTTTTAACTACTACTTACTCGACTTGTGCTTTGAACTGCATGGTTTGCAGCCAATGTCTATTACTCTTTTCAATTTTATACACAATTATCTTAGCGTATCATTGCACCTTACAAGGTTTAAAAGGGAGGAGTGATGTTCCTTTGATCTTGACCCGTAATCTAGTTCCGTGCTGGACTTGCCCACACAACGTTACAATTTCATGTTTGTCTGTTCTCAGTTGTTTTGTGATATGAATGATGTCATACTATGCTTACCATATTATAAACTTCGTCTCTTTATCCTTAGCCCTCAATACAATGTGAAGAAATAGACAATACATTAGCGATGGTACATGGTCATATGTTTGGAACCTGGTTTTATTATGTACTTTGCAGTAAAATACAACTAATATTTTACATGGGTTCACCAGAATAAGTTCTGTATATAGACCAAAGCTATTTTGTTTGGTTTTGCTGCCTCCTTAATATCTTCTGTTCTAGTACTACTAATGTAAAACCTCAACTTTTCAGCGAGCTATGGAAAAAATGGTGGAACTACCACCTTCTGAAGGTGGCAAGGCAACTATAACCGCAATGTCAGCTCTTGCTGCAGTGGGTCAGTACCTGTCCACTAACAGTGCCAAAAGCACGTTCCTGCGTAATACTGGGTTGGTTGTTAAGGCAATATCGTCCAAACTGCCTCATGATCAAGATACGCAAGCTCAAAGCAATGGTGTATCTGCGCTCCAGACACAAATCCATTCCCTAATAGAGGCCCTTTGTGAAACAAGGAGAAACATTGCTCAATGTCGTCAAGATATGCATGGTTTTGAAACCAGACTATCATACATTTGCTATGTTGTTCAGGAGCCTAGGGGAAATGAAGGCGAGGGTTATGGTGCTCCATCGGACAATACAACATGAAAACGTAACAGTCAGGTCAAATGAACCGAGCTTCAACTTCGGTGGTGCATTTATCTCGCTAGACTGTTAAGTTTTATGCCAACCTTCCTTTTGTTATATAGTTGTAATTTGTTTTGGTGCGATACAAAATTTATTCTTAACGTGCAGCCACCGGCTGAAGAAAACAGCAAGCCATTTTTGTATAGTGTAGGGTGTTCCCTATATTTGCACTGGTGGCGATCTTTGATGCCGAGTGGATGTAATCTGTGCAATCGCCTTAATAGCCTAGCGTTAGTTTCGCCTTATTTATTTCCTAGTCTTCTTTTCCTGGTTTGGTAGTGGCGCAACTACCCATGGGCCATATACGGGCCGTAGGATCCATGGGTCTCCTACGGGCCGTCGATAAATGGGCCTGTAATTGGTGGGCCTCGGGCTGTCGATAAATGGGCCTATAATCGGTGGGCATCGAGCCGTCGGATAAATGGGTCTACATGGGCCGTAATCGGGCGTAATTGGTATCGGCCCAGCATGGTAATGGGCCGTTAACAGGCCGTAGGACTGCAAAAGCTTAATTCTGTCACAGGCATAACGGGTCGTTAATGGGCCAGAATATAGGACGGGCTGGCCAGAAATGGGCTGACTCTTGCCAGGGGCCGAATTTGGCCCATTAGGGTAACAGGCCAGTAACGGGCCGACTCTTGCCATGGGACGAATTTGGCCCGTTTGGGGAACATGCGATGTGGGCCAACTCTTGCCATGGGCGAATTTGGCCCATTAGGGAACAGCGATGAACGGGCGGAAGTAATCGAGGGCGAAAAGGAGCCCAAGAACGTATGGGCGATAATAGGCGAAAGCTAACACGAATGGAAACGGCCCATGTAAATCACGGGCCGTTAACGGGTACAAAGAAAATTACTGTTCATTATGGGCTAGAGTCACCGTGGGCTGTAAAGGGTCGAAGATCTGAAGGCCTCATATGGGCGAAAACGCGTCGTGGGCCATACATGGGCGAAAGTGAAATGGGCTGGTGTTATATTCGATGGCCCACATGACGTTGTTGGGCGATTTCCTTTAGTGCCTAACGGGCCGTGAGTTAACGAGCCGTAAAATGGGCTATTTGCGAAGAGACCGTTAACGGGCTTTTCATGGGCCAGCCGTTAACTTTTGACCAAGTCAAGCGGGCGGCTTTGTAAGCTAAATGGGCGATGGTGGGCGTGGCACGTGTCGACATATCATAGGCGCATATCGACCCATCGACGAGCCGACCGTGTTTCGTCCGGCCAATAAGAATTTTACACGTGGAAATTTCCCATTGGTCGGGGCTGTTAACGGGTCATCGGATCCAAAACCCGACCCGATAGCTTAATTGCGTTCCGTTACGGTGGATGCCACGTGTCGGTCACCCTTGACGAAAGCACTTCTGTGACGCGCGATTTATCGTCATGGAAGTGGACACTTCTGTGATGATAATTTTGGTAATGTCATGGAACACTTCTACGACAGCACAGGTATGACTATCTGGATTCTGTCATAAATTTGTCACGGAAGTGTTTTTTTTTGTAGTGGTCTTGACTACCCATGGAGCGCGCCACTGATACGGTTGACTTTGAAGGAGGTCAAGAATGGCAACTATGAAGGAAATATGCCCTAGAGGCAATAATAATGTTATTATTTATTTCCTTATATCATGATAAATGTTTATTATTCATGCTAGAATTGTATTAACCGGAAACATAATACATGTGTGAATACATAAACCTACAAAGTGTCACTAGTATGCCTCTACTTGACTAGCTCGTTAATCAAAGATGGTTATGTTTCCTAACCATGAACAAGGAGTTGTTATTTGATTAACGGGATCACATCATTGGTTGAATGATCTAATTGACATGACCCATTCCATTAGCATAGCACCCGATCGTATAGTTTGTTGCTAGTGCTTTTCTTCATGACTTATACATGTTCCTATGACTATGAGATTATGCAACTCCGTTTGCCCGAGGAACACTTTGGGTGCTACCAAGCGTCACAACGTAATCGGGTGATTATAAAGGTACATTACAGGTGTCTCGAAGGTACATGTTGGGTTGGCATATTTGAGATTAGGATTTGTCACTCCGATTGTCGGAGAGGTATCTCTGGGCCCTCTCGGTAATGCACATCACATAAGCCTTGCAAGCATTGCAACTAAATGTGTTAGTTGTGAGATGATGTATTACGGAACGAGAAAAGAGACTTGCCAAGAACGAGATTGAACTAGGTATTGGATACCGACGATCGAATCTCGGGCAAGTAACATACCGATGACAAAGGGAACAACGTATGTTGTTATGCGGTCGACCGATAAAGATCTTCGTAGAATATGTAGGAACCAATATGGGCATCCAGGTCCCGCTATTGGTTATTGACCGAGAGGTGTCTCGGTCATGTCTACATAGTTCTCGAACCGTAGGGTCCGCACGCTTAACGTTTGATGGCGGTTATTATGAGTTTATATGATATTGATGTACGAAGGTTGTTGAGTCCGGATGAGATCACGGACATGACGAGGAGTCTCGAAATGGTCGAGACATAAAGATTGATATATTGGAAGCCTATGTTTGGACTCGGAATCACTCCGGGTGAAAGTGGGAATTTTACTGAGTGCAGGGTTACTGGAACCTCCGGGGTCAATGGGCCTTGATGGGCCTTAGTGGAAAGGAGGAAAGGGGCCCAAGTGCTGGCAGACCTTCCCCCTTCCTAGTCCTATTAGGACTAGGAGAAGGGGTGGCGCCTCTCTCCCTTCCCACTTGGCCAATCCTAGTTGGACTAGGATTGGGGGGAATCCTACTCCCTGGGAGTAGGACTCCCAGCGCAGCCCTTGGTGGCAGCCAGCCCCTCCCTTCCCTCCTTTATATCTGAGGGAGAGGGCACCCCATGAGACACAAGTTGATCATTGAGATCGTTCCTTAGCCGTGTGCGGTGCCCCTTCCACCAAACTACACCTCGAATATACCGTTGCGGAGCTTAAGCGAAGCCCTGCGCGGTGGAACATCAACATCGTCACCACGCCGTCGTCTTGTGAAACTCTCCCTCAACACTCGGCTGGATCGGAGTTCGAGGGGCGTCATCGAGCTGAGCGTGTGCAGAACTCGGAGGTGCCGTGACGTTCGGTACTTGGATCGGTTGGATCGGGAAGAAATACGACTACTTCCTCTACGTTGCGTCAACGCTTCCGTTCTGGTCTCACGAGGGCGTAGACAACACTCTCATCTCGTTGCTATGCATCACCATGGTCTTGCGTGATCGTAGGAAATTTTTGAAATTACTCGTTCCCCAACAAAGGCATCCGAGCCTGGTTTTATGCGTTGATGTCATATGCACGAGTAGAACACAAGTGAGTTGTGGGCGATACAAGTCATACTACCTACCAGCATGTCATACTTTGGTTCAGCGGTATTGTGAGATGAAGCGGCCGGACCGACATTACGCGTGCGCTTCGCGAGACTGGTTTCACCGCTGTGAGCACTCGTTGCTTAAAGGTGACCGCGGGTGTCTGTCTCTCTCACTTTAGTTGAACCGAGTGTGGCTCGCCGGTCCTTGAGAAGGTTAAACGAGTCTATTTGACGAAATATCGTTGTGGTTTTGATGCGTAGGTAAGAACGGTTCTTGCTCAGCCCGTAGCAGCCACGTAAAACTTGCAACAACAAAGTAGAGGACGTCTAACTTGTTTTTGCAGGGCATGTTGTGATGTGATATGGTCAAGGCGTGATGCTATATTTTATTGTATGAGATGATCATGTTTTGTAACGAGTTATCGGCAATCGGCGGAGCCATATGGTTGTCGCTTTATTGTATGAAATGCAAGCGCCATGTAATTGCTTTACTTTATCACTAAGGAGTAGCGATAGTCGTAGAAGCAATAGTTGGCGAGACGACAACGATGCTACGATGGAGATCAAGGTGTCGCGCGCGGTGGCGATGGTGATCATGGCGGTGCTTGGAGATGGAGATCACAAGCACAAAATGATGATGGCCATATCATATCACTTATATTGATTGCATGTGATGTTAATCCTTTATGCATCTTATCTTGCTTTGATTGACGGTAGCATTATAAGATGATCCCTTACTAAATTATCAAGAAGTGTTCTCCCGAGTATGCACCGTTATGAAAGTTCTTCGTCTTTGAGACACCACGTGATGATCGGGTGTGATAGGCTCTACGTTCAAATACAGCGGGTGCAAAACAGTTGCACACGCGAATACTCAGGTTATACTTGACGAGCTATGCATATAAGATATGACCTCGGAACACGGAGACCGAAGGTCGGCGTGAATCATATAGTAGATATGATCAACATATTGATGTTCACCATTGAAACTACTCCATCACACGTGATGATCGGTCATGGTGTAGTTGATATGGATCACGCAATCACTTAGAGAATTGGAGGATATTTTTCTAAGTGGGAGTTCTTAAGTAATATGATTAATTGAACTTAAATTTATCATGAACTTAGTACTGATAGTATCTTGCTTGTCTATGATGTGTAGATAGATGGCTCGTCTTTGTTGTTCCGTTGAATTTTAATGCGTTCCTTGAGAAAGCAAAGTTGAAAGATGATGGCAGCAATTACACGGACTGGGTCCGTAACGAGGATTATCCTTATTGCTGCACGGAAGAATTACGTCCCGGAAGCACCGTTAGGTGCCGGGCCTGATGCAAGGGCTGCGCCGAAGTTATGAGCGTCTGGCAAAGCAAAGCTGATGACTACTCTATAGTTCGATGTGCCATGCTTTACGGCTTAGAACCGGGACTTCAACGTCGTTTTGAACACCATGGGGCATATGAGATGTTCCAGAGTTGAAGTTAATATTCAGCGAATGCCCGGATTGAGAGATATGAAGTCTCCAATAAGTTCTATAGCTGTAAGATGGAGGAGAACGGTTCACATCGGTGAGCATATACTCGTAATGTCCGGATATAACAATCACTTGATTCAACTGGGAGTTAATCTTCCGGATGATTGCGTCATTGACAGAATTCTCCAATCACGCCACCAAGCTACAAGAGCTTCGTGATGAACTATAATATGCAAGGATGACCAAAACAATGCCCGAGCTCTTGGCGATCTTTGAAAGCAGCGGAGGTAGAAATCAAAAGGAGCATCAAGTGTTGATGGTTAACAAAACCACTAGTTTCAAGAAAAGGGCAAAGGAAAGAAAAGGAAACTTCAAAAGAGCGGCAAGCAAGTTGCTGATCAAGAGAAGAAACCCAAGTCTGGTCCTAAGCCTGGCCCTGAGTGCTTCTATTGCAAGCAGGCTGGTCCTTTGAAGCGGAACTGCCCCAAGTATTTGGCGGATAAGAAGGATGGCAAGGTTAACAAAGGTATATGTGATATACATGTTATTGATGTGTACCTTACTAATACTCGCAGATAGCACTGGGTATTTGATACTGGTTACATTGCTAATATTTGCAACTCAAAGCAGGGGCTACGGATTAGCGAAGATTGGCTAAGGACGAGGTGACAATGCGGCGTGGAAATGGTTCCAAAGTCGATGTGATCGCAATCGGCACGCTACCTCTACATCTACCTTGGGATTAGTATTAGACCTAAATAATTGTTATTTAGTACCAGCGTTGAGCATGAACATTATATCTGGATCTTGTTTGATGCGAGACGGTTATTCATTTAAATCGAGAGAATAATGGTTGTTCTATTTATATGAATAATATCTTTTATGGTCATGCACCATTGAAGAATGGTTTGTTTTACTTAATCTTGATAGTAGTGATACACATATTCATAATGTTGAAACCAAAAGATGCAGAGTTGATAATGATGGTGCAACTTATTTGTGGCACTTGCCGTTTAGGTCATATCGGTGTAAAGCGCATGAAGAAACTCCATCTTGATGGACTTTTGGAGTCACTTGATTATGAATCACTTGGCACTTGCGAACCGTGCCTTATGGGCAAGATGACTAAAACACCGTTCTCGGAACTATGGAGAGAGCAACAGATTTATTGGAAATCATACATACCGATGTATGTGGTCCAATGAATGTTGAGGCTCGTGGCGGATATCGTTATTTTCTCACCTTCACAGATGATTTGAGCAGATATGGGTATATCTACTTAATGAAACACAAGTCTGAAACATTTGAAAAGTTCAAAGAATTTCAGAGTGAAGTGGAAAATCATCGTAACAAGAAAATAAAGTTTCTACGATCTGATCGTGGAGGAGAATATTTGAGTTCTGAGTTTGGCCTACATTTGAAACAATGCGGAATAGTTTAAGAACTTACGCCACCGGAACACCACAACGTAATGGTGTGTCCGAGCGTCGAATCGTACTTTATTAGATATGGTGCGATCTATGATGTCTCTTACTGATTTACCGCTATCGTTTTGGGGTTATGCTTTAGAGACGGCTACATTCACTTTAAATAGGGCACCATCTAAATCCGTTGAGGCGGCGCCTTATGAACTGTGGTTTGGCAAGAAACCAAAGTTGTCGTTTTCGAAAGTTTGGGGCTGCGATGCTTATGTGAAAAAGCTTCAACCTGATAAGCTCGAACCCAAATCGAAAATGTGTCTTCATAGGATACCCAAAGGAGACAGTTGGGTACACCTTCTATCACAGATCCGAAGGCAAGATTTTTGTTGCTAAATTCGGAAACTTTTTGGAGAAAGAGTTTCTCACGAAAGAAGTGAGTGGGAGGAAAGTAGAACTTGATGAGATAACTGTATCTACTCCTTATTGAGAAGTAGTACATCACGAGAAAACAGTTTCATGACACCTACACCAAATAGGGAGGAAGCTAATGATGATGATCATGAAACTTCAGATCAAGTTTCTCTGAACTTCAGAGATCAACGAGCAAGATCCGCACTGAGTGGTACGGTAATCCTATTTTGGAAGTCATATTCTTTGGAACATGATGAACCTACGAACTATGAAGAAGCGATGGTGAGCCCAGATTCCACAAAATGGCTTGAGGCCATGAAATCTGAGATGGGATCCATGTATGAGAACAAAGTATGGACTTTGGTTGACTTGCCCGATGATCGGCAAGCAATTGAGAATAAATGGATCTTCAAGAAGAAGGCTGACGCTGATGGTAATGTTATCGTCTATAAAGCTCGACTTGTTGCAAAAGGTTTTCGACAAGTTCAAGGGATTGACTACGATGAGACCTTCTCACCGTGGCGATGCTTAAGTCCGTCCGAATCATGTTAGCAATTGCCGCATTTTATGATTATGAAATTTGGCAAATGGATGTTAAAACTGCATTCTGAATGGATTTACGGAAGAAGAGTTGTATATGATGCAACGAGAAGGTTTTGTCGATCCAAAGGGAGCTAACAAAGTGTGCAAGCTCCAGCGATCCATTTATGGACTGGTGCAAGCCTCTCGGAGTTGGAATAAGCGTTTTGATAGTGTGATCAAAGCATTTGGTTTTATATGAGACTTTTGGAGAAGCCTGTATTTACAAGAAAGTGAGTGGGAGCTCAGTAGCATTTACGATATTATATGTGGATGACATATTATTGATCGGAAATGATATAGAATTCTGGATAGCATAAAGGGATACTTGAATAAGAGTTTTTCGATGAAAGACCTCGGTGAAGCTGCTTACATATTGGGCATTAAGATCTATAGAGATAGATCAAGGCGCTTAATAGGACTTTCACAAAGCACATACCTTGATAAAGTTTTGAAAAGTTCAAAATGGATCGAGCAAAGAAAGGGTTCTTGCGGTATTACAAGGTGTGAAGTTGAGTAAGACTCAATGCCCGACCACCGCAGAAGATAGAGAAAATGAAAGATGTTCCTATGCTTCAGCCATAGGCTCTATCATGTATGCAATCTTGTGTACCAGACCTGATGTGTGCCTTCTTTGTAAGTTTAGCGGCGGTACCAAAGTAATCCAGAGTGGATCATTTGGACAGCGGTCAAGAACATCCTTAAGTACTTGAGAAGAACTAAGGATATGTTTCTCATTTATGGCGGTGACAAAGAGCTCGTAAATGGCAGTTACGTCGATGCAAGCTTTGACACTGATCCGGACGATTCTAAATCGCAAACCGGATCGTATTTACATTAAGCGGTGGAGCTGTCGGTTGGTGCAGTTCCAAACAAAGCGTCGTTATGGATCTACATGTGAAGCTGAGTACATAGCTGCTTGGAAGCAGCTAATGAAGGAGTCTGGATGAAGGAGTTCATAACCGATCTAGGTGTTGTACCTAGTGTATCGGGTCCAATGAAAATCTTTTGTGACAATCTTGGTGCAATTGCCTTGGCAAAGGAATCCAGATTTCACAAGAGAACCAAGCACATCAAAAGACGCTTCAACTCCATCCGGATTTGGTCCAGTGGGAGACATAGAGATATGCAAGATACATACGGATCTGAATGTTGCGAACCGTTGACTAAGCCTCTTCCACGAGCAAAACATGATCAGCACCAAGACTCCATGGGTGTTAGAATCATTCTTGTGTAATCTAGATTATTGACTCTAGTGCAAGTGGGAGGCTCAAGGAAATATGCCCTAGAGGCAATAATAATGTTATTATTTATTTCCTTATATCATGATAAATGTTTATTATTCATGCTAGAATTGTATTAACCGGAAACATAATACATGTGTGAATACATAAACCTACAAAGTGTCACTAGTATGCCTCTACTTGACTAGCTCGTTAATCAAAGATGGTTATGTTTCCTAACCATGAACAAGGAGTTGTTATTTGATTAACGGGATCACATCATTGGTTGAATGATCTGATTGACATGACCCATTCCATTAGCATAGCACCTGATCGTATAGTTTGTTGCTAGTGCTTTTCTTCATGACTTATACATGTTCCTATGACTATGAGATTATGCAACTCCGTTTGCCGAGGAACACTTTGGGTGCTACCAAACGTCACAACGTAATCGGGTGATTATAAAGGTACATTACAGGTGTCTCCGAAGGTACATGTTGGGTTGGCATATTTGAGATTAGGATTTGTCACTCCGATTGCCGGAGAGGTATCTCTGGGCCCTCTCGGTAATGCACATCACATAAGCCTTGCAAGCATTGCAACTAAATGTGTTAGTTGTGAGATGATGTATTACGGGCGAGAAAAGAGACTTGCGATGAATGAGATTGAACTAGGTATTGGATACCGACGATCGAATCTCGGGCAAGTAACATACCGATGACAAAGGAACAACGTATGTTGTTATGCGGTCCGACCGATAAAGATCTTCGTAGAATATGTAGGAACCAATATGGGCATCCAGGTCCGCTATTGGTTATTGACCGTAGAGGTGTCTCGGTCATGTCTACATAGTTCTCGAACCCGTAGGGTCCGCACGCTTAACGTTCGATGGCGCTTATTATGAGTTTATATGATATTGATGTACGAAGGTTGTTCGAGTCCGGATGAGATCACGGACATGACGAGGAGTCTCGAAATGGTCGAGACATAAAGATTGATATATTGGAAGCCTATGTTTGGACTCGGAATCACTCCGGGTGAAAGTGGGAATTTTACCGAGTACCGGGGTTACTGAACCTCCGGGGTCAATGGGCCTTGATGGGCCTTAGTGGAAAGGAGGAAAGGGGCCCAAGTGCTGGCAGCCTTCCCCTTCCCTAGTCCTATTAGGACTAGGAGAAGGGGTGGCGCCTCTCTCCCTTCCCACTTGGCCAATCCTAGTTGGACTAGGATTGGGGAGAATCCTACTCCCGGTGGGAGTAGGACTCCAGCGCAGCCCTTGGTGGCCGGCCAGCCCTCCCTTCCCTCCTTTATATACAGGGGCAGAGGGCACCCCATGAGACACAAGTTGATCATTGAGATCGTTCCTTAGCCGTGTGCGGTGCCCCCTTCCACCAAACTACACCTCGAATATACCGTTGCGGAGCTTAGGCGAAGCCCTGCGCCGGTGGAACATCAACATCGTCCCACGCCGTCGTCTTGTGAAACTCTCCCTCAACACTCGGCTGGATCGGAGTTCGAGGGACGTCATCGAGCTGAGCGTGTGCAGAACTTCGGAGGTGCCGTGCGTTCGGTACTTGGATCGGTTGGATCGGGAAGAAGTACGACTACTTCCTCTACGTTGCGTCAACGCTTCCGTTGCTGGTCTACGAGGGTACGTAGACAACACTCTCATCTCGTTGCTATGCATCACCATGGTCTTGCGTGATCGTAGGAAAATTTTTGAAATTACTACGTTCCCCAACAAACTATTGGCGCGAGTTCGTGAAATGCGAGAGCAAGCCAGAGGGGCAGGTTAGATCTCATGATTTTTCTTTGATTTCTTTTTCTATTTGCTTTTAATTCCTTTTCGATCTGGGATTTAGGGTTCATTTTTTTGATTCAGATCGTGAATAAATGCACACATTTTGAATGGCTGGATGACTACGTTAAGCGGTTTCAATTCAATGGGGCCCCAACCCGGGAGCTCAATCTGTCGTCAGCAACAATGAATTTGGTCTCTGAAAGTGCTGCTCTGACAGTTGGGGATGCAAATCTGAAGGGGGAAATAAAGAAGATGAACAAGAACTTGAAGCAGATGATTCAATTGAACAAGCAGGCAAATCTGATAGCTTTAGGATTTTATCCCTTTTATTTTTGTGTAGTTGCTCTAGGATTTGCTTACTTGCTGGTCATCACTCGTTAGAGATGTTATTAGTGTGGTGTCATGTTCTCTAGGATTTGGTTAAATTTTTGGATCATGTGCTCTACGATTTGCTTAAATTTGTGGATCATGTGCTCTATGCTCTGTGTTGCTTAATTTGTGGATCATGTGCTCTATGCTCTGTGCTTCTTAATTTGTGGATCATGTCAGTTTCGGGTACCCGTCAATTTCGTCAGTTTTGTACACTTTCAGTTTCTTCAGTTTCGTCAGAAAACACCGAACGCAGAAGAAAAAAAACGTAGTTCTAGGGCCCAAATTGAAACTAAGCTCTGGTTGGGCCGTCTCATTGCGTTGAGTGCCAAGGGCCCACGCGCTGGCTCTGTTTTTTCCCTTGATTATTACCATGGTAAATCCATTTATTGCCATGTCGAGCAAAAATAGTGCATGATGGTAAATCGATTTATTGTTGGACTTGCACATGTCAAATATATTTGTACATATCATGGCAATTTCCATCTGTATATAGCCCACGGCACAACACGTTCATTTTTTGACATGCGGGTATTATAAACAAGTTTTTATTGCAAGGAAAATATTGTATACACAATTTTTTGTTTTGGTTTTTATTAAGAACATGTCAGACTTAATTATGTAGATCATGATATCCATCTGAAACCACGTCTAAAATAAAGTCCGGTGGCACCATTCGCCAGCATATCCATCAAGAGAGCATGTCTAGGCTCGGCTATGGCACCATATCCGTCTAGAGAGCTTGTCTACGGCTCGGCTACGCCACCATATCCATCGACCATATCTCACGTAGCAAGCATACATCCATAACATAAAAAGTAGCAACCATAGCATACTTCTTACATAAAACATATGGTACCCTAAACCATAGCATAGTCCACAAACTATTCAAAAATTAGCTTGTTTTTGTTCATACAATATACGGAATAGGGCCACCAACAATTCAAAAAAATTAGCGTTTCTTGTTCTTCTTTTCAACACCAACATGGCTCATTTTTCTAGCTTTAGTTTCCTTTTTTACACTTCAACTACTCAGTTATCCGTGCATGTGAAAACTTGACCTTACTATGAATGGGCGAAAACTTGCTGGTTTTCGTTAAGGAATACTCAATCATTGATTGATTTAGCAGAAGGGCTCGTGTACGACACCATATCCATCTAGTGATTTATCTCACGTCAAATAAGATAGAAATAGCAAGCAAAAACACCGATAACCAACGACATATCAAATAAGGGTAGCAAGCATAACAAAGTTCTTAGGGAATAAAACGACAGAGATTAAAAGTTCACGGTACAATCAACGACATAATTAAGATAGGAATATATAAAAGATAAAAAGCCCTAACACCCTAGGGAAATACAAGCTCACGATCGAGACCGGGACTTCACCACCATCTTCACTGCGCCTTCTCTTCACTGCTCCCTCTCCATGCCATCCTGGCCGATGTAGTAGGGGAGGCTGTGCATACCATCGCGGGTGGGGAAGATGCAGTCGAAGTTTGTGAAGATGTTGTGGGTTGTGAATGCGATGAATTTGCATCCACACCAAAACACCTTGCCGAGGAGGTAGTACACTGTTGGGGAAGGTGACGGTGAGCCCTATCGGCGGAGTCCTGGAGTTTGGACGCACTTCCTCCAGTCAGAACATCACCGGCGAGCCCGCCGGGAGGTGGGTGAAGCCCGCGCGGAGGAACCACTCGGCAAACCCCCTTGCACCCCTCCAGCGTGAGAATGCCCACACGCGGAGCGTCCTCTCCACGACGACGCCGGCCGGATACCGTCTCTCCAGCACGGTCGGTGGGAGCTCGAAGGTGGGGCCGTTGTACTGCATCCTCGCCTCGCTTTGAGAGTGCTCTGGGTTTGGGTGAAGAAGAGAAGGGGGCGGCGCAAATGGATGTGTGGAGAATAGGTGGTGGGGTGGTGGTTTAAACAGGGAAAGGGGAAGGGAAGGGGAGTGGCACCGGCCGAGCTTTGGATTTGCTACGTTCAAAGAGTCGCGTCGATCGATATGCCACTTTAATTGCCAACAAATTTTAATTGCCACATTGAATAGATGCGAGTGGATCGAAAAGTGTGAAACAATGCTCTACATCGAGGAGACACGCGTGGGAGATGATACGAACCAGCGGCAGCAACCGTCCCTGCGTCCATGGCGGCTCGTGTGAAAATGAGGCCGGTCAGCGTCCGTGGCGGCTCGCGTGAAAAAGAGGCCGGTCAGTGCATCGTGGCGGCGGGCGGCGGCACATGGAGGTAGGCTAGCTCCGTGCATGCATGCAGGCTAGCTGGACATGTCGTGCATGCATAACAGGCTTCTGTCGTTGCGGCACGCG
Organism: Aegilops longissima; assembly: GCA_021605205.1. Taxonomy (NCBI): domain Eukaryota; kingdom Viridiplantae; phylum Streptophyta; class Magnoliopsida; order Poales; family Poaceae; genus Aegilops; species Aegilops longissima. The sequence goes on along the minus strand of CM038678.1, from coordinate 384,123,515 downwards.
CACGACCCAAATCTAACCACGGCCCAACGGGCTAACCGCGGCACCGTCCGCCACGACCCCACTCATCAGGTCCAACGGGCTAACCGCGGCACCGTCCGCCACGACCCCACTCATCAGGTCCAACGGGCGGCACAGTCAGCGCGGCCGCACTCATCAGAGTTAACGGTCAAAGCACTGACCCGACGGCATCCACCGTTTGTTACCAGTTCTGAGGGTTTCGGGCAAGGGAGTGGGGAAAAATGAGCAAATGTTAAGAGCGTGGGGATGAATGAGTATGGCTAAGGAACCAGGGGCACATATGTAAAAATACTTTTTTATTAATTCCAAAACTTATCTCCGTGAAGTTTCAGGTCATTCCGAGAACTTTTTATTCTGCACAAAAATAACACCATGGCAATTCTGCTGAAAACAACGTCAGTCCGACCCTGCAACCAAATACAAGAAATCTCTTGTGTCCCCAACACATCCAATACAATGGCAATTTGTATAGGTGCACTAGTTCGGCGAAGAGATGGTGATAAAAGTGTAATATTGATGGTAGAAATATATTTTTATAATCTGAATAAATAAAAACAGCAAGGTAGCAATTGATAGAATGGAGCACAAACGGTATTGCAATGCTTAAAAATGAGGCCTAGGGTCCGTACTTTCGCTAGTGCAATCTCTCAACAGTGCTAATATAATTTGATCATATAACCATCCCTCGATGAAGAATCACTCCAAAGTTCCTATCTAGCGGAGAACATAAGAATAAATTGTTTGTAGGGTACGAAACCACCTCAAAGCTATTCTTTCCGTTCGATCTATTCAAGAGTTCGTACTAAAATAACATAAAGCTATTCTTTCCGTTTGATCTATCCTAGAGTTCGTACTAAAATAACACCAAAGCAAATTCATATTCATAATACTCAATCCAACACAAAGAACTTCAAATAGTGCCCCAAGATTTCTATCGGAGAAACAAAGACAAGAACGTGCATCAACCCATATGCATAGATTACCCCAATGTCACCTCGGGAATCCGCGAGTTGAGTGCCAAAACATATATCAAGTGAATCAATACGATACCCCATTGTCACCACGAGAATTCAATTGCAAGACATATATCAAGTGTTCTCAAATCCATAAAAGTATTCAATCCGGTAATAACAAAATCTCAAAGGGAAAACTCAATTCATTACAACAAGATAGAGAGGGGAAAACACCATATGATCCGACTATATTAACAAAGTCTGCGATACATCAAGATCGTGACATCTCAAGAACACGAGAGAGAGAGAGAGATTAAACACATAGCTACTGGTACAAACCCTCTGCCCCGAGGGTACAAACCCTCTGCCGTGAAGATGGCCACCGGTGATGATCTACCCCTCCGGCAGGGTGCCGGAAAGGGTATCGGTTGGTTTTCGATGGCTATAGAGCCATGCGGCGGCGGAACTTCTGATCAAGGTTAACCCCGAAGGGTTTTGGAATATTTGTGAATTTATAGGGTAAAGAGGGGGTGCGGGAGGCCATCGAATATTCCAAAACCAACATGACGGGCTAGAGCAGCACCTGGGGTGCCCGGAGGGGGGCACAACCCTAGTGACAAGCATTAAGCAAAGCAAAGTCATGGCAACATCAATCTCAGAACATAGTGGATACTAGGGATCAAGCCCTAACAAAACTAACTCGATTACATGATGAATCTCATCCAATCCACCACCGTCCAGCAAGCCTACGAAGGGATTACTCACTCCCGGCGGTGAGTATCATGAAATTGGTGATGGAGGATGGTTGACGACGAAGACCGAAGATCCCCCTCTCCGGAACCCCGAACAGGCTCCAGATCTGGCCTCGCAATGAAGAACAGGAGGTGGTGGCGGCTCTGTATCGTAAGATGCGACGAAACTTTCTCTACAATTTTTTTATGAAAAATATATTATTTTATATCATAGGAATTAGGGTTAACGGAGGCTCATGGGCCCCACTACCCACCGGGGCACGCCAGAGGGGGGTGGCACACCCTGGTGCCTTGTGGGCAGCTGGCCCCCTCCACTGGGTCTTGGTTCTAGTATTTTCTATTTACTCCAAAATAATTCTCCGAAAAGTTTCGTCCAAATCCGAGAACTTTTATTTCTGCACAAAAACAACACAATGGTAGTTCTACTGAAAACAACGTCAGTCCGGGTTAGTTTCATTCAAGTCATGCAAATTAGAGTCCAAAACAAGAGCAAAAACATTAGGAAAAGTAGATACGGTGGAGACATATCAGTTGACTTAGATTAGGAGTTGATCTCTCCACCGTGCCTAGTCATAGAACTCCGTGCTTATGATGTTTGAACCTTTAATGTAGTACTCATGAAACTTGCTATGGCGTACTATGAAGTTTGAACCTTTAACGTAGTACTTATGAAACTTGCTATGGCGTACTATATATATGTCCGTGACTTAGTGATAAACCTGCTTATATATTGTCGTACTACCTAGTTGGTGCAGTGTTGTTAATCTGTAATCATACCTCATATGGATGACATTTTTAACTTTTGAAGGAGGGAATCATGGTGCTTAAGGTCTGCAATGTCTGCAAAAATCCCTGTAGGGATAGTTTATCCCATGTAGTAGAATTCAGGCTCTTCTTGAGGGATAGATTTGAAAAATCTGTGGTAACAATGTTCATCATTCAATTCTAACCATTTGCTCAATTCTTGTACTGTGCGTAATTATTCACTGCATTATTCTTAATTGTTACATAGTGTATCCCATGCAACATAAGGGTCCAATTCAATAATTTAATCAGTGAAAGTTTCAACATTTTTGGATGGTCAATGGTGATCATACAAAATTGACGTTTGCAAAATGAAATGATAAAATCATCATAGGAGGCGATGGATTGAACAACTACATTCCAAATAATAAGCTCACCGAGGGAGAGTATATAGGCTTTTATTTGAAGAAAGCGGTCAATAAGTTAAGGATTAAGTATTTCTCCGACCAAGATGATGAGCTTGACGGAGATGATGCTAAGGATTCCCAGGATGATGATGAGAGCGAAGACAATGATGGTGCTAGAGAGGACGAGCATAGCCAGGAGCATGAGGATGAGAATGAGGATCAGGAAGATGATGACGATACCGGAGATGACGACGATGACAATCCATACAATTATGTAATTTTCTCTCAAAGAATGAAATAACTTAATGAGGATGAGTAGGTCAAGTGTGCACTATGGGGAGGCCGTTTGTGCACCATTTTACCAGGACCAACATCATGAAACACACCATGGTATGTTATGTATCTTTTCTCTTTTTCTTGTTCATAACACTATATGGCAAGATGTATGATACGTCTCCAACGTATCTGTAATTTTTTATTGTTCCATGCTATTATATTATCTGTATTGGATGTTTTATATGCATTAATATGCTATTTTGTATGATTTTTGGGAATAACCTATTAACCTAGAGCCCAGTGACAGTTCCTGTTTTTTCCTTGTTTTAGAGTTTCGCAGAAAAGGAATACCAAACGGAGTCCAAAAGGAATAAAACTTTCGCAATGATTTTTCTTGGACCAGAAGACACCCAGGAGACTTGGAGTGCAAGTCAGAAGAGCCACGAGGCGGCCACAAGGGTGGAGGGACGCCCCTCAACCTTGTGGGCTCCTCGTTGACCTCCAGACCTAGATCTTCCTCCTATATACACTCTTATACCCCAAAAACTTCCAGGGGAGCCATGAAACTACTTTTCCACCGCCGCAACCTTCTGTACCCATGAGATCCCATCTTGGGGCCTTTTTCGGCGTCCTGCCGGAGGGGGATTCGATCAAGGAGGGCTTCTACATCAACACCATTGCCTCTCCGACGAAGTGTGAGTAGTTTACCACAAACCTACGGGTCCATAGCTAGTAGCTAGATGACTTCTTGTCTCTCTTTGATTCTCAATAGCATGTTCTCCTCCATGTTCTTGGAGATCTATTCGATGTAATACTCTTTTGCGGTGTCTTTGCGGAGATCTGATGAATTGTGGATTTATGATCAGCTTATCTATGAATATTATTTGAATCTTCTCTGAATTCTTATATGCATGATTTGATATACTTGCAAGTCTCTTCGAACTATCGATTTGGTTTGGCCAACTAGATTGGTTTTTCTTGCAATGGGAGAAGTGCTTAGCTTTGGATTCAATCTTGTGGTGTCCTTTCGCAGTGACAGTAGGGGCAGCAAGGCACATATTGTATTGTTGCCATCAAGGATAAAATGATGGGGTTTTCATCATATTGCTTGAGTTAATTCCTCTACATCATGTCATCTTGCTTAATGCGTTACTCCATTCTTTATGAACTTAATACTCTAGATGCATGCTGGATAGCGGTCGATGTGTGGAGTAATAGTAGTAGATGTAGAATCGTTTCGGTCTACTTGACACGGACGTGATGCCTATATTCATGATCATTGCCTTAGATATCTTCATAATTTTGCGCTTTTCTATCAATTGCTCGGCAGTAATTTGTTCACCCACCAAAATAATTTCTATCTTCAGAGAAGCCTCTAGTGAAACCTATGGCCCCCGGGGTCTATTTTACATCATATTAGTTTTCCGTCAACTAGACAATTTCTGTCACCGTTCCATTACTTTGCAATCTTTTACTTTCCGTTCCATAAACCAAAAATTCCAAAAATATTACTTTATCGTTTATCCATCTCTATCAAATCTCACTTTGCCAATAACCGTGAAGGGATTGCCAACCCCTTTATCCTGTTGGGTGCAAGTTGGTGTTTGTTTGTGCAGGTATTCGGTGACTTTTGCGCGTTGTCTCCTACTGGATTGATACCTTGGTTCTCAGAAGCTGAGGGAAATACTTACTCTACTTTGCTGCATCACCCTTTCCTCTTCAAGGGAAAAAAACAACGCAAGCTCAAGAGGTAGCAGGAAGAATTTCTGGCGCCGTTGCCGGGGAGATCTTCGCCAAGTCAAGACATACCAAGTACCCATCATAAACTCTCATCCCTGGCATTGCATTATTTGCCATTCATCTCTCGTTTTCCGCTCCCCCACTTCTAAAACGATTTTCGAAAAGATTCGCCTTTTCTTCGCCCCTCTTCCGTTCGTCTTCTCTGTTTGCTCGTTTGCCGCTACCATGTCTGAAAGTGGGGATTTTATCGCTGAAAATCTTGAGGAGAATCTTGAAACTTGCTCTTTGGATCCCGGAGCTGAGAAGCCTCCTAATTACAAAACTAAAATCTTCCGTATAGCAGATGGTAATATTATTGGGAAAAGTGTTATACAAGAATTCTTTGATTGTACGGGATCCTTGCCTATTAATAAAAGAACTATTCTTCTTGAGACAAATTGTTATGCTGATGCTAGTGTGATGCTTGTTGAGAAATTATACAGAAAATTTGTGCATCTTCATCCTGCTTTGCAAACGGTGTTTTATGAACTTCCTAAAATCAATCATCCTATAGCTAAAAATATTGCCACTATTAGTCTTATACATGAATTTAATTTTATTATCCAAGAAGCTAGGGATATTTTTATTTCTATAAAAGGATGTTGAACACCCTCCAATTATAGACATTCTTCATGATAAAGAAACTATGCGTAGTTTGGAATCTAGGGATTATCAATCTTATAGTGAAAATCTTAGGAAAAGAGTTCCCCATTCCGAGATCTCTCAATCTTTGTATCTTGAAACCTTTGAGGTGTTTGATTGGATAACTAGGGGAATTTATGTCGGGTTTAATAGAGATTGGTTGAATAAAATGACGAAGGAACCTTTTAAAACGAGCTACGTATTTCGTATGATGACATATACGGTGATGACCCCGACTATGGGTTTATGAATGTTAAGGTCACCAATCATAGTCCCTTTCACGATTTAAGTTCATCTACTAGGAGGGAGGTAAAATAAAGAATAGAGTTGCTTAGACGAGTTTTGGAAGACTTGATGAGAAAAGAATTGAATACCGAAGATGAGAACACTTAGATCTATTCGTGTTTTATGCCTAGTTAAGGGCGTTAAACGATAGCGCTTGTTGGGAGGCAACCCAATTTTATTTTATGTTTTTGCTTTTTAGGTTCTGTTTTTCTTTGAATAAATCATCTAGCCTCTGGTTAGATGTGGTTTTGTGTTTTAATTAGTGTTTGTGCCAAGTAAGACCTTTGGGATAGCTTACGGTAATAGTTGATTTGATCTTGCTGGAAAAAACAGAAACTTTGCGCTCAGTCCCAGAATTGTTTAAAATCACAGATGCATGATAAAATCCTGAATTTTTTACAGTAGATTGATATACAAATTTCCGAGGACGTCCTACTTTTTCAGGATTTTGGTAGTTATAGAAGTATGCGAACTATTCAGATTACTACAGGTTGTTCTGTTTTTGACAGATTCTGTTTTTTGCGTGTTGTTTGCTTATTTTGATGAATCTATGGCTAGTAGGGGGGGTATGAACCATGGAAAAGTTGGAATACAGTAGATATTACACCAAAATAAATAAAGAATGAGTTCCCAACAGTACCAAAAGAGTGATTTATTTTCTTATACAAACGGAGCTTACGAGATTTTCTGTCGATTTTTGTGTTGTGAAGTTTTCAAGTTTTGGTAAGGATTTGATGGACTATGGAATAAGGAGTGGCAAGGCCCTAAGCTTGGGGATGCCCAAGGCACCCCAAGGTAATATTCAAGGAGGCCAAAGAGCCTAAGCTTGGGGATGCCCCGGGAAGGCATCCCCTCTTTCGTCTTCGTCTATCGGTAACTTTATTTGAGGCTATATTTTTATTCACCACATGATATGTGTTTTGCTTGGAGCGTCTTGTATGATTTGAGTCTTTCCTTTTTAGTTTGCCACAATCATCCTTGTTGTAGACACCTTTTGAGAGAGACACGCATGAATCGTGATTTATTAGAATACTATATGTGCTTCACTTATATCTTTTGAGCTAGGCAAATTTGCTCTAGTGCTTCACTTATATCTTTTTAGAGCACGGCAGTGGTTTTCTTTTATAGATATTGATGAACTCTCGCACTTCACTTATATTGTTTTCAGAGTCTCTAAACAGCATGGTAATTTTCTTTGGTTATAAAATTAGTCCTAATATGATAGGCATCCAAGAGGGATATAATAAAAACTTTCATATAAAGTGCATTGAATACTATGAGAAGTTTGATTCCTTATGATTGCTTCGAGATATGAAGATTGTGATATTAGAGTCATGCTAGTGAGTAGTTGTGAATTTGAGAAATACTTGTGTTAAAGTTTGTGAGTCCCGTAGCATGCACGTATGGTGAACCGTTATGTGATGAAGTCGGAGCATGATTTCTTTTTTGATTGTCTTCCTTATGAGTGGCGGTCGGGGACGAGCGATGGTCTTTTCCTACCAATCTATCCCCCAAGGAGCATGCGCGTAGTACTTTGTTTTGTTGACTAATAGATTTTTGTAATAATTACGTGAGTTCTTTATGACTAATGTTAAGTCCATGGATTATACACACTCTCACCTCTCCGCCATTGCTAGCGTCTCTTGTACCGCGCAACTTTCGCCGGTGCCATAAACCCACCATATATCCTTCCTCAAAACAGACACCATACCTACCTATTATGGCATTTCCATAGCCATTCCGAGATATATAGCCATGCAACTTTCCACCGTTCCGTTTATTATGACACGCATCACCATTGTCATATTGCTTTGCATGATCATGTAGTTGACATCGTATTTGTGGCAAAGCCACCGTTCATCATTTTTATACATGTCACTCTTGATCCATTGCACATCCTGGTACACCGCTGGAGGCATTCACATCGATTCACATCTTGTTCTAGCATCGAGTTGTAATTTTTTAGTTGTAAGTAAATAGAAGTGTGATGATCTTCATTATTAGAGCATTGTCCCATGTGAGGAAAGGATGATGGAGAATATGATTCCCCCACAAGTCAGGATGAGACTTAGGACGAAAAAAAAGAGGCCAAAAAAATGAAAGAAGGCCCAATAAAAAAATGAGAGAAAAGAGAGAAGGGACAATGTTACTATCCTTTTACCACACTTGTGCTTCAAAGTAGCACCATGATCTTCATGATAGAGAGTCTCCTGTGATATCACTTTCATATACTAGTGGGAATTTTCATTATAGAACTTGGCTTGTATATTCCAATTATGGGCTTCCTCAAATTACCCTAGGTCTTCGTAAGCAAGCAACTTGGATGCACACCCACTTAGTTTTTTTAGCTTTCATAAACTTATAGCTCTAGTGCATCCGTTGCATGGTAATCCCTACTCACTCGCATTGATATCTATTAATGGGCATCTCCATAGCCCGTTGATACGCCTAGTTGATGTGAGACTACCTCCCTCTTTTTGTCTTCTCGACAACCACCGTCTATTCCACCTATAGTGCTATGTCCATGGCTCACGCTCATGTATTGCGTGAAAGTTGAAAAAGTTTGAGAATATCAAAAGTATGAAACAATTGCTTGGCTTGTCATCAGGGTTGTGCATGATTTAAATATTTTGTGTGATGAAGATGGAGCATAGCCAGACTATATGATTTTGTAGGGATAAGCTTTCTTTGGCCATGTTATTTTGAGAAAACATAATTATTTTGTTAGTATGCTTGAAGTATTATTGTTTTTATGTCAATATTAAACTTTTGTTTTGAATTTGAAGGATCTGAACATTCATGCCACAATAAATAGAATTACATGGATAAATATGTTAGGTAGCATTCCACATAAAAAATTCTGTTTTTATCATTTACCTACTCGAGGACGAGCAGGAATTAAGCTTCGGGATGCTTGATACGTCTCCAACGTATCTATAATTTTTTTATTGTTCCATGCTATTATATTATCTGTTTTGGATGTTTTATATGCATTAATATGCTATTTTATATGATTTTTGGGACTAACCTAATAACCTAGAGCCCAGTTCCAGTTCCTGTTTTTCCTTGGTTTAGAGTTTCCCAGAAAAGGAATACCAATCGGAGTCCAAACGTAATAAAACTTTCACGATGATTTTTCTAGGACCAGAAGACACCCAGGAGACCCTGAGTGCAAGTCAGAAGAGCCACGAGGCGGCCACAAGGGTGGAGGGCGCGCCCGCCGACCTTGTGGGCCCCTCGTGACCTCCTGACCTAGATCTTCCTCCTATATATACTCTTATACCCCAAAAACTTCCAGGGGAGCCATTAAACCACTTTTCCACCGCCGCAACCTTCTGTATCCATGAGATCCCATCTTGGGGCCTTTTCCGGCGTCCTGCCGGAGGGGGATTTGATCACGGAGGGCTTCTGCTTCAATACCATTGCCTCTCTGATGAAGCGTGAGTAGTTTACCACAGACTTATGGGTCCATGGCTAGTAGCTAGATGGCTTCTTCTCTCTCTTTGATTCTCAATACCATGTTCTCCTCGATGTTCTTGGAGATCTATTCGATGTAATACTCTTTTCCAGTGTGTTTGCAGAGATCTGATGAATTGTGGATTTATGATCAGCTTATCTATGAATATCATTTGAATCTTCTCTGAATTCTTATATGTATGATTTGATATCTTTGCAATTCTCTTCGAACTATCGATTTACTTTGGCCAACTAGATTGGTTTTTCTTGCAATGGGAGAAGTGCTTAGCTTTGGGTTCAATCTTGCGGTGTCCTTTCCCAGTGACAGTAGGGGCAGCAAGGCATGTATTGTATTGTTTCCATCAAGGATAAAAAGATGGGGTTTTCATCATATTGCTTGAGTTAATTCCTCTACATCATGTCATCTTGCTTAATGCGTTACTCCGTTCTTTATGAACTTAATACTCTAGATGCATGCTGGATAGCGGTCGATGTGTGGAGTAATAGTAGTAGTTGCAGAATCGTTCCGGTCTACTTGACACGGACGTGATGTGTAGCGACCCGAACTCAGATGGTCAAGTCTCTGTGTTTCAGTTTCATCCCTGGATCAGTAATGCTGACACACACAATACTCGAAGGATTTATAACAGAGTAGCAATCACACACTTATTACATCGAATGTCTCAAAAGAGAACTTATTACAATAATATGGCTTAAGGCCATCTAATGCGATAACAGCGGAAGGCTTGGAAGATAAAGTGAGTCCATCAACTCCAACGGCATAGCTGAGCTGCACGGCAATGACCTAACGAACCTTACTCCTTGTCTGAAAAGTCTGCAACATAATACGTTGCAACCCGAGAACGGGTCAGCACATGGAATATGCTGGCAATATAACACAATAAAGCAAGTACAGAATAATGCTATCACTACATGCATATTTGGCTGGTGGAAAGCTCTATGGTTGTAGTTTTGCGAAAAGCCAATTTTTCCCTACAACAATGGAATAGATTTTAATTTAACTATTATGGTGGTCGAAACATTGAGAAGGTATAACCCCAACTCAATCCCAATTAAAGTAGTTAACAACCCAACAATATTAATTAAGAGTGATGAGATACATGTGATAACCCAAGTACTAGATACTCAAGATTGTCCATAACCGGGGACACGACTAACCATGATTAGATTGTACACTCTGCAGAGGTTTGCGCACTTTTCCCCACAAGACTCGATCGCCTCCGTTGATTTCTCGTACTGCATGGTGTTTGAAAGCGGATGACCGAGACACGTCTTTCAGAAACATTAACTCTCTACTCCGGGTAGACCATACCAAACCTATAAAACCCACTACCTGCTGATCTACCTCTTCAAGAGCTTCACGTAACCCACTCAACTATGCTAGAGCCCATAATAGCTTGTGGCTGCACACGGGAGTTTCTAGCATGAATCATCTCAGTTCCCTTTAAGCCTGGGTGGCGGTCCATAGGAAGATCACACGGGTACCCCGGGATTCCCAAAAAAAATACAGACAACACTGGGTTCCCCAGGTGCCTCAATCCACCCAGATGTTAATTTAAGTTGCCAACTTAAGTTGAACCATTAATTAACAATCTCACATCTGTCATGGATTCACTCAAACCCAAACCACGTCTACGAGCATAGCATGGCAATATAAGCAACGCGTAGAAGTAACTCCCAAGGGTTTGATAGTAACAAGGCAATAGGTTCTACCTCAACAACTACTTCCCAACCCACAAGTTAATGACATCCTAACCATGCAATGTTTGAGGATTGAAACTAGTGCATAAAAACTGGGTATGAAAAGAGTATGATCAATGTGTTACTTGCCTTGCTGACGATCCGCGAATCCTAGAGACTCGTAGTAACACGCTTCGCACTCCGGGAATTCTATCGCAAACAAACAATAACTTACATAAGCAACAACAAATATGCACAAGCAAAACTCAACTAAAAGAGGTTGACCAGAAAGTTCAACTTAAGAACTCCGGTTCGCAAAAAGAATCAAACCAAACGAAGCAACGAAACTCAAACGGCGAAAGAAACAAGATCCGTTTACTAATCTGAACTAGGGTCAAATTTTATAGTACCAAAATCTTGTTTAAGTTGATTAAACAGTAAGAGGGTCTCGAGACGAAGATCTAGGCGCCTGAATCGCCTGATTCCGACTAACGAGCGAAAAGATAAACAGAAACTCGGATCGAATCAGAAACCGCGATCGAGAATATCGCGGAAAAATCCGATTCAAAGAAAACCGACGAACAGACTAACGAACGAGCGTTCGTTAGCTGTAACTAACGGGCGAACTACCGTTCGTTAAAATGAACGTACGGACGAACGTCCGCAAATTAGAAGAACCGAGGAAAACCGGCGAACCGAAAAAAAACTGAACTCGGGTTTCAAAAAAAACCAGCGGCTCAGAACGGCGCGGTACCTCGACGAGGTGACTCCGGCGGGGCGGGGTTGGCGGCGGGCGGCGGCTCTCGGCGGCGGGGCTTGGCGGCGGCGGGCGGGCGGCAAGCGGCGGCGATGGCGGCGGCGAGGCGCGGCGGCTCTCGCGCGGCTCGGGCGGCGGGTGGTGGTGGTGGTGTGGCGGCGGGTGGCGGTGTATAAAAAGAGGCGGCTTGAGGAGGGGCCAAGGTGGCGGCGACAGGAGTCCGCTCGGACTCTGTCAATCGGCGGCTGGCAAGACGCTGCGGCGGCGGGCGGCTTGGGCGGCTTTGGCTCGGTTGGGCCTTAGGCCCGATCGGTATGAGGAAGTTTTTTTTAATAATTTCACCGGCATGAATAAAATCCTAGAAAATAAAATAAGAACCTAAAAATGCCAAAACAAATTTTCACCGTCTAAATGAAATATTTAGAACGAGATGAACATTTTCTTGGCCCTAAATGCAATTTTGAAAAAGTGCAATTTTTCTAAGGAGAATAAAATCCAAATAAAATCAACTAATTAATTTTAACATTTTTTCCTCCGATATTTCAATTGTTTTGGAGAAGTCATATTATCTCCTCTCATTTGTTTTTAATATGAAATATTTTTCAGAGAGAACAATAATTAAAATCAGAAATCCTCGTTTCATTATTTGATAAAAATCAAATATGAAAACCGGAAAATCCCCAACTCTCTCCGAGGGTCCTTGAGTTGCTTAGGATTTCGAGGATTGCAGAACGAAGATGCAATAAAATATGATATGCATGAATGACCTTTGTATAACATTCCAAATTGAAAATTTGGGATGTTACAAACCTACCCCCCTTAAGATGAATCTCGTCCTCGAGATTCGGGTTGGCTAGAAAATAGGTGCGGGTGTTCCTTGCGAAGATCATCCTCTCGTTCCCAGGTGGCTTCCTCCTCGGTATGGTGGCTCCACTGAACTTTGCAAAACTTAATAACCTTGCTGCGGGTGACTCGGCTGGCAAAGTCAAGAATCTTCACTGGCTTCTCCTCGTATGTCAAATCACTGTCCAACTGAATTGCCTCCAAGGGTACTGTATCTCTTAACGGTATATCGTCCATCTCAGCATGACACTTCTTCAGCTGTGAAACGTGGAACACATTGTGAACTCCTGACAATCCCTCTGGTAATTCCAGCTTGTAGGCAACTTCTCCCATCTATTCCAAAACACGATACGGTCCTACAAATCTCGGGGCTAACTTTCCCTTAACTCCAAAATGTTTCACTCCTCGCAAGGGTGATACTCGTAGATATGCTCTATCTCCAATTTCATAGGTTACTTCCTTGCATTTCGAGTCTGCATAACTCTTACATGCAGGTGAGCAATCTTGATCTATCTCGAATCGATCTAACCTTCTCCTCGGACTCCTTGATCAGGTCTGGTCCAAACAGCTGTCGGTCTCCTACCTCATCCCACATCAGCGGTGCTCTGCATCTGCGTCCATACAGAGCTTCGAACGGTGCCATCTTCAAACTGGCTTGGTAGCTATTGTTGTATGAGAACTCTGCGTAAAGCAAATTGTCATCCCAACTAGATCCATAATCTAGCGCACAGGCTCTCAACATGTCCTCCAGAATCTGGTTGACTCTCTCGGTCTATCCATCTGTCTGCGGGTGAAATATTGTACTGAACTCCAATCTCGTTCCCAAAGTCTGGTGCAGCTGATGCCAAAACTTTGAGGTAAACTGTGTTCCTCTATCTGATACGATGGTCCTCGGAACTCCATGCAAACATACGATCCTGGACATATATATCTTGGCCAACTTCGCACTTGTATAAGTTTTTTTCACTGGGATGAAGTGAGCCACTTTGGTCAAGCGATCCACTACTACCCATATTGAATCGTATCCTGCTTTGGTTCTGGGCAATCCGGTGATAAAATCCATGCCACGCTTATCCCACTTCCATTCGGGTATCGGCATAGGCTGTAACAATCTTGCTGGCTTCTGATGCTCTGCCTTCACTCTCTGACATACATCACATACGGCTACATACTCGGCAATATCCTTCTTCATACCAGTCCACCAGAAACGTTCCTTCAAATCCAAATACATCTTGGTGTTTCCGGGGTGTATCGAGTATGGTGAGTCATGAGCCTCCTGAAGTATTAACTTCCTGATCTCTGGGTCATTTGGCACATAAACTCGGTCCTCAAACCATAAGGTATCGTCCTCATCCTCATGAAAACCTTTGGCCTTTCCTTTGCTCATCTTCTCCTTTATCTCGGCAATCTCTTTGTCATCCTTCTGAGCTTCTCGAATCTTGTCGAACAATGTCGACTGAACCTCCATTGTTGCAACAAAACCTCTTGGAACAATCTCCAACCGAAGTTCCATGATATCCTTAACTAACTCCTTCGGCAATCTCTTACTTTCAAGGATATTAGCGTAACTCTTCCGGCTCAAAGCGTCTGTTACGACATTGGCCTTTCCTAGATGATAGTGTAGCTTCATATCGTAATCCTTTATAAGCTCCAACCATCTCCTCTACCTAAGGTTCAGCTCCTTTTGCGTGGAAATGTAATTCAAACTCTTATGATCCGTGTACACATCAAAACAGTTTCCAATAAGATAATGTCTCCAGGTTTTCAATGCATGTACTACGGCTGCTAGCTCCAAATCATGCGTGGCATAGTTCAACTCATGGGGTTTTAGTTGTCATGAGGCATACGAAACAACTCTTCTGTCCTGCATAAGCACACATCCAAGTACTAAACGAGAGGCGTCGCAATAAACTTGGAACTCCTTATGTATATCTGGCGATTGTTAGCACCGGGGCTGTAGTCAAACGTTTCTTCAATTCCTGAAAACTTGCCTCGCAATCTTCTGTCCATTTAAACTTGGTATCCTTCTTCAATAGTTCAGTCATTGGCTTGGCAATCTTGGAAAAATTCTTGATAAATCTCCGATAGTATCCTACGAGTCCAAGGAAATTGCGGATCTCGCTAACTGAAGTGGGTGCCAACCATTCGGTGGATGGATCGAACCTTCTTTGGGATCCTTTGCTATACCCTCTCCTGATATAACATTCCCAAGAAATCCAACTTCCTTCAACCAAAACTTGCACTTGCTGAACTTGGCGTATAACTGGTGTTCCCTGAGTTTCTCGAGAACTAAACGCAAATGCTCCTTGTGCTCCTCTTCATTCTTCGAGTATACCATAATGTCACCGATAAACACCACAACAAACTTGTCCAAGTACTCCATGAACACCTTGTTCATCATGCTCATTAAATAGGCAGGGGCGTTAGTCAGTCCAAACGACATGACCGTATACTCGTATAACCCATATCGCGTGGTAAATGCCGTGTTTGGTATATCCTTCTCGCGGATCTTCAACTGATGGTATCCTGATCGTAGATCGATCTTCGAAAACACCTTAGCTCCTTGCAGCTGATCAAACAGATCATTGATCATTGGCAGCGGGTACTTATTCTTAATCGTTACTTCATTCAAGGCTCGATAATCAACAACCATCCTTAGGGATTTATCCTTCTTCTCCACCAAAAGAACTGGGGCTCCCCAAGGTGATGAACTCCTTCGAATGTAACCTTTTTCCAATAACTCCTTGATCTGTTTCTTAATTTCCTCCAGATCATTTGCGGGCATCCGATAGGGTCACTTGGATATTGGCCCGGTACCTGGCAGTAGCTCTATCAAAAACTCAATGTCTCTATCCGGTGGCATGCCTGGTAACTCCTCTGGGAAAACATCCGGAAAATCCTTTACTACAAGCACTTCCTCCTGTACAACTCCCGTGAGGGCATTCACTTGGCTCCTCCTAGGAACATGCCTAGATACATACTTAATCCTTTTTCCCTCCGGGGTGGTGAGATAAATCGACTTACTAGCACAGTCAATGCTTCCTCCATACTATGACATCCAGTCCATGCCTAATATCACATCCAATCCTTGTGACTCCAAGATAATTAGGTCGGACGGAAAAACATGTGTGCCAATGGTTAGGGGTATCTGGTTGCACCATCGGCTAGCCATGTACTCTGCTCCAGGCAAGCTCACTAAAAGAGGGGTCCTAAGGGCTTGGGTTGGTAGTTTAAACTTTTCCACAAATCCCCTTGATATGTATGAATGCGATGCACCAGTATCGAAAAGAACAAGAGCGGTAAATGACTTAACCAAAAACTTACCTATTACCGCGTCCGGCTGCTCTTCAACCTCCTCCACGTTAACGTGGTTCACTTGTCCTTTGTTGAATGGATTAGGCTTCTTCCCAGCGCTCCCATTTCCGTTTCCGTTCCTTCCTTCAGGGCAACCATTGGCATAGTACCCTGTCTTTCCGCACTTAAAGCAAGTAACTTGACTTAGGTCCCTTTTGGCAGGTGTAGCTGGATTGGAGCGGTTCTGATTGTTATTAACTCCGTTCCCATTTCCATTCTTAGCACCATTGTGGTTATGCGATCCTCCTCCAGTGTGTTTGTGACCTCCATGGTCATGAACAAGTCCTCCCGAGTTCGGGGTTAAGCGAGGCTTCTGCTGAGCTCCTGAGTTATACTTCCCTTGTCCATACTTCCTTTTACGGCTCTCAATCTGCTGCTGCTTCCCTTCAATCATGAGAGCCTTATCTACCAACTCCTGGTAGTTGTTGAAGGTTGCCACCATCAACTGCATGCTCATCTCATCATTCAGCCCTTCCATAAACTTCTCCTGCTTCGCGGCATCTGTGGCCACATCATCAGGGGCATAGCGTGATAACTTGCTAAACTCATCCACGTACTGAGCCACAGTACAGTTCCCCTGGCGTAGGTTGCGGAACTCCCGCTTCTTCATCTGCATGGCTCCAGTTGAGACATCGGCTGTGCGAAAAGCTTGCTGAAACTTGTCCCAAGTAACATTGGCTATAGGAAAAGTAGCCGTGTAATTCTCCCACCATGAGGCTGCTGGTCCATCCAATTGGTGTGCGGCAAAGCGCACCTTCTCCGCATCTGTGCAACCTGCGGTGGTCAACTCCCTTCCAATACGGCATAGCCAATCATCAGCAACTATTGGCTCGGTGCTGCTGGAAAACACCGGCGGTTGTAACCTCAGAAAACGGGCTAAGTTGTCCACCGGCGGCAGGTTATTGTTGTTGTTGTTGTTGTTGTTGTTGCCCTGATTCTGAACTAGCAATTGCATCAAAGCATTCTGCTGCTGGATCAACTGGGTGAGCTCCGGTGGAAAAGCAAAACCGGTGTCACGTCTCGGAGGCATCTGATGGGTTTAGATGGAAGAGATTAGAATAGAAAAAGGTCTAACAAGAAAGCACTACCCATATGCACATGAGACAAACACAATCATTTCACTCAATCAATCAAGCAAGGGCATACAACGGTCTAGAACTATCGCATAAGTGCTCAACTACTACTAAATGCATGGGGGAATACTACTAATATATGGTGGTCATCTAGAAATTTTGATCGGTGGAAGACACCATGATGTCTGCTCCAGCTTCGTCTTTGTAGTCATCATCACTAGGATCGGAATCTGTGTCGTCGATGATGATGTAGTTGTCCGGGCAAGTGGGGTCGTCGTCTTCTTCTCCCGGTGCTGGTCCTCCCATGAATACTCTGATCTTCTTAACCAGGTCGTCGTTCTTCTCCAGTAATGTCTTGATTTCCTCCTCATATCCATCACGTGTAAACTTGAGTTCTTGCTCCAGCTCGATGATCCTGGTCTTCGCCTTCTTCAATTCCATCATGTCTGCGCACATCTGGTTCTCCTGACGTCGAATGTGCTGGTTTAGCTCCTGGATGAAAGTTGCAATGGATCTATCCTTCTTGGTGCTGATCACTTCCCATTGCTCGTCTCGGCGCCCACATATTTGATAAATGGTGTCCTTGAGTTCCCTGTTGTAGACTTCCCCGATACGTCCCATGGTAATGTGGGCTGCCATGCTCTTGCCTAGGCTCCAGGTGGGTAAGTTCTATGGGTTTAGAAGTTGGCGAGAATGTCCTTCCTGGAACTTGTACTTGAATCAACCAGCGTTCCTCTTCTGGTAAAGTGGCGTTGTACGTCCTGGTGAAGCTTGGTATTCCAATGTTCAAGTATCTAGTAACTTCCTTCAAGTGGCGTCCAAAAGGTGTGTCTTCATCCGGTTGCGCAAACTTGTTCTTCATCTCCGTCATCCTAAAGAGTGGAAAAATGGAGAGGAGTCGGAAATGAGTAGATAAGAGTGACCTATGGTTTATCCTAGTCGTCGTGTCCTACACTCAGCGTGTGCTCTGATACCATCTTGTAGCGACCCGACCTCAGATGGTCAAGTATCGTGTTTCGATGTCATCCTGGATCGATGTCTTGACACACACAATACTCGAAGGATTTATAACAGAGTAGCAATCACACACTTATTACATCGAATGTCTCAAAAGAGAACTTATTACAATAATATGGCTTAAGGCCATCTAATGCGATAACAGCGGAAGGCTTGGAAGATAAAGTGAGTCCATCAACTCCAACCGACATAGCTGACCTGCACGGCAACGACCTAACGAACCTTACTCCTCTTCTGAAAAGTCTGCAACATAATACGTTGCAGCTCGAGAACGGGCCAGCACATGGAATATGCTGGCAATATAACACAGTAAAGCAAGAACAGAATAATGCTATCACTACATGCATATTTGGCTGGTGGAAAGCTCTATGGTTGTAGTTTTGCGAAAAGCCAATTTTTCCCTACAACAATGGAATAGATTTTAATTTAACTATTATGGTGGTCGAAACATTGAGAAGGTATAACCCCAACTCAATCCCAATTAAAGTAGTTAACAACCCAACAATATTAATTAAGAGTGATGAGATACATGTGATAACCCAAGTACTAGATACTCAAGATTGTCCATAACCGGGGACACGGCTAACCATGATTAGATTGTACACTCTGCAGAGGTTTGCGCACTTTTCCCCACAAGACTCGATCGCCTCCGTTGATTTCTCGTCTTGAATGGTGTTTGAGAAGCGGATGGCCGAGACACGTCTTTCGAAACATTAACTCTCTACTCGGGTAGACCATACCAAACCTATAAAACCCACTACCTGCTGATCTACCTCTTCAAGAGCTTCACGTAACCCACTCAACTATGCTAGAGCCCATAATAGCTTGTGGCTGCACACGGAGTTTCTAGCATGAATCATCTCGATTCCCTTTAAGCACGGGTGGCGGTCCATAGGAAGATCACACGGGTACCCCGGATTCCCAAAAATACAGACAACACTTTGGGTTCCCCGGTGCCTCAATCCACCAGGATGTTAATTTAAGTTGCCAACTTAAGTTGAACCATTAATTAACAATCTCACATCTGTCATGGATTCACTCAAACCCAAACCACGTCTCGAGCATAGCATGGCAATATAAACAGCGCGTGAAGTAACTCCCAAGGGTTTGATAGTAACAAGGCAATAGGTTCTACCTCAACAACTACTTCCCAACCCACAAGTTAATGACATCCTAACCATGCAATGTTTGAGGATTGAAACTAGTGCATAAAAACTGGGTATGAAAAGAGTATGATCAATGTGTTACTTGCCTTGCTGACGATCCGCGAATCCTAGAGACTCGTAGTAACAGCTTCGCACTCCGGGAATTCTATCGCAAACAAACAATAACTTACATATGCAACAACAAAGATGCACAAGAAAAACTCAACTAAAAGAGGTTGACCAGAAAGTTCAACTTAAGAACTCCGGTTCGCAAAAAGAATCAATCCAAACGGATCAACGAAACTCAAACGGCGAAAGAAACAAGATCCGTTTACTAATCTGAACTAGGGTCAAATTTTATAGTACCAAAATCTTGTTTAAGTTGATTAAACAGAAAGAGGGTCTCGAGACAAAGATCTAGGCGCTTGAATCGCCTGATTCCGACTAACGAGCGAAAAGATAAACAGAAACTAGGATCGGATCAGAAATCGCGATCGAGAATATCGCGGAAAAATCTGATTAAAAGAAAACTGACGAACAGACTAACGAACAAGCGTTCGTTAGTTGTAACTAACGGGCGAAATACCGTTCGTTAAAACGAACGTAAGGACGAACGTCCGCAAATTAGAAGAACCGAGGAAAACCGGCGAACCGAATAAAACCGAACTAGGGTTTCAAAAAAACTGAATGGTTTTTTTTAGAACGGCGGCTCGGATCGGCGCGGTAGCTCGACGAGGTGGCTCCGGCGGGGCGGGGTTAGGCGGCGAGGCGGCGGCTCGTGGCGGCGGGCGGCGGCAAGCGGCGGCGAGGCGCGGCGGCGGCGGCGAGGCGGGCGGCGGCTCGGCGCGGCGGGGGCGGTGGTGGTGGTGCGGCGGCGGGGTGGCAGCGTATATAAAGAGGGGGGCAGCTTGGAGGAGGGGCCAAGGCGGCGGCGACGGAGTCCGGCTCGGACTCCTTTCCGAGCGGCGGCAGGGCTGACGCGCGCACGGGGGCGGCAGCGGCTTGGGCCGGCATGGCTCGGCTGGGCCTTTGGCCCAGTCGGGCGCAGGGAAGTTTTTTTTAATAATTTCGCCGGCAGAAATAAAATCTTATAAAATAAAATAAAAACCTAAAAATGCCAAGACAAAATTTCACCGTCTAAATGAAATATTTAGAACGAGATGAACATTTTCTTGGCCCTAAAATGCAATTTTGAAAACGTGCAATTTTTTAAGGCGAATAAAATCCAAATAAAATCAACTAATTGATTTTAACATTTTTCCTCTGATATTTCAATTGTTTTGGAGAAGTCATATTATCTCCTCTCATTTGTTTTTAATATGAAATATTTTTCGGAGAGAAAAATAATTAAAATCCGAAATCCTCATTTCATTATTTGATAAAAATCAAATATGAAAACCGGAAAATCCCCAACTGTCTCCGAGGGTCCTTGAGTTGCTTAGGATTTCGAGGATTGCGGAACGAAGATGCAATAAAATATGATATGCATGAATGACCTATGTATAACATTCCAAATTGAAAATTTGGGATGTTACATGATGCCTATATTCATGATCATTGCCTTAGATATCGTCATAACTTTGCGTTTTTCAATCAATTGCTCGGCAGTAATTTGTTCACCCGCCATAATAATTTCTATCTTGAGAGAAGCCTCTAGTGAAACCTATGGCCCCTGGGGTCTATTTTACATCATATGAGTTTTCCGTCAACTTGCCAATTTCTATCGCCGTTCCATTACTTTGCAATCTTTTACTTTCCGTTTCATAAACCAAAAATACCAAAAATATTACTTTACCGTTTATCCATTTCTATCATATCTCACTTTGCAAATAACCGTGAAGGGATTGACAACCCCTTTATCGCGTTGGGTGCAAGTTGGTGTTTGTTTCTGCAGGTATTCGATGACTTGCGCATTGTTTCCTACTGGATTGATACCTTGGTTCTCAAATGCTGAGGGAAATACTTACTCTACTTTGCTGCATCACTCTTTCCTCTTCAAGGGAAAAACCAACACAAGCTCAAGAGGTAGCAATGTCTAACATTGCATGCTCTATTTTGCTTTTAATCACGGCGATCATAGAAATTACCTATGAAGATGATTTCCACCGAGGACATCCCTGCCGCCGGCATGGCTAGAGTATGCCTTGGAGGAGCAGGTCCTGTCACCAGCGTTCGATACAAGACGGCTACAGACGGCCGCATATCATTCTGAGGTCGTCTAGCAGGAATTCCTGATGAGAAAGAGATGACGACTAACATTTGACATAGTAGTGGTCATCATGATAAGGAATAACGTGAACAACAACCTTTAGATCATGGTTGTTGTAGATCTTATTTAGAAATATGGTCTAGTCAAATATCTCCAAGCTGATGAACTCTTAGTTACTTAGTTAACATACATGTCATATTTTGATGTTGATTTTTTAACTGGAACAAATTTGAAGTGTTAGTGGTTGTTATGAAGAGTACTAATTACTTAGTGAATAACTTGCATGCCTAAGCTTATAAAGTGTGCTTTGTTTTCTTCTAGTATTGAATTATTTATATTGGATTTATGCAAAACTAAGCCATGGTAGCACAATTAATGTCGTGGCTGCAATTTTTTTAATTCACATGAATAAGCTTGCAGTGGCGAGCGCTCCAGTATGCCCGCCATTGCAATATGAATAAATAGTGGCGGGTGAGAACGCGCCGCTCACCACTAAAGAGACACAATCAATGGCAGGCAAGTACTCATTGCCCACCACTCCTGCGATCTATCAGTGGCGGGGGCGCGCTCGCCACTGATGGGGTATTAGGAGTGGTAGGAGGTCGATGGCGGACGCCCCTGGCAGCCTGACCCGCCACCGCTGGCCCTTTTGCGCCCGCCACTGCTACGCATTCGTCAAGCGCTCCGGCGTCAAGGGGAAAAAGGCTGAGAGTTTTAACATGTTGATGGAGCGACCAACAAGAAGCTGATGCTCGAAGAGAGGAAGGTTGAGATCACATCTGCTTCGGAGGACATGCAGATGTTGACCTTGAAGATGGAGGATTTATATGACGACGCAAGGATGATTACGCAAGTCGTCCATTTCAAGATGTTGAAGCGGCAGAAGGAAGAGTTGGAGGCGGAGGAGAAGCAGCAGCGAACAAGGAGGCGACCGAGACGGTAGAGAAGAAGGTAGAGGCGTCGACCGCAGAAAGAGCATTGAGGCTCGGGTTGCATGTCCGACAGGGCATGAAAATGCAATCTTTTTTGACCGGGCATGTAAATAGTATGCATACTTGCCCCTTTTTGGTTGTTATCTGGCACTGGTATGATCCGACACGCGCTATGTGATCAGACAAATTTGAATTTCAAATTTACCATACTGACAGACATTTAAAGGGATAGCTTTGGATGGACGGCTTCTGCATTCGTGTCCCCGTAGGTCCTCCCTGTCTGCGGACAGATGTGGTGTCCAATTTAGGGGCCGGTGTTAGATATGCCCTAAGGGCATCTTCAACAGACCCTCAAAATGTCCGCATAAGTTCCGACCGAGCGGTCCAGATGTAGGGGGCGGAGCTACAGGCCGACTTTTATACTTAGAGCATCTCCAATAGCATCCCCCATTTTTGGGCACAAATACAGGATGGCGCAAAAAAATTAGGGCACAAAAACACATTTTTTTTAGGCAGGGCAAATGCCATCCCCAACAACAACTCTGTAATAGAGCACAAAATAGGGCACAACAGCTCCAACAGTTGCCCTAAAATTGGGCAGCCGCACATCAACTGCATGTATGTTTTTCATCTATATTGATGCATATTGCACAAATATCAAATGCATTTCAATGAATTCCAACATAAATTGTTCATTAAATCCACAACATAAATTGTTCATCAAGCTCAACAACAAAGTTTAGCACACAATACAACAAAGTTCATCACACAAATGCAACATACATAGAGATAAAACTGGGCCCATTGCCGCCCAGGCCATGCCCACCACTCCTCCATCACATCTTTTTGAAGAAACAAGCCCGTGGACATCCTAAACTAGCGTCAAAAGTACCTCCCTGGATAGTGAGGATTTGGGCCAAAGTAGTTGTGAATCAATTGGTCGTCCGCCTCCTTCCATTCTCTCCATAGAAACTCACGGCCAAACCGAACCTCCGTGCTTAGGCCACATGTTCTTGTGCATCATCACAATCGTAGCAATACCTTCCTCCTTGGTCAAATCAAATTCGTCGTCTGACGAGGAATCACCACAATATTTGGAGTCGCACGAACTCATCTACAGTACGAAACTACCAGTCAAGCTAAAATTATGTAAGTGTATACCAAAAACCACAAATGTTTTTTTACCTGTGTAGAACTTTCATCGAACACCTAGTGAGTTCGGCGGAGATAGGAGATATCCGGTCGGTGGGTCGTCGGTTGCTAGTGGCTGCCAGGAGGGGGTGGACAACAGCCACCGGATGTGCTCCGACAACATGCTGAATGCAGTTGTGCATCCGAAACCCGGTGACGCTGCATCGTCGCCACCCCAAGGTCGTCGGCCCTCCGCTCGGCCGCGATGGTTGGACGACCAGCTATGGAGCTTTGGCAGCTGCTAAGCTACCGCGTAGGGACACAACCTCGCGCTTGGTAGCAGCGGCCAAACTACCGCATATTTACTGCACTTGGAGTTGCAATTTAGGGTTGTCCCAAAAAATATTACTTAAAATTTTTTAGGCTAGGGCAGCTGTTGGAGGCCTTTTTTGCCCCCTGGTGCTCTAAAAATGTTTCATGCCTAAAAATAGGGAATCGTTGGAGACGCTCTTATAGAGTTAAGATGGGCTAGAGAGAAAAAACTTAATAACACTTGACCCAACTAGCACCCTCGTGTGCCTGCCTGTGACGCCCGGGTAATTGAGCTACAGTAACCCCCCTCGTAATGATGCCACATCACCCCAGTTACTTTTGACAAATCTCGCGTTAGTTCAAAACGATTCAAATTCAAAATTCAAAATATGGCAAACAACAAAAGTTTTCAAATCTTGGAACTAAAATGTTTGGTTTGTTGCAAATAGTCCTTACTAAATGTTGGTCGAGAAACCCACTTTTTATTAAGTTTTTAAAACTCTAAAATGAGCAACACAGTAACAAAACCAATTATTTAAAAGCTTTTAAAATATTAAACATGTACAAACTATTTTATTTTAGGTGCCAAGTTAATTGTGGTGGTGGCATATTTGTTGATACTAATTTAGGTACAACTAATGTATTTAATAAAACTAAGCTATTGAAATATAAAATTAAAATAAAAAAGAAAAGAAAATAAGAAAAAGGGAAAGACTAAAACACAAAAAAATAGAAGGAACAACCCCCCATGGGCCACGGCCCAGTCGGCTCAACCCACTAGGCCGGCCCACCGCCCCTCACTCACTTAACCCCACGCCCCTGGAACCCTAGCTCCGCTAACCCCCCACATTCCCCCACTCCCCACTCGCTCCCTCGTCTTCTCCCCCGTCCCGATCAGGATCGGGGGGCTGCGCCCGCCTCCGCCACCACTGCCGCGACGGGGCCCTTTCCCGCCGGCGCCCCTCCATCCCAACCGCATCCCCCAGTGCTCCCGACGGCCCCCGCGAGTGCGCCCGCCCCCGAGGACTGCCTCCTCCGCCACGTACCAAGGTCGTCGTCCCCACATCGCCCCTCTGCCATGGGCTTCGCCACGACCTCCCGTGCCTCTCAGTCGCGGGATCGACCCTGCCGCTCGTCCCCGCGACCCATTGACGGACGCCATCGCCGTCGTCCTCTCCATCGCCGGCGTTCCCCGTCCTCGTCGCCGTTGCCGCCTTGACGGACCTCCCCGACTCCTCCCCGAGCCCACTGCCTTTTCCCTACGGCCCCCGTGAGCCTCCGCCTCCCCCTCTCCTCCTGTCTCCCGCGCGCATGAGCTCATGGTCGTGGCCTCGTCAGTGCAGCGCCAGGCGCCGTCCCCGCGCGTTACTTTGTTGCCGCTTAGCAAGCTCCGGCCGTCGCCCATGCTCACCGCCGTGTGGTCGCGCTCACGTCGCCCCAGCGCGCCCATCGCCGCCCGTCGCCGCACACCACAGCCACAATCCGTGCGGGCGCGCCCCGCACCGCTGATCGCCAGTCTGACCCGTGCGTCGCGCGCCTGAGCATCTATGCCACGCGCCTCGCCGCTGCCCGGTGGGTGCCTAGCCCAGCAGCCATACAGACGAAGCGGTGGCGCCCGTCGCCGGCTTCGCCCGTTCGCCCGTCCGTTGTGCCCGCTAAGGACCCCTGTACCAATGACAAACGGGGCCCACGTCCCTGAGAACAAAAATGGATTAAAAGAAAAGGGTTAAAAATGATAATAAGAAATAAAAAATATACTAAATAATTAATTAATAATTTGTTTAACTTAATTAATCTAGTTTAATTAAACATAACTAATCCGACTTAATTAAACCCTGATTAACATGTTTAGTCCATGACAGATGGGTCCCACTGGACCCACACGTCAGTTTGACTAGTCAACGCCCCAGTTGACTGCTGACGTCATGATGACATCAGCATACACTATTCTGGATAATGTTAGAATTAAATAATTAAATAAATTCTAAAATGATTTAAATCTTTTAAAATTAATATAAAATAAACCTTAGCTCAGATGAAAATACTTTCTACATGAAAGTTGCTCAGAACAACGAGAAGAATCCGGATACGCAGCCCGTTCGTCCGCCACGCATCCCTAACCTATCGAACTCGCAACTTTCCCCCTCCGGTTCATCTGTCCGAAAACGCAAAACACAGGGAATACTTTCCCGGATGTTTCCCCCCTTCACCGGTATCACCTCATACCGCGTTAGGGCACGCCTAGCATCACACATTGCTTTGTCATGCATCGTTATGCATCTGTTTGCATTGTATTCATTGTTTCTTCCCCTCTTCTTCGCTAGACACCGAGACCGGCCGCTGCTGCTACCCGACGACTACGGTGTTGACGACCTCCTTCTTGCGAGCAATCGGGCAAGCCCCCTTGATCATTAGATATCGCCTATTCTTCTCTATCTTGCTTGCGTTAGAGTAGTGTAGCATATTCTTGCTTTCGATTAATCCTATCTTTCTGCATAGCTTTGTCCTTGCTACTACTTGTTACCTTTACCTACTATCCTCTTGCTTAGTATAGGATGCTAGTGTTCCATCGGTGGCCCTACACTCTTGTCCGTGCTGCCATGCTATACTCTTTGGCGTGATCACTTGGGAGGTGATCACGGGCATATCTATATACTTTACACTATTACATTACCTGTGATCTTTGTTAGGAGATGGGGGTTTGAAAGGACGGTGGCTGCATCCCAGTAGAGGTGGGCTGGGTTCCCGCGGCCCCGATTTACTTGTGGCGGAGCGGCAGGCAGGTTGAGACCACCTAGGAGAGAGGTGGGCCTGGCCTGGTCGGCGTTCATGGATACTTAACACGCTTAACGAGATCTTGGTATTTGATCTGAGTCGGCCATTTGGTCTATCGCACTAACCAACTCGTGGGAAAGATATGGGCACTTTCGGCGTCATGGTATCGGCCGAAGCCTTCGTGACGTCGGCCGGCGGCGCGCGCTACGGTTTGGAACGTAAGCCTGCTCTTGTATTAAGGGGCTAGTTACGCTTCCGGCCGCCCACGCAACATCTTGGTGTGCTAAGGCGATGGGCCCACTTCCCACAATCGCTTAGGTTTAGACCGGCGTGCTGACCTCTCTGTTAGCCTAGGTGGGGTTGCGGCGTGTTGATCTTCAGCGGCGGGCATGACCGAGAAAAGTGTGTCCGCCAAATGGGATCAAGCGTGTTGGGTTATGTGGTGCACCCTGCAGGGAAGTTAATCTGTTGAATAGTCGTGATCTTGATAGCAGGGCGACTTGAGTTGTACCTTGACCTTATGACAACTAGAACCGGATACTTAATAAAACACACCCTTCCAAGTGCGGATATAACCCGGTGGTCGCTCTCTATCGTGGTTACGAGGAGGATCGCGGGTAGGATTATGCTATGCGATGCTACTTGGAGGACTTGATCTAATCTCTTCTACATGTTGCGAGGCGAGGCTGCCCGGCGTAGTCTTCCACGAGATTAGCTATCCCCTCTTATTACGGCATTCTGCAGTTCAGTCCACTGATATGGCCCTTTACACATATATCCATGCATATGTAGTGTAGCTCCTTGCTTGCGAGTACTTTGGATGAGTACTCACGGTTGCCTTGTTCCCCCTTTTCCCCCTTTCTTTACCCGATTGCTGCGACCAGACAATGGAGCTCAGGAGCCAGACGCCACCATCGACGACGACTCCTACTACGCTGGAGGTGCCTACTACTACGTGCAGCCCGCGACGGCGACCGGGAGTAGTTTAGGAGGATCCTGGCGGGAGGCCTGCGCCTCTTCGTCTGTATCCCGGTTTGTGCTAGCCTTCTTAAGGCAAACTTGTTTAACTTATGTACGTACTCAGATATTGTTACTTCCGCTGACTCGTCTATGATCGAGCACTTGTATTCGAGCCCTCGAGGCCCCGGCTTGTATTATGATGCTTGTATGACTTATTTATGTTTTAGAGTTGTGTTGTGATATCTTCCGTGTGTCCACGATCTTGATCGTACACATTTGCATGCATGATTAGTGTCTGATTGAATTGGAAGCGTCTGAAGTTAATATCGAGCCGATTGCTGTAGGAATCCCCTTCCCAACTCCTTGGCCGAAGTCGAGTCTACACGTTGCAAAACTTTTACTAACATGGATGTGTGTCTTACCGGTACACGTCGCCATTTGGTGGTAGTAGGATCTTTTATTCCTCGACCTATACTTTGGGACTCTGACATCTCTTCTATTCGGGTTAAACGTTTTTACTAACTCGGACTCTAGGTTCTCGATAATACTTTCTCCCGGAGAGCCCCTTATTACAGATGATTGTCTACTGAACCAAAGGATCCGAAGATACTCTCCAATTTTCTCTTGAGACTTTATGGCGTCGCTTTTGCGATTCCCCTCCATTCCACAATTGGAACTACTTGATCCGCCGACCTATGTTGAACGATAAACCCCTATGGATAACCACGTATACTCGCCATTCATACAATGCTTCCTAGTTGATCTTGTTATTACAAGATACACCGAAATTCTCTCTATTGTTTCAAGAATGCTTTGTGCCTACTGCCTTGCAGTTCTTTGCCACATGAATGCCCCTACGGATAATTCCACGCTCTTACCGAGTATCCGCTCATCCCTAGTTGTTCATGTGTTTCACAAAATTCTTCAAAATACTATCCGATCTTTCGAGAAACCTCATTAGCCTATGCCTCAAATGCTTGTGTGCCTGCATTTTGGTTAATTCCAAATGACTAGCAATATTCATGGATGTCCTTTGCCTTTATCATCTTGGGTCCCTTGATTCAATATGTTGCGAATATTGCAATCCTTAATCAGATCCTAGAATTCATCCTTTCGGCTCACACGTCATTTTAAACATGAGCTGGATCTCGACCAATCAAATTGCCATCGATTGTACCCCTAAGCCTACTCAACTTATCCATCCTTGATCAGAGCGTTGCTTCTGATCCCCTGATTTGGAAATCATAATCATTTGCATTTGAGCTTTGAATTAGTCAATGGTTTCTATAATCTGATACCTTGCATTCTTATCCCTTCTGATTGAGTACCGATACTCACATTAGGTTCCTTGTGGACCATTTGCTTGGTTATTATCCGACCGTGTCCTTCATTTCCAATAACCTTGAGAGTTTCTCCCCTGATACATAATGCCTTTGGTAAATTATGTCTTCTACCTTTGGCAAGTTATGTCCTATGCCTTGTCAACCATGCTCTGCTTCGAGCACGTGTTAATTGACCCTAAAGTTCATGGTATATTCTCTAAGATGCCCCGATGGTTTGAACCTATGCTTTCCATAATCTGTGTGAACCCGAAAGTTTTTCACGGGTCATACTCCTCTGGTAATTCACCAGGTAGGTTTTGACACTGTAAACATTTTTTATTTTGAGGAGTGAATGAAAGGTTATACATTGGAGAAGTGGGAGTCGACCTTGAACTTTGTGTTCATGCCCATGGACACGATGTAGATCCTATCATGGAAGCTTCTTGTAATAATAGCTACTATTTTCTTCATAAATATCATCTGGTATCTGTGAATCGATCCTTTGCAACCATGGTTCCGGCCATGATTGTTCTTCTTTGATCCATTTCTCAGACAAGTTAAAGCACTTGTCTTCTACAGATCAATATGCCTGCCCAACCTCTATTATGATCTACCTTCGAGTATTACCCCTGGTATCTCGAGGATATCATGCCATTGCACTACATCTTGCGAACTTTTGATGAAGTACTACCTTTCCCTGTTAATGTCACTTAATGGGTTCTGGGTTGTTGATCAACCGAGAACACCGATAAGTGGATCGATTCCGCACTCCGATTCAATAACTCTAAGTAATTTTCAATGCTTATGAGTTTAATAATCCTTCAAGTTATTCATAGCTTGATCAGCTATATCATTATCGTGCAACTTTTAACTGTGCTACCTCGTCCTTCTTCTCGAAGCACAATTTTCGACGATGAGCTAAGCTTACGTCGATTTTCCTCGTCATATCATTTCGCCTTGAACAGCAATCTTGATTTCGAGTTTGTGTCGTACTCGTGGTTCCAATAACCTTTTGCTTCATCATTCCTTTGACTTTATGTCATCGCCAATTGATTACATATTCATGAATTCTCTCGACAAATGTGTCGTGATCATCATCAGCATTCTGAGCTCTTCCAGGATATCAATGGAATTCATGATGAGAAAGACCATCCTTGCCCTCGATGATTAGTGTTATCATCACCACTCTACTACCTTTCCTCCAACACAAACTTGTTCTTGTTTTGTGTTGTACCTTGAGTTCCATGCTATCCAACAATTGTTCTTCTTTACCTTGGAGTATTACCATCTTTTATGTCAAAATTGTGGTGAGAACTTCATCACCTCTTAAGAATTCTTGATATAGTAATACTTCTCACCATCACCATTCCTTCTTGGTCCCCGTGTTGTTTCCAACCGAAAAACCGACAATTGAACTTGGATGTGCGAATTCTAAACTTCTAGCGACCCTATTGCTTTGAAGTTAATGGTCGACATTTCACTCTTAGACCATTGGTTATCGAATCACCATTCTAAGCATTGATCATGCTACATAGGCCCATATTTTGGGTGCACCTTTTCAACCAATGTTTAATTGCGTATGTTTTCCTCGAGCATACATCATTATATCATTTGATCGACTAATGTTATCTCCTTGTTCACATGATTGTGAAATCCATCTTTACGGAAATTTTGATGGGTTGTCATTTGAGTCCATCACCCACCTCCTCATCCTCTCCTTGGTTTAATGATGAACTCTCCTTTCAGAACTCACTCCCATAGTTCATTCCCCGAGTCTGAGGTATCCTGACACCAATCAGATCTGAATCTCGGTCAGGTATGATGGTTGGAACATTTTCCAAGAGTCATAACATTGGACTTTATATCACCCGGTAAGGTGATGTCATGCCTAGCACACCTGACCGGAGGACCTATTGTTATAGTTTCTTTTTTTAAACAAGGTTATCCATTCTTCCATGAGGAAATTGAAAGACTTATTCTATAAGTTGTTCCTGATGAGTCCATTGAGTATCCAAAGTCCGACCTTTGCCTGAAGACCATGTCAATGCTATCTCGAAGCATGTCTATGGTACTCCGATTTTCAACAAGAACATTTGAAGCCCAATGCTAAATGTTTCTTGCTCAATTATCCAAACACCATTGTATGGGTAATGTCATGAAATTTCTCTCCCCTACCTAAAGAGTTTTCTACATTATATCCTGACATGGATACCATGCTCTGCTTGTCCTTGGGAAGGATATACCCTTGAAATATTTGTTTAAACATATTTTCCTTTCCATTGTTCTGTTTAATCTGAAAATCATATTTTCCTTTCCATTGGTTGGTTTAACGTTTCTTGTGATCAATATAATATAAGCAGTAACAATTCCCTGCTTAGGTAAGCACCTCGTGGTACAACTCTGCCAGTAAGACCCTATTACTATAATTGATGACATTTCGGTAGCCACCGATGGACGAAAATTTGCCTAATGGTCTGCCTCGTTCAGCGGCGGGTGAAAATGGTTCTCTTAGTCCCTCGCCCTTGGTATCGACATTGTTGCCAACATAACTGATAGGCTACCCTCTGACATGTCTTGCTATCATGACCGTGCAAGATATCAACGCTTTTCCTACTTTTAACCACATGGTGGGCCCATAACCCACAGTTCCACATGATTGAAACCTGACTCTCCTGTACCCCTTGTTTCCAAAGTTATTCCTCACGCGCGACTTCGTATGTAACTCACAGGCCACCTTTCGAGAGATCACCAATTCTGGTATCAGAAACAATACTTATGCTCATTGATCTGAACCCTTTCACACTCTGTTTCAGGCATCGAATGATTGCCTGCCCGCTTGAAACTTCCCATGATACCTCTTTATATTGCTCTAGATATTTTCCTAAATTTCAATTCAAGAGATACTTTCGCCACCTTCCTCGATGTTATCGACCAAATAGTCGACCTTGCAGAGGTCTGTTCTCCCGGAATACCCCTTTATTCTTTCGTAAGCACGATAGAGTTCCTGAAGAAAGGACGCCGACTTCATCATGATGACCTGAAGCAGAGAAATGAAGACATCAACGTAATGGATCGACCTCTTCGAGAAGAGCAACCAAGACCGAGAAGAATCGTTAGGATTTCGTAACGAACTTTCCCCCTTCGCCCTCTTAAATCTAGGGATCAGATTTCTTGTAGTGGAGGAGAATTGGGGCCTTGGAATAATGAGCTACATAAACCCCTTGTAATGATGCCACGTCACCCCAGTTACTTTTGACAAATCTCGCGTTAGTTCAAAACGATTCAAATTCAAAATTCAAAATATTGCAAACAACAAAAGTTTTCAAATCTTGGAACTAAAATGTTTGGTTTGTTGCAAATAGTCCTTACTAAATGTTGGTGGAGAAACCCCACTTTTTATTAAGTGTTTAAAACTCTGAAATGAGCAACACAGTAACAAAACCAATTATTTAAAAGCTTTTAAAATATTAAAAATGTACAAACTATTTTATTTTAGGTGCCAAGTTAATTGTGGTGGTGGCATATTTGTTGATACTAATTTAGGTACAACTAATGTATTTAATAAAACTAAGCTATTGAAATATAAAATTAAAACAGAAAAGAAAAGAAAATAAGAAAAAGGGAAAGACTAAAACACAAAAAAATAGAAGGAACAACCCCCCCCACTGGGCCACGGCCAGTCGGCTCAGCCTACCAGGTCGGCCCAGCCGCCCCCCTCACTCACTTAACCCCACGCCCCTGGAACCCTAGCTCCACTAACCCCCCACGTTCCCCCACTCCCCACTCGCTCCCTCGTCTTCTCCCCCGTCCCGATCTGGATTGGGGGGCTGCGCCCGCCTCCGCCACCACTGCCGCGACGGGGCCCTTTCCCGTCAGCGCCCCTCCATCCCAACCGCATCCCCCAGTGCTCCTGACGGCCCCCGCGAGTGCACCCGCCCCCGAGGACTACCTCCTCCGCCCCGTACCAAGGTCGTCGTCCCCACATCGCCCCTCTGCCATGGGCTTCGCCACGACCTCCCGCGCCTCTCAGTCGCGGGATCGACCCCGCAGCTCGTCCCCGCGACCCATTGACGGACGCCATCGCCGTCGTCCTCTCCATCGCCGGTGTTCCCCGTCCTCGTCGCCGGTGCCGCCTTGACGGACCTCCCCGACTCCTTCCCGAGCCCACTGCCTTTTCCCTACGGCCCCCGTGAGCCTCCGCCTCCCCCTCTCCTCCTGTCTCCCGCGCGCATGAGCTCATGGTCGTGGCCTCGTGCCGCGCGCGCCGGCGCCGTCCCGCACGCGTTCGCTTTGTTGCGCGCTTAGCGAAGCCCGCCGTCGCCGTGCTCACCGCCGTGGTAATCGCGCCACGCTACCGCCACGCCGCCATCGTCGCCCGTCGCCGCACACCACAGCCACGATCCGTGCCCGGACGCGCCCCGCACCGTGGTCGCCAGTCCAGCCCGTGCGCCGAGCGCCCTGAGCATCCATGCCACGCGCCTCGCCGCTGCCCCTATGGGTGCCTAGCCCCGCAGCGCCCTGACGGGGGCGGGCTGGCGCCCGTCGCCGGCTTCGCCCGTTCGCCCGTCCGTTGTGCCCGCTAAGGACCCTCAGATCAATGACAAGCAGGGCCCACGTCCACGAGAACGAAAATGGATTAAAAGAAAAGGGTTAAAAAATGATAATAAGAAATAAAAAAATATACTAAATAATTAATTAATAATTTATTTAACTTAATTAATCTAGTTTAATTAAACATAACTAATCCGATTTAATTAAACCCTGATTAACATGTTTAGTCCATGACAGATGGGTCCCACTGGACCCACACGTCAGTTTGACTAGTCAACGCCCCTGTTGACTGCTGACGTCATGCTGACGTCATGATGACGTCAGCATACACTATTCTGGATAATGTTAGAATTAAATAATTAAATAAATTCTAAAATGATTTAAATTTTTTAAATTAATATAAAATAAACTGTAGCTCAGATGAAAATACTTTCTACATGAAAGTTGCTCAGAACAACGAGACAAATCCGGATACGCAGTCCGTTCGTCCGCCACGCATCCCTAACCTATCGAACTCGCAACTTTCCCCCTCCGGTTCATCTGTCCGAAAACGCGAAACACCGGGAATACTTTCCCGGATGTTTCCCCCCTTCACCGGTATCACCTCATACCGCGTTAGAGCACGCCTAGCATCACACATTGCTTTGTCATGCATCGTTATGCATCTGTTTGCATTGTATTCATTGTTTCTTCCCCCTCTTCTTCCGCTAGACACCGAGACCGACGCCGCTACGACTACGGTGTTGACGACCCCTCCTTCTTGCCAGAGCAATCAGGCAAGCCCCCCTTTGATCACCAGATATCGCCTATTCTTCTCTATACTGCTTGCATTAGAGTAGTGTAGCATGTTACTGCTTTTAGTTAATCCTATACTGCTGCATAGCCTGTCCTTGCTACTACTGTTGTTACCTTTACGTGCTATCCTACTGCTTAGTATAGGATGCTAGTGTTCCATCAGTGGCCCTACACTCTTGTCCGTCTACCATGCTATACTACTGGGACGTGATCACTTCGGGAGGTGATCACGGGCATATACTATATACTTTACACTATTACATTACCTGTGATACTGTTCGGAGATGGGGGTTGAAAGGACAGGTGGCTCCATCCCGGTAGAGGTGGGCCTGAGTTCCCGACGGCCCCCGACTGTTACTTGTGGCGGAGCGACAGGGCAGGTTGAGACCACCTAGGAGAGAGGTGGGCCTGGCCCTGGTCGGCGTTCGCGGATACTTAACACGCTTAACGAGATCTTGGTATTTGATCCGAGTCCGCCATTTGGTCTATAATGCACTAACCAACTACGTGGGAAAGATATGGGCACTCGGCGTGTGGTATCGGCCAAGCCTTCGTGATGTCGGCGATCGAGCGGCGCGTGCGGTTTGGAACGTAAGCCCGCTCTTGTATTAAGGGGCTAGTTACGCTTCGGCCATACGCAACATGCAGGTGTGCTAAGAGGCGATGGGCTGCACTTCAGTCGCGCTTAGGTTTAGACCGGCGTGCTGACCTCTCTGTTGGCCTAGGTGGGGTTGCGACGTGTTGATCTTCCGCGGCCGGGCATGACCCAGAAAAGTGTGTCCGGCCAAATGGGATCAAGTGTGTTGGGTTATGTGGTGCACCCCTGCAGGGAAGTTAATCTATTCAAATAGTCGTGATCTTCGGTAACAGGACGACTTGGAGTTGTACCTTGACCTTATGACAACTAGAACCGGATACTTAATAAAACACACCCTTCCAAGTGCCAGATATAACCCGGTGGTCGCTCTCTATCAGGGTTACGAGGAGGGGATCGCCGGGTAGGATTATGCTATGCGATGCTACTTGGAGGACTTCAGTCTAATCTCTTCTATATGTTGCAAGACGGAGGCTGCCCGAAGCGTAGTCTTCCACAGGATTAGCTATCCCCCTCTTATTCTGGCATTCTGCAGTTCAGTCCACTGATATGGCCCTTTACACATATATCCATGCATATGTAGTGTAGCTCCTTGCTTGTACACATTTGCGTGCATGATTAGTGTATGATTGAATCGGGGGCGTCACACTGCCATCATTAAACTGACGCGGAGACCGGGAAACCTACTCCGGCACCTGGATTGACACACCATGCCGCGTGTCCTAGCCGGTGCCCAGCTATCTTGCTCTTCACGACTAGTACCACTGCACGACGTCTGCCATGTCCTTGAGAACTAGAGCTATGTGGGATGGCTTGTCCACGAAGCAGAAGTAGGAGTTGATCGACATTGCAGCCAGCTATGAGGCCCATGGTGCGCGACGGATCGAGGCTGGTTTGCAGGTTAGCTTGCAGGCGGCCCCGCCCGTGAAAGAGCATCCGACACCGCATGTGTCGACGTTCCTCAACGAGCATCATGTACCGGAGGGTAAACCATTGAGACGGGTAGTGGAACAATGATGCCATCGTAGGCATGGTAGCAGAGGATCCGGGCTTCCTCGATGAGCAGTGGGAGCTGTACGACTCCGTGGGGAGCACCCGCGTCCGCCGTGAGTGATGGCGGCTCCGCGGCCTACGGGCAGAGAGAGATGTCCCTTTCACGGATATCGACGTGTCGACGGAGGAAGAGGAGGCGCAGGAGACTGCGGGCGTGCTAGCTCCGCATCGGTCGCGCCACCACCGTTGTTGACACCCCAACGCACCGACCATGAGGCGGACATATTTGGCGCCGTCGACAAGGCGGACTCCGGTGAGGAAAAGCAGCTCATGGGAATCCGCAGTGGTTTGGGTCCCAGGAAGGCCACCACTATTCTTCACCTCCTACAACTTCACTTTACGGGGCTCACTGTGAACTTGCCAGGCACGAGGAAGATATGTCATGGGAAACTAGTGCTTGCACGACCATCATTTAAGCTATGTTAAAAAGCCTGGTCCGATGTAGTTTAGTTGAAGTATGTCAGAAATGTAATGATTTTGGACTGGTTTAGATGAAAATCATTCAATGTGCATGGAATTTGTATAGTTTGTTCAAATCCGATTTAAAATGCTTCGTTCCCGTACCATTGTTCAAAGATGCATTCAGACACGTCCGCGAACAAGTACCGTATTTGTTTTAGGTGTTTGCATTGAAGATGTACTAAGCACTAAGCACTAGTAAATACTATTGCCGCCTTTCCATTGGATGTCCGGCTCTCACTCGGCATGGGCGGCTCGGTAAGAGCATCTACAACCGGCTTTTATCAAATCCTTCTCAAATGTCTGTGAACACGTTCGGTCAATAATTGGATATGAGCGAGAAGAAAAAATGTAATTCAACCGTACCCTCACATCATCCATATACGTCCACATTGTTCGCGAACCTTCATATTGAAACCAAATGTAGGGAGGATATGAAGGTTTGCAGACGCACCCGATCAGTCCGTCATGTAGGACACGACTCACTTCGGATCATCTTTTTTTCTTTTTCTCTCTTCATCTCCACCAATCACAAGTAAGTGACCAGACATATAATGGAGAAAATGAGGAGTATGACTATACGGACGGACAAATAAGGACTCAAACAGACACGCTCAGACACTGACCGGACGCTTCCACAGACGTTTGAGGGACAAGATCTGTTTATTATAGTTGTAGATGTTCTAAGCTCGTAGGTCGCTTCTTAACAAATAGTGCCAATTACCAATTTCAGCTCGTTAAACTTAACAAGCTTAACAAACGAGCTGACAGGTTTCATGAGCAACTTGTTAAGCTTGTTAGTACACCAGAACATATATATTTTTATCTTATATGAAAGTATCTTCATGGTATCTCAATTCATCTAGTCAATCTGATCTACCCATCACAACAAATAGGAGGCAACAAACTAGCGCATCTTCTCCTGTGGTCATCATCTTTTTTCACAAAAGTTACATCCACACTCTTGTCTTGTAAGTTGTAACACATCCTAGAACGAGCGTTCACGAGCGCTCATTAGTTTAACAAGCTTTAAACTATTAGAACTGAACATAATTGTTTGCTTGTTAAGTTTAACGACTCGAGTCTTAATGAGCACGAACTTAACGAATCGAATCTTAACGAATCGAGAAACGTGTTATCCACCCCTAACTCTGTTAGGGCGCGCTATGGATCTCAAGATAAGTGGCACAATCTCTCGCGGATACAAGTTTAGGTGGCGATTACAGGCGGATACAAGAAATGCGGTAGCTAGGGTTCGTCGCGGACGGAAAGGGGGAAAGGGGAAAGAGCCGAGCCGCCGTTGCCTGATCCACTGGATAACCCTAGCTTGCTGTCGTCCCTCTCCTTAAGTAGTTGCCGAGCTGCTTCAGTTAACCCACGATGGGCCGGTGACGCGTGGGTTGGGCTTCTTGGGCGTGGGGACGAGATCCTTGGAGTTGCCTTGCGGGCCGGCCTCGTCAGGGATGCTGACATCCCCCTCTCCTTGAGCTGAGGCTTGTCCCCAAGCCTCCGCAAGCGGGAAATGCTCCTTGAGTCTTGCTTTGTCTTCCCAGGTTTCGCCCAGTGCCTCTGAATTGGACCAACGAGTGAGCACCTGTTCCCTCATCTTGCCCTTCTCCTGGCGCCATCTTGACTGCAATACTGCTACAGGGACTGCGAGCTCATCAGAACAGTGGGGTAACTGAGGTTCAACAGCCGTACCCGTGTTCAGGACGCGTCGAAGGAGCGAGACGTGGAAGACTGGATGGATAGTTGCTTGCGACGGGAGCTGTAGCTTGTAGGCGACATCGTTGATCTTGCCAATGATAGGAAAAGGCCCGTAGTACTTGAACGCCAACTTGTGATTTGCTCGTGGCGCGGCCAAGTTTGGATATAAGGTTGCAGCTTGGTAGACTTGATCGCCCGCTTCAAACCCAGACGGAATGATCGTTTCTTGTCCGCTGGCTTTTCATCGCTTGCCTTGCTCGCTCAAGTGTTGCTTTATGCAGTTCTGCACCGTGTCCCTTTCCTCGAGCCAGGAGCTTAGGGCTGGCAGCGAACAGGTGTTTTCTGCTATTATGCCCCAGTGCCGTGGTTTGTACCCGAACATAGCTTTGAAGGGTGTCATGCCTATGGCCGAATGGTGAGAAGTGTTATACCAAAACTGCGCCAAAGGTATCCAGAAACTCCACCGCCGGGGACATGATTGTGTGAAACATCTCAGGAATGTTTCCACGCATTGGTTAACGCGCTCGGTCTGCCCGTCCGTTTGAGGTGGTTGGGCTGTCTTGATCGAGTTGAGTACCGTGGCCTTGAAAAGCTCCCGCCGAAGTGACTAGTGAACACAGGTCACGATCGATCTGATCGCCCGGGCAGCCCATGTACCTTGTAGACTTCTTTGGATGAAGAGTTGGGCCACGAGATCTTGCCGTGTATGGATGCGCCAAAGGCAAGAAATGACTATACTTGGTTCTCTTATCCACGATCACCGGCAGCAGTTGAATCTGCTCAATTGAGGCAAGCCATCCACGAAATCCATAGTAATCATGTCCCATGGCTTGCCGGGATGGGCAACGGAGTTAACAGACACGAGAGGCCGCCTCGTCCGCTTAGCTTTGCCAGGACGGGACTGCACATAATGTTTGATTTGCACCTTCATCTTGGGCCCGCGAAGCAGGGCGTCGTTACACGCCTCGTAAGTGACGAGGAATCTGAATGTCCTCCCATCGGGCTGTCATGGAAGGCTTGTATGATATGTTGTTGGATCTGTGTCCCCCCCCCTAGCCAAATACCGCCTCTGAACCTGATGATGCCTTGCTGCAGCGTGAACCGACCTTTGACGTCGTCGCGCACTGCCAGTTGTTCCAAAAGTTTCTGCGCGTGCAGATTGGCATTGTAACTGTTGATGACGTCTTCCAGCCAGCTGGGCTGGCACGATGAGACCACGAGCAGAGTATCTGTTTGGTTCGCTCGCGAAAGAGCATCCGCGTCGTGATTATCGGCCCCGTTCTTGTACTTGATCTGGTACCTGAGCCCTAACAGCTTGGTGAAAGCCTTGTGTTGCCATGGGGTGTTCAGGCGTTGCTCTTCAAGATGCGTGAGGCTCTTCTGATCCGTGTAAATCACGAATTCTGCGTGTTGTAAGTATGGGCGCCACTGGTCCACTGCTACTATGATTGCCAGGTATTCCTTTTCGTAGGTTGACAGTCCTTGATACCTTGGGCTGAGTGCTTTGCTCATAAACGCGATTGGGTGCCCCTGTTGCTGCAGAATCGCCCCAATGACATGGTCGCATGCGTCTGTCTCCACTGTAAATGGCTGGGCAAAATTGGGCAATGCCGAATCGGGCGCGAGATGAGCTGCTGCTTTAAGACTTGAAATGCAGTTTCTGCAATGGACGTCCAAAGGAATGGGACGCCCTTCTTCAGCAAGTTAAAAAGGGGCCGGGCGATCACTCCAAAGTTGCGCACGAAACGACGATAGTAGCATGCGAGTCCCAAGAAACTCCGAACTTCCTTGACATTTTGAGGTGAAGACCAATTTGCCACCGCAGCCACCTTTGTTGGATCTGCCGCAACTCCTTGTGCGCTGATAACGTGACCCAAGTACGATATCTTGCTTTGCCCGAAAGCATACTTTCTGCGTTTCACTTTCCAGTTGTCCCTTCGAAGAAGTTCCAGTACTTGCTTTACATGACTTTTGTGGTCCTCCAACGTGGCACTGAAAATCAAGATGTCGTCGAAGAAACAGAGAACGCAAACACGCATCACTGGCTTGAGAGTTGTTGTTAGCCCTTCAATGAAGGTGGGAGGGGCTCCAGCTAGACCAAAGGATAAGACCTTGAACTCAAAGTGCCCTTGATGCGTTGAAAAAGCTGTCTTGTGTTCTTCCCCAGGAGCTAATCTGATCTGATGGTAGCCCGCTCGCAAATCTAACTTAGAGAACCAAGCTGCCCCATGCAACTCATCGAGAAGTTCTTCAATTACTGGCACTGGAAACTTGCCGACCACCGTGATTGCGTTCAACTATCTGTAGTCGATGCAGAGACGCCAGGTGTTGTCCTTTTTCTTCACAAGGATTACTGGCGATGAGAATGGGTTGTTACTACGCTGAATCACCCCTGCTTTCAACAGTGCCTCCACTTGAGCTTCTATCTCAGTCTTCTGCTCTGGTTTATAACGATCTTTGCTGGACGTTGACTGGTCGCGCCCGAGGATCGAGGAATCACGATGATCGCACGCCCTCCTAGGTGGGAGTCCGGTTGGTTCTTCGAACACGTCGGGGAACTGGTTCAACACTTCCTGAATGCACTCTGGAGTTTGCTCCAAGTCCTCGGCCATAGGTGCTACCACACAAAGGTGCACGACATGTGTGATAGAGCCCTTGCTGCACAAGTTTTGCAGTTGTAGACTGTTGATGGACTGGCACATTGTCGACGCTGCGTCATGTCCCCGAAGACGAAGCGGTCCCGCTGGAGTAGGAATCTCCAGGAAACGCGCGCGCCAATCGACTTGCATCGGATTGTGTTCTTCCAACCAGTCCATGCCCAAGATGACATCGTCGTGCCCGAGCAGCCAGACCTTCAAGTCCGTATAAATTCATGTCCTTGCGCATACCAGGCGCATTGTGTGGCCACTTCTGAACAGAGCAGTTCACTTCCATCTGCCACTCGCACACGGCTTGGCTTGGCGAGGGGTTGGACTCCAGTCAGATGTTGGGCGAGCTCCTGATTGATGAAGGAATTGGAGCTGCCCGAATCTACTAACATGAGAACTTCACGGCCCTGTAGCCACGCTCTGAGTTGGAAAGCTTTGGCTGACACCCCTCCTGTAACAGCCGACAGGGAAATGGCCATGGCATTTTCTTGCGGTAAGTCGTCTTGACCCAGTTGTGTGTCGACGAAGCTGTCGAGGCCGAAGACGTCCAGCAGTTCCTCCACCACATGTAGCTGGACAGTGGTGGGGCACACATGGTCGTGCCCCCACCTCTCACCGCACTTGAAACACAAACCACGCGCTCGTCGGTAGTCCTGGAGTGACTTGAGCTTGGCTGTGTCTGCGCGGGCCGTGTCTGTGCTGGTGAAGTCATGTACCTGGGGTAGGGTCATAGACCTGCCCAAAGGTACCTTCCACAAGGACACTCACAAGAGAAGCAGCCTTCCAAATCGACTTGGTAGACTCCCACTCGACCGATTCAAAGACACTTTCGACTATGAAGACCCACTCGACCACCAAGAGTCCAAGAGCCACTCGGTGTCGAAGCGGTCAGTAGTTAAATAGTCTTTATGACCTTAATGACACTTTATGTAGGCGTTACGATGCGCCTAGCCTTAACGTACCTTAAACCCTACTGCTTTCGTGGGCTGGCTGGGGTCTGGCGCACTCTATATAAGCCACCCTCCACGGTAGAAGGGTTCGCACCCAACAACATATACAAAATAATCCGATCGACCGCCTCGGGGCTCCGAGGCGTGGGGCTGTTACTTCTTCCAAGAAGGGCTGAACTCGTAAATCTCTTGCGTATACAACTACTCCATAGCTAGGATCTTGCCTCTCCATACCTACCCCCCATTCTACTGTCAGACTTAGAACCACGACAGTTGG
This sequence comes from Aegilops longissima, assembly GCA_021605205.1. Classification (NCBI taxonomy): domain Eukaryota; kingdom Viridiplantae; phylum Streptophyta; class Magnoliopsida; order Poales; family Poaceae; genus Aegilops; species Aegilops longissima. The sequence continues at coordinate 384,081,637 of CM038678.1, read as the reverse complement.
CGCCCACCGTGGGGCAGGTGTTCTAGCGAAGTGTTGGAGAAGTTGGGATTCTCTCGATCTCGGCATCATGGTTTGGTGGAGTTATGGTCGACGGCCACGAGATCCATCTCGGTGCGCTCACGTTAAATGCGCCGACGACTCCGCTTGGCCCGGAGGCTCCACTCGACGTGGACGCGCTCCCCATCCGCGGGGCGACGCACTTTCGCGCATGTGTCCGTGGTGTCCTCCTGCGGCAACCGTCGACCCAGTATGGGTCAGCTCCTGCGCCGTCTTCACTCCCAGTCTCCCACCGGCGCAAGCATTCTGGTCGGTCGAGGCTTCAGCGGTGGATGAGGCATGCGGTGGCCCGCCAGTCGGCCATCCCCCAAGTCGCGGCAATCGAGCCCGACGAATCTCTCTACGGCCTGTTCGACCTGTCGACTGGCTCCATAGAGACTGCGTCCGAATGCGATAGCAGTGACCCGGCGGCAGAGGTTCTGATGGTCGATGGACCACGCAGTCCCCCTGGATTCACCCGCACCAACGAAGGTGGCGGTGGAGGCGATCCGGCGCAAGCCCATGAAGAGTACTTGCCCGAGCCCCTCACTTCGCTCCACAGGGAAGAACTTCGTCGTCGGAACATGGATGCACTTCACACTCCTATCGTTGGAGAAACCCCCGAGGTTCGCGCCTTGGAGGATGCGCGCTATTAACTTGGCTGAGCGCACTCGATCGGAGAATCTTCAGCGAATCTTCGGAGCGGCGTGTCTGCACCGAGGATTCCAGAATCCAGTCGACGCCAGCTCTTTCAACCACCAACCCAGGTATATCGAACTCCGATTCAGAATTTAGCAGCTGCCGCCCGTATAGCGGAATCAATTCAGCCTTCCCAGTCGGAGGCAGGTAGAGGTTTGCAGCAAATCAGGAATTTGCTCCGGACGGCAGGAGATCAAAACCCAGTCGTGTCCCAGTCGCGGAACAGGGTTCACAGTCGATCCGTCGCTGCGAATTCATTCCAGTCGGCCCATAGTCCAAGATCGCCCCCGAGGCGTGAGGAACGTGGAGGCCGGGCGATCAATACAAGGGTCATGGCAGTATGAACACCGATTCGATCGCAATGATCGACGTCGAGTGCCCACTCCTCCCCCAAGGGGTGGATCATACGCTCCTCGGCAGCAGAATGACAAACGCCAAAACAGTACTGGACGAAGAGTTCCAGTCGACCCCAGAGAGCCAGGCTTTGACGCGAGATCCATTATCGTTCAAGGTTTGGTCGACAGAACAGAGCTCACCGAGACGGCCATGATAGAGATGTTCCTTCGATGAGCAGAGTCCATGTCTCGGGACGAGTGTTTCAAAGAGAGCCATCGTGGCTGCGGTGATTCCCCAATTTCAGGTTGGCGATCGAGTCGGCAAGTTCATCGGAGAATCCAAGCGACACCGGCTTGAAGATTACCGAGTGGCGGTTCAGATCGGCGGTGGCAACAATGAGGTAGCCATGAAGCATTTACCTCTTATGTTGGAAGGTTCAGCCGTATGTGGTTGAATCGATTAGCACCCAACAGATTTACACTTGGGAAGATCTTGCCCGAGTGTTTGTCGGACATTTGAAGGAACTTGCAAGCGACCAGCGGGTTTGACAGAGTTGCGATCATGCGTGCAAAAGTCGAGTGAAACCTTGAGGATTATATCCAGAGGTGGATCACTTTGCACCACACAAGGAGAACGTGTCGATCACCAAGCGATCTGTGCCTTCAAGGAAGGTGTCAAAACGAGAATTGAGTTTGAAATTTGGTCGAACCGGAGATATGACCCCGAGCCGGATGATGGAGATTGCCACCAAATATGCAAATGGTGAAGAAGAGGATCGACTTCGGAGTGGTAAATATAAATCTGCCGCAATGAGGCCGGCGGAGGAAATTCTAGTCGGAAGCAGAAGCGCAAAGCCGAGCCAGCGGCTCCCGGAGAGGCCTTGGCAGTGAACCCAGGAAAGTTCAAGGGGAAACCCAAGGGTCCTTGGAACCCTAAGAAGGTGAAAGACCAGGATGGGAACGATGTGTTGGATTTACCATGTCATATTCATACAAAGAAAGATGAAGAGGGTAAACTCATTTACCCAAAACATACCACTCGACAGTGTCGGCTCTTGATTCAGCAGTTCCAAGGGAAACAGCCCAAAGATAAGGATAAGGAGACATACAAAGTTGAGGATAGAGATGACAGTGATGGTGGATATCCCCAGGTCAATTCCACCATGATGATTTTTGCTGACGTCGAAAGCAAAAGTCGATTGAAGGTTATCAATCGGGAAGTAAACTTGGTTGCTCCGGCGACTCCCAATTATCTGAAATGGTCCTAGACCGCCATCACGTTCGACCAGTCTGATCACCCGACACACATTGCCACCCCTGGGAGGCAAGCATTGGTGATCGACCCAGTTGTCGAAGGCACTCGACTGACCAAAGTCCTGATGGATGGTGGTAGTGGTTTGAATATATTATCGCGCGAGACGTTGAAAGGGATGGGCATTCGATGTCCGGACTCGATTACCGATAACATGAGCTTCCACGAAGTCATTCACGGAAAGAAGGCTGAGTCACTCGCCAAATTGCTCTTGATGTAGTTTTGGTGATTCAAAGCATTTCCGGAAAGAAAAGTTGACCTTTGAGGTCGTGGATTTCCAAGGCGCTTATCACGCTATTCTAGGGAGACCAGCTTATGCGCGTTTCATGGCCCGACCATGTTACGTGTATCTTAAACTGAAGTTGCCTGGTCCCAAAGGCGTGATCACCGTCACGGGCAATCGGAAGAAGGCGAAGAGTGCTTCGAAAGGCTCTAAGATCGCCGATGCTCGCTTAGCGATGGTAGAGCTACAAGAGTATCGAAAACTGCAGATCCGAGTGATTTGTTGCGAGCTAAGAAGCCCGCCACTGAGTCGACATTCGGTCATTGGCGAAGCGAAACAGGTTCACATTCACCCGACTGATCCCAACGCTGCTCCAACCAACATCTCAACAACACTCGACTCAAAATAGGAAGAAGCGCCATCCGGTTCCTCCGTGAGAACTGGGACATCTTTGCATGGAAGCCTCACGACATGCCGGTGTTCCTGGGGGCTGGCTGAGCATCGCCTCGAGTAGACCCAAAATTCAAACCAATTAAAGAGTATCTTGGCGGTCCGCCCCGTAAGAGAAAGGCCATTGGCGAGGAGGTGGCTCGACTCTTAGCAGCAGAGTTCATCCGAGAGATCTACCACTCCGAGTGGCTCGCCAACGTTGTCATGGTCCCCAAGAAGGACAAGTCGTTGCGCATGTGCATCGATTTCAAGCATATCAATCGGGCCTGCCCGAAAGATCATTTCCCTCTTCCTCGCATCGACCAAATAGTCGACTCAACTGCGGAATGCGAGAGGTTGTCTTTCTTAGACGCCTATTCCGGGTACCATCAGATCCGTCTGTATGGACCCGATGAGATTAAAACAGCGTTCATCACTCCGTTCGGGTGCTTCTGTTATGTCACCATGCCATTCGGTCTTAAGAATGCCGGAGCCACATTCATGAGGATGATTCAGAAGTGTTTGCTCACTCAAATCAGTCGGAATGTGGAAGCATACATGGATGATATAGTGGTCAAGTCACGAAAGGGTTCCGACCTGTTGACTGACCTTGCTGAGACATTTTCCAATCTCAGGAAGTATGATATCAAGCTTAATCCATCAAAGTGTACATTTGGAGTTCCTGGTGGAAAGTTACTCGGTTTTCTCGTTTCTGAGGAGGAATCGATGCTAACCCGAAAAGGTTGGCACCATACTCAATGAAGCGCCCTATCGCGTGTGCACGATGTCCGAAACTTCTTCGGATGCTTGGCGCTTTAAGTCGATTCATCTCTCGCCGGTGAAAAGGCATTGCCTCTTTACCGATCGATGAAGAAGTCGACAAGTTCGAGTGGACTCTAGAAGCTGATGCAGCGTTTGCGAGCTCAAAGCTCTGCTCTCCACCCAGCCGGTGCTTGCTGCTCCAATCAGCAAGGAGCCTTTGCTGCTTTACATTGCAGCCACTGGACAAGTCGTCAGTACCGTACTTACGGTCGAGCGGGAAGAAGAAGGAAAAGCTTTCAAAGTTCAACGCCCAGTTTATTATCTTTCTGAAGTACTGACCCCGTCAAAGCAAAGATATCCTCATTATCAGAAGCTTGTTTATGGGATCTATATGACCACGAAGAAGGTTGCTCATTATTTCTCTGATCATTCCATTACAGTCGTCACCGATGCCCCTTTGTCGGAAATTCTTCATAACAGAGATGCAACTGGTCGAGTGGCAAAATGGGCGATTGAACTCCTTCCCCTTGATATCAAATTCGAGGCAAAGAAAGCCATCAAGTCCCAAGCAATAGCAGATTTCCTCGCCGAGTGGACTGAACAGCAGCTTCCGACCCAAGTTCAGTCAGAACACTGGACTATGTTTTTCGATGGTTCCAAGATGTTGAACGGTTCTGGTGCAGGAGTTGTATTGGTTCCCCCCTGAGGAGATAGGCTCAAGTATGTTCTCCAGATTCACTTTGATTCTTCCAACAACGAAGCAGAATATGAAGCACTCCTGTATGGGTTGCGTATGGCCATTTCACTCGGCGTCCGTCGCCTTATGGTTTATGGCGACTTAGATCTGGTTGTTAATCAAGTGATGAAGGAGTGGGATGTCAGAAGCCCAGCTATGACAGGTTATTGTAATGCAGTGAGAAAACTGGAGAAAAAGTTCGAGGGGTTAGAGCTTCATCATATACCCCGACTGAAAAATCAAGCTGCGGATGATTTGGCAAAGATAGGGTCCAAGAGGGAAGCCATTCCTAGTGATGTATTTTTAGAACACATTCATGTTCCATCAGTGCAGGAGGACCCTTTCACAGAAGAAGCCCCGCAGCAAAAGAGTGCCAATGATCCGACTGAAGTTGAGGTCCCGGCCGTGGTCGACCTAATTATGGAAGTTGTGGTCATCACTCCCGACTGGAAAGTGTCGTACATCGCATATATCCTTAGGAAAGAGCTCCCAGAGAACAAAGAAGAGGCTCGACAGATCGTCCGTCGATCCAAGGCCTTTACAGTAATCAAGGGACAATTGTACAGAGAAAGCGTGACTGGAGTCGGCCAGAAGTGTATCACGCCAGAAGAAGGTCAGATAATTCTTGAGGATATCCACTCGGGGACCTGTGGCCATCATGCGTCCTCTCGGACCATTGTGGCTAAAGCATACCGAGCGGGATTTTACTGGCCGAAAGCAAATGAAATGGCAAAAGAAATAGTCGACAAGTGTGAAGGATGTCAGTTCTATTCCAACATGTCGCACAAGCCAGCCTCAGCCTTGAAGACCATTCCACTCGTTTGGCCCTTCGCTGTTTGGGGATTGGACATGATTGGACCGTTGAGGACTGGCAGAAGTGGCTTCACTCATTTGCTAGTAGCAGTCGACAAGTTCACCAAGTGGATCGAAGCCAAGCCCATCAAGAACCTCGATGCATGCATCGCTATCGCCTTCATCGAGAGTTGATATTCAGATATGGAGTTCGCATAGCATCATCACTGACAATGGGTCGAACTTCGATAATGACAAGTTCAAAGCCTTCTGCGCCTCTCAAGGCACGCGGGTCGACTATGCTTCAGTGGCTCATCCTCAGTCGAATGGACAAGCAGAACGTGCAAACGGCCTCATTCTCAAAGGGTTGAAACCTCGGCTGATGCGTGATCTCAAACACGCAGCAGGAGCTTGGGTCGACGAACTTCCATCAGTTCTCTGGGGATTGAGGACCACTCCTAATCGGTCGACTGGGAGAACTCCATTCTTCCTGGTTTATGGAGCTGAAGCGGTTCTCGCCGAGTGACCTGCTTCACAATGCGCCTCGAGTCGAGCTATACTCAGGAGGAAGCGAACAAGCCCGACAAGATGCCGTCGACCTCTTGGAAGAGGAAAGAGAGATGGCCTTGATCCGCTCGACTATCTATCAGCAAGACTTGCGTCGATTCCATGCCAGAAATGTGAAGAGTCGAGCCTTCCAAGAGGGAGATTTGGTCCTCCGAGTGGATCAACAGAAACCACACAAGCTTGCTCCCACTTGGGAAGGTCCCTTCATCGTCACAAGAGTCCTCCACAACGGAGCATATCATCTCTACAACGTTGATCGCCAGATCGACGAGCCTCGAGCTTGGAACGCGGAGCTGCTCCGCCCCTTTTACACTTAAAACTCATTCGGTTGAGATGTAATAAAAGTAGTTTTGTAGTTTGTTTATCTAAGACAAGAATGTTATAATTTTCCCAGTGATTGATATTGTTTTTTGTTGGAATTTCCCCCAGTGGGTGGCTTAGCTGCGAATCCGATTCGCCTAAGTTTGTAAAAAAAATCCTTTCCGAGTGCGAGCCAGTCTCTCACTCGGGGGCTTAGCTGCGGATCCGCTTGGCCTAAGTATTCAAAATCCTACCGAGTGGCGAGCTAGCCTCCCACTGGGAGGCTTAGCTGCAGTCAAGTACTCGCCTAAGTATCCAAAATCCTACCGAGTGGCGAGCCAGCCTCCCACTCGGAGGCTTAGCTGCAGTCCAAGTACTCGCCTAAGTATCCAAAATCCTACCGAGTGGCGAGCCACCCTCCCACTCGGAGGCTTAGCTGCAGTCCAAGTACTCGCCTAAGTATCCAAAATCCTACCGAGTGGCGAGCCAGCCTCCCACTCGGAGGCTTAGCTGCAGTCCAAGTACTCGCTTAAGTATTCAAACCCTGCCGAGTGGTGAGCCAGCCTCCCGCTCGGGGGCTTATAACAGCCCAAAGATTCGCCTCAAGCATCCAAAGTAATAAAAATCCTACCGAGTGGAGAGCAAACCTCTCACTTGGAGGCTTAGCTGCAGCCCAGTGCTCGCCTTAGTAATAAAAATCCTACCGAGTAGAGAGCAAACCTTTCACTCGGAGGCTTAGCTGCAGCCCAGTGCTCGCCTAAGTAATAAAAATCCTACCGAGTAGAGAGCAAACCTCTCACTCGGAGGCTTAGCTGCAGCCCAGTGCTCGCCTAAGTAATAAAAATCCTACCGAGTAGAGAGCAAACCTCTCACTCGGGGGCTTAGCTGCAGCCCAGTGCTCGCCTAAGTAATAAAAATCCTACCGAGTAGAGAGCAAACCTCTCACTCGGGGGCTTAGCTGCAGCCCAGTGCTCGCCTAAGTAATAAAAATCCTACCGAGTGGAGAGCAAACCTCTCACTCGGAGGCTTAGCTGCAGCCCAGTGCTCGCCTAAGTAATAAAAACCCTACCGAGTAGAGAGCAAACCTCTCACTCGGAGGCTTAGCTGCAGCCCAGTGCTCGCCTAAGTAATAAAAATCCTACCGAGTAGAGAGCAAACCTCTCACTCGGGGGCTTAGCTGCAGCCCAGTGCTCGCCTAAGTAATAAAAATCCTACCGAGTAGAGAGCAAACCTCTCACTCGGGGGCTTAGCTGCAGCCCAGTGCTCGCCTAAGTAATAAAAATCCTACCGAGTAGAGAGCAAACCTCCCACTCGGAGGCTTAGCTGCAACCTAGTGTTCGCCTAAGTAATAAAAATCCTACCGAGTGGAGAGCAAACCTCCCACTCGGGGGCTTAGCTGCAGCCCAGTGCTCGCCTAAGTAAGGAATTCATCCAATCCGCAAGGACGACGAGGTGCAGGTCGACTGCTACCTCCTCCTTCGGAGCTTCGCCACAAGTACAACGTGCGGTCTATCCCAATCCGCAAGGACGACGAGGTGCAGGTCGACTGCTACCTCCTCCTTCGGAGCTTCGCCACAAGTACAACGTGCGGTCCATCCCAATCCGCAAGGACGACGAGGCGCAGGTCGACTGCTACCTCCTCCTTCGGAGCTTCGCCACAAGTACAACGTGCGGTCCATCCCAATCCGCAAGGACGACGAGGTGCAGGACGACTGCTACCTCCTCCTTCGGAGCTTCGCCACAAGTACAATGTGTGGTTCATCCCAATCTGTAAGGACGACAAGGTCAGTCGCAGTCTGTGTTCCATCTCTACCTGCAGGATAGAAGAAGCACAAGTCGACTGGAATTTCAATGGAATATCTTCCGAATGAGGAATAAAGTTCTCTCAAAGGCAAAGAAAGCATGTTAAAGGAAAAATCAAGTTCGGATAAACGTCCTACGGATCCAAAGGTGCTCAGGCGTTAAGCCTGTTAAAGTTTATCGGTTACAGAAACCACTCGGCATTCCAAGGCAAATTTAAAATGGGACTTAGAAGCTTTTTACTCCTCCGGCGGAGGACTGGAAGGTGCAACAAACTGGTCGAGGTCGATCCCGTCGGCGATACGGGTAGCAGCAGCGATGAAAGTCTCCATGAAAGATCTGAAGTCGTGCTTCCTGGTATTGGCAACCTTGAGAGACACCAGCTTGTCCTCTTGCGCTTCTTTGCAGTGGACACAAACCAGAGATAAAGCAACATCAGCACCACACCTGGCAGATGACTTCTTCCATTCTTGCACTCGACTTGGAATCTCATTCAGTCGAGTCATCAAAGATTCAAGATCATTCTGGAGAGTCTGTTCTGGCCAAAGAGTCGAGTCGATCCGCGACACTGCAACTTTCAGTCGAGCAAGATAATCCACTGCGCTAGCAACACGGGACTCCAGTCGGAGCACATTCATAGCAGCTTCATCCTTCACAGGAGAGTTGATGGGGTCCAAACTGGTTTCCACTCGGCTGGTTTCTTCTTCAAAGTTTTGGCAGAATTCTGAAAACACAACTCAGATTCAAAATGAAGATCGTATGATGAGCCGGTAAGAGCAAAACAGTTGGATAAAAGAGAATTACCTTCAAGCATGAGAAATGCTTCTTGGAGAGCCCTCCAAGATAAACCTCCGTGTCATTTAAACTTACCCGCCACCGGCCAACCTTGTCGATGAATATTCTTGTCGTTCTTCATCGACCGACTTCCTTGTTAGCAGCGTCAAGAGAGGCTTTCAGCTTGGCATTTTCATCTTCAAGTTTGTCGACCGAGGCAAGCTTCTCTTCAAATGAGCTTTGTTTTCTCCAAAGCCGCCTTACAATCTCTCTGCAAGGTCGAGGTCCTTCTTCTTCAAAGTTTCTTCCAGCTTATCTCAAAGCAACAATGAGAACAGAGTTGAGAATGAGCGAGAAAAACACAAGCAATCGCCAAAATTCTCACCAGCCATACCTTTTGCTTCATCCTGCCCTTCTCGCAAGTTCTCCGAGCAAGCTTCAAATCGAGGTTGAGCTGAATCTGCTTTTCTCTAACTCAGATTGTAGCGAGCCACAAGCTCGCAAGATTTCTACTGAAGAGTCAACCAACAAAAGACATAAAAACAGATCACTTCCGAAAGTGACTAAGGGAAAATAGTAGCATTTCTAAGACTACGGTCGAATAAAACATTCGACAAGAGTCTCGGGATTACACCAGGTGGCGCACTCAGCGTGCCCCCACTGGTTTACCAATTTGGTTCGATCAACGACCAAAGGAGGCAAAAAGGCTATGATTCTAAAAACATGGCTAGTCGTCGCCGGTCACCGATAAAAAAATAGTTCTTTAGACTATAGTCAATCGCACGCAATCGACCATAGTCTCGGGGACTACACCCAGTGGGTGCACTTAGCGTGCCCCCATCGGTTTTACAATTCCATTCACCTTGGTCCGTCCAAGTCGAGTGAAGAAGATCACAGATAAAGACCATAGCCGATCGCACGCAATCGACCATGGTCTCGGGACTACACCTGGGTGCACTCAGCGTGCCCCCACAAAAGTTCAACGACACACACACCCAAAGGGTGTACAGATATGGAAATCTCCGTAAGAAAGCAGTTTGGATAGTATATCCTAACAAAGCAAGCGACGATCGACTTACTTGGACATTGCTCGAGAGCTGAATCAAGGCGTCATAGGTCACCGACTTGCCTCTCGCGCCGCTTTCACCTGCTCCATCATGATCCCTGCCTGACGTATGGCCTCCTTAGCAGCACTTACTTGGTCTTCCGGGACGTGGTGTGTGGCAAAGAGAGACGGTGGATCAGCAGTCGACGAAGTGGGTCGGGCACTCGTCAGTGGTACATCAAAAGATACTGAAGTCCGAGGGGATTGCCTCCTCGAAATCAACGCCTCGAGAGTCGCCGAACTTGAGCAGCCTTGCCGGCAGCACTTTCTTGTTCCTCCTCTTCCTCAATGGCGCTTCCTCGTCATCATCGGGAAGATCAATGACGTGGCGGAACTGCAAGAGAGGCCCGAAATAAACATTCAAGCCCAATCGACTAAAAAGCTCCGGTCGGTAAAAGTGAAATCTCGTAGATCTTACCAAGATTGGAAGTGGCGCATCCTCCATTTCCTGGTCATCGTGCTTGGCGGAAGTCTCGGAGGTAGCGGCGCTGCAGATTTCATTAGTCGGTTGATCACCATCGAGTCGACTAAAATTCACTCATGTTGAAAAAGGAAATACAAGGTTCATTGGTTACCCGGAGATGGTGGGGATGACCATTCGCATCTTAGGCAGGGCCTTCGCCGCTTCGATGACGCCGCCGAGGTTGCTTCGCGGCTTCTCGCCAAGCGCAGAGAAGTCGTCCTAGGTCGCTTCGTCGACTGACCGGTGGGCACAACAGCTTTACCGCGCCCGGCCATCGGGTCGTGCGTCGACTTGGACCTTCCTTCTGAGCGAGGAGGGTCGACGTCTTCCTCCTCTTCTTCACCCTCCTCCTCGTCATCAGAGTCGTCATCCTCCTCATCCTCTTCGCCGTTGGACTCCCATTCCTCTGGACTCTCACCTCCACTTCCTTCTTCTTCTTCGGCTACTTCCTGCGCCCCGTTGGGCATCGAGTACATCTCGGTGGTGACCTAGAAGGCAACAAAACAAGGTGACGGTCAGTCGACGAAATTGACATCAAAACAGAATGAATGCAGCAGGATCACAGTCGAAGATAATTAATGATACCTTGTCTGGTTGGTAACTCTGGTCGAGTGGTGGAATCCTCCTAGCTCCGCGAGGGTTGTCTTTATTTCCTGTGATGGCAGTCATCCACTTCTCCAGTATGGCGTCGTCAACCTCCTCCGGATGGACCCGAGTGGTATCATCCGTACCAGAGTACATCCACATCGGATGACCTCGGTATTGGAGTGGCTGGATACGCCGTCGGAGAAAAACCTCCAGGAGATCCATGCCGATCACCCCTTCGCGAATAAGCTGGACTACACGCTCCATCAGAAGCTTCACTTGGGCCTTTTCCTCTGGCAACACCTTCAGGGAAGACGGCTTGTTCACTCGACTCATGGAGAAAGGAGGGAGCCCAGTCGACTGCCCCGGCGTCGGCTGGTCTTGGCAGTAAAACCAAGTCGACTGCCACCCTCTAACCGAGTCGGGGAGAGTCATAGCTGGAAAAGCGCTCTTCCCCCTCATCTGGACTCCGAGTCCTCCACACATTTGGATTACTTGGGTCTTCTCGTCATTCGGGCTCGTTTTCTTCACCGTCTGAGAGCGACAGGTGAATATATGCTTGAAAAGACCCCAATGCGGTCGACAACCCAGGAAATTCTCACAGAGCGAAACAAAAGCAGCCAGATACACAATGGAGTTCGGGGTGAAATGGTGGAGTTGCGCTCCAAAAAAGTTCAGAAACCCCCGGAAAAAAGGATTTGGCGGCAGAGAAAACCCCCTATCTACGTGGGTGGCCAAGAGGACGCACTCACCCTCTTCTGGCTGCGGTTGCCACTCCGTGCCCGGAAGCCTCGCCGACCCGTGGGGGATCAGTCCTTCATTGGCCAGATCGGTGAGGTCTTTTTCGGTGATGGTCGACCGGATCCAGTCCCTTGACCCAGCCTGCGGCAGCTTGGACCGCCAAGAGGAGCCGCCTTGACTGGGCGCTTCCCTTGGCCTTCGCCGTCTTCTTCACCTGCTCTGGGTGGCGGTCTTGTCCTTCACCATGGTCGCCGGCGAAAAAGGAACCGAGCTGCGGCGCTGGGCGGACGAAGAGCGTGGCGAGAAAGTTTTGGAGGCGGAGAGAGGAGAAATCTGAGGGCGCACTGTTCAAAATGCCCGGTCCAACACCTTATATGGGGTCGCTTCCGAGTGGCTGACCGGTAGGCCCAGGCAATCCTGTCACGATCCCGCAACAGGCGCACACGCGATACGTGGCGAAAAAGGCGGCGCGAGGATCGAGGCGCCATCATCTTATCTCATCCGAAAAGCGGTTTTCTCCGCTTCGCGCTTCCCAAAATTCGGATCCCGTGAAATCCGCTAACCGCAGAGCGACTCGTCAGTAACAGATTTCCTCGGATCCGCCGCCGAAATCTTCAGTTCACAAAGTTCACTCGACAAGCGTGAAGAATGGATCAAGGCGATCAAAGAAAGGTTGATGCCATCACCAAAAGGTCGTTGATCCGAGTAAGACGCACTCACAACACGAAGAACAGGTCGGAAAGATTATCAACTCCTTCCTCACTCAAACCTCGATCCATCCGGGCCTAATGATGAAGTCATGTACCGGGTAGGGTCATAGACCTGCCCAAAGGTACCTTCCACAAGGACACTCACAAGAGAAGCAGCCTTCCAATGACTTGGTAGACTCCCACTCGAGATTCAAAGACACTCGACTATGAAGACCCACTCGACCACCAAGAGTCCAAGAGCCACTCGGTATCCAAACGGTCAGAGTTAAATAGTCTTTATGACCTTAATGACACTTTATGTAGGGTGTTACCAAGAACGCCTAGCCTTAACGTATTTTAAACCCTCTCTCGTGGGCTGGCTGGGGTCTGGCGCACTCTATATAAGCCACCCCCCTCCACAGGTAGAAGGGTTCGCACCCCTGTAACACATACGCAAATAATCCAGTCGACCGCCTCAGGGCTCCGAGACGTAGGGCTGTTACTTCTTCCAAGAAGGGCCTGAACTCGTAAATCTCTTGCGTATACAACTACTCCATAGCTAGGATCTTGCCTCTCCATACCTACCCCCCATTCTACTGTCAGACTTAGAACCACGACATGTGCCGCGGCGATCTGCCGTCGACGCCGCTGGCACCGAGCGCACCGGAGGGGGAGGAAGCGGCATGGGAGAGCCTCCTCGCGGTGGTGGCTCCGGTGGGCGAGCTGGACTGCCGAAAGCGCAATCGGCCACCTCTTCCTGGAGTAATGCCAGAGCGCACGCCGTATCCAGGTCCGGTGGTCGTTGCACGAGGACCACCGCCCGAATATCCCTCCGCAGGCCCTCGACGAAACGAGTTAAGAAGTAAAAGGGATGGATCAAGTCAGAATAAGATGATAAATGATTGATGATTAACTCAAATTGCTCTATGTAATGTGCTACAGAGGACGTTTGTCTGACAGTGTAAAACTGTCTGATCAGCGTCTGGTGCCGATCGCGTCCAAAACGAGTGCAAAGTAATGACGTGAAAGTATCCCAATCGAACTCCGCTAGACGCTTCTGTATGGATTGCAGCCATACAACGGCTGACCCGGAGAAATTCAGGGCCGCCATGGGTACCCAGAACGAAGGTAGGATGCCGAACATCTGGAAATACTGTTCGCACATAGTTTTCCACAAATTCGGGTTATCACCCGTGAATTGTGGAAATGTGATAGATGGGTGAGTTTGGCCTGCACGAACAAGATCGACTTGCGTGCGCGAACGATGATGGAGGGGTGGAAATTGCTGCGAGGGAGGAGGACGGACCTGTTGCCGAGGGTGGCGGCGGCGTCTGGAAGGACGCCACCACGTTCCCCCGTGGTAAGTTGTAGATGCCGTGGCCATCGGGCCCAAGGGGGTCGTTGCCCGCGCCGCCACCGGCCCCATGGAGGATGTCGGTCGTCGCAGAAGGGCCTTGCTTCGAATTCACACCCGTAGGCTCCTCGCTCGTCTTGGGCGGGAGTGGATGCGCTAGTTGGAGCGCCGCCACCGCGTCGCCTAGATATGCCACCCGCTTCTCCATATCCGGTCGCCAGTTGACGAGGTCGTCGATTTTGGCCGTGGAAGCCTGGATCTCCGCGATGGCCTTGTTCTGGGCCTTGAGGGTGTTGTCGAGCCTGTCGAGGAAGGCTTCGATGGCCGGATCCATGGCGACGAGGTGCGTACGAGCTTGCCGGAGACCTCTGGTTTCGATGATCTGCGCCAGGATGGCGCGGTGGTGGGGATTTGCTGGTCTCTGATACCAGATGTTAGGGACGCGCTATGGATCTCAAGATAAGTGGCACAATCTCTCGCGGATACAAGTTTAGGTGGCGATTACAGGCGGATACAAGAAATGCGGTAACTAGGGTTCGTCGCGGACGGAAAGGGGAAAAGGGGAAAGAGCCGAGCCGCCGTTGCCTGATCCACTGGATAACCCTAGCTTGCTGTCGCCCCTCTCCTTAAGTAGTTGCCGAGCTGCTTCAGTTAACCCACGATGGGCCGGTGACGCGTGGGTTGGGCTTCTTGGGCCGGGCCGCACACGGGACCGTGGGGACGAGATCCTTGGAGTTGCCTTGCAGGCCGGCCTCGTCAGGGACGCTGACAAACTCTCACCAACAAATCTTCCAATCGCACAAAGTCACGAGAAAGGGAATGCACGCATCACAACGTGCCCACGGGTGCTGTTCCTGGAGTCTTGCCCATTCGAAGTCAAAGAAAAATCTCCCTAACAGTCATAGTCTTGCCCACGGCTACTGACTAAAAGTGTGCTTAATTATGTATTCTTTTGAAAGAAGAAGCATGGTTAATCATGGCGCAAGAACCTCGCAAAGGAAAAAAAAATTATGGCGCAAGAGCCGGCCGGCACGGGCGCATGTGCAGCGTTCGTTCGGTTCGGTTCTGCGGGTTATTGTAACGTTGTTTGCTCTGACTTCATGTACATGCACCCGCGTAATTATTGGGCTCGTTGCTACGCGCGCATTTCCTCTCGTCTTCTGACTTGTATATACGATTTGGTCAGCTTTTCGATCCGGTACAAGGGTGTGTGTGTGTGTTTGACGTTATTACAGGGGTGTGTGTTTTACATGTGCATACGCTAAAACTATAATTACGGGCATAGTCAATCCGGCCACTGGATCCTTGGGAGTAATAATAACCATGTCACATTGTTACATGTGACGTCAATCCATGTGGTCTTCATATACTGCGAATACCCAGATGCCTTGCGCGTGGTCGCGGAACATTTAATAAAAATTACTAACTGCTAAATATACATATGCAACTCAACAAAATTATCAAATGTACATTTTTTATAATTCAAAGAAATTCTATTAATATTAACTATTGGCAATTAAATGGACTTCCCACAAAAAAAAACAAATAAATTGACTTTTTTTAGATCAAATAGCCAATTTTATTCATCTAGAGGCAAGGTTGCATTGGTGTTGAATGCACGGAGACAAAAAGGTGGGGATAAAGTTTGTCCACATACATAGAGGACTAAGGCTGTAACACTCTTGGTTGTAAGGTGAGCAGCCACATTTGCATCCCGTTTAACTTAGGATAAATCAAACGAAAGATTTTTTTTTGTTTAGTTCTTCAATCTGCAACAGAATGGGTAGAATGCTTGATATGTGCTCAGTTCTGGACTTCCATGGTGCCACTAAGGACATGTAGTTCGACTCCACCATGATATGTCTCGATCTCCAATTGTGAACAACGCAGGCACCATCCCTGCAGGCAAGAGCTTCAGCAACCAAGGCATTCAGCAAAGTAGAGTACCATTCAGACTTAGCACCGAGAAGTGAGCCATCAACATCTCTGACCACCACCCCCGGAGGACCCATTAAAATTACCAGCATTAAAGGCCACATCCACATTTACTTTGATGACATCAATAGGAGGAGCGTTCCATGAGACCACTTCCTGCGGTTAGCTGGCAACCCAGAGGGAGAGGTTGGCTGAGAAAGATCAAAGGCCACATCGCTTGCCCGACAACAAGCAACCGGAATGTGCCATATAGGTCATCGTGTCTCCTAACATTGCGAGCACTCAAGACTGCCCACATACTACACAAAATATTGGAAAGGATGGAAGAGCTGCAAATACCACGGTGCAGAAGATCCTTAACCCAGGTGTGAGGATGGAAGACAAGAAGTTTTGTGCCCCAACTATTCTTCATATGGTGACAAGAATCTTTTTGCGTACGTACACTGTATCATGGAGTGAAAGGAACTTTCTTCTAGGTTGCCACAATCAACGCATGACTTGGGAACTTCAATATGCCTTCGGGCCAAGTTAGAGTTAACAGGCATAAACTCATGAATAACCCTCCACCAAAAAGAGCGCACCCTGGGAGGGGGGGGGCCTGGGTACTCCACAACTTCTTCCAAATCAGGTCATTATCGGTGTGAGAGTACGTGGCCCGATTAGAGATCATGCGAGACTCATTAATCAATGAGCGGTAGGCTGATCTAACCGAACTATTTCCATGTTTTTCGGGAAACCACACTATGAAATCTTCAGAGAGCTTTCCCACGGCAATACAAGTCGGAGCACGCATGTCAGGACCACAAAAAAATTGTTCGAGAGAGTTCAAATTCTAATTATCATCCGGGCTAATGAGCTTAGACAACACAAAGGCAGTAGCTTCAGGTTTTTTGAAAAGAGGTTTGTTGCTCAGAGCTTCAGGAATCCGCCAACTGTTGGTTGAGGCACCATCCCCGATCCTTCTGATCAACCCCATCTCAAGAGCAGCCCTTCCCTTCAAAATAGCACCCAAGGTGTGAGAACAATTCCTCTTCTTCCTAGCCGACAAAAAGTCAGAGTGATGGAAGTACTTTCCTTTCAACACTTGAGCGCATAGAGAGTTTAGGTTTGTGAGGAGTCTTCATCCTTGTTTACCAAGCATAGCTAGATTGAATTGACGCAAATCCCGAAAACCCATGAACCTCCAAGTTCTGCCAACATCCATGTTGGAAGCAACCCACGCGTCAATATGTGACTTGTTGCAAGACTTATGCCAAACAATCACATCACAGGTCCAGCAAAGCACTAGGCCACGCAAGCCAGTGCAGTCAACATCGGAAGCTTTAAGGAAACCAGCTGATTCCCCAAAGCTTTGGACTTCTTCGCAAGCATTTTGGTCTCCAACAAGAAGACAACCACTAGGTGGAACATGTCCACAAGATTGCGGAGTTCTTGAACTGCCTCAGGCTTCCCACAACCTCGTTATTTCAGATTAAGGATATTCATTGAACATGGCAGGGCTACGCCACACTAGCAGCCTCCACCAATATCGAGTTAAAAATGAATCCCTCCATTTCATGCTTCTTGATAGTTTCATTCGCAGAACCCTTTCCATCACCGGGTTGCACGCCTAACAGACCCTTGTCGGTGTCAAAATCGGCCAATCTCGGGTAGGGGGTCCCAAACTGTGCGTCTGAGGATCGAAGGTAACAGGAGGTGGGGGACACGATGTTTACCCAGGCTCGGGTCCTCTTGATGAAGGTAATACCCTACTTCCTGCTTGATTGACTTAGATGAATATATGGATTACAAGAGTCGATCTACCTCGAGAACGTAATGGCTAAACCCTAGATGTCTAGCATGTATGATTATGATTGGCCCTATGGACTAAACCCTCCGGCTTATATAGACACCAGAGGGGCCTAGGGTTGTACAGAGTCGGTTTACAGAGAAAGGAATCTTCATATCCGAACGCCAAGCTTGCCTTCCATGCCAAGGAGAGTCCCATCCGGACACGGGAGAAGGCTTTCTATCTCGTATCTTCATGGCCCACCAGTCCGGCCCATGTCACATAGCCCGAACGCCCGGGGACCCCCTAATCCAGGACTCCCTCAGTAGCCCCTGAACCAGGCTTCAATGACGATGTGTCCGGCGCGCAGATTGTCTTCGGCATTGCAAGGCAGTTTCCTCCTCCGAATACTCCAAAGTAGTTGATCAAAAGGAACTACATCCGGCTCTTTACCATAGTTACAACCCTGAACCATAAGGGCAAAATACTTTAAACAAAAATAGGTCATATCTTCTGACAATTTTTTCTACGAGGTGTTGTGTTCCGGCTGTATTATTATTTCGAACCGTTTTTTAGCCTCCCGCTTTGCGTTTCGAGGCGCGGTTTCATTGGCACGTCTTGTCAAAGCAGAGATCGCATCCCCTTATTGCGGGATTCTCATCAATGCGGTTTTGGGTAACCCAACCGTGCCATTTACACGACGCCTTGGAAATAAGCGAGTTTTAAGGCTCGTGGGAGGGGGCGAGACGCTCGACATTCTCTGCCTCTATAAGAATATAAGGATCCATCTTTTTACCCCACGCCTTCTTCCTCCTCAGCCCATCCGTCCTCAAACTCCAGCGCCCAAGCCCCAAGCTTTCCCTTCGCCGCCAAGTACTCCAATCATGTCCGGATCCTGACGCGATTCTTCGGCACGACGCATAAAGCGATTTGGAAGCTACTTTTCAAGACTCAGAAGTCATGGCCGGAGACGTCCGAAGACATTGGCCTCGATTGCAATCATCCAGCCTCCCAAGTAAGTGATATTTTTCCTAACATAACACAGTCAATTAACCAAAAGAGGGGACGGACTGAGAATTCCATCCTATGATACAGGGCTGGATGAAGAAGGCGGAGCGGATCAGATGCCCGGCTCCATTGCCCGAAAACATAGCAAATCCTCTTTTAATGAAGATGCTGGTCCCGTCGCCCTATCAAGCGCTGGAGAAAAAGGTCCGGAAGAAGGGAAAGGAAGCCAAAGATCCATTGCAAAGGTACTTCGGATGGGGTGTCTGGAGAGAACGAAACGCATTCCTCCGAGGAGGATGAAGACAAGGAGGAGGAAGAGGAAAAGGAGGAGGAGGAGGCCGACCACACCCTTTCCCCGAAGGGGAAGAATAAAAAGAAGAGGGCGGCCTCTGAAGAACCAGAGGCGGAGGTGTCGAAAAAGGGGGAAATATCCCTTCCAGACGGCTCGGATTCAGACACCGAGGCCATCCCCAACTGGCACCCCAGGCCGAAGCCCCTTGCCAAATCGTGAGTATCCGAAGATGTCGTTACATAAGTCTGGTTATGATGAGTATGGTATTGACGTTTTGAGTGGTGCAAGCCGGCACGCGATCTTCCCCAACAATCATCGGATGGGAACTCCTTGGATCCAAGGATGATGGAGAGCGAGTCACATTCGCAAGCCTCCCCGCCTCTAGCCAAGGACGACATTGAGGTGTTGTCCCGAAGGGCCTCTCCGGGGCACGAGGTGGTACGGGATGCCGCCAAAACGGCGCTAGAAGGTAACACTTTGGTCACTGAAGACACGGGGGTAACAATCCCCTCGAGGGCTGACGGCGGGGGTCTAGACCAGTCCGACCGTCAGCCGGACACTACTCCAGGAACACAAATGGTTCCCGAGCAGAACAAGAAATTCTCCTTGAGGAAGGGGGGAGTGCCAACTCCCGCGGCAACCTCCGCTAGTCCGGAGGCGCCGAATACACTGATGGAGGCACTACAACGAGCTTCCATCATGGAGGAGCACCACACCCTGATGGGTGCGGTAGTTGAAAAGGTTCAGTCTGCCAAGAACAGACTGAACGAGGCCTTTGCCGGCCTGTTAACAGGCTTCGAGGTATGCAATGTAATAGTCCTGACCGCTCTTCATATGAAAAGATGCCTGTGTATAGGTAGTAGCCCCTGAGGCTCTGATCGTCCCTTTTGCTAATAAAAAGGAGGCGGATATAGGATCAATAATTTTCACAGGAGCTAACGCACTTTCATATGTTGAAATGTAGGCTTCACTGTTAACGGCGACCGCCCAGGCCGCTAAGGTATCCGAACTGAAGCGTCAGCTGGGACTGGCCGATGAGGATCTCGTCCACATCAATAAGGGTTTTGATGAGGCGCAGGGTATATTATCTTTTTTTAAATGCTTCGGTCAGGCCCATACCTCTGGAGTTTAAAGCTCATGTGCTGCTATGTGTGTAGTTGCAGGTAGCGCAGCTGCGGTTGAGGCCCTTAGGGGTGAACTTTCCCAGGCCCAGGAGCAGGCAAGGGTAAACAAGGTTGCCGCTAAGAAAGTGGCCGAGGACTTGAAGTCCAAACAGGTTATCCGCTGCCAGTATGAGGAGCGGATAGCCGAAGTAGAGAAGGCGCTCAAGGATGCTGCCGACAAGTATAAGTCTCTCGAGGAGAAGAGTAAATCCCAGGAGACCGACCTCGCCGAGTCCCTTAAAGAGGCCGAGGAGGCGCGAGCCAAATCCCAAGCGGCGCGTGAGGAGATAAAGCAGTCCGAACAAGTAGCGGCTAGTAAGCCCCTTTTTACAGAGTAAATTTGGCAACCAATCGTCTGTTTTACTCACGCGACTAAGGGGTGCCCTAGATGTCCTTGTGGATCATCCGGAGAGCGCTGCTAACGCGGCGCGGTTCTTCCAAGCCCAGGAGGGGCATGCGACGGAGAAACAATTCTGGAGCCATTTCGTGGCACGGGAGCGCCCCGCACTGCTGAATGACCAGATGTCGCAGTGGGCTGAGCTGCATAGGATGTTCGGCGCAGCTATGAGGGACGTCATAGTCCGGCTGTGGCCGGCTGAACCCGTTCCTAGCAGCTATTTTGGCCTAGTGCGGCGACTTGTTGACGCCCTGCCCCGTATTGACGCGTTTAAGCGGTCGTCGTGTATAGAAGGTGCGCGGCTGGCTTTTTCCCATGTCAAGATGCACTGGGCCAAAATGAAGGCCGCAAGCGTGGCCGTTGAAGGTCCGCCCGGGGACAAGGTCCACCGTACGCCTGAGCGCTTTTTTGAGGACGTCCTGCAAGGTGCTCGCTTAATAGAGGGGCAGTGCTCAAAGGACATATTGTTCGAATGAACTTGTCCGAATACCAGGATATTTATGAACCAAGGCTTTGTAATATATTTATGCCTGTTATTTTTTAATTACGTCTCCTCCTACGTGGTCGTTTATATTTTTTGAGAGTTTGCCAGTCGTCGGCTTCAGCCCCCACGTAGTTAGTATGGGGGTGTTCGGAATAGCACATAATCATAGTTGGCCCACTGTCTTGGTCCGCAAAGGAAGTGTTAGTGCGGCGAATGAGGCAATCGGACTAGGTAGCTTTACCACTGTCACTTAGCCATAGGAGTTTTACGATGGGGTTGTAAGATAGCCCCTGGTGCGTATGCGGCTGCCAAACTTAGATGCCTTTAGACGCATGACTGAACACGGCCAGCCCTTCGTGTAATACGGTAGAAATCGCTAGAGATTTAATAAGTCACCGAATTGCTGACCCGCTCTCGCCGCATCACGACAGTCAATTTTCGGCTCTCTCTACCGAGGTGCTTGACTAGACTAGCCGGAAACACAACCGCAGTAGTTCTCCCTTTACTACCTTAGCCGAAAAATGGAACATAAGGTGGCAAGCACAGGAGCCGGGCAACCCAACTATTGACCAAAGACGTGATTCGGAGCCGATGCATATAATGCAATATTCGGGATGCCAGGTGTACTCTGAGAGTGTTCGGACTTTCTATTGTGGAAGATACGCATATGGATTGAATAGAGTTCCGAGGTGTATATGCCAATTTGAACATAAAGTGGGAAAACAGAAAAAGTGCCAATGCCGGACAAGGCTAGGCGAAGCTGTTTCCATTATAATTTGATTGGTACGTCAGAACGTATTTTTACAAAAGATGCAATAAGCATCACGGCTATTTTACATGCCGAGAACAAGAGAAAAATGTATACATGTCCTAGATTTGAAAAGATGATCTAGAAGATCCTTTGGACGTTCTGCTGCATGTCTGCGCTGCTTTTCACCTTGGTGTAGGATCCTTTGAAAGGACCGACGATCAAGTATGTATAAGGGGCCTAGGAGGGGACCCTTGTTAGCTCCGAAAATTGATGCGGGCTTGTAAAGAACCTGAAAAAAATAAAAACAAGACGAAAAAGATGGAGCAATATGTAGGTCCGGATAGGGTCAAGCCGTATCGTGGACCCTATGTTTAGTATGCCTCTGCCCTTGCCCATGGTATTTTTAACGCGTAGTTATGCACGCGCGGTAGGTATGCCGCTATCAGTCTGGGGCATTGGCAGAGGCCGAATTGCTAATCTAGCTCTATATGAGGTGGACTGTCATTCTGCAAGGTAGACCGGACTCGTTTAACAGTGTCCAGGGTCTTGATTGCTGGTGTGGTCTTCTACTTAAAGAGGCCACCCTGCATCTCGGCCGCGAGGGCCGCGGTGTGCTCCTCTGTACGGAGGGAGCGCTGCATGTTCCCATTGACTGTTATAACGCCACGTGGCCCAAGCATCTTAAGCTTAAGGTAAGCGTAGTGCGGGACTGCATTGAAACGGGTGAAAGCAGTTCGTCCGAGTAGTGCGTGATAGCCACTTCGGAACGGGACAATGTCGAAGACCAGGTCTTCGTTCCGTAAGTTATCCGGTGATCCGAAGACGACTTCCAACGTTATGGATCCTGTGCAACAGGCCTCTACGCCGGGTATTACCCCTTCAAAGGTGGTTTTAATGGGCTTGATTCTTGATGGATCAATGCCCATTTTACGGATGGTTTCCTGATAAAGCAGATTGAGACTACTGCCACCGTCCATAAGGACTCGCGTGAGGTGGAATTCGTCGATGATTGGATCAAGGACCAGTGCAGCCGAACCCCAATGACGGATACTGGTCGACTGGTCTCTCCGATCAAAGGTGATCGGACAGGCTGACCATGGATTAAACTTTGGGGCGACTGGATCTAAGGCATAGACGTCCCTTAACGCGCGCTTGCGCTCCCGTTTGGGGATATGAGTGACATTGATCATGTTCACTGTTTTGACCTTGGGGGTAAATTACTTCTGTCCCCCTGTGTTCTGTGGGCGAGGCTCTTCATCGTCGTCCTCGCTGGGCGGCCCTTTCCCCTTATGTTCGGCGTTGAGCTTGCCGGCCTGTTTAAAGACCCAACAATTTCTGTTGGTATGGTTGGCAGGCTTGTCGAGGGTGCCATGAATCTGGCAAGGCCGATCGAGTATTCTGTCCAAACTAGATGGACCATCTCTGTTTCCTTTGAATGGCTTATTCCGTTGACCGGGTTTGGAGCCACTGAATCCAGCGTTAACCGCCGTGTCTTCGGTATTTTGGTTTTTCCTTCAACGCTTGTGTTTATTGCGCCGTGGCTTGCCATTTGCCATCCCTGGCTTCGGAAGTGCCGGGGTCGCTGGTGCAATTGCTTCTACGAGCCAGCCTGCTATGTTCTCCCGCGCAAAAGCGGGTCATGAGTGCTGTAAGGGCTGCAATGGACTTCGGCTTTTCTTGGCCGAGGTGTCGGGCGAGCCACTCATCTCGGACGCTGTGTTTGAAGGCCGTGAGGGCTTCGGCGTCCGGACAATCCACAATTTGATTCTTTTTAATCAAGAACCTGGTCCAAAGTTTCCGGGCTGATTCTCTGAGCTGCTAGACTATGTGACTAAGGTCGTCGGCGTCTGGAGGCCGAACATAGGTACCTTGGAAGTTGTCTCTAAAGGCGTCCTCCAAGTCTTCCCAGCTTCCAATAGAGTTTTCTGGGAGGCTGTTCAGCCAATACCGTGTTGGCCCTTGAGTTTTAGGGGAAGGTACTTGATGGCGTGGAGGTCGTCACCACGATCCATGTGGATGTAGAGAAGGAAATCTTTGATCCATACTGCGGGATCGGTCGTACCATCATATGATTCGATGTTCACGGGTTTAAATCCTTCGGGGAACTGGTGCTCCATAACCTCATCGGTGAAACACAAGGGGTGTGCAGCGCCTCTGTATCGAGCGATGTCGCGGCGCAGTTCGGATGAAGTCCAAATGCGGTTCTCGGCTCGAGCGAGGTTGTGCCTGTCACGCCAGGTCTGATGGCCGTCCTCTCGTGTCAGAGCACGCCCCCTTGACCCATAGATTGATCTTGTCAGACCGGCTCTACTGTCGAGGTCCTTGCGTAAGTCATAGGTATAGCCCGGGGCCGCTGCCTCCCAGCCTCGAGCGCGCGGTGGCGCGGGCTGGTGTTCGACGTGGGTAGCCGGCCTGTCCCATCCACGCGGTGGTCGGTCGGGTTCGTCGTCGGTTTTATGCTTTGGCGGTATTGGCTCAAGGGCCTCCTCGTCAAATTGAGGTAGTAGCTTACGCTTCGGATAACTCTTGGTTGGGCGTTCGAGGCCATATTCCTCGGCTACCAGGACATTAGTCCATCTGTCATTGAGTATATCCTATTCAGCTTGAAGCTGCTGCTGCTTCTTTTTTAGGCTTCTGGGTCTTCGGCGTTCTTCGGAGTGTTATTGTCTTCGGTGCCAGTATTGCTGTCTTTTTCGTGATGCAACTTTTGCTACCTCTTGAGCACTGCGTTGGTTTTCCCTTGAAGAGGAAAGGGTGATGCAGCAAAGTAGCGTAAGTATTTCCATCAGTTTTTGAGAACAAGGATATCAATCCAGTAGGAGACTACACACAAGTCGCCTCGTACCTACACAAACAAATAAGAACCTTGCAACCAACACGATAAAGGGGTTGTCAATCCCTTCACGGCCACTTGCAAAAGTGAGATCTGATAGAGATAATAAGATAAATATTTTTGGTATTTTTATGATATAGATTGGAAAGTAAAGATTGCAAAGTAAAATAGATTGGAAACTTATATGATGGAAGATAGACTCGGGGGCCATAGGTTTCACTAGTGGCTTCTCTCAAGATAGCATAAGTATTACGGTGGGTGAACAAATAACTGTCGAGCAATTAATAGAAAAGTGCATAATTATGAGAATATCTAGGCATGATCATGTATATAGGCATCATGTCCGCAAAAAGTAGACCGAAACGTTTCAGCATCTACTACTATTACTCCACACATCGACCGCTATCCAGCATGCATCTAGAGTATTAAGTTCATAAGAACAGAGTAACGCATTAGGCAAGATGACATGATGTAGAGGGATAAACTCAAGCAATATGATATAAACCCCATCTTTTTATCCTCGATGGCAACAATACAATACGTGCCTTGCTGCCCCTGCTATCACTAGGAAAGCACACCGCAAGATTGAACCCAAAGCTAAGCACTTATCCCATTGCAAGAAAGATCAATCTAGTAGGCCAAACCAAACTGATAATTCAAAGAGACTTGCAAAGATAACCAATCATACATAAAAGAATTCAAAGGAGATTAAAATATTGTTCATAGATAATCTTGATCATAAACCCACAATTCATCGGATCTCGACAAACACACTGCAAAAAGAATTACATCGAATAGATCTCCAAGAAGATCGAGGAGAACTTTGTATTGAGATCCAAAGAGAGAGAAGAAGCCATATAGCTAATAACTATGGACCCGAAGGTCTGTGGTAAACTACTCACACATTATCGGAGAGGCTATCGTGTTGATGTAGAAGCCCTCTGTGATCGATTCCCCCTCCGGCGGAGCGCCAGAGAAGGCCCCAAGATGGGATCTCACGGGTACAGAAGGTTGCGGCGGTGGAAATAGGGTTTCGTGGTGCTCTTGGATGTTTTCAGGGTATATGGGTATATATAGGAGGAAGAAGTGGGTCGGTGGAGCTGCGAGGGGCCCACGAGGGTGGGGGGCACGCCCGGGGTGGGGGGGGGCGCGCCTCCCTGCCTCAGGGCCTCCTCGCTTCTTTCTTGACGTCCACTCCAAGTCCCTTGGATCACGTTTGTTCCAAAAATAACTCTCCCGAAGGTTTCATTCCGTTTGGATTCCGTTTGATATTCCTTTTCTGCGAAACACTGAAATAGGCAAAAAAACAACAATTTGCACTGGGCCTTCGGTTAATAGGTTAGTCCCAAAAATAATATAAAAGTGTATAATAAAGCCCATTAAACAACCAAAACAGATAATATAATAGCATGGAACAATCAAAAATTATAGATATGTTGGAGACGTATCAAGCATCCCCAAGCTTAATTCCTGCTCGTCCTCGAGTAGGTAAATGATAAAAACATAATTTTTGATGTGGAATGCTACCTAGCATAATTTTCTAAGTAATTCTCTTTATTGTGGCATGAATGTTCATATATGAGAGATTCAAGATAAAAGTTTAATATTGACATAAAAATAATAATACTTCAAGCATACTAACTAAGCAATTATGTCTTCTCAAAATAACATGGCCAAAGAAAGTTCATCCCTACAAAATCATATAGTTTGGTCATGCTCCATTTTTGTCACACAAGAATGCCCTCATCATGCACAACCCTGATGACAAGCCAAGAAATTGTTTCATACTTTAGTAATCTCAAACTTTTTTCAACTTTCACGCAATACATGAGCGTGAGCCATGGATATAACACTATGGGTGAAATAGAATATAATGGTGGGGGTTATCTGGAGAAGACAAAAAAGGAGAAAGTCTCACATTGACGCGCCAAATCAAAGGGCTAGGGAGATGCCCATTAATTGATGTCAATGCAGGGAGTATGGATTGCCATGCAACAGATGCACTAGAGGTATAAATGTACGAAAGTTCAACAAAAGAAATTAAGTGGGTGTGCATCCAACTTGCTTGCTCACGAAGACCTAGGGCATTTGAGGAAGCCCATTGTTGGAATATACAAGCCAAGTTCTATAATGAAAAATTCCCACTAATATATGAAAGCGATAAAACAAGAGACTCTCTATCATAAAGATCATGGTGCTACTTTGAAGCACAAGTGTGGAAAAAAAGGATAGTAGCATTGTCCCTTTTTATTTCTTTTTTTGGGCCTTTTTTTGGCGTTTCCCTTTTTTCACTTCTATTTGTTTACAACTCAATGATTACAACTCGATACTAGAACAAAATATGACTCTATATGAATGCCTCTGGCGGTGTACCGGGATGGGCAATGGATCAAGAGTGACATGTATGAAAAATTATGCATGGTGGTTTTGCCACAAATACGATGTCAACTACATGATCATGCAAGGCAATATGAGAATGATGAAGCGTGTCATAATAAATGGAATGGTGGAAAGTTGCATGGCAATATATCTCGGAATGGCTATGGAAATGCCATAATAGGTAGGTATGGTGGCTGTTTTGAGGAAGATATAAATAGGTTTATGTGTGATAGAGCGTATCATATCATAGGGGTTGGATGCACCGACGAAGTTTGCACCAACTCTCAATGTGAGAAAGGGCAATGCACGGTACCGAAGAGGCTAGCAATGATGGAAGGGTGAGAGTGCGTATAATCCATGGACTCAACATTAGTCATAAAGAACTCACATACTTATTGCAAAAATCTACAAGTCATCAAAAACCAAGCACTACGCGCATGCTCCCAGGGGATAGATTGGTAGGAAAAGACCATCGCTCGTCCCCAACCGCCACTCATAAGGAGGACAATCAAAGAAACACCTCATGCTTCAAATTTGTTACACACCGGTTACCATATGTGCATGCTACGGGACTTGCAAACTTCAACACAAGTATTTCTCAAATTCACAATTACTCAACTAGCACAACTTTAATAGCACCATCTTCATATCTCAAACCAAGCATCAAGTATCAAACTTCTCATAGTATTCAATGCACTCTATAGGAAAAAAATTATTATATCCATCTTGGATGCCTATCATATTAGGACTAATTTTATAGCCAAAGCAAATTACCATGCAGTTCTAAAGGAATCTCAAAATAATATAAGTGAAGCATGAGAGATCAATAATTTCTATAAAATAAAACCACCACCGTGCTCTAAATAGATATAAGTGAAGCGCATAGAGTATTCTAATAAATTCTGATTCATTTGTGTCTCTCCCAAAAGGTGTGTACAGCAAGGATGATTGTGGTAAACTAAAAAGGCAAAGACTCAAATCATACAAGACGCTCCAAGCAAAACACATATCATGTGGTGAATAAAAATATAGCCTCGAGTAAAGTTACCCATGGACGAAGACGAAAGAGGGGATGCCTTCCGGGGCATCCCCAAGCTTAGGCTTTAACTACTCCTTATTCCATAATCCATCAAATCTTTACCCAAAACTTGAAAACTTCACAGCACAAAACTCAACAGAAAATCTCATGAGCTCCGTTAGCGAAAGAAAACAAACGACCACTTCAAGGTACTGTAATGAACTCATTCTTTATTTATATTGGTGTTAAACCTACTGTATTCCAACTTCTCTATGGTTTATACCCTCCGATACTAGCCATAGATTCATCAAAATAAGCAAACAACACACGAAAAATAAAATCTGTCAAAAACAGAACAGTATGTAGTGATTTGTATCTAACGCAAACTTCTGTAACTCAGAAAAATCTACCAAAATAGGACTACCTAGATAATTTGTTTATTGATCTAATGCAACTGGAGTCAGTATTTTATCACGTTCTGGTAATTTTTAACAATTGTTTTCGTGAGCAGAAAGTTTCTGACTTTTTCAGCAAGATCAAACAACCATCACTCATGAAGATCCTATTGGTTCTACTTGGCACAAACACTAATTAAAACCTGAAAACGCATCTAAACAGAGGCTAGATGAATTATTTATTACTAAAAAAACCAAAAAGCAAGAAACAAAAAAAATTGGGTTGCCTCCCAACAAGCGCTATCGTTTAACGCCCCCAGCTAGGCATAAAGGCAAGAATAGATCTAGGTATTATCATCTTTGGTATGCAATCCATAAGTGGCTCTCATAATAGATTCATAAGGTAATTTAATTTTCTTCCTAGGAAAGTGTTCCATGCCTTTCCTTAATGGAAATTTGAATATAATATTTCTTTCTTTCATATCAATAATTGCACCAATCGTTCTAAGGAAAGGTCTACCAAGAATAATAGGACATGTATGATTGCAATCTATATCAAGAACAATGAAATCTACGGGCACATAATTCCTATTTGCAACAATAAGAACATCATTAATTCTTCCCATAGGTTTCTTAATGATGGAATCCGCAAGATGCAAATTTAAAGAACAATCATCAAATTTGACGGAAACCTAACACATCACACAAAGTTTTTGGAATCGTGGAAACACTAGCACCCAAATCACGCAAAGCATAGCATTCATGATCTTTAATTTTAATTTTAATAGTGGGTTATCACTCATCATAAAGTTTTCTAGGGATAGAAACTTCCAATTCAAGCCTTTCTTCATAAGATTACATTAGAGCATCAATGATATGTTTGGTAAAAGCTTTATTTTAACTATAAGCATGAGGAGAATTTAACACGGATTGCAACAAGGAAATACAATCTATTAAAGAACAATTATCATAATTAAATTTCTTGAAATCCAAAATAGTGGGTTCATTGCTATGTAAAGTTTTGACCTCTTCAATCCCACTTTTACCAATTTTTGCATCAAGATCTAAGCACTCCGAACATTGGGACACCTTTTAGCTAAAGTTGATTCATCTCCAGTCCCATCATTATCAAGATTCATATTGCAAAACAAAGATTTAATAGGAGACACATCAATCGCTTTTAGATCTTCATCCCTATTAACTTCTAGATCTTCCGGTTTGTCGGCCATCTTATTGAGTAAGGTGGCCTGCTTATCCAAAATTTGGGCTATTAACTTTTCAAGATGAGCAAACTGAGATTTCAAACCATAAAATTCCTTAGACATATCATCAAGCTCTTTATTCATGTACTCCATAAAGCCTTTTTGTTCTTTAAGCTCATTTCTAAAGAAATTATGATGCTCAAATTGCAAAGTCATAAAGGTTCTGACGTTGTTTTCAATTCCTTCCAACCTTCTAAGGTAAGGATCAAGGTTTTTAGGCAGGGCCATAAGGGCAAACCGGCAACAAGAAGCAAGCGAAAAGAGACGAACGGAGAAAAGGGCGAATAAAACAGCAAGGGTGAAGTGGGGGAGAGGAAAACGAGAGGCAAATGGCAAATAATGTAATGCAAGGGATAAGAGTTGTGACGGGTACTTGGTATGTCTTGACTTGACTTGACTTGGCGTAGATCTCCCCGGCAACTGCGCCAGAAATGGCTCGTTGACGGGAGATCAAATATTGACTTGACTTGGTGTAAGCCTCCTCGGCAACAGCGCCAGAAATACTTCTTGCTACCTCTTGAGCACTGCGTTGGTTTTCCCTTGAAGAGGAAAGGGTGAGGCAGCAAAGTAGCGTAAGTATTTCCCTCAGTTTTTGAGAACCAAGGTATCAATCCAGTAGGAGACTACACACAAGTCGTCTCGTACCTACACAAACAAATAAGAACCTTGCAACCAACGCGATAAAGGGTTGTCAATCCCTTCACGGCCACTTGCAAAAGTGAGATCTGATGGAGATAATAAGATCAATTTTTTTGGTATTTTTATGATATAGATTGGAAAGTAAAGAGTGCAAAGTAAAATAGATTGGAAACTTATATGATGGAAGATAGACCCGGGGGCCATAGGTTTCACTAGTGGCTTCTCTCAAGATAGCATAAGTATTACGGTGGGTGAACAAATTACTGTCGAGCAATTGATAGAAAAGTGCATAATTATGAGAATATCTAGGCATGATAATGTATATAGGCATCACGTCCGCGACAAGTAGACCAAAATGATTCTGCATCTACTACTATTACTCCATGCATCGACCGCTATCCAACATGCATCTAGAGTATTAAGTTCATAATAATAGAGTAACGCATTAGGCAAGATGAGATGTTGTAGAGGGATAAACTCAAGCAATATTATATAAACCCCATCTTTTTATTCTCGATGGCAACAATACAATATGTGCCTTGCTGCCCCTTCTGTCACTGGGAAAGGACACTGCAAGATTGAACCCAAAGCTAAGCACTTCTCCCATTGCAAGAAAGATCAATCTAGTAGGCCAAACCAAACTGATAATTCGAAGAGACTTGCAAAGATAACCAATCATGCATAAAAGAATTCAGAGGAGATTCAAATATTGTTCATAGTTAATCTTGATCATAAACCCACAATTCATTGGATCTCGACAAACACACCGCAAAAAGAATTACATCGAATAGATCTCCAAGATGATCGAGGAGAACTTTGTATTGAGATCCAAAGAGAGAGAAGAAGCCATCTAGATAATAACTATGAATCCGAAGGTCTATGGTAAATGATGTCTACTACACAACCTTCTTCTTGTAGACGTTGTTGGGCCTCCAAGTGCAGAGGTTTGTAGGACAGTAGCAAATTTCCCTCAAGTGGATGACCTAAGGATTATCAATCCGTGGGAGGCGTAGGATGAAGATGGTCTCTCTCAAGCAACCCTGCAAACCAAATAACAAAGAGTCTCTTGTGTCCCCAACACACCCAATACAATGGTAAATTGTATAGGTGCACTAGTTCGGCGAAGAGATGGTGATACAAGTGCAATATGGATGGTAGATATAGGTTTTTGTAATCTGAAAATATAAAAACAGCAAGGTAACTAATGATAAAAGTGAGCACAAACGGTATTGTAATGCTAGGAAACAAGGCCTAGGGTTCATACTTTCACTAGTGCAAGTTCTCTCAACAATAATAACATAAATTGGATCATATAACTATCCCTCAACATGCAACAAAGAGTCACTCCAAAGACACTAATAGTGGAGAACAGACGAAGAGATTATGGTAGGGTATGAAACCACCTCAAAGTTATTCTTTCTGATCGATCTATTCAAGAGTCCGTACTAGAATAACACCTTAAGACACAAATCAACCAAAACCCTAATGTCACCTCAAGTATCTGTGGGTATGATTATACGATATGCATCACACAATCTCAGATTCATCTATTCAACTAACACAAAGTACTTCAAAGAGTGCCCCAAAGTTTCTACCGGAGAGTCAAGACGAAAACGTGTGCCAACCCCTATGCATAGGTTCATGGGCGGAACCCGCAAGTTGATCACCAAAACATACATCAAGTGGACCACCTGATATCCCATTGTCACCACAGATAAGCATGGCAAGACATAAATCAAGTGTTCTCAAATCCTTAAAGACTCAATCCGGTAAGATAACTTCAAAGGGAAAACTCAATCCATTACAATAGAGTAGAGGGGGAGAAACATCATACGATCCAACTATAATAGCAAAGCTCGCGATACATCAAGATCGTATCACCTCAAGAACGCGAGAGAGAGAGAGAGAGATCAAACACATAGCTACTTGTACATACCCTCAGCCCCGAGGGTGAACTACTCCCTCCTCGTCATGGAGAGCGCCGGGATGATGAAGATGGCCACCGGTGATGGATCCCCCCCGTGAGTCTTGCCTAACAGGTCCCGATTGGTTTTTGGTGGCTACAGAGGCTTGCGGCTGCGGAACTCCCGATCTATTCTATTCCCCGATGGTTTTAGGGTATATTGGTATATATATAGGAAGAAGAAATACGTCAGGGGGCCACGAGGGGCCCACGAGGGTGGAGGGCGCGCCCCCCTGCCTCGTGCCTTCCTCGTTGATCCCCTGACGTGCACTCCAAGTCTCCCGGATTGCTTTCTTTCCAAAAATAACTTTCCCGAAGGTTTCATTCCGTTTGGACTCCGTTTGATATTCCTTTTCTTCGAAACACTGACACAAGGGAAAAAACAGAAACTGGCACTAGGCTCTGGGTCAATAGGTTAGTCCCAAAAGTAATATAAAAGTGCATAGTAAATCCCATTAAACATCCAAGATGGATAATATAATAGCATGAATACTTCATAAATTATAAATACGTTGGAGACGTATCAGCATCCCCAAGCTTAATTCCTACTGGTCCTCGAGTAGGTAAATGGTAAAAGAAAGAATTTATGAAGTGTGAATGCTAGCAGGTGCACAAGTTTGATCAATGATAATTTCAATCACCTTTTCTAGCATCATTATATGTCATAACAGTAGCTCAACTCATAGAACTTTTCATGATCAAGTAAAAAACTATTCACATGTTAAAGTATAGATCATAAATTTCTTGAAAACTAACAAACCGTGTTATTAGTCATCAAACAATTACAATTCATCTTATTTTTAGGAAGAGTCTATGCCAGAGCTTTGATTTAGCAAATCCCACATACTCAACTATCATATAGTCTTCCATGATTGCTACCACTCAAAGCATAATTTAGAACAAATAGTATTCATTGAACACAGAGAAAGATAGGGGCTTAATGTTTCGCGTCCCAACCTTTTACCTCAAGGGTAATGTCAACAATAATAATTCTTGCTCAAATATATTTGAATGGCCATATATGCTTAGATCTTTCCATCACATGATGCTTGCCAACTAAAGAGTAGGTTGGAATGAGAAGGAATACTACTGACTCTTGCATAAAAGTAAAAGATAGGCCCTTCGCAGAGGGAAGCAGGGATTTGCAGAGGTGCCAAAGCTCGAAGCAAAAACAGAGATGAAAATAATTTTGAGAGGTATGCTTTCATTGTCAACATAAAGACCAAGAGTTCCCAATATCTTCCATACTACATACATTATAGGCGGTTCCTAAACAGAAAGGTAAAGATTTTTACTCCCCCTCCACCAACAATCATCAATCCATGGCTTGCCCGAAACAACGGGTGCCTCCAACTAACATCAATCCTGGGGGAGTTTTGTTTGCAATTATTTTTGATTTGATTTCGATCCTTTGATCATGGGACTGGGCATCCCAGTTACCAGCCATTTTCTCGTAAATGATGAGCGGAGTCCACTCATCGTGAGAATAACCCACCTAGCATGGAAGATACTGCTAGCCCCTAGCCGCTACATGGGCGATTCAGGCATACAAAACAGATTATTTTAAAGGTTTAGAGCTTGGCACATGCAAATTTAGTTGGAACGGCAGGTAAATACCGCATATAGGTAGATATGGTGGACACTCATGGAAGAAACTTGGTTCAAGGAATTTGGATGCACAAGCAGTATTCCCGCTTAGTACAGATATTTTGGCTAGCAAAGGATTCTAAATAGCAAGCACCACATGTTAGAGGATCCATAACAATATAACTTCTATACAAATATACCCAAGCATAACTCATTATGTTGTCTTCCTTGTCCAACTTCAACTAATTTGCTCAGGTTTGAAAATAATAAATGGGGCTCACAATCATAGAAGATGTCCAAGATAGTATATTTATATGTGAAATCTCTCTTCCTTCAATATTCTTTCATGAATTGTTCAAGTGACCAATACAATGTTTGCTAACCTTCAATAAATTTACCACCTCTACTTATTATATGTGAAGGCATTACTCCCCATGGGAAAGGCATATGAAACATATATAATTTCAGATTTATGACATTCAAATCATTCAACCATTTACTCATAGGATATAAGTGAAGCACATGAGTAAATAACTAACTACTCCAAAAAGATATAAGTGAAGATTAATGAGTAGTTAAATAATTATGTAGCTATATGAAGACTCTTTATCATTTAAGAATTTCAGATCTTGGTATTTTATTCAAACAGCAAGCAAAGCTAAAGAAAACGACATTTCAAGGATAGCACTTATCATGTGAAGAAGCAAAAACTTAGGCTCAACCGATACTAACCGATAATTGTTGAAGAAGAAAGGTGGGATGCCTACCGGGGCATCCCCAAACTTAGATGCTTGAGACTTCTTGCAATATTAACTAGGGATGCCTTGGGCATCCCCAAGCTCGAGCTTTTGTGTCTCCTTAATTCCACTCATATCAAGGTCTTCCTAAATCTCAAAAGCTTCATCCACACAAAACTCAACAAGGACTCGTGAGATAAGTTAGTATAAACCAATGCAAAAACCTTATCATACTCTACTGTAGCAAATCACTAAAATTATTATTCAACATTGCATACTAAATGCCTCTGCATATTTAATACTCCTATCCTCAAATAGAATCATTAAACAAGCAAATGTATGCAAACCATGCAAACATAACAGCAATCTGCCTAAAGAGGACAGTCTCTAAAGAATGCAGCAAGATCCATACTTCCCTAGCTCCAAAAATTATGAAAGAAAATTCTCACTGTAGTGAATTTATCCGAGCTTAATATACAAAAGGTTTCAACATTTTATCACATTCTGACTTTTCTAGGGAATTTTTGCAACAGCGGTAAACTTTCTGTTTTGAAACAGCAACATGTAGACTTGCAAAATAAGCATGGTAAAGGCTATCCTTGACATTTTTATTGAAAATAAATATGCAAAACATTATTCTAAATAATAGCAAGCAAATACTAACAAAATAAAATGACGCTCCAAGCAAAACACATATCATGTGGAGAATAAAAATATAGCTCCAAGTAAAGTTACCGATGAACGAAGACGAAAGAGGGGATGCCATCCGGGGCATCCCCAAGCTTAGGCTCTTGGTTGTCCTTGAATATTACCTTGGGGTACCTTGGGAATCCCCAAGCTTAGGCTCTTGCCACTCCTTATTCCATAGTCCATCGAATCTTTACCCAAAACTTGGAAACTTCACAACACAAAACTCAACAGAAAACTTATAAGCTCCGTTAGCGAAAGAAAACAAAACACCACTTCAAGGTACTGTAATGAACTCATTATTTATTAATATTGGTGTTAAACCTACTGTGTTCTAACTTCTCTATGGTTTATAAACTATTTTACTAGTCGTAGATTCATCAAGATAAGCAAACAACACACGAAAAACAGAATCTGTCAAAAACAGAACAGTCTGTAGTAATCTGTAACTAACGCACATTTCTGGAACTCAAAAAATTCTACGAAAATAGGATGACCTAGAAAATTTGTTTATTGATCTTATGCAATTGGAATCAGTATTTTATCATGTTCTGGTGATTTTAAACAATTTTTTTCGTGAACAGAAAGTTTCTGGAATTTTCAGCAAGATCAAATAACTATCACCCAAGAAGATCCTATAGGTCTTACTTGGCACAAACACTAATTAAAACACAAAACCACATATAAACAGAAGCTAGATGGATTATTTATTCTTAAACAGAACCAAAAAGCAATAAACTAAAATAAAATTTGGTTGCCTTCCAGCAAGCGCTATCGTTTTACGCCCCTAGCTAGGCATGATGATTTCAATGATGCTCACAAAAAGATAAGAATTTAAACATAAAGAGAGCATCATGAAGAATATGACTAGCACATTTAAGTCTAACCCACTTCCTATGCATAGGGATTTTGTGAGCAAACAACTTATGGAAACAATAGTCAACTAGCATAGGAAGGTAAAACAAGCATAACTTCAAGATTTTAAGCACATAGAGAGGAAACTTGATATTATTGCAATTCCTACAAGCATACATTCCTCCCTCATAATAACTTTTAGTAGCATCATGAATGAATTTAACAATATAACCAGCACCTAAAGCATTATTTTCATGATCTACTTGCATAGAAAATTTACTACTCTCCACAAAAGCAAATTTATTCTCATCAATAGTAGTGGGAGCAAACTCAACAAAATAACTGTCATGTGAAGCATAATCCAATTGAAAATTAAAATCATGATGACAAGTTTCATGGTTATCTTTATTCTTTAGAGCATACGTGTCATCACAATAATTATCATAGATAGGAAGCATGCTTTCATCATAATAAACATTCTCATCAAAACTTGGGGGACTAAACATATCATCTTCATCAAACATAGCATCCCCAAGCTTGTGGCTTTGCATATCATTAGCATCATGTATATTCAAAGAATCATACTAACAACATTGCAATCATGCTCATCATTCACATATTTTATGCCAAGCATTCTATGTAATTCTTCTTCTAGTACTTGAGCACAATTTTCCTTCCCATCATTTTCACGAAGACATTAAAAAGATGAAGCATATGAGGCACTCTCAATTCCATTTTTGTAGTTTTCTTTTAAAGACTAAACTAGTGATAAAACAAGAAACTAAAAGATTCGATTGCAAGATCTAAAGATATACCTTCAAGTACTCACCTCCCCGACAACGGCGCCAGCAACTGCTTGATGTCTACTACACAACCTTCTTCTTGTAGACGTTGTTGGGCCTCCAAGTGCAGAGGTTTGTAGGACAGTAGCAAATTTCCCTCAAGTGGATGATCTAAGGTATATCAATCCGTGGGAGGCGTAGGATGAAGATGGTCTCTCTCAAGCAACCCTGCAACCAAATAACAAAGAGTCTCTTGTGTCCCCCAACACACCCAATACAATGGTAAATTGTATAGGTGCACTAGTTCAACGAAGAGATGGTGATACAAGTGCAATATGGATGGTAGATATAGGTTTTTATAACCTGGAAATATAAAAACAGCAAGGTAACTAATGATAAAAGTGAGCACAAACGATATTGCAATGCTAGGAAACAAGGCCTAGGGTTCATACTTTCACTAGTGCAAGTTCTCTCAACAATAATAACATAATTGGATCATATAACTATCCCTCAACATGCAACAAAGAGTCACTCCAAAGACACTAATACCGGAGAACAGACGAAGAGATTATGGTAGGGTACGAAACCACCTCAAAGTTATTCTTTCTGATCGATCTATTCAAGAGTCCGTACTAGAATAACACCTTAAGACACAAATCAACCAAAACCCTAATGTCACCTAGATACTCCAATGTCACCTCGAGTATCCGTGGGTATCATTATACGATATGCATCACACAATCTCAGATTCATCTATTCAACCAACACAAAGTACTTCAAAGAGTGCCCCAAAGTTTCTACCGGAAAGTCAAGACGAAAACGTGTGCCAACCCCTATGCATAGGTTCATGGGCAGAACCCGCAAGTTGATCACCAAAACATACATCAAGTGGATCACGTGATATCCCATTGTCACCACAGATAAGCACGACAAGACATACATCAAGTGTTCTCAAATCCTTAAAGACTCAATCCGATAAGATAACTTCAAAGGGAAAACTCAATCCATTACAAGAGAGTAGAGGAGGGGGGGGCATCATAAGATCCAACTATAATAACAAATCTCGTGATACATCAAGATCGTATCACCTCAAGAACAAGAGAGAGAGAGAGATCAAACACATAGCTACTGGTACATACCCTCAGCCCGGAGGGTGAACTACTCCCTCCTCATCAAGGAGAGCGTCGGGATGATGAAGATGGCCACCGGTGATGGATCCCCCCTCCGGCAGGGTGCCGGAACATGGTCCTGATTGGTTTTTGGTGGCTACAGAGGCTTGCGGTGGCAGAACTCCCGATCTATTCTGTTCCCCGATGGTTTTAGGGTATATTGGTATATATAGGAGGAAGAAATACGTCAGGGGGGCCACGAGGGGCCCACGAGGGTGGAGGGCGCGCCCAGGGGGGTGGGCGCGCCCCCTGCCTCGTGCCTTCCTTGTTGATCCCCTGACGTGCACTCCAAGTCTCCCGGATTGCTTTCTTTCCAAAAGTAACTTTCTCAAAGGTTTCATTCTGTTTGGACTCCATTTGATATTCCTTTTCTTCGAAACACTGAAACAAGGGAAAAAACAGAAACTGGCACTGGGCTCTGGGTCAATAGGTTAGTCCCAAAAGTAATATAAAAGTGCATAGTAAAGCCCATTAAACATCCAAGATGGATAATATAATAGCATGAATACTTCATAAATTATAGATACGTTGGAGACGTATCAGTAAACTACTCACACATCATCGGAGAGGCTATGGTGTTGATGTAGAAGCCCTCTGTGATCGATTCCCCCTCCGGCGGAGCGCCGAAAAAGGCCCCAAGATGGGATCTCATGGGTACAGAAGGTTGCGGCGGTGAAAATAGTGTTTCGTGGTGCTCTTGGATATTTTCGGGGTATATGGGTATATATAGGAGGTCACGAGGGTGGGGGCGCGCCCAGGGGGGCAGGCGTGCCTCCATGCCTCGTGGCCTCCTCGCTTCTTGCTTGACGTCCACTCCAAGTCCCCTGGATCATGTTTGTTCCAAAAATAACTCCCCCGAAGGTTTCATTCCATTTGATATTCCTTTTCTGCGAAACACTGAAATAGGAAAAAAAACAATTTGCACTGGGCCTTCGGTTAATAGGTTAGTCCCAGAAGTAATATAAAAGTGTATAATAAAGCCCATTAAACATCCAAAACAGATAATATAATAACATGGAACAATAAAAAATTATAGATACGTTGGAGACGTATCAAGCATCCCCAAGCTTAATTCCTGCTCGTCCTCGAGTAGGTAAATGATAAAAACAGAATTTTTGATGTGGAATGCTACCTAGCATAATTTTCTAAGTAATTCTGTTTATTGTGGATAAATGTTCAGATCTGAGAGATTCAAGATAAAAGTTTAATATTGACATAAAAATAATAATACTTCAAGCATACTAACTAAGCAATTAAGTCTTCTCAAAATAACATGGCCAAAGAAAGTTCATCCCTACAAAATCATATAGTTTGGTCATGCTCCATTTTTGTCACACAAGAATGCTCTCATCATGCACAACCCCGATGACAAGCCAAGCAATTGTTTCATACTTTAGTAATCTCAAACTTTTTTCAACTTTCACGCAATACATGAGCGTGAGCCATGGATATAACACTATGGGTGAAATAGAATATAATGGTGGGGGTTATCTGGAGAAGACAAAAAAGGAGAAAGTCTCACATTGACGCGCCAAATCAAAGGGCTAGGGAGATGCCCATTAATTGATGTCAATGCAAGGAGTATGGATTGCCATGCAACAGATACACTAGAGGTATAAATGTATGAAAGCTCAACAAAAGAAATTAAGTGGGTGTGCATCCAACTTGCTTGCTCACGAAGACCTAGGGCATTTGAGGAAGCCCATTGTTGGAATATACAAGCCAAGTTCTATAATGAAAAATTCCCACTAGTATATGAAAGTCATAAAACAAGAGACTCTCTATCATAAAGATCATGGTGCTACTTTGAAGCACAAGTGTGGAAAAAAAAGGATAGTAGCATTGTCCCTTTTTAATTTTTTTGGGCCTTTTTTTGGCCTTTCCTTTTTTTTTTCTCTTTTTTTATTTGGGACAATGCTCTATTAATGATGATCATCACAATTCTATTTATTTACAACTCAATGATTACAACTCGATACTAGAACAAAATATAACTCTATATGAATGCCTCCGGCGGTGTACTGGGATGGGCAATGGATCAAGAGTGACATGTATGAAAAATTATGCATGGTGGTTTTGCCACAAATACGATGTCAACTACATGATCATGCAAGGCAATATGACAATGATGAAGCGTGTCATAATAAATGAAACGGTGGAAAGTTGCATGGCAATATATCTCGGAATGGCTATGGAAATGCCATAATAGGTAGGTATGGTGTCTGTTTTGAGGAAGATATAAAGAGGTTTATGTGTGATAGAGCATATCATACCACGGGGGTTGGATGCACTGGCGAAGTTTGCGCCAACTCTCAAGGTGAGAAAGGGCAATGCACGGTACCGAAGAGGCTAGCAATTATGGAAGGGTGAGAGTGCGTATAATCCATGGACTCAACATTAGTCATAAAGAACTCACATACTTATTGCAAAAATCTACAAGTCGTCAAAAACCAAGCACTACGCGCATGCTCCTAGGGGGATAGATTGGTAGGAAAAGACCATCGCTCGTCCCCAACCGCCACTCATAAGGAGGACAATCAAAGAAACACCTCATGCTTCAAATTTGTTACACACCGGTTACCATATGTCAATGCTACGGGACTTGCAAACTTCAACACAAGTATTTCTCAAATTCACAATTACTCAACGAGCACAACTTTAATATCACCATCTTCATATCTCAAAACAAGCATCAAGTATCAAACTTCACATAGTATTCAATGCACTCTATAGGAAAAAAATTATTATATCCATCTTGGATGCCTATCATATTAGGACTAATTTTATAGCCAGAGCAAATTACAATGTTGTTCTGAAGAACTCTTAAAATAATATAAGTGAAGCATGAGAGATCAATAATTTCTATAAAATAAAACCACCACCGCGCTCTAAAAAGATATAAGTGAAGCATTAGAGCAAAATTCTCTAACTCAAAAGATATAAGTGAAGCGCATAGAGTATTCTAATAAATTCGGATTCATGTCTGTCTCTCCCAAAAGGTGTGTACATCAAGGATGATTGTGGTAAACAAAAAATCAAAGACTCAAATCATACAAGACGCTCCAAGCAAAACACATATCATGTGGTGAATAAAAATATAGCCTGAAGTAAAGTTACCCATGGACGAAGATGAAAGAGGGGATGCCTTCCGGGGCATCCCCAAGCTTAGGCTTTAACCACTCTTTATTCCATAATCCATCAAATCTTTACCCAAAACTTGTAAACTTCACAACACAAAACTCAACAGAAAATCTCACGAGCTCCGTTAGCGAAAGAAAACAAACCACCACTTCAAGGTACTGTAATGAACTCATTCTTTATTTATATTGGTGTTAAACCTACTGTATTCCAACTTCTCTATGATTTATACCCTCCGATACTAGCCATAGATTCATCAAAATAAGCAAACAACACACGAAAAACAAAACCTGTCAAAAACAGAACAGTCTGTAGTAATTTGTATCTAACGCAAACTTCTGCAACTCAGAAAAATCTACCAAAATAGGACGACCTAGATAATTTGTTTATTGATCTAATGCAATTGGAGTCAGTATTTTATCACGTTCTGGTGATTTTTAACAATTGTTTTCGTGAGCAGAAAGTTTCTGACTTTTTCTGCAAGATCAAACAACTATCACCCAAGAAGATCCTATTGGTTCTACTTGGCACAAACACTAATTAAAACATGAAAACACATCTAAACAGAGGCTAGATGAATTATTATTACTAAACAGAACCAAAAAGCAAGAAACAGAAAAAATTGGGTTGCCTCCCAACAAGCGCTATCGTTTAACGCCCCCAGATAGGCATAAAGGCAAGAATAGATCTAGGTATTATCATCTTTGGTATGCAATCCATAAGTGGCTCTCATAATAGATTCATAAGGTAATTTGATTTTCTTCCTAGGAAAGTGTTCCATGCCTTTCCTTAACGGAATTTGGAATATAATATTTCCTTCTTTCATATCAATAATTGCACCAATCGTTCTAAGGAAAGGTCTACCAAGAATAATAGGACATGTAGGATTGCAATCTATATCAAGAACAATGAAATCTACGGGCACATAATTCCTATTTGCAACAATAAGAACATCATTAATTCTTCCCATAGGTTTCTTAATGGTGGAACCCGCAAGATGCAAATTTAAAGAACAATTATCAAATTCACGGAAACCTAACACATCACACAAAGTTTTTGGAATCGTGGAAACACTAGCACCCAAATCACACAAAGCATAGCATTCATGATCTTTAATTTTAATTTTAATAGTGGGTTACCACTCATCATAAAGTTTTCTAGGGATAGAAACTTCCAATTCAAGCCTTTCTTCATAAGATTGCATTAGAGCATCAACGATATGTTTGGTAAAAGCTTTATTTTAACTATAAGCATGAGGAGAATTTAACACGGATTGCAACAAGGAAATACAATATATTAAAGAACAATTATCATAATTAAATTCCTTGAAATCCAAAATAGTGGGTTCATTGTTATGTAAAGTTTTGACCTCTTCAATCCCACTTTTACCAATTTTTGCATCAAGATCTAAGAACTCCGAACATTGGGACACCTTTTAGCTAAAGTTGACTCATCTCCAGTCCCATCATTATCAAGATTCATATTGCAAAACAAAGATTTAATAGGAGACACATCAATCCCTTTTAGATCTTCATCCCTATTACCTTCTAGATCTTCCGGTTTGTCGGCCATCTTATTGAGTAAGGTGGCCTGCTTATCCAAAATTTGGGCTATTAACCTTTCAAGATGAGCAAACTGAGATTTCAAACCATAAAATTCCTTAGACATATCATCAAGCTCTTTATTCATGTACTCCATAAAGCCTTTTTGTTCTTTAAGCTCGTTTCTAAAGAAATTATTATGCTCAGATTGCAAAGTCATAAAGCTTCTGACGTTGGTTTCAATTTATTCCAACCTTTTAAGGTAACGCTCAACGTTTTTGTGCAGGGCCATAAGGACAAACCGGCAACAAGAAGCAAGAGAAAAGAGACGAACGAGAAAAGGGCGAATAAAACGGCAAGGGTGAAGTGGGGGAGAGGAAAACAAGAGGCAAATGGCAAATAATGTAATGCGAGGGATAAGAGCTGTGATGGGTACTTGGTATGTCTTGACTTGACTTGACTTGGCATAGATCTCCCCGGCAACAGCGCCAGAAATGGCTCGTTGACGGGAGATCAAATCTTGACTTGACTTGGTGTAAGCCTCCCCGGCAACGGCGCCAGAAATACTTCTTGCTACCTCTTGAGCATTGCGTTGGTTTTCCCTTGAAGAGGAAAGGGTGATGCAGCAAAGTAGCGTAAGTATTTCCCTCAGTTTCTGAGAACCAAGGTATCAATCCAGTAGGAGACTACACACAAGTCGTCTCGTACCTACACAAACAAATAAGAACCTTGCAACCAACGCGATAAAGGGGTTGTCAATCCCTTCACGGCCACTTGCAAAAGTGAGATCTGATAGAGATAATAAGATAAATATTTTTGGTATTTTTATGATATAGATTGGAAAGTAAAGATTGCAAAGTAAAATAGATTGGAAACTTATAT
Organism: Aegilops longissima; assembly: GCA_021605205.1. Classification (NCBI taxonomy): domain Eukaryota; kingdom Viridiplantae; phylum Streptophyta; class Magnoliopsida; order Poales; family Poaceae; genus Aegilops; species Aegilops longissima. Next base: position 384,038,270 of record CM038678.1, on the reverse strand, counting down.
GATGGAAGATAGACTCGGGGGCCATAGGTTTCACTAGTGGCTTCTCTCAAGATAGCATAAGTATTACGGTGGGTGAACAAATTACTGTCGAGCAATTGATAGAGAAGTGCATAATTGTGAGAATATCTAGGCATGATTATGTATATAGGCATCACGTCCGTGGCAAGTAGACCGAAACCATTCTGCATCTACTACTATTACTCCACACATCGACCGCTATCCAACATGCATCTAGAGTATTAAGTTCATAATAACAGAGTAACACATTAGGAAAGATGACGTGATGTAGAGGGATAAACTCAAGCAATATGATATAAACCCCATCTTTTTATCCTCGATGGCAACAATACAATATATGCCTTGCTGCCCCTGCTGTCACTGGGAAAGGACACCGCAAGATTGAACCCAAAGCTAAGCACTTCTACCATTGCAAGAAAGATCAATCTAGTAGGCCAAACCAAACTGATAATTCGAAGAGACTCGCAAAGATAACCAATCATACATAAAATAATTCATAGGAGATTCAAATATTGTTCATAGATAATCTTGATCATAAACCCACAATTCATCGGATCTCGACAAACACACCGCAAAAAGAATTACATCGAATAGATCTCCAAGAAGATCGAGGAGAACTTTGTATTGAGATCCAAAGAGAGAGAAGAAGCCATCTAGCTAATAACTATGGACCCGAAGGTCTGTGGTAAACTACTCACACATCATCAGAGAGGCTATGGTGTTGATGTAGAAGCCCTCCGTGATCGATTCCCCCTCCGGCGGAGCGCTGGAAAAGGCCCCAAGATGGGATCTCGTGGGTACAGAAGGTTGCGGCGGTGGAAATGGGGTTTCGTGGTGCTCCTGGATGTTTTCGGGGTATATGGGTATATATAGGAGGAAGAAGTAGGTCGGTGGAGCTGCGAGGGGCCCATGAGGGTGGGGGCGCGCCCAGGGGGGCAGGCGCGCCTTCCTGCCTCGTGGCCTCCTCGCTTCTTTTTTGACGTCCACTCCAAGTCCCCTGGATCACGTTTGTTCCAAAAATAACTCTCCAGCAGGTTTCATTCCGTTTGGATTCCGTTTGATATTCCTTTTCTGCGAAACACTGAAATCGAAAAAAAACAGCAATTTGCACTGGGCCTTCGGTTAATAGGTTAGTCCCAAAAATAATATAAATGTTTATAATAAAGCCCATGAAACATCCAAAACCGATAATATAATAGCATGGAACAATAAAAAATGATAGATACGTTGGAGACATATCAATTTTGAGCGGCACCGCTGACGTCGACGCTTTGGAGTTGCTTCGGCACGCTTGTCCTCAACCGGATCCTTCTTGCCGTTGTCGTCATCCTCTTTGGGTGTATCCACCATGTATACGTCGTATGTTGAGGTGGCCGTCCAACGTCCGGTAAACGGAGGGTTTTGGCCTTGATCGTCTCCGGCATCATCGTCCATACCGTCGATGTCTTCGGAGGCGTAGTCCAGCATGTCAGTTAGATCCTCGACAGTGGCTATGAAGTGGGTGGTGGGTGGGACGTAAAATTCCCCGCTCTCAGCCCCTAATCTGGGCTGGGCTTAATTCGGAGGCGATTCATTTGCAATGGCGAGGGATCGCATTAAGTCCAGGGCCTCGTTTAGGAGCGAGGTTTGGACAGAGAGGCGAGGGTCTGCCGGGCCGGCCAGGGTGAGGGCCTCCTGGCCGCGCCCACTTATGGCGGACCTCGAGAGTTCGGATTCAGAGTCCGAGGGAGAGTCCAGCGCTTTAGTGACAAGGGGAGTTCGGTTCGCCTTTGGGTTTGCTGATGACGCCCTCCCCACCGGATCTCCGGTAGCGAGTTCCATAACCGCAGGCCGTAGCGGCGGTCGTGGCCACGAATCCTTCGAAGATCAAGTCTCCTCGGATATCAACGACATAGTTTAGGTTCCCGAAACTGATCCGGTGACCAGGGGCATAGCTATCGATCTGCTTGAGGTGGCCAATCGAGTTGGCACGCAGTGCAAAGCCACCGAATACGAAGATTTGGCCGGGGAGGAAAGTCTCCTCCGTAACAGCATCATTGTAGATGATCGAACGAGCCATCAAACCTTCTATCGACGGATGACCCACAAGTGTAGGGGAACTATCGTAGTCCTTTCGATAAGTAAGAGTGTCGAACCCAACGAGGAGCAGAAGGAAATGACAAGCGGTTTTTAGTAAAGTATTCTCTACAAGCATTGAAATTATCGGTAACAGATAGTTTTGTGATAAGGTAATTTGTAACGGGTAACAAGTAATGAAAGTAAACAAGGTGCATCAAGATGGCCCAATCCTTTTTGTAGCAAAGGACAAGCCTGGACAAACTCTTATATAGAGAAAAGCGCTCCCGAGGACACATGGGAATTATCGTCAAGCTAGTTTTCATCACGTTCATCTGATTCGCGTTCGGTACTTTGATAATTTGATATGTGGGTGGACCGGTGCTTGGGTGCTGTCCTTACTTGGACAAGCATCCCACTTATGATTAACCCCTATTGCAAGCATCCGCAACTACAAAAGAAGTATTAAGGTAAACCTAACCATAGCATGAAACGTATGGATCCAAATCAGCCCCTTACGAAGCAACGCATAAACTAGGGTTTAAGCTTCTGTCACTCTAGCAACCCATGATCTACTTATTACTTCCCAATGCCTTCCTCTAGGCCCAAACAATGGTGAAGTGTCATGTAGTCGACGTTCACATAACACCACTAGAGGAGAGACAACATACATCCAATCAAAATATCGAACAAATAACAAATTCACATGACTACTAATATCAAGACTTCACCCATGTCCTCAGGAACAAACGTAACTACTCACAAAGCATATTCATGTTCATAATCAGAGGAGTATTAATATGCATAATGGATCTGAACATATGATCTTCCACCAAGTAAACCAACTAGCATGAACTACAAGGAGTAATCAACACTACTAGCAACCTACAGGTACCAATCTGAGGCTTTGGGACAAAGATTGGATACAAGAGATGAACTAGGGTTTGAGAGGAGATGGTGCTGGTGAAGATGTTGATGAAGATTGACCCACCCCGATGAGAGGATCGTTGGTGATGACGATGGCGATGATTTGCCCCTCCCGGAGGGAAGTTTCCCAGCGAACAGCTCTTCCAGAGCCCTAGATTGGTTCCGCCAAGGTTCCGCCCGTGGCGTGAGTTTCTTCCCAAAGCTTGCTTATGATTTTTCTCGGACGAAAGACTTCATATAGCAGAAGATGGGCACGGAGGCCTGCCGAGGGCCCACGAGGCAGGGGTGCGCCAGGGGTAGGCGCCCCCACCCTCGTGGCGTGGTGTGGGCCTCCTCTGGTATTTTATTCGCTCAGTATTTTTATTATTTCCAAAATGACTTTCGTGGAGTTTCGGGACTTTTGGAGTTGCAGAAATAGGTCTCTAATATTTGCTCCTTTTCCACCCCGAATTCCAAATTGTCGGCATTCTCCCTCTTCATGTAAACCTTGTAAAATAAGAGATAGTAGGCATAAGTATTGTGACATAATGTGTAATAACAGCCCATAATGCAATAAATATCGATATAAAAGCATGATGCAAAATGGACGTATCAACTCCCCCAAGTTTAGACCTCGCTTGTCCTCAAGCGGAAGCCGATAACGATAAATATGTCCACATGTTTAGAGATAGAGGTGTCGATAAAATAAAATACGGACATGAGGGCATCATGATTATTCTTATAACATCAACATTTATGGATATTGTCATATGATTTCTTATGCTAAAGTAACAATCTATCCACAATGTCAAGTATGAATCAAAAACTTCATTGAGAACTAACAAACTATAATCTCAGTCATTGAGGCAATTGCAATTTATCATAACATCAGAAAGAGTCAATATAAGAGCTTTTCAGCAAGTCCACATACTCAACTATCATTTAGTCTTTCACAATTGCTAACACTCACACAATACTTATGGGTATAGAGTTTTAATCAGACACAGAGAAACATAGGGGCTTATTGTTTTGCCTCCCAACCTGTTACCTCGAGGGTAATGTCAACAATAACAATTCATGCTAACTTACATCCAATTGGATATATATATCAGGATCTTTCCAATACAATGCGCTTGCCAAAGGATAAAATGTAAAAAGGAAAGGTGAAGATCACCATGACTCTTTGCATAAGGTAGAAGATAAAAGTAAAAGATAGGCCCTTCGCAGAGGGAATCAGAGGTTGTCATGCGCTTTCATGGTTGGATGCACGAAATCTTAATGCAAAAGAATGTCACTTTATATTGCCACTTGTGATGTGGACCTTTATTATGCAGTCCGTCGCTTTTATTTCTCCCACATCACAAGATCGTATAAAGCTTATTTTCTCCATACTAATATATCATACATATTTAGAGAGCAATTTTTATTGCTTGCACCGATGACAACTTACTTGAAGGTTCTTACTCAATCCATAGGTAGATATGGTGGACTCTCATGGCAAAACTGGGTTTAGGGGTATTTGGAAGCACAAGTAGTATCTCTACTTGGTGTAAAGAATTTGGCTAGCATGAGGGAGAAAGGCAAGCTCAACATGTTGGATGATCCATGACAATATACTTTATTTTAGATGTAAGAAAACATAACCCATTACGTTGTCTTCCTTGTCCAACATCAACTCTTTAGCATGTCATATTTTAATGAGTGCTCACAATCATAAAAGATGTCCAAGATAGTATATTTATAGGTGAAACCTCTCTTTCTTTATTACTTCCTATTAATTGCAACGATGACCAAAACTATGTTTGTCAATTCTCAACAACTTCTAATTATCATACTCTTTATATGTGAAGTCATTAATCTCCATAAGATCAATGTGATCTCTTTGTTTCTTTTTATTCTTTCTCTTTTCTTTTATTCCCTCAAGATCATAGAAAGATAATCAAGCCCTTGACTCAACACTAATCTTTATTATATACAGCTCACGGACTCGATTACATAGAGGGATCATAAAGCAAAACTCAAAACTAAATCATACTAAAACTTTATTTTACTAGATCAAGATATTACTAAAAGGATCAAACTAAGAAAACGGTAAAGATAGGGGTGTGATGGTGATACAATACCGGGGCACCTGCCCCAAGCTTGGCAGTTGCCAAGGGGAGTGCCCATACCCATGTGATTATATCTCTTGCTGGTGAAGGAGATGGAGGTGATGATGGATAGTCGCACATCGAGCATAGGAGGTCCTCCAATTTGTGCATAATGCCCTTGAGTGGGATGATATGCTCCTTCAACAAAATATTTTCACGTGTGAGATACTTGTTTTGTATACGAGCTAACTCAATCATCTTGAAAGCTTCGATCTCAGTTGGGGTAAGAAGATTGTGATCAAGTTGAAGGATGTCTTCTGCTGCCGGAACTTGGTCCTCCGTTGCCTTCTTGATCCCTTCATCCCTGTTGATCTCCATGGGTTCTTCCCTCTTCAGCTCCGTCTTCATTAGCCAAGCATCGTTGTCACCATTGTTGGAGGAGGGGGACGACATGATGCCTGGCCTTGACAACTCTGACAGAAAATAGCTCGAAACAAGAACAGAGGATAATTGCGTGATACGGTGGTCAAAACCTTCGGGAGATTATATAATGAATTTTTACTGACCGAAAGAAGTATCATGCAAGAAAACGGAGTCCGGATAGCGCACGAGGTGCCCACGAGGCAGGGGGCGCGCCTCCCACCCTCGTGGAAGCCTCGTGTCTTTCCCGGACTACTTATTTTCCTATTTTCTTAAATATTCCAAGACGGAGAAAATTGCCATTAGAACTGTTTTGGAGTCCGTTTACTTACCGTACCACATACCTATTCCTTTTCGGAGTCTGAAACGTTCTGGAAAGTGTTTCTTATGTATTCCTCCGGGGTTACAGTTTCAATAATATTAGTTTCGACATTTATAGGATTACCTGAGATATAATGTTTGATTCTTTGACCGTTCACCACCTTTGGATTTGTGCCTTCGAAGTTGTTGATTTTTATAGCACCGGAGCGATAGACCTCCTCGATAACGTAAGGACCTTCCCATTTAGAGAGAAGTTTTCCTGCAAAAAATCTTAAACAAGAGTTGAATAGCAACACATAATCACCTATATTAAACTCACGCTTTTGTATCCTTTTGTCATGCCATCTTTTAACCTTTTCTTTAAACAACTTGGCATTCTCATAGGCTTGGGTTCTCCATTCATCAAGTGAGCTAATGTCAAATAGCCTCTTCTCACCGGCAAGTTTGAAATCATAATTGAGCTCTCTAATGGCCCAATATGCCTTATGTTCTAGTTCGAGAGGTAAATGACATGCTTTTCCATAAACCATTTTATACGGAGACATACCCATAGGATTTTTATATGCAGTTCTATAGGCCCATAATGCATCATCAAGTTTCTTGGACCAATTCTTTCTAGATCTATTAACAGTCTTTTGCAAAATTAATTTGAGCTCTCTATTGCTCAATTCTACTTGACCACTAGACTGTGGGTGATATGGAGATGCAATTCTATGATTGACATCATACTTAGCAAGCATTTTACGAAAAGCACCATGAATAAAATGTGAACCACCATCAGTCATTAAATATCTAGGGACTCCAAACTTCGGAAACATAACTTCTTTAAGCATCTTAATAGCGGTGTTATGATCAGCACTACTAGTTGGAATAGCTTCTACCCACTTAGTAACGTAATCAACAGCAACTAAAATATGTGTATACCCATTAGAGGAAGGAAAAGGTCCCATATGATCAAAGCCCCAAACATCTAATGGTTCAATAACAAGTGAATAATTCATAGGCATTTCTTGACTTCTACTAATATTACTAATTCTTTGGCATTCATCACAAGATAAGACAAACTTACGAGCATACTTGAAGAGAGTAGGCCAATAAAACCGGATTGCAATACCTTATACGCAGTTCTATCTCTAGCGCGGTGTCCTCCATAAGCTTCGGAGTGACACTTGCATAGGATCTGTTCCTGTTCATGCTCAGGTATAGAACGTCTAATAACACCATCTACTCCTTCTTTATAAAGGTGTGTGTCATCCCAGAAGTAATGTCTTAAATCATAGAAAAACTTTTTCTTTTGTTGGTATGTGAAACTAGGTGGTATAAATTTAGCAACAATATAATTAGCATAATCAACATACCATGGAGCAGTACGAGAAGCATTTATGACAGCTAATTGTTCATCAGGAAAGCTATCATCAATAGGTAGTGGGTCATCAAGAACATTCTCTAACCTAGACAAGTTGTCCGCAACGGGGTTCTCAGCTCCCTTTCTATCAATAATATGCAAATCAAATTCTTGCAGCAAGAGAACCCATCTAATAAGTCTAGGCTTAGCATCTTTCTTTTCCATAAGGTATTTAATAGCAGCATGATCAGTGTGAATAGTTACTTTAGAATCAACAATATAAGGTCTGAACTTATCACAAGCAAAAACAACTGCTAAAAATTCTTTTTCAGTAGTAGCATAATTCTCTGGGCATTGTCTAGAGTTTTACTAGCATATTGAATAACATTTAATTTCTTATCAACTCTTTGCCCTAGAACAACACCTACAGCATAATCACTAGCATCGCACATAATTTCAAAGGGTAAATTTCAATCAGGTGGCTGAACAATAGGTGCAGAAATTAATGCTTTCTTAAGTATTTCAAATGCTTCTACACAATCATCATCAAAGACAAAAGGTATATCTTTTTGTAATAGATTAGTTAGAGGCCGAGAAAATTTTGAGAAGTCCATAATGAACCTCCTATAAAAACTGGCATGACCAAGGAAACTCTTGTACCTTTAATGTCCTTGGGACATGGCATCTTTTCAATAGCATCAACCTTAGCTCTATCAACTTCAATGCCTCTTTCATAAATTTTATGCCCCAAGACAATGCCTTCATTAACCATAAAGTGGCATTTCTCCCAATTCAAGACAAGATTAGTTTCTTCACACCTCTGAAAAACTCGATCAAGGTTGCTCAAGCAATCATCAAAAGAGGATCCATAGACGGAGAAATCACATGAAAACTTCACAAATCTTTTCACAAAAGTCAAAGAATATAGCCATCATGCATCTTTGGAAGGTAGCAGGTGCATTACATAAACCAAAAGGCATACGTTTATAAGCAAAAGTACCGAAAGGGCAAGTAAAAGTGGTCTTTGCTTGATCATCAGCTGACACAGGTATTTGAGAGAAACCAGAGTAACCATCTAGAAAGCAAAAATGTGTGTGTTTGGTTAATCTTTCTAGCATTTGATCAATGAAAGGCAAGGGGTAATGATCTTTTTTTGTAGCTTTATTTAATTTGCGGAAATCAATTACCATCCTATAACTTGTAATAATTCTTTACGGGATCAACTCATCTTTATCATTAGGAACGACAGTAATTCCTCCCTTCTTAGGGACAAAATGGATAGGACTTACCCACTGACTATCAGCAACATGATAAATTATACCTGCCTCAAGGAGCTTTAGTATTTCCTTTCTTACCACTTCTTTCATCTTAGTATTTAGCCGTCGTTGGTGATCAATAACTGGTTTGGCGTCTTTCTCCAAATTTATTTTGTGTTGACATAGAGTGGGACTAATGCCCTTAAGATCATCCAGAGTATATCCAATAGCAGCACGGTGCTTCTTTAGAGTTTTCAATAAATTTTCTTCTTCATGCTCTGAAAGGTTAGCACTAATAATAATAGGATATATCTTCTTTTCATCAAGATAAGCATATTTCAGAGTACCACGCAATGGTTTAAGCTCAAACACGGGATCACCCTTGGGTGGAGGAGGATCCCCTAGGATTTCAACAGGCAAGTTGTGTTTCATAATGGGTCCTTGTTTAAAGAATACTTCATCTATTTCCCTTCTTTCATTCATGAACATATCATTTTCATGATCAAGCAAATATTGTTCTAAAGGATCATTAGGAGGCACAGCTATAGAAGCAAGACCAATAATTTCATCCTTACTAGGCAATTCCTCATCACAGGGTTGACTATGAAATTTAGAGAAATTAAACTCATGAGACATATCATCCAGACCAATAGTAACAACATCCTTTTCGCAGTCTATCCTAGCATTGACAGTGTTCAAGAAGGGTCTACCAAATATAATGGGACAAAAGCTATCCTGTGGGGAACCAAGAACGAGAAAATCAGCAGGATATTTAGCCTTCCCACACAAGACTTCAACATCTCTAAAAATCCCAATTGGTGAAATAGTATCTCTATTGGCAAGCTTAATGGTAACATCAATATCTTCTATCTCAGCAGGTGCAATGTCATGCATAATTTCTTCGTATAAAGAATGAGGTATTGCACTAGCACTAGCACCCATATCACACAAGCCATGATAACAATGCTCTCCTATTTTAACAGAAATAACAGGCATGCCTACAACAGGTCTATGTTTATCTTTAGCACCAGGCTTAGCAATTCTAGTAGTTTCCTCACAGAAATAAATAACATGCCCATCGATATTATCAGCCAAGAGATCTTTAACCATAGCAATATTAGGTTCAACCTTAATTTGCTCAGGAGGTGTATAAGTTTTAGTATTACTCTTACGAACCACAGTTGAAGCTTTAGCATGATCCTTTATTCTAATAGGGAAAGGTGATTTCTCAACATAAGCAGTAGGAACAATAGGATCGTTATAAGTGATAGTCTTTTCTTCAACTTTAATAGGTTCGACTACTTTTACTTCTATGGGAAGATGATATTAAACCACTTCTCCTTAGGGAGATCAACATGAGTAGCAAAGGATTCACAAAAAGAAGCTACTACCTCAGAGTCAAGTCCATATTTAGTGCTAAATTTACGGAAAACATCGGTATTCATAAAAGATTTAACACAATCAAACTTAGGTGTTATACCTGACTCCTTACCTTCGTCGAGATCCCAATCTTCAGAGTTGCGTTTAATTCTTTCTAATAAATCCCATCTGAATTCAATAGTCTTCATCACAAAAGAGCCAGTACAAGAAGTATCGAGCATGGAGCGATTGTTGTCAGAAAGCCGAGCATAATTTTTTTGAATAATCATTTCTCTTGAGAGCTCATGATTGGGTCATGAATATAACATTGACTTAGGCCTCCCCCAAGCTTGAGCGATGCTTTCTCCTTCGCGAGGCCAAAAATTATATATATAATTACGATCACGATGAACAAGATGCATAGGATAAAACTTTTGATGAAATTCCAATTTCAATCGCTTGTGGTCCCATGATCCCATATCATCACATAGCCTATACCATGTCAATGCATCTCCCTTCAAAGATAAAGGGAAGACCTTCTTCTTGATAACATCATCGGGCATACCTGCAAGCTTAAATAATCCACAAACTTCATCCACATAGATTAGGTGTAAATCGGGATGCAATGTTTCATCTCCTGTAAAAGGATTAGCCAGTAGTTTTTTTATCATACCCGAAGGAATATCAAAGTAAACATTTTCAGTAGGTTCAGTAGGTTGAGGAGCAACTATTTTCTCTACTGGTCGGGGTGAAGATACCCCGAACAAGCCCCTCAAAGGATTACTTTCAATAGTAGCAAGTGACAGTAAATTTCAGCACACTATATAAATTTTTCCTTACCAAAGGCGCTTCACTCCCCGGCAACGGCGCCAGAAAAGAGTCTTGATGACCCACAAGTGTAGGGGGTCTATCGTAGTCCTTTCGATAACTAAGAGTGTCAAACCGAACGAGGAGCAGAAGGAAATGACAAGCGGTTTTCAGTAAGGTATTCTCTGCAAGCACTGAAATTATCGGTAACAGATAGTTTTCTGATAAGGTAATTTGTAATGGGTAACAAGTAATGAAAGTAAATAAGGTGCAGCAAGATGGCCCAATCCTTTTTGTAGCAAAGAACAAGCCTGGACAAACTCTTATATAGAGAAAAGCGCTCCCGAGGACACATGGGAATTATCGTCAAGCTAGTTTTCATCATGTTCATATGGTTCGCGTTCGGTACTTTGATAATTTGATATGTGGGTGGACCGGTGCTTGGATGCTGTCCTTACTTGGACAAGCATCCCACTTATGATTAACCCCTATTGCAAGCATCCGCAACTACAAAAGAAGTATTAAGGTAAACCTAACCATAGCATGAAACAAATGGATCCAAATCAGCCCCTTACGAAGCAACGCATAAACTAGGGTTTAAGATTCTGTCACTCTAGCAACCCATCATCTACTTATTACTTCCCAGTGCCTTCCTCTAGGCCCAAACAATGGTGAAGTGTCATGTAGTCGACGTTCACATAACACCACTAGAGGAGAGACAACATACATCTCATCAAAATATCGAATGAATACCAAATTCACATGACTACTAATATGATCTGAACACTACTAGCAACCTACAGGTACCAATCTGAGGCTTTGGGACAAAGATTGGATACAAGAGATGAACTAGGGTTTGAGAGGAGATGGTGCTGGTGAAGATGTTCATGAAGATTGACCCCCTCCCAATGAGAGGATCGTTGGTGATGACGATGGCGATGATTTCCCCCTCCCGGAGGGAAGTTTCCCCGGCAGAACAGCTCTGCCGGAGCCCTAGATTGGTTCCGGCTCGTGGCGGCGGAGTTTCTTCCCGAAAGCTTGCTTATGATTTTTTTTCTCGGACGAAAGACTTCATATAGCAGAAGATGGGCACCGGAGGCCTGCCAGGGGGCCCATGAGGCAGGGGGGCGCGCCTAGGAGGTAGGGCGCGCCCTCCACCCTCGTGGCCAGGGTTTGGGCCCCCTCTGGTATTTTCTTCGCTCAGTATTTTTTATTATTTCCAAAAATAACTTCCGTGGAGTTTCAGGACTTTTGGAGTTGCGCATAATAGGTCTCTAATATTTGCTCCTTTTCCAGCCCAGAATTCCAGCTGCCGGCATTCTCCCTCTTCATGTAAACCTTATAAAATAAGAGAGAATAGGCATAAGTATTGTGACATAATGTGTAATAAACAGCCCATAATGCAATAAATATCGATATAAAACCATTATGCAAAATGGACGTATCATTGACAACACAGAGGAACTCTCAATGAAAGCACCAATGTCGGTGTCAAAACTGGCCGATCTTGGGTAGGGGGTCCCAAACTGTGCATCTGAGGATCGAAGGTAACAGGAGGTGGGGGACACAATGTTTACCCAGGTTCGGGCCCTCTTGATGGAGGTAATACCCTACTTCCTGCTTGATCGACTCAGATGAATATATGGATTACAAGGGTCGATCTACCTTGAGATCATAATGGCTAAACCCTAGATGTCTAGCCTGTATGATTATGATTGGCCCTATGGACTAAACCCTCTAGCTTATATAGACATCGGAGGGGCCTAGGGTTGTACAGAGTCGGTTTACAGAGAAAGGAATCTTCATATCCGAACACCAAGCTTGCCTTCCACGCCAAGGAGAGTCCCATCTGGACACGGGAGAAGGCCTTCTATCTTGTATCTTCATGGCCCACCAGTACGGCCCACGTCACATAGCCCAGACGCCCAGGGACCCCCTAATCCAGGACTCCCTCACCCCTCAGCCGCCATACCAACTGGGGCATAAGCCATTTGTCCATTCTAGCATCAATATCTTCTGTGAAACCACTCCCGCCTTGCGAAGTTTATCGCCTGAAAATTTCGTGTTTTTTCCTTTTCCTAGCAGTGTTAGTCTCCACCAAGCTTTTATCTGGGAAAAGTTCACGGTTGATCAGTCCCTCGACCCCATGGCTTGAGCACCCCTTGTCTTTACAATATTTCAATGGGCATCCGAAGGTTTCTTTTCCATAGCAGTTTCTCGCTGAGACCCATCTCCAGCAGAAGAGATGCCTCGAGGGCCTGACCTCTGGTTTGTCCCGCTGGAAGAGCTTGCAACTCCTCCACTGCTAGCAGCTTGGTAAATACTCAAAAGATATTTTTACGTTTTTCTTCAGGGGCCCGAAGAATGCGCGCTAGCAAAGCTTACTAAGCACGCGTCGTGCGGCAGAAAAACCGAGCGCCGACCTTCTCTCTCGTCATTCTAGCATATTGGAGCCATTGGATGATCAGTGGTGGCAGATAAATGGGGGTTTTCTTGACCTCTCGGGCTATCAGGGGTTTTCTAGAGCCGCCGCCTACCACACTTGGCCTATAAGGCTGGAAGATGCGCGAGAAGAGAGGCACCGACACTCGCATTGTACCATTGTGTCGGCGACGGGTGACAGTCAGCGAAAAATTGGCGGGACGGTTGCACGCCGATTAGCGTTCTGCCAGGAACAAAACTAGTCCAGTCCAGTCCATGTCTGTCCTTGCCACATGGGCTATTGATTTGACAAGACACGTGGACTGCCACTAGTTATTATCCATCTACTAATGTGCGGTTTTGCAACAGCGCACACGAACTATTTGGTATTACTAAAAAATAAATTGCACAGAGCTCTAGCAACCATGCATGATGACTGAAATCAACGCAAACAGTTCGATTCTTTAAACGTTTGCAATGCATCGTCCACAGGTCCTACAATTGAACTGTGTTGGATGAGGAATCATTACACACATTTAGTTTACAAGAACGCGTGTCCAACGAATCGAAAACATTTTTTTACAAATAAGTGTGTGTGATGAGTCCAGCTTCGCACATGTTCATTTTTTCGACACACAATTCTATATTTATATTTGTGTGTGATGTGTTCATCACACACGTTTCTTCTTCATCATGTGCGAAGGTGGGGTCTTAATAGCACGGACGTGTACTAGTGAATGGTAATAGTAGAAATTAGAAAGCTAGAAACATGGACATGAGCATCTTTCTTGTAACATATATAGACATGATGAGGAGCATCTTGTAATATATATAGACAATTAAACATGAATAGGAGCATATTTATTGTAACATATATAGATATGAGCAGGAGCATCTTTCTTGTAACATAAATAGACATGAACATCTTTTTTGTAACATATATTGCAAATGATAATAGTAGAAAGCTAGAAACAAGAACATGAGCATCTTTCTTGTACTACAACAATTGAGTGATGATCAAGACAACTTCTTGTAACTCACTCACGAATGTTTAAGTAGAGGATGGAGCTGCGCAAGATGGCCCAGATGGCTTGCAAATAGACTTCCTATTGCTAGCTTGGAGTGCCTTCAACTTGGATGAATTTGTACTACCAACTCTTCAATTAGTTTTGGAAAAGAATGAAATAAACATGTAATAAGCATACAAAGTCGGAAATAAAGGAAATTACATAGAACACAATCACAACATGTTAACCTTTTCCAACATTAACAATTCCTCCATATCTTCTTCAATGTTGATAGTAGTAGAACCCCTTAGCCAATATTGGGTACAAACAAGAGCTTGGACCATGAATGGGGTAAGTGAGATTCTAAAATCATTTAGGATACATCTACTTGTGCTAAATCTCAACTCCGATGCAACCGTTGGTGCTGGGACATCTAACACATCACGACCATCCTAACTAATATCGGGAATCTAGCAGCATACGCCTTCCACCATTTTAGAGTGTCAAAAGCATCACTATTTGCTTCATTCTCTTCATGTAGGTATTCTCAAGTTTAGATTTCCTCATGCTGGTTTCACCACCAACAACAACTCTCAGCTTTTTATTTATCCAAGGCACCAATTTCCTTCCTGGTCTTTTTTTGAGTTGGTTCAGATTGTGGAGCACCCACATGCTAACTTGCATCACTTGGTGCATACATAGCTTTGTACTCTGCAAACAAAGCATGCACAAAGGTTTTCACCTTCTCCCAAACTTTGTCTCCATTTAACTCAGCATACATTTGTTCAAGCCTAGTTTTATGTAATTTGATAGCTTGAACCTCGGATCAAGAACAACTGCAGTAAATACAAACATGTTCACATTCTTCTCTTCCTTTTCTTTGCTTTCCCATTCCCCTTGTCATTCTCATTCACCACCTCCTCTGCCAAGGCCCCCAATACTTATCATACTTATCTTGCATTTCCTTGGCCATGTATTACACAAAATATCATCACTGTCAGCCCACACTTCCAACACAACATTAACTTCAGCAAAATATCACATGGACTGTGGCGGAAACACTAAGAGTGAGCTCATAAACATGTCCAAGAAATTCAGCCATTTTCTTAGCATTGTCCTAATCACTAACAAGAGAGTACCAAGAGCTTTCTTACTATTTAAATCCAACGTATTGAGTGGGTCTTCCTCCTCATACCTCACAAACATTTTTTCATAGTTGACTGCGGTTTTCAACATTAGATATGTGACATTCCATCTAGTGCATATATCCAAACTCAAGAATACAGCCTTGTCCACCTTTTCTAACTCAGCAAGTTCTTTAAATTTTGTAATTCTAGATGGCCCACTGAATGAGACCAGATTTAATCTCCGTTAGCTGAGTTTAACAAACCCGTACACTATATTGACTAGTAGAGTGCCCGTGCGTTGCCACGGGCTCTTGAAATGTTAAAATCCACACATACAAACAAGAGTTACAAGTTAAAATCCACACATACAAACAATATAACACAAACTGAAGTCCATTATTGCAATGTAACAAGCTGAGTGATGTTACAACTTAACATCTATTACAAAAATATTAACATCTAGATGATGCGCTTAAGAAATTCTTTCACAATATCAGGAAAGTTTCTTCTAGCTTCATTCCCGCGATGTTTTAGCAAGTATAATAAAAAATGCTTCCTCATTTCATACCCATCCTGCAGATAAAATAAATGTAGTTAGTATGAAAAATTCACGAAGAAGGTCTTAAAACACGTAACCCACAATACTCACCGCGCAAATCGGCTTGACCAATTCTTTACCGTTCCACCAGAGCATAAAATGAAAAACAAAATAGCCAGACATATTCCTGGAAAACTTTCAATTAATATTATATATAATATAATGATAACAAAATTAAATATTCTTATTATGAATTCATTACCCGTCTATACTCGTTGGAACACCGGCCGGAAATAAACGATGCCATTTAGATATATCAGAATTCCACCCAGGCAACTTTATTTCGAGTGCTTCTTTGAAATCCCTTGAAAAACTTTTTAGTCTCAGTGAATGCCTCAAGTTTTTATCCTCTGACGATTGTGATGATTGAATAGGATCCATAATATGTAGACGACGTGCCTCTTTGTCGATGATGTACAGGATGTATCGGCCGATGGATGCATAGGGAAGATAAATCTACAAGTGGAGCTTTTAGAAACAAAAACAAACCATGATAACAATGGTCAAAATATTTTATTTACCTTATTGCAAGATGAGATGTTGGTCTCCATCCCAGGCCAGCTATCAAATAATGTTGCCAACGTCTGGATAGTTTCCTTCTCACAAAACTTCTGACCTCGTGTTGACTCTAGCAGCATGGACTAAGTAGAAGAAAAAAAATATTGTTTCAACATGTTGATACTAATGGCACCTAGAATGAAGAGTTATGGTAACTTACACAAAATCGTAGATCCATGTAGTGTATAGGAGGGTCTGTGAACAATACTCCCTCGTCACATGCCAGCATAAGCACGGCGGTGTTGAAGCAATCATTGTCCATGGGCTGCTCCATGTTAAGTATGCACTGAAGTTTCTTAAGTCTTAAGCTCATTGGATCGGGTGTGGAGCTCCGAACCCACACCTTGCTGTAATTTGGATGGTAAGAAGAACAATAATATACATCCGCACATTAAATATTGATACATGATACTTACTCCAAACATCCAGCATCATTGATCGACATGATGTAGTTGCAAAGGCCGGCAAGTATTTCACGTTGGTCCGTGGGAATGATAATGATTGGGGCGGGACGTTTCTCTTCGACCACGTCAGATGGATCATCCAGGATCTCAAGATCAGAATTAGCTAAAGTTTCTTCGTTAAGAGGTTGATGGTACATGGGACATCCTTTTAACTTATTAAGCTCTGAATCAAGCAAAATAATTGCTAATTTTTGTAGAAAATGTTTCATATCCTCCTACAAAAAAAATTTGAAATCAATTTATAAAATATTTTGATAAAACATTATGAGATAATGTATAAAACTGAAATACCTGCGTAAACTGGTCTGACAGTCCATGTGGTGTCCAGTATTCCATATAATTTAGCATAAACAATCCACATGATACGCTATAATATTATAAAATAATGCTTTAGAATATCACACAGATGAATCTAAAAATAAAATATTGAAACAAGTGCTTACCCATCGGTTTGTATTGCTTTCTGAATTTGCTCTACAACCGTCCATTTTGTAACATTGAGATCAGGCCACTTATGACCTTTGATAAACTCCGGACTATGCTCTGCAAGTTTCAGCCATTTCTCGAGCCCTAATAACTTTTATGTATATATGAGAAATGTTAAGGATGAAGTCAAACAAAATAAATGCTAATATGAGAAAATAAATAGATAGTTACCGTAGTAGCAAGGTCATTGCGTTTGACATTCTCACCAAGTGAGTCCAATACTTGGATCTCTCGTTTTTTGGCGTTGGCAACTGCTAGATACCAATGGTAGCCCGGCATGTTAATCGGAATGAATAACTGGTGTAAATAAGATACAAGTCACAGTCACAATTAGATATAGTCATTAATAAATCATTAAACATATGAACTAAATAAAAACAATCCATAATTATATGCATGGATTACGAGACAAAAACTAACCATATCTTGTTGTAGATAACTATTAACATGATGCACGATGCGACGATATTTTGATGGGTCTATGTCTCTTTCCCCGTCTTCTTTTATCTGGCCCGATACAAACGTGCTAATAATGTGTACCTTTTCACCCGCCCTGTCTTGCAGATGCTCGTGAGCAAGCATGCAATATATGTAAGCGTTTATCACCTGAAATGGGCATTTAGATTATATTCATATTTTATGATATTATTATATATATTGTTTGTATTATTAATTACAAAGTTTGTGCAATTGGTCTTACACCGTCATGTAAGAACATATCATCTTTAATAAGGCATTCCAAATCGTCGGTTGATAACAATGCATCTCCAATGTCTACGAACTGGGTATTCTTCGGGGCAGACTTGATTGATTCGATGACTGTAATATCCCTAGCAGTACAAACATAGTCTGTCGAATTCATAAAAATATGAACCAACTTAACAATCAAAATGAGCAAAATTAGTTGAACACAAAAGACAATACTACAAAAATAAGATTGATAATAATATTAAAAAATACCTTGTGGGATAATATGTAAATTAGCATCCTTTTTTGGTTTGTTATGAGATATAACCTCTTTGACATTTTTATGTTGTGAATCTTCGTCCCCTTTCAGCGTCATCGCATCTGAACCCTCAATGGATTCTTTCCGTGCATCTCCAAAGTCCATATCCATGTCTCCTGTATTCTGAAAAAACAAGAAAAATAAAGAAAGCCCTTCCGTATTATCATCTATAAGATACATACAGAGGAAGGTTAGCTATATGCACCTCTTCTCGTGGTGTTTCACTGCGGTCTGTCATCGTTTCATCAGTGAGTATGTCGGAACCCATCAATTTATATATATGCTGAAATATAATTAATACTTTTTACTGCATCATAAAATTATATAAAATATATGATAAATCTGAAAACCAACACAACTGTTTTCTCTGCTAATAAAAATAGTATTTGGTTATATTAGGAAAAAATGATGCTTAGATCATTTTACTAACACAACAAATCGGGGCAAAAAAAATAATATAATGTTCATATATAAGTAAATAAGCGTCTGAAATTGCTAAAGTTATTATAAATTATTTGTATTGGCTATGGAAAATTGCCATACAAAAACTAAAACAAACCAACCAACATTAACCAAGTATATTTATTTTTATATGATTTGTTTTGTGATACCCTTAGTATATGTCATAAGAATATACATATTTATTTTTATGCACCATATTTAGTATTCTAGGTATGTATATTGTAAATATATATGATATTTTATGAGGTATAAAAATAATCACAAAAAAAAATCAGACGTCCACTAATAACAAATATACCATGATGAAATATTTAAGATGAAATATAAATGGTATTCCATAGTGCATCATATTTGTATATATAATATATATAAAAAATAAAAGTGAAACTAACAGAATTTTTTTCTATGCAAAAAAGGACACCTATTTAAATAAATGTTGGCTAAATAAATGTCCTACCCCATGAAACTCGGGATAAACAACAAACCTCAATGTTCATATATAAGTAATTAGTCATTTGATAATTATTTAAAATATTTTTGTAGGCTACGAACAAATGTCCAACAAAAAAACATTTGTAAACTATTACAAACAAAAACTTACACGGGCCATACACAGCACGTCCAGGCCCTGACCAAATGCATCATGGGCTAGGCGTCGGCTCACCTCCCCTGCGCGTCGGACTGCCTCCCCCGCGCGTCGGTCCGCCTCCCCGCCGCGTCGGCCCGCCTCCCCCGCCTCCCGCATAACTCGTGGCCACCTACCCCGCCCCATTCACCTTATCCATTCACTCCTCACTCCACACACTTCAACTGCCCCTTTCCCCTCCGTCGCCGCATCGCCGCATCGCCGCGCGCGTCGACGAGCTGCCGGCCGCGCTCCTCCGCCCGCTCATGCCGCATCAGTCCCTCCCCTCTCCTCTCAAATCACTCTCCAGTCGCACATCTAACCCGCTCACCTCCCCCAGCCGCATCGTCGCGAACATCGCGGAGCTCGCGACCACCACGACTCCGCCAACCGACCACCGCACCACTCTCCGGCGACCCGTGTGCGACAGATGTTGACGACCACGGCACATCGACCAGGCGCGGGTGTTGGATCTGGTCGCCGTTCGGATCCGCCTCGGTGCTGGTCTCCGGCGAGTTCCTTGCTCAGATCCGAAGCGGGGTGCCTCGAGCTGCAACGCCAAAAGCCCCGGTACGCGATCCGAACCATTTCCTCATCTACTTCTTCCATTTGTTGCTTCCCTAACCTGATATCATCCTCGCTGTTCTATCGAGGCACCATGGCACGGCCGCACATGGAGGGCCAGGGCGAAGACACGGCCACGGTGGTGCAGCCTGTAGTCCACTGCGGCATCCACCCGGCCTACTACGGCATGGGGGCGCTGCCCTACTTCGACGAGATCGACCCCTCCGCCATCGACGTCCTCCTCGTCACCCAGTAAGCAACCGCGCCTCCATCCCCACCTGCGCATATCTGCGTTCCTAACGCCTAATTTCCGGCCTTGGATTGGAATTGCAGCTTCCACTTGGACCACGCCGCCTCGCTGCCCTACTTCCTCGAGAAGGTAAGTAGGTAATACGCGTCGGAGGTCGATGTTGTTATGCTCTTTGGTATCTGAATTTGCTCTGTTTTTGTTTGCAGACGACGTTCAAGGGCCGCGTGTTCATGACCCACGCCACCAAGGCCATCTACAGGCTGCTGCTCTCGGATTACGTCAAGGTCAGCAAGGTGTCGGTGGAGGACATGCTGTTTGACGAGCAGGACATCATCCATTCCATGGAAACAATCGAGGTACAGTACCTTCTTTTCGCTTATCTCGTTCCGGCATGTGAAAATGTGAACGACTTGATCCATTTGGTTTGGTATGAATTGCGTGTAGCCAATACGATGATAATTGATAAAGCCTGGTCGGTAGAAAACTGGAAACACTATATTTAGAGGAGAAAAAGCAGAACAAATAAAGATACTACTCCCCCCTGTCTATGAAAAGAAGGCATATAAATGCTGTCCGAATTCAAATGGTGCATAGTTTGATCATGTTTGTAGGAAAAACCATCAACAACTACAATACTAAATATATATAATAAGAAAATATATTTTTGTTGCGTATCCAATGATATTAATTTGGTATCGTAGTCCTTGATAGTTTTCCCTACAAATTCAGTCAAACTCTGTTATTTAGGCAGAGGCAGTTGTTGCCTACATATATATTACATGCTTGGGTAATATATTAAAGTAAACTTAGATTCAGTCCCCCCCATCTAGCTAGCTCCTGCTTCCCGCCTTTGGAGAGCTTATGTGTCAGTATTAATTCTGAATTGTCAAAACATTTAAAAGTCGCTGTGCTGTTGGTAAAATTAAGATTTAAGAACCCTATATTATCTGGGCATTGCTTCCAAATAGCAGGATTTTTTACCTTTACATCTGAGGCCTGATTCTGCTTGTGAGGATTGAAAGTCCACAGGGAGAATGGACATTGTATTAATATATAATTGTGATGCAGGTCATAGACTTCCACCAGACACTTGAAGTTAATGGCATACGCTTCTGGTGCTATACTGCTGGCCATGTACTTGGTGCTGCCATGTTCATGGTGGATATTGCCGGTGTTCGCATTCTGTACACCGGTGACTACTCCCGTGAAGAAGACCGGTACCTGAAAGCTGCTGAGATCCCCCAGTTCTCCCCTGATATTTGCATTATTGAGTCAACTTATGGCGTGCAGCAACACCAACCCCGCCATGCCAGAGAAAAGCGCTTCACTGATGCCATCCACAACACTGTTTCTCAAGGGGGGCGTGTTCTTATCCCGGCATATGCTCTTGGTAGAGCACAGGAACTTTTGCTTCTACTGGATGAGTATTGGTCTAACCACCCAGAGCTCCATAAGATTCCATATTAGAAAAGGTACGCCGATCTGCAACGCCAGAAGCCCCGGTACGACGATCCGAACCATTTCCTCCTCTACTTCTTCCATTTGTTACTTCACTAACCTGATCTCATCCTCGCTGTTCTATCGAGGCGCCGTGGCACGGTCGCACATGGAGGGCCAGGGCGAAGACACGACCACGGTGGTGCAGCCTGTGGTCCAAATCGCCGGCAAGAAGAACCACCATGAGGTCGGGTCACGGTGGTGCAGCCTTTGGTCTTCATCGTCTACCACTCCGCCATCTTCGGCAAACCCCACCACTTCCGCGTCAAGGTGAGACAAACGGCCCCTCCCCCCTGCCCAGTACCCGCGAATGGACTACGGTCCGCGTTTTGCTGTAATTTGTGGCTAGCTATGTCAGCGTGTACTGCTACTATTATTATTAGGAGAAGAAAGAGGGAGAGGTAGAGGGAGATATACAAATGTATGTGCTAGCTATTGTGAGCGTGTACTGCTACTATTAGCTTTGGGAGAAGAGAGAGTGAGAGGTAGAGGGAGATAGACAAATGTATGTGCTAGGTATTGTGAGCGTGTACTGCTACTATTAGCTTTAGGATAACTGCTGTGGACGGCGACAAACTTTGGACGATACACACACGATGGTTAAAAATGGCAAGTCGCCGTCCACAGGTATGAGCTACGTATAGGAGAACAAGGATAAGCAAAGTCTGTGTGATTTTCTGTGACTGATATAAATTGCAGGAGTGCTAATGTACATATTGTTGTAAACTTGATATTATCAAATATCTCGCTAATACAGTAAATGAGGACATGTTTTATTATTTTTCTCCTGTATTCTCCATGCAATAGTTCTTATTTAGAAACCAGATTGACACAACATTGTTTCATTGTTTCATTATTTTGTAGAGTATGCAATCATATTTAATCAATACAATTTTTTTGCTGATTGGTTAACTCCAATGATTGTATTTGTTCATCCAAAAAAATGTGGTCCTATCAAAAATAGAAAAATGCAATGTTTGCAGCACTACATATTTCTGTATATATTCTGTCATATTGTGTTTTGTGAGGGTAAAATTAGGAAGCACTGCCATTAATAAATTTGGCTTTATGAATACTTTTAGACTATTCCATCGAAGCATTATGTCTCATGCAATTTCTATTACATGTAATGATTTAATATTATGACTCTGATGATATCTATCTTCAGAAGATGATTAAATTTGTTTGTTTTCTGGCATGTTGAAACACTTAAGAAGTTAATTGTTGACAGTTAGGTGTATGCCACACTTGCGATGTCCAGAATAGACTGTTAGCCTATAATATCTGAAATAACTGTTTGTATTCAGTTGCAGCCCATCTAATAGGACTGCTTGATTAGATCTAAAATCATTTGTATTGGCTATGATATTTTTCTTCAAGTTGCTATCTCCAATGGTGTTCTTTTTTTGGATTTTGATGGTATGCCTGACCAAAGCATGATCCTAATCTAGTAACTGTTGCCCTTTTACAGAATACAAAGATCCAGAAATTTTCACATACCTAGAGGACCTCGACTTCTTGGTGCTCCTTGCTTACGTAAGGTACTCCTAGGGAATTGGTGCTCCAAGTATGGGTATTATGATCCTTTGCTATCTGTGATGGGCGAAGGGAGAGTAAGGAGGGGGGGGGGGTGAGAGATGGCAGAGGAGGTTAACATATATAGGTAGGCCATGCAGGGGAAGGCTGAGTAGCAGATATATTTCCAGTTTTACCATATATACTTACGTATGTTGTAGATATCTTTCCTTTTTTCATCAAACACACCTCATAATAAATTAGAAAAGATGTCAGAAATCAGAACTTACTAAAAAATTAAATTATTGTATTAATTAAATAAACAACTTATCATGGCAGATAATTTACTGATTGCATGCCATATATAATCAAAATATCTTATTTGTCTATTTAAATATTGATTCTATTTTTATTATTGTTCAGTTTGAATAGGTAAACATGACTTTTCATACGGTTAAATCAAGTTAAATAAACATTAAAATAATCTAAAATGTTTTGTTTCTGAAAGATGGCAATTAACAAGCTTCTGTTCTTGTTGTATGCACAATCAAAACACAGATGCACCTAATGCATCATCGACCTGTTACAACGTCAACATCGACTGGGTACGAGCGGCCATAGGTCAGAAGGGGCGTGGAACTATTGCAGACCATTTGTGACAGAGCATAATTCAGCGACTTTGCCCAGGTCGGTACATCCTCTACACGACTACATGGTAGCAACTTGAAAAAAATTATTCCTTTTTTTGCTTCCAAGACCTGATATCCTCCTCGATTATATATATATAATATTTTTGCTATTTACATAAATGTTCTTGATAATTTGATATTTCATAATGTTTTTTTCAAATTATGCAGGTGTTGTTGTTTTTTAAAGAAAAATGATATATATTATCAAAAATGTTAGGTATTTTCAAAAATTGTTCCTCAAATTCAAAAAATGTATTTGCTTTTTATAATTTTTTATGGATTTACCAATAAAGGTTCTGACTTTTCAAAATTGACCTGGATTTTAAAAATAGTTATTGTTTATTGAAATTAGTTATCAAATTCAATACAATGTTAATATCTTAAAAACTTTTTCAAGTTTATGAAAATATTATGGATTTTAAAGAGGTTACGATTTTCAAAGTTTGTTCTTAATATTCAAAAAAAATTGTGCTTGTAAAGAACTGTTCACACTTCCAAAATTGTTCATTTTAAAAAAATGGATGTCATTTTCAATTTTTTTTATATATTCAAAAACTGTTTGTGGTCAAAAAGCTGTACAAATTTATCAAATTTTGTATTTGTTGAAAAGTTTCTTCTCAAAATTCATAAAAAAATATGTTTGGAAAATTTGTTCGCTTTTTCATTTTTGCTATCTATTTTCAAAAACATTCATGTTTTCAAAAGAGAAATAAGGTGATGAAGCAGAAAAGAAAGAAAAATAAATAAAAAATAAAAATATTTTGGGCCGGCCCAGTCGGGACGAAGCCTTTGCGTGCCCAGCCCCCTTGACGGCCCACCTCCCCACGCGCCGCCATGCGTTCCACCTACCCGCCCGTCGGCCCACCTCCCCGCCTCTCCACCTACCCCGCCGCCCACCTTATCCAATCCCTCCGCTCCACTCCCCTCCACTCGCTCCTCTCCCCTCCACTCACTCCCCTGTCGCCCCAGTTTCCCCTCCGCCGCCGCGTCGCCGCGTGTGTCCACGGGCTGGCGTCCGCGCGGCTCCGCCCGGCGACCGCCGCATCAAGCCCTCTCCTCTCCACTCAGTGCCAACCAATCGCCCTTTCACCTCACCCCCGACGCATCACCGCGCACCTCGCCGAGAACGCAACCACCAAGACTCCGCCCGGCGACAGCTGCGTCTCCGGCGAGCCGTGTGCGGCTGAGGGGATGCACGCATCGAGCTTCATCGCGCATCAATCTGCAACGACACGTGTGCGGCTGGATCCGGTGGCGGTCCGTTCAGATCCGCCACGTTGCTGGTCTCCGGCGATGTCAAGGTCGAACCGAGGCGGGGTGCATCGATCTGCAACGACAGAAGCTACGGTACGCGCGTCCGAACACTTTCCTCCTCTACTTCTTCCATTTGTGGAATCCCTGGCCTGATCTCCTCCTCGCCTTCTGTTTCGAGGCGGCTCCCCGACGGCCAAGACACTGCCATAGTGGTGCATCCTGTCGTCTTCATCGCCGGCAAGAAGCAACCCCACGAGGTGCAGTCACTGTGGTCTACCACTCCGCCGTCTTCCTCAACCCATCCCCACTTCCGTGGCAAGGTACAACAAGTTCGGCCACTTTGGTGATATATTCATTGACTTTGGCCTTCTGACCTCCCATCTAAGATATAGAGGCACTATGTGCAGAGTGAATCTTGTTCTGGTCAGAGACATGTATGTTGCCTATTTTTTTTATGTAGGGTCTTTGGACATAAATATATCTGAACAAGCAGAAATAAGAAAATGATGTGAAAAACTATAGGTGTACAAATTTACAACTGAATTTAAACAATGGCTACCTTCTTAGTACCTACTGATTGCTATCTCATATGTACAGGTCTACAAATTGCCCACTGATAGAATTTATGTAACATACTTTGGTGGTGATGAGAAAGCTGGTCTCACTCCCGATACCGAGTCAAAAATCATATGGTTGAAGTATCTACCGAATGAAAGAGTTCTGCCTTTCGGTTGCAAGGTATTCTGGATGTGCTTGGTTTGTTGGTCAAGCTCCTGGCTGTTTTGGACATTATGTTGTATTGGTTTCACTTTCTTCATTTCTTATTGTCTGGCCATACCCAGTTCAACAGGGAATCCGATGGTACTTTGAGTTCCTTGCCAGCAAAACACGTTGACACTGGAATGGGCTTCGAGCGTTTAACTTCTATCCTTCAGAATAAAATGAGCAATTACGATACAGATATATTCATGCCACTATTTGATGCCATCCACAAGGTATTTTGTCCAGATGCACACTTGCAGCTTTGTTTGTGCTTATGAGTTGTGGCTACAGTAATAAATTGTTGACTAAAGTAAATGATATTGATTGTTAATTTGATATGCATTATGAATACAGCTGGCAGGCGTTGGAATTCAACCATACTCTGGTAAATTAGGATCCGATGATGTTGGGCAAGTTGATATGGCATATAGGGTTGTTGCAGATCACATAAGAACCCTTTCTTTTGCTATTGCTGATGGTTCTCAACCTGGTGAGTTAATACTGTTTTGGTTGGGGTGCATGATTTAAAATGATTGCCATCCATTTATATTAGTGCGTAAACAAATGGACTAATAATAATACACCTGAATGCCTTGTTAAGTTGCTTCCTGTATTGCATCCTACACAATATGATGCTTAAGTAGCTCTATCTCATATTTGTATGTGAGACAATATTAATTAGTAATCTAGAATGACATATAATCTGAAGTAAGCAGTTAATGATTATCTTGCAATTTCTGGAAACAATTTTGTGTCTTACCACCCAATATTGAATTTGTGCTAACTATACACAAACTGGGCTGAACTGGGATCATGGTATTTAACCATGATAAGCTAAAGGTAGTTTAAACATGTTTAATAAAGTCACTTTTGCTTCTTCTTGTTGTGATATATTGTACTATTATATGGTCAGCTAGAAGATGAAAACTATATTCGTTGGAGTTGAGATTAAACTAATTTCTTCATGCTGTTGATGTATTTTGTGGTTTCATGCACTTTCGTTCGTGAACTTGGAGACAACTTGGAGACTATGCTTATTGGAGAGGCTGCTTCTTGGGAGTGCAAAGTAAGCAGAACAACCCACACAACTACTGCAATCAAGGTAAGTAAAAGCAGCACAATCTGTATGCATTTTATGTACATAGGTATGATACGCTCATTTCCTCACTTTGATTTTGACTAAACTTTATTGTGCAGTAGGAGTAGTTGCTACAAGTATACTTTGTTGAAAGCTCATCGATGTGCCAATTTTTGATAGTCAAGGTACTGTTTCTGAAAATAGTTTGCTTAGCTTCAGTGTTGTTGGATTCAATATAAATTGAGTTATGTTTTTGGTGCTACAAGGAAATCCTAGACACTTACAATCAAGTTGGGCATACATGTCAACTCTTTTTTGAGGGACGACATATATATCAATTATGTGAGATGAGGGGATAGAGTTGTGAAGGCAAATTATAAGTAAAACTACTTGACCTAAAAACTTCTTATCTACTGCTTGCTATCAAAACTCAGTTTCTACTGTTTGCCATAAAAACTTCTTGTCTACTGCTTTGTCATGTTTCGTTTTTTAGTACATATGTACATGTGTGTGGTGAGCTTCATGTCTGAAATTTGCATTGTGCTTACAAGTCAATAAGGCATCTAATGCCAAATAATACTATTTATCTTCACTTGTACATTAGAGTCATCTAATAAGAGAGGTCAATGATGTGACCATATCTTCATGAGTTAGAGACACTACAACTACTTAGAGTCATCTAATGACAATAATTAATTTGGTTGCCTATGCAGTCTAGAATATATGATGAATCTATTTTTCTTCAGTTGTACCTCACCTAATAGGACATGATCATAATAAAATAACTATTATACTTTTAGAGAAGAGACAGATCAAGAAATCTTCATACCTAGATGAACTCGCCTTCTTGATCCTCCTCGGAAATTTTTCCTCTAGGACTGGCAAATTTGATCTTTTGCTATCTGTGATGGGCGAAGGGAGAGAAAGGAGGGGCAGAAGGGATGGCATAGGTTAACATATATAGATAGGCCATGCGCCGGATTACTGGGTAGGAAATCATGGCTTGTTCTAGTCCCACCATATATTATTGTATGGTGCAGATCTATTTCCTTTCGAGATCAAATGCCCACCTGTTAATATATTAGAAAATATGTCAATATTTATAACTTTCTAAATAGGTAAATTGTTATTGTATTCATTAAATAATCAACTTATCATTGATTTGCATGCCAAGATTAGCTATAACTGGCCACACATTTTACATTGTATATACTTAAATAATAATAAAATTAATATATATCCCTGCCAGTGGCATCAAAACATATAACTTTCCAATTTTCGTATGAGTAAAACAATATTGTAACATGTATATACTGTTGCAGGAAGTGTTTAAGCACTTTGGGGCTGGTGGCTAGTTAAATTCTGATAATGCATTCACAGACGAGTAAGAAGTCAAACTACATCAGAGATTGGAGAAACTTTACTTCCACTCGTGCTGCCAAAGTATGAGCAAGACAGAGAACTTGGATCCTGTGTGAACTTGAAGATTGGTGACAATTGAAGGTACGTGCCCTATGACCGTTCGATTGCTGGTTTAAAGTATACATCGTATCGTATAACAGTGCGTGTATGGATGAAGTTATACGATACGAGATTAGCTACTGCAAAAGAAAATTAATGACGTGCACAATAACGATGAAATGTTAATTAATTAATTTGTTCACTTATAGTTCACTGAAAAAATGAGTGTATACATCGTATCGTATAACAGTGCGTGTATGTATGAAGTTATACGATACGAGATTAGGCTTTAGAACTTTAGTGTGACGAAAAAGCCCAGATGGTCTGCCATGCCCCACTTAAACACAGGGACATATTGTGGCTCTCCTACTAAAGATTTTTATCGAGAGCACGCGAAAGGCGTCCCTTAGCTTTAGAGAAGGGGACAAACAATATGTACAAGATTTACATGGCTGCAGGCATCGCCCACGACGTGCCTGCCATCTCCTGAAAACCCTCCTAGGCTACTATTCAAAAAAATGTAGAACTCCACTCCCTCTAGCTAGAGCCCACAGGTGGCGCTCCATGAAAATGTTCCCGGCCAGTTATTCCTCATTAGACAGATTATTCCTAACTAAAACTCTACCATTCTTGCTTCGATATAATCCAGCAAATCAACAAGACAAAAGAGTCGAAGTCCTTTCAGTGTGTCTTGGGCATCCTCTCACTCGAAGCCACCCACCACTCTTCCACCTTTTCATGCCCATTGGGTATCAGCTGCAGAGGTATCCCTGCCTTGGAAAAGCATTCGAACCAGACCTGTTTGGCATAGACGCATTGTGCAAGGATGTGATCCACCGTGTCCTGCTTCTGATCACACAAGAAGCATGAAGATATCGTATCTTGCAAACCGTGTCGAACTCGCCTATCCGACGTCCAGATCCTATATTGGACGGCCAACCACATAAGTAGCTTGCATGAGGTGCCCCGCTTTTCCATATCGCGTCCGCAAGCTGAAATTGCACCCATCCCTCACACATAATCGCGTAAGCCGAAGCAGCTGAGTAGGTGCCCGCACCGTTCCATCACATAGTAAAGATCAGTATGTGCATAGTCTACTCATGCCGCCTCTCCCCTCATCCTCTATCCTTGATGCATCATGCCGCCTCTCTCCCTTATTCTCTCTCGATTGCAGCACTGATCGGGAACCGGAATGTCAAGCTCGATTTCTAGTTTGAGAAGCTAGACCCCTTGCCCGAATAAGTTGCTTTGTCGTCGGAGCGGTCGAATCCTCGTAGGGTAGGAGATATGTTTGTGGGTGCGATTGTTTTATCGGCTGATTCGCTCGACCCCTCATCGGTTAAGCTGATTTATCTCCGAAGGACATGGATGTTAGCTTATTTTTTAGCGTCTACGGCGAAAGCTAGGCGCTAGGCCAATGCCTAGGGCATAACCGCCCAAAGGCGAGCGCTTAACAAACAGAAATTACCAAAACAACAAATATAAAAGCGAAACCAACTTGTAGTAGTACCAAAACTACAAATAGTTCTTAAATATTCCAAACCCAAAGGCGAGCGCTTAACAAACAAGCAGATTTAGTTGTTCAAAACCCTCAAGGCCGCCGTAATCTCCTGAGGGATGTTTCCAACAGCTAGATTGTCTTTCACCATGAGCATCTGGACTACCACTTGGCTCCTGAGCATAATTGGATCCTAGAGAGAATGAAACAAATTCACCATTAAATGTTGTATTACTTGGATTATAAATGGCACATTAAAACTCGTCGTATAGATAATTACTGTAGTGTTCATCCAGGTCATGCTACGCAAAGAACCGAGCTGGTGGGCCATCTCTTGTAGAACTAAGAAACCCGAGTCTTTGCTGTGACAAGCAGAATAAAAACTTGAGATTTCTACATAGTGCATCTTATTCATCTAAAAAATTAATTAAATTACCGTCGAAAATTGAATGACATGTTGTCATGACGCCAATCCATGAGTTCGGTGTTCCATCCAAGGACCCTAGCCTGCAACACTTCATTGAGTTCTTGCTTCAAAATAGTGATCTCCTTCATCATCTCTTTGTTGTGAGTGCTATTTCCCACTTGTCGTCCGTCTAGTGATGGATTAAATATGATAACCCTTCTCCTCATCCGATTTACCACGAGTAGACCATACGAGGAATCCGGGATAGACAACGGAAGTAGATACTACAGAAGGTCAACACTGGTTAATTGCTATCAGGAAAGAAAAAATAATTTAGAAATTAAAGAATCTTACAATTGTGGAGTTGAACACATCATATCTAGGAAAGGGCTGTAGAACAGCATTGTTGATCAGCGTCGAGGTGCGCTGCCCTTGCGGCATCCAGGAATACCTTAGAGCTCGTGATTGAGCATGAAACTGCAAGTCAAAATAATGTTTTCCTCCAACCATGTTGGTGCCTGCATGCCTCTCTACTTCAGCGCTCGCAAGCTTTCGAACAGCGAGATTGAAGCAGTCGGGATGTAGGCTTGTTGAAGTAACAAATAGTGTGTCTTTAAGCATTCTGAGGCTGATTTCGATCCGGTACGGTGCATCGCTTCTTATCCAGATTGAGCTGCACGTAAAAATATAAAAAATGGTTAGCACTATGAGTGGTACTTTAAAACAAATTTTTTTCATATGGTAATATTTTCTAGATAATCTAATAGCTACGAGCAGAACGTAATATTTTGATAAACTATAGAGCATGAAACTTGTTGCAGCACCTTGTAGCAAAAGCTAAAATTAAATAATAATTTCTCTGTAAGAACAATATTAATTTGCTAGAAATTAATAGCAGGAAAATTTAGGTACAAACCATTATACCAAGTTTGCTGGCTGTTTAAAAACAAAATTAAATGGTAGTACAATAAACTAACAACATTAAGTTTTTCGCCATTTGTATTGCAAATAATACGGTTGATGTTCAACGGCAATACTGCCAAAACATTTAACAAAAATAATTTTGTACTGATGGCCGCAAAAAGTAAGATTTAATCTAAAGAAAAACAAATCAAGCAATATCATACTACTATATCAAACAGAGTCTGATGTGTACAACCTAGCTCTAATGAGATTTCTTTAGAGAAAATAAACATAGAATAGCATAACTTACTCTAGTGTCTGCCCATCATGAACGCCGTTCATAAAGCCGAATATATATTCGAGAGCATCTTCCACGAAATGCCGTGGTGGGGGCAGAAGATGCAGGGGTGCGGGCAAATCCTCCTGGGGGTCGGCCACAGCATCGTGGAGCTCGAGGGCAGCCTCATTGGGGTTGGGGGCAGCGGCATCCAGGGTCGCTGGCGCATTGTTTCCAATGACAGGCTCCATCGCTGATCGATACGCGTGAGTGATCGTTCGCTGAGGTGTCTTGGCAATTAGGATGTCGATGCAGCATATATATAAACGGATATATTTTCAATGCTATTTATTGCCTGCCAAATATATCAAAGCGTTTTTACTGCTTTTTATTGCCTGCCAAATATAACAAATCGTGACGGCGGCGTATCAGATATTTCTCCTTTTTTATAGTTGAATATTTTGTTCCTAAGGATTTACATATTTACAGATCAATATCAATGAAATGAAAAAAAATCAACCTTTGTATAAAACCAGATATGCCGAATTAAGTTCGCGTACAAAATATACACAATGCCATAATGGCTACACGTAGAGTTGACAAGCAAAAAGAAAACACACTTTAACACAAATGATTGTTCTGTGTGAATACATTATTATTCCAAATGTAGATAAAAAGACTGAGGGAAAAGAGCTATTTAACGAGCCGTCTTGAAAAACAAACTCATCTACTGTCCATTTTTCCTGGCTACCACTGCAGCATTGACGTATGATAATGTTTCGTCAAGTGTCGTTAAGCAAGCTTCGTGGATATCTATGAAAAAACAATTTGTTAGTACTAATATCATTGTAATACAAAAACGAACAAAAGGCCATAAAAATTAAAATAGTTTAAAGAACTTACCTTGAAGATGATGAACATCATCATCCATGTCGGGGGAGAACAAGAATGTGCTCTCCCTCATAGTGTCCAGGCACTTATCCCTCCGGTTTAGCTGTATGTACGTGACTGCAATTTTCTCGAATAAATTTTCAGTGCACTGCAAGTATTTCAAGTGACGACCAGCATGCTCTTGACTTAGGCGTATAAAAAGTATCTCCCGTCTGGAATGATAAAGATATGTTGATGGTAGTCAACTATCAAATAACAATAATCATATAAAACCTCAAGTACTGATTGGAGTTTACCGAAAATTCATGATGCCTATCTCAACAAAATGGACCTGCCGTCTATATAATGAATCCCACCTATGTTGTATCCTACCAGCATAGACAATAATACCAAGAACATCTGGAAAAAAATAAGTCTGGGTGAGACAAAATGTTGAATGGATAAATATGCAAAAACAAACTAAAAGATGTTGCACCAGTAATGGTTTTGTCTCGTAGCAAGGATATGGCACCAAGTTGTGGGAAAAAAGGTGGACAGATTGTCGATGAAATACTGTGCACCGATGTCCTAACCATGGTCATAGCATTTAGTTCAATGACGAACTCCATGCATAGATACCAGAAGTGACCATCTAGCATTTCCGTGGGGTTTATCCCAACGCTAGTGAAGTCATATGTTAGCCCAGTCCGCAGATTGTCGTTGAATCGATAAGCTTGGTTGTTGAAGGCAATTGCTTCAATCTTTGTTCCCTAGAAATTTTTAATAATTCAGATAACAAGACTTTAGAACACATGTGTATATACATTAAAAAAGGTTGATATATTTAGTGATCACTAATCTCATACTTCCTGGTCCAGAAGTATGCAACGAAAGTATGGGTTTCCCATTGCATGCACCCTAATATGGGACTTCCACATCACCTTAGCTCGAATGATCCAACATCTGTGATAGATATGTTCCATCCGTACACTTTGAAAATTCAGGTACCTACATAAAATAATACAAAATGATGGGATAAACAAACGGTGATGTCAGATAAGCGTGCACGTAGATCGGTACACTTGCCTGTTCATCGGAGGGATGATGGGATCCGGTGGATTCGCCATCACCCTCCTCGAGGGCCTCGAGCTGTACGATATCACCATGGTCAGGGAGCTAATGGATGAAGAGTTAAAGAATGATAGAGGGGCGCATGGGCATATATAGTCCAAGGGGCCCATAGGCGGGAAAATCAAAATTCTTTCAATATTTGCATGTGGCCGTATAGCGAAAAGAACACTCCAATATCGAAATGATTATAAATAGTAAGTTATGAGTGTTCTTTGGCAACAAAATATTTATTGCTAAAACTTTTTGAATCAATTAATTATTTATAGATATTTGAGATTCTAAATCTGATAAAAATCATGTCAATTATCTCACCAGTATCAATGATTCCTTTTCGCCTGTTAATACGCTATATCTCTACTCCTAATGATGACTTCAGATCTTTAGTTAGAAACGCAATAATTGGATATATATCGTAATAATTAAGGTGATAGTGCGTTAAGGTAAGTGTATTCACGCAATAAATATATTACCATTAATTACAAACACGTAATCAATTAAATATCGATTATTTACTCAGTTTGTATTTAGCTATATTCACGCAATTAATATTATTACGATGGATTCACTAATATTTCATCGATTAAAAATATTAGCATTAATTAAAAACATGTAATCAATTAAAAAATCGATTGTTTACTCAGCTTACATTACACTATCTGTTTATTTATAATATCCCAGGATATTTGTTTTTAGTACATGTGATGAGACGTCGTTGTGTTTCTTTGCAACACTATTTTACGGGCATTTTAGAATAGTCATGATTTCGATGGTAGCGTGTATTCATATAAAAACAAGATAAATATATGTTCTTTATGAGAGTTTGCATCAGCTTGTTGCTCTCCGTGTATTCATATAAGAAAAAGAAAAACGTAGCATGTTAGGCGTCAAAAATCAAAGGGAAGATATAAAACAGAGTGTAAGAAACCAAGCATGAAACAATGTATGTTCTTTATTCATACTTTCATAGTTTGACTCCAAATCGATTACAATGCAAAATGCTCTTAAGGAGCGTTCAAACATAAAACATCAAAAGCTGTAAAGAATAATGTATAACTCCTCATGATTGCTCTTTTCAAGGCATTTCCGTCTTCTTGTCACATGCTTGCATGTGCTTCACAACCATATATTCCAACTTCTCGATCTTCTTTACGAGAGTTTGCATGAGCTTGTTGCTCTCCTTGGTTGCCTGCAGAATTTGATCGTTTGTAGTAGCCCAACCGTCCCCCAAACATTCTTTCCTAACGGGATAACTACTACTAATAGGCTCGACGTGATTATGCATCATAAGACATTTTGACTTTGGCGTGTTACCCTCAGCAAAGGAAAGCATAGGCGTAGTGCCGTCATCATCTTCCAGTACACCAAGATCTTCCTGCCAACGAATATCCTCAACAGCATCATCGCTGAAGCGAATTGAACTGTTGGATGACGCCATGTGAGAGGAGGATGGAGTGTCAAGAAATATTTTAACTTGTTCAAGAGAGGTCTGGTAAGGTCGCTCGAACGGTTGATCAATATATAAGCGTTTATAGGAAGCTCTGATTAGGAAATCGGTAATCAAATCCACCAATTTGGTCACGATCAATATTAATTAGTAGGATCAATTTTGCGATTCGGTGAGTAAAACCTACTATATGATTACAAGACAAAAAAGATACCCTGTCTTAAGATTTCATTCCTGATAAACCGAATAGGATTTTTTTTATTAAGGAAGCAAATAAGATAGTTAACATGCACGTATTGTTTTCGCGAAATATCTGCCTATAATTTCTTAATTAATTATAATATTACACACCAAACGATTCTGTTATTAAATAGCTGTTTGTATGGACAAAACGTTTGTTAGTTTTAGAATATCTTCTTTTACATTTTTAGTACAACGTTGTCTTGTTTCAGTATGTTATTTTCAGCGTACATACCAAAAAATACATTATGAAGGCAGAAATATTTCAACGGAAAATTAATTAACTTAGCACACACGGTAGAGTATGTTTCCAACATTCCGGATGTGGTTATTTGAGTTAAACTCTGGAAGGAAATTGCTAAGAGATGAAACAAATGAAGGTTGTGTATCCTTAGTACGTAGATTCATTATTTAAAGAGACTAAACATATATTATAGCTTCAAAGATCTCGCAACTCTCTACACAGTAGAAGCTGGAACAGTAGCATGTGCCATTAGAAAACGAACTGGCATCGCAGCAACATACAGTGTGTTGCAATGTGTCTGCTTCCTTTAAAGCCTTTCTTTCCGGACCAAAACAGGCTTTCGTTCTGTTTTATATATAAAGCAACTCAACACAATACAGTGCACGACTGAGCAATACAATGTGGCAAGAAGGCTCTCTTACAAGGCAGGATAAAAGATATAACAAGAAATCTAGAGCTAGCCTAACGCCTCGCCGAGGTCTGGTCGACGACGCTTTTATGGGTGTGTCCTATTCTTAAGCTAATTACTATCTTTCTTTCCTTGCATTCTAGTTGCTAACAATTGATGTCATACAGAAGGTAGGTGCATACAAAATTTGGTACACACAAAACTTGCATCCTGAGATAAAAAAAATGCAACTGAGCGAGCATAAAAAAGCAAACAAGCAGCTACCTTAATCAGTTAGAAGAACCACGATCCGACCCTTAGATCACACAGTTATAAAAGAATAAGCGAGTACACGGCAAAAGAAGCAAGTGAGCATCCATCTTACTTTATTACACTCACCAAAGTGATTACCTGCAGCCTTGCTACATGCAGCAGCTTTGTGGGTGCAGATCGGTTGTGCGGAGGCGCCATGAACACGGGTCTGAACTATTTGTTAGGTCTGAACTATTGAAGATGCGCAATAAATTCATGAGGGTAAATGAACCAATGCAAAAAAATTATATTTAACCTGAACTGAACTGTTAAGTAATTAGTTTGGATAAGATAAACATCCAACTATTCTAATTTTTTCCCAAATATTGTACACTTCAGCGATCATTTTATTATCTATTTGAAGTACATATGCAAAATATATCTTCACAACATACACCCGATCTTTATCCTGCCAATCATTATATCTGAATCACATAGTAAGCATGAAAAAGTACGATTGTAGAATATCTTTAACTGCGAATTTCAAAGTCTCATAAAAGAAATATATATGTAAAAAACGAATTACAGTTTATCCTGACCATCGCAAGAGTAAATGCTTTGTCATTACTAAACCTGCCAGTATATTAAGACCAAACTTCAGCCTGTAAGGACTTCCTTGTAGACGATGTTCTTCATCGAGGTCAGCAAGGACACAGTCGGCCTTTTTCGCTTCTTTGGATTGTCCTTTAGCTTGTTGGCCTTCTCCTTCGGCTTCTCCTTCTGAATGAGTATCTTTATGTTTCTCTTCGGTGGCTCGAGACAAAGCAACATATAGCTGACCATGAGAGAACACGGGATTGGGTAGATAGACACCAACAATCGGGATGGTCTGCCCTTGAGCCTTGTTAATGGTCATAGCAAAGCTAAGCCTTATTGGAAATTGCTTTCTCTTAAACTTGAACGGAAACATGTCGTTTTCAGATGGGCAGAGAGGTATTCGAGGAAGGAAGACCCTCCTGCCAGCGTGTTGTCCAATCACGATTTCTGCATCAATGGTGTTCCTCTCAAAACCTCTTACAACAAGCCTAGTGCCGTTACACAGTCCATTAGCTGGATCAATGTTCCTTAGAAGTATGACAGGGCAGTTCAGCTTTAGCTTGAGTGCATGCGGAGGAAGACCATTAGGAGTCAATCCATTCAGAAACTCCTGAGCGTAGTAGCCATACGGGTCGTCCTCCGCACTGTCAAAGCTATGGTAGATTACTTCATCTCCATGAAAACGCTCTATCATGCGGATGTTTATCTTGTCGACATTGTCGTTTGTAGTGGAAAGGATTGCTCGAGATGTCATGTAATTTGAATCAGACATGTTGTCATCTAGACTCGGGAACACGTGGTCAATAAGCTTCTCCAGGTCGTCAACCTCGCCTGAAGACGGCAGACAAATGTCTTCAGGGAGTAGTATGTTGCCTTGATCGTCACCATCCTCAGTGCCATTGCCGACCCTTAGCAAATAATCTGCAAACCACGTGTCATTATGAGCCCTCATGTTGGTGATGAGCTTCAGTTGCCGCATACCCTTCCATAGATGAGAACTTCGCAGGGTTGCATCAATTATCTGGCCCCGCGACCCCCTTCTGACGACCGGAAGCACCTGCCTAAAGTCCCCGCCAAAAACAACAGTCTTTCCTCCAAAGGGTCGGTCGCGTATTCCCATGATGTCGCGCATGCTATTGTCCAATGCCTCGACCGCTTGTCGCTTCGTCATGCTGGCCTCGTCCCATATTATCAATGACGCCATCCTTAGCAGCTTGGCGGTTCCACTCTGCTTGGTGAAGCTGCACGAGGCTCCATCATCGCAGCTTAATGGGATCTTGAACCTCGAGTGGGCAGTCCTGCCGCCAGGCATGATAGAAGCGGCGACGCCTGACGTCGCGGTAGCGATACCAATCTTGCCCTCGCTCCTCACCTTGGCAAGCATCGCCCTGTATAGGAAGGTCTTCCCTGTACCTCCAGGGCCATCAACAAAGAATACACCACCATCACCGCGTTCAACAGCCCCTAGTATCTCGTCGAATGCGGCCCTCTGCTCCAAGTTCAAGGAAGATGCCAATTTAGTGTCTTCCATGTCAAACTCAACGGTTGATTCCTCGATGACCTCTCTTGCCTCGCCATCTGTTGGGTCAAACGCATCATCTATGCTTGGAAGAGCGAAATCAACAATGTCTTTACCCATGGACTGCAACATACCCCTAATGTCAAGCAACACCATCTGCTCCACCTCGTCAGGGGAAGTGCGTGTTCGACGATAGTCATCTGACATAGACTCGAGGTGCCTATCCCATAAACCATGCACGTCGCCTGGCTCGCAGTGCACCAAGATGGTTGCGAAGAGCCTCCTAAGAGAACATGGCATCGCCCACTGCTCAGCCTCATTAAGACAGTCGTCGAGCGTGTTGTCTGCCTCAATGAGACCCAACCGTTCAGCAGCCTCTCTAAAGCTCCCACATAGCACACCGTCAACGGTGAGCAAGTCGTCAAAGGATGTTTTGCCCGCAACATGGTTTAGCAACACACGCAGGTAGTATCGCTCCCCCTCGGCAGGATTGGCAGACACTATGCGACCTATTTGAAAACGCTCGACCCGAGGCCTCCAAGACTTACTTCTCAGCTGCCACGTGAAGCTTCCGGGGAAATTCTTGTATAATATATGCCTAGCCCAAGGATGTTCCTGGTTAGCCTTGAAATACTCCGTTAACATGGATTTCGAAGCATTTTCGGAGGCGACAACATTCTTCAAGTTAGCCTGCGCATTGAATGCAACCTTGTGCATATTCGGGAGATGAAGAGGCAACTGCAATACAGGCGGGTGATTGGCGCAAAGTGCGAAGCCAAATATCCTCCACATAGCCTCCGGAGGGGTAATCCACCTTGCGTCAACGTGCCTCTTGATCTCATCAATGTTACCATCGGCATCGGGTTGGTCGATGCTAAAAGAAGCCTTATCATGGCCCTTGTAAATGTACTTGTAAATATATTTGACAGCCTTTATGCTAGAGCATACCTCAACGTTGATGTGGCAATTGAACATCCGCAGAAGGTATGGATTATAAGGCACAACCCATCTGTTATCCAACATCTTTCCTCGGACCTTAGCACGTCTACCATCGTCTCTCCGCCGATAAATTGGGTAGGAGTCCTTCCCTTGTGATGTATTTTCATTGAACGGCCGCGGGTATCTGCACTTGCATCCGTTTTCTTGCATGCATACATTTTTTGGGTTCAGAGCACCGCATGGTCCGTGCATCATATGTTTTACCACCATTGCATACAATTCCGGATACTTATGCTTGTCTGGGAGCTCAGCGGAAATGAGTCGGTCATACTGCTCCGGGATGATAAGCTTATATGCTGAGTCCATGATCAACAAAAAATGTGCATGGGGAAGGCCCCTTTTTTGGAACTCGACTACGTAAACATAAGCAACAACAACACCCAGAATATGCTTCTTGAACAAAATGTCTTTCATAGCCTCTAGTTTGCCGTAGAACACGCGAGCCACAATATCAGGTCGGTCTTGCGCCGTCTGACCAGGCAACAACTCATTCGATATCTCTTCCCATTTAGGATTGCAAGTCATGGTCAAGAAGATGTCAGGCTTCCCGTATGTATGGACAATTGCCATGGCATCCATATGTCTCTTTTTCATGTCGCGGTCACCACCAGGGTATGTTCCAGGGAGCACTATTCTTGTCCCAACAGCGCTTGCTCGCGTCTCGCCCGATGTGATCGCATCAACAACTCCTTTATACAAGTCGGCCCGAATCTGCGTCTGGTTCTTCCTGAACCACCTCAATCGACAACTCTCAATCTTGACATACATGTCGACCGCCCATTGCTGCAGCAAGCGTGCTCCACAGAGTATGGGATTGAAAATGGCAGGCCGTGTCTGCAGCATGTAACAGTAGTAGTCTCTGACAGAGACGTACAACCTGCTATTCCCCTCTGCACGTGATCGAGTACCATCAAAATGAGGATATATTCAATCAATTAGATATTAGTTGTAACAAAATGGGATGCATACGACATACCTGCATCATCGTCATCATCAAGGCCCAATTGAGGATTTAATTCAACCTCCCAAGGAACATTACGTTTAGGTAGCTTCGGATGCCAACCTAGTTCCCCCCTTGGATAGAACAGGGGATAAGACAATGGGTCATATGCTCCGGAGGTCACACGAATACTGTGCCTTTCATTGTTGTTACCACAAAGTGTTATCCTCCGATCAAACCTTTTTGATAGGTCGTTGCCCTCAACCCAAATTGCAGCGACCTCAGATGACAACGGTCTATTATATCTTCTTTGGTCAAGCCTCTTATCGGTGTTTAGGTCTATCCTATAATAGTCGAGGTTGTCCTTGTGTGCACCCAAACTCCTAAATTGCTGGGAGTACGGGTTTTCTTTGAGTATGTGTACTAACTTCTTCACGACATCCTGGTCCAATTGCTTGGTGGCCGCCTTACGATGACTTATGTTTGGGTCGTCATCATAGAAGTACAACTGCAGATGTTCTGGACGTGAGCTAGGCCCGAACGAATGCACATTGTGGTAGATGGTGCCGTGTGCCCTGAATGTGTACACCCCAGACTTCATGTTTGTGTAGTTCTCATCAAGGCTGACGCCCAGGGTTGTGAATGCGAAATGCCCGTTGAAGAACCGTATGTTTTCACGAAAATGTCTAGAATCTGCATCCATGCTGGACCATAGCCTCATCAGCTCTGGGATTGGTTCCGGTTGCGTAAGCTCGATCTGGCCATTACGACAACAAAACCCGTCGGTCTCAGACTCGAACTTTTTGGCATTGCAGTGCTTGCAGTTTGCGGCGAGCTTGAGGATGTGAGTGGTGTCTGGTATGTTTGTGTAGACAAAGTCTAATGGATCAACCTCGCTAGGTATAGCAGACGACATGCTCGCTTCCTCGTCCTCCTCCATGGTTTCATTATCGGATCCTACGGGCATTTGTTCAAACATGATGTTGAAAAAAGTATTTCCTAACAACTATAATTTAAAAAAAAGCTCCACAACTTCATAGTTCTTAGTTGACCATACCTTGGTCATGAAACATGTAGTACTCCTCATCCATCAACTCGAATGGCATTGGCTCATCGCCCATGATGCGGTTTCGGAAAACATCAGTGTCGTCTGCATTATCGTCATGGCGAATGTGTCAATAGACGATATCATGTCAGAAGAGGGTTGCTGGGTGTGATCATAACAACGTAACAATAGCATTTTCATACCATTAGTACCAACAATGTGATTCGGCATGACCCTCGGAGGGTCGCCATCACATGAATCATCTTCGGCGGACAGAGAGAGGGGTATTGCGCGGTAGGTGGATGATGGACATTTAGATGTTGAGCTTGCTAGGTCTGGACGTGGGAGTGCGAGGGATTCCTTGCACGGGGTGTTCTTTTTTGAAGCATAAGTTGCCTTTCTCTTTGCACTCAACTGCCCTTCTCTTTGCTGCATGACCTCCATTCTCGCAGCTTATCATTTTTCCTTCAAGATCTTTCGATCCCTCATCCACTTGTTTCCGATATGTTGCTCGCCTCGTCGCGCTTTGATTGCTCCACTTGATCTCTAGTTAAGTTACACTTATGCTCCTTAACACGCTGCCTCATAGCTAGGTGGTAATCATGAATGTCATCGAAGTGATTGTAGTGGAATGAGGCAATAACGCATCACCTTGTGTAAATGATGTGTGGATGGACCTAGTTGGGTCGGCTGGTTATACATGTTAATAGAAACATAATCAGCACTGAATTAATGGATAATTGGTACCAAAGGTACCAATGAATTATCTAATGTGTATATACAATGCTTAGTTCAATCGGAAATTTGTGAACGTTAAAAAATTGAAGTTCAAACGTTTGACTCGCATGAAAATACATTAACCATACTTAATGGCAAACATTAAAAATATGTACTATAAAATGCAGATGAAAAATAAAGCATCATAACCTGATATCATAAGGGCGGGAAGATTTTCATCTTGGTGATTATCCGCAACCCTAGTTGTTGACTTTATAATAATATTTCTATCGTCAAGGTTTGTCGCCGATGTTTGTTCCCCATTAGTTATATCACCTAGAGCGATCCGTGGAACACTTTGGGTACCTGCATGATGATTTCAGGTGATGTACTCATTAATATTCCGATAACAATCTGATAGTTTACAACAAAACAAGTATATCCATTAGCCGTAGTGCTGAACTATAGATTAATCATACCCGATATGTCAAGGGCAGACATATTATCATGGAGATGCTTGTTGGCGGCTTCTACATTTTTCTTTCGATAACCACCTCCCATCGGAGCTTTTAAATGCTCATTGTTTTCGTCAGCATCCAGTTTACCCTTACGATACGATGCCCGTCTCTGCGCGTTTATCCGCTCCCTCTTGTCATCTAGTAAATGTGCTACCCATATATGTTAGTACTAAACGCAGGAATGCAAATTGAATATAATTATTCATTGGATTGTTTATAAATCAAACAATCTTACCAGACATTGTAAGGTCCGGTTGATATTCATGCAAGAGTTTTTGTGCTTCCTCTTCTTTTTTCTTGTGGTAAGCAGCTCGCCTTTTGGCATTTATCTGCTCCCTTTTTTCGTCAGACATGAAACTTTTCTTTGTTAGTCTGCACACATTAACGACAGATCCTGTAGCGATCT
Source organism: Aegilops longissima (assembly GCA_021605205.1). Classification (NCBI taxonomy): domain Eukaryota; kingdom Viridiplantae; phylum Streptophyta; class Magnoliopsida; order Poales; family Poaceae; genus Aegilops; species Aegilops longissima. The sequence continues at coordinate 383,995,475 of CM038678.1, read as the reverse complement.
GCTCGGATGCTGCATTTGAACACATTAATGTGTGTCTGCTGCCATCTATAGGATTCACATCTAGAGCCTCTGGAACTACACAAATACAATATGGGTCATGAACATCTGCAAGAAAAACTCCTTAAGCACTGTACAAGTAAATACGAAACTGGTAATACCATTACTACTCTTTGATATTTCGGCTCCAGAATCGTGTGTGAGACAACTGAGAGGCACAAACGCAGCGTCATTACCCCCTATCGAGGTTGCCGGGTTGTCTGCTACATGAAAAAACAACCGGTAGTGTCCATAATGTGTCAGTTTACTGCTAACCGTACAACATCGATTCTTGATTATGTTTAATACCCACCTGATATCAAATGGAAAGGCCCATGAATATATGTGATATCAACATCAGTTTGTTGGGGTACAACCGGTTGCGGGGTTGTTCCATCACACATACTTATCATCCATTGGTAGTTAACACAATCAAAGGATTCCTCTGTGTTATCTGCAACCACTTCAGCAATTCTTTTCACAATCCTGAAATATGAAGATATGTATAGCAACTGCTACAGGAAAAACTATAACTTGGCGATACTTCTGACTCGGAGCGCTCAACCGGACATATTAGATACACAATGCTTTCCTTGAAGGTGTCATACTGCTGTAATATAGCAAGGTCGTACCTGCTAAGTCAAGTGCAGGGAGATGTTCATGGAGATGATTGTTGGCGGCGTTCTCATTTTTCTTTCGATGTCCACCACGAATCGGAGCCATAAATGGCTCCTTGTTATCGCCAGCGTCCGATTTGCTCTTACGATACGATGCCCGTCTCCGATTGTTTATTAGGTCCCTCTTGTCAAATACTGAGTGAAACATCAAGATGTGAGAGAAGTGAATCTAGGAATGCACATTGTATTAATGGTTTCTAATAATATTTAATAATCAAAGAAACATACCAGACATTGAAACGGAAGATTGATATTCATGATGTAGTTTCGTAGCTTCCTCATCTTTTTTCTTCCGATAAGCAGCTCGCCGCTTGGCGTTTATCTGCTGCTTTCTTTCATCAGAGTAGATAACTTTCTTAGTTTTATTGTGGACATAGCTGCATGATCGTGTAGTCATCTTCTCGGATGTTGAGTCGGATGCAGGTAAAACATGAGCAGCTGCATTAATGTATAATTGTCTTCTTCCATCTATACGAGACAACTCAGGAGTCTCTGTCGCAACAGAAGAGCAACATGATTGTTGTACATATGCAAGATAAAAACATAAACCATGCTAAGGTTCACAAATTAAGTAGAATCAGGTAATACCATTTACACTTTGTGCTGCGGCTGTGGCAGACTGGTTTGAGATACAACTGAGAGGCACAAACGAAGCATTATTCAATATGAATGAGCTAGCCGGATTGTCTGCTTGATGAAAAAATAACCGATAGTTTAGTTTACTGCTAACCGAAATGCGTCGTTTATTCTTTATGTTTAATTCTCACCTGAGACCATATCGGAAGGCGTCTGAACATATGTGATTTCACCATTAGTGTGTTGGGGAACAACCGGCTGTGCGGTTTGACTTGTTATATCCCGATCTGAAGCTGGTTCATACAAGTAACCAAAATACAGTTAATCAATTTCAGACACTAAATTTATGGGCACTCTCTCCGCATAGTCTCATACCTTGAATAATAGGGTTATCATCATCAAATATTGTCCCATCCATATCATTAAGCGGAACAACAGGTAGCGGTGTGGACCCAACTGGCATAATTGGGGTATTTGGGTAGTTCTCAACATCATATGTCCCAACCAACTCATCTGCAACAACTTCATGACATGAATTCACAATTGGGATCTAGCTTGACATGTATAGCAAGATTTTTAGGTTAATATATACCTGGAGGTACATCCGTCGGTGTCATACTTTCTGCTGCTTTGCTTTGTGGATTCCCCATACGTACCTGTAAGCACATATTTTGTAAACACTAAAAATCTATGAAATGCTTTTTGCCAAGTTTATTCTTGTTTTCTTCCTGATATGCAGAAATTTCAATTAGAATGTAGAAGACATTGTTCACTATGTATTTGCATATATAAACTGATTGGTTATATATGCATTTGTTCTTTCTATTCTATTTCAAAAAGTACAATATAGCCAAACATTATATTTTGACAAACATTCCACATATTTCTCAATCCAAAACTTGATGCATCATAATGGTTTGTGTCCTAACCGGCATCTACGCATTAAATCTTCAAAAACAGCAAAATCAGAAAGGAAAATAATTAATAAACACTAAAATTGCCGCCATGCTAAGATGATACACTCACTCTTATCTATTGTTTGTGGTGCTTGCATAATCAGTCATGTGCATGCATGCTACTTTAAATACTGGTGTTACACTCACATATAATTGTATATATAGGCTTGATATTTTTTGACGCATTCAAACGTACTTTCAGGGAGCAGTGAGACCCATTACAAGATGGTCAATGTACTTTCAGGGAGCAGTGAGACATTTGAAGGTACAGTTTATGAATGATGAGTTTTATGACAATGACACCCATTTGTCACAAACTGATGAGAAAGCTCGAGCAATTTGCAGCCTCTTTACCATATTTTTAATTTGTTACACAGTTTTTTGGCACACATGAAAGCTGGGTAGATGTCGCGGCTGCGGTGTTAGGCTATGTTACGGATGAGTCGAGGACGGCCCACCAGCCTGCACTGCACCTCAATGGCAGCTGTCGAGAGCATCTCAGGTACGCTCTATGCAGTTGTGTGTACATCTTGTAGTGCTCTTCTATGTGGAATGGATTCTCCTCTCATCCTGTTTGGCTAGATCAGATGTATTTTGGGGGGTGCTAAATCATGGTGATTACTGAATGGTTCCAGTTTGATGAATGAAAGCATTGTAATGTTAAAAGGAACTGGATTGCAAAGTCTAAATACTTGATTAACCAAGTAAAACTCTTATGCTGTCTAGATACTGAAGAAATAAATCAATGCCATGCAGATCATGCATCCCGTCTGGGTGTCCAGGAGCGAAAGTCGGATGTCAATGCATGTATGACAGAATCAATTTGTGGATATTTCAACAATGGATGTAAGACAGAACCAATGCGCGGATCTGTTGAAAGTATGTACTGTAAGCGCAACCGTTGTAATACCTACCCAGGAACTGGGAAACTGGGATCAGCCCCGGCAGTGTCCACAAGGGAACGCGGCGCAGTCGGTTCCTGTGCGTGATCGGCGGCGACTCCTAAACGGCAACGCGGGCGCCGTCCGCTGAAGGGCGACGGAGGCGAAACTTAGGATCGGCAGCGGCAAAGGCAATGATGTCCGGCGGGGGCGAGGGGATGGATCGGGCGAGCGAGGGTTGCGGCGGCGGCGGAAGATCCGATCTGGGCACGACGCATCGATCGGGCGTTTTATATTAGGGTAGAGATACGGAGAACTTCCCGTTACAAGTTAAGACACTTCATTCAGTGTTACGTAACGCACGCGGCTTTTTGGTCGATGCGCTAATCCCTCCGCACCTGGTGATCGCGCTTACATATCGATTGGTCGAAGAAAACGCCGAGGTATTCCAGCGAAGGAGAGGGGATCTCCGAGGTGTACGATTAAAACCAGCCGAAAAAAAAGGAAGGGCGTCATCTGGGTCCGACTATTCACCAACCTGCTATATTAGCACTGCCCGAAGCAGGCCTCAGCGGCCTCGCGGTCTGCAAAAAGAATTTACCACCACATCGTCGTTGTCGGCTCACATGTTCTTGTCCTTGGCGATGCAGTCCTTGAAGCAGTAGTCGAAGCAGTCGGCGTCCGCCACGCCGGCCAGGAGGAGCGGCGCCGCCGCCACCACCACCACCACCACCGCGCTAAGAGCACACGCTCGCCCGGCCGCCATTGCTAAACTCTGGTCTCTGGAGTGGCGTGATCGAAGTCGAACGCGCGCGCGGGGGGTGTCTTATAGAGAGGTTAGGTCGTCACGCCGGACGCATGTCTGTGTGTGCGCGTATCCGTGCGTGTTCTTTCGTGTCCGCGTCGTCGATCTGCTGGGACGGGAGAGATGGGTGCGTGTACGCAGGGCGATGTCTAGTTCTTGCAACAGAAGTGCGGTTGCTGTTTCTGGCTGTTGCCGTTGCATTGTACGTAGTATCTGGCAGGAGCGCGCGCACAAGGGAAACGGATACGCGCCGGCAGCAGTTGTGCAGGGGCGGAAGGCGTGAGCGGTGCCGTTCAAATCAAGTGCGTCTAAACGTTAGGATTCTTCCCGATGAAGACTGTCTCTCTCTTTCTCTCTCTTTCGTCCCGAACAAGACCGTTGCGTTGGAGCGTTGAGTTTTTTATAAACGGATTTGCTAATTCTCGTCTAGAGAAGTAGTCATGTCTTATCTAACTCCTATACCGTAGGATAAAAAATGCTTTAAGATTCGGTTTGTTTCCATACAGGCTAGGGCGGCGTGTTTACTTCTTTGGCACGGGCTGTTTTAGCGTTGTCTTTCTTACCTGACTGTTTCAGGGGAGAGGAATGCAAGTGCGGGGGCACCGAGTCCCTCGTGCGTGCTTTTATTTTTGGCTTTTGATTTTGAATTTTCATATATCTTTTGAAGAACAAGCCTAAATTAAGTTTTGTTTCATATTCGTGTTTCTCGTGACGAAGGATTTCAAATAAGATCTATTTTGAATACATTTTGAGGAGTTTTGAAAATATCCGACTCAGTTGCATGTCCGCAGCTCCGGGCATGAACAGTAATTTCGGACAAAATTGCAAGAAAAAGTCAGAAAATTTCAGGGATCAAAGATGACCAAAGATCCGATGTTCTTGCAAAATTTCAGCCACAAAATACCATTCATGGAGTTTCATAAAAATCACTGCTCAAAAGTGCGCATAAATTTGACCAGTGATTTTGTTTATTTAGTTTAGGGCTCCTTGAATGTTATTTCTACCTGAAAATTTGCAAGATCATCGAAAGTTTGAACATATTTGATGTCCCAAAGTTTCATATTTTTTTATTTTCTTTTCAATTTTATTTTTGAATTTATTGTTCATAGAGGGTGTAGGGGCACCCGGGTGTTGAAAGTCATGTCTCTTTGTTTATTTCCTTTTTGATTTTTCTCTCCACCGTGCGACTTATCAAATAATTGACGTGTTTAAGAAAAATTCATCGCGTCTTTTCAAAACAAAAAAAAATCATATTGTCCTAAAAATGTTCGCCATGTATTATTAAAAGGTCAATCATGTATTTTGTAAAATGTTTTCTGCGTGTCTTTAAATTCATGACCATTTTTAGAATTTGTAAGTATATTTTTACCTCAATTTTGAACTAAGACAACAACGCTTATTTTGATAGGAGGGAGTACCATTTTTTACCCCAAATACACTAATTTGTTTGACGAGGAAAACAACCTTTTCATGCTGACATAGAGTTCCTGAACTTAGAAGTGAAAGAAAGCAACTTAACCTAGTGGCAAATAATTAGATCAATAAGAAGACGTCACGGAAATCGGTTTGGGTACTTGATTCAACTATTGCACTGAGACCTAACATACCTAAGTTAGACTAAACAGAAATTAGTAAAATGAAGGCATAAACTTATCAAGTATGAGATGAAGACGGAGCGAAAACAGATGAAACTAGTTCCTGCCACATTTGCTTTCATATTTTTTTGCGGAAGAAGAAACAAATAAGAAACCTCGAAAACAAATAAAGAAACAAATACTATCGAAAACGAAAATAGAGCGAATATGGCACGGACACGGTGATGGAAGCGAGTGTAAACCGGAACTAGAAGACTCCTTGAATCTTAGGCAAAAACATAACAAAATAGACAAAATGTTCAGCTTTGCCGGACAAAAACTTGAAGGCATAAAACAATCAAAAACATTGACATAGCAGTGCAGCTCAAACAATAACTCAGAATAGTAGACTAGAACACAATTCTAGTAGTTGCATCACACATGGGCCATTTTCCCACTGTGTGTTCGTTGGGCTATAAACAAGCATATGCCCATATTGAAAACGGAAAGTTCCATATTCACGGAAACGGATTGTTTCACTCCCGTGCTTATTCCACCAGAAAAGGTTGTTCCTTTTGTGATTCCATTTTCACTTAAAAGATCCCACTTCCATTTCTGTTTTGTAAATTTCTGTTTTCATTTCCGTCATTGCTTTTCACTTCTGTTTTCACTAGAAAAGCAAAATATTTCCGCGCCATTTTCATCCCTAAGTATGGCGACTAAAATTTTCACTCTGATCCAGACTTGAATTCCTTCAAGACAAAAATTCAATTTGAGTCAACAAATGGTACAGTTTTATATTTTTACCCAGTAGTATTTTAATCTAGTTCATTTTCTGAAGGATCCATGGAATGGGAGAATAAAACGATAACCACCTAAATTAGAAAAGCAAAATGTTTTCCAACCATTTTCATCCCTACGTATGGTGACTAAAATTTTCACTCCTATCCAAACTTGAATTCCTTCAAGAAAAAAAAATCAATTTTAGTCAACAAATGGTACAGTTTTATATTTTTTACCTACTAGAATTTTAATCTAGTTCATTTTCTGAAGGATCCATGGAATGGGAGAATAAACAATAACCGCCATAATTAGCCATGACCAAAGCACTCGACAGTAAATTGTGTAATCGCACAAAACCAAGATTCACTAAACTGAGTAACTAACTGTGGAAGATCAAGATTCCATTTTTTGGGACAGTAAAATTGCACCTAATCCCGGCCCTCTCACGCCTATAACATTTTTGGCCGTTTGATTCATGTACTGAACGTTCCTAGCCGTTAGACGTCACTCAACACGATTTTTCTGCGAGAAAGGCTGGCTGTTCTAGGAGCATGTACAACCGAATGTCCGCGGAAGCGCCGGGTCAGTGACTGGGCGTGTTCGTTTTGAGCCCATAATTGTCCGTCCTTGCAGCCACATTTCTCATTTTCTTCCTCGTATATCCGGCCACTTGCACGTGATTGGTGAAGATGAAAAGAGAGAAGAAAAATAAAGAAAAAAGGTGGCAAACAAAATGTTCAGCTCTGTCAAACAAAAATTTGAAGGTATAAAAAAATCAAAAATATTGACATAGCAGTGCAGCTCAAGCAATAATTTTGCTTTGATGGCATACTCACAATAGTAGACTAGAACACAATTCTAGTAGTTGCATCACACATGGGCCATTTTGCATATTGTGTATTCATTGCACTATAAACAAGCATATGCCCATATTGAAAACAGAAAGTTCCAAATTCACGAGAAAACAGATAGTTTCACTCCCGTGATTATTCCACCGAAAAGGTTGTTATGCTTTCTGTTTCGCTTTCACTTAAAAGATTCCACTTCCATTTCTGTTTTGTAAATTTCTGTTTTCATTTCCGTCTTTCCTCTTCGCTTTTGTTTTCCCACTAGAAAAGCAAAATATTTCCGCGCCATTTTCATCCCTAAGTATGGTGACTAAAATTTTCATTCCGATCCGGACTTGAATTCCTTCAAGACAAAAATTCAATTTGAGTCAACAAATGTTACAATTTTATATTTTTTACCTACTTGTATTCTAATCTAGTTCATTTTCTGATGGATCCATGGAATGGGAGAATAAAACGATAACCGCCTAAATTAGAAAAGCAAAATGTTTCCGCACCATTTTCATCCCTAAGTATGGTGACTAAAATTTTCACTCCTATCCAAAGTTGAATTCCTTCAAGAAAAAATAATTTTAGTCAATAAATGGTATAGTTTTATATTTTTACCAACTAGTATTTTAATCTAGTTCATTTTCTGAAGGATCCATGGAATGGGAGAATAAAACGATAACCGCCATAATTAGCCATGACCAAAGCACTCGACAGTAAATTGTGCAATCGCACGAAACCAAGATTCAGTAAACTGAGTAACCAACTGTGAAAGATCAAGATTCCATTTTTTAGACAGTAAAATTGCACCTAATCCCAGCCCTCTTACACCTATAACATTTTTGGCCGTTCGATTCATGTACTGAACGTTCCTGGCCGTTAGACGTCACTCAACACGATTTTTTTTCGCGAGAAGGGCTGGCTATCCTAGGAGCACATACAACCGAACGCCCGCGGACGCGCCCGGTCAGTGACTGGGCGTGTTCGTTTTGGGCCCGTATTTGTCCGTCCATGCAGCCATATTTCTCATTTTCGTCCTCATATATCCGGTCACTTGCACATGACTGGTGAAGATGAAGAGACAGAAGAAAAAGAAATAAAAAACGGTGGCAAACAAAAACTTGAAGGCATAAAACAATCAAAAACATTTACATAGCAGTGTAGCTTAAACAATAATATTGCTTTGATGGCATACTCACAATAGTAGACTAGAACCCAATTCTAGTTGTTGCATCACACATGGGCCATTTTGCACATTGTGTGTTCGTTGCGCTATAAACAAGCATATGCCCATATTGAAAACAGAAAGTTCAATATTCATGAAAAAGGATAGTTTCACTCTCGTGCTTATTCCACCGGAAAAGGTTGTTCCGTTTGTGTTTCCATTTTCACTTAAAAGATTCCACTTCCATTTCCCTTTTGTAAATTTTGTTTTCATTTCCGTCTTTACTTTTCACTTTCGTTTTCCCACTAGAGAACTAAAATGTTTCCGCGCCATTTCATCCCTAACTATGGTGTAAATTTCTCACTCCAATCCAGACTTGAATTCCTTCAAGACAAAAATACAATTTCAATCAACAAATGGTACAAAATGTTACAACCGAATACCCTCGGACGCGCCCAGTCAGTGACTGGGTGTGCTTGTTTTGAGGCCTTATTTTTTTCGTCCATGCGGCCACACTTCTAATTTTGTTTCTCATATGTCTAGTCACTGCACGTGATTGATGGAGATGAAGAGAGAATAAAAAGAAAGAAAGAATGTGGTCCGGGGTGGTCGCGTCCTATATGTACAACTGACCGGGCGCGTCCGCGAGCCCTCATATCCTCCCTACATTTGTCCACAATATGAGGGTTCTCGGGTAGCCTGGACGTATAAGGGTGATATGAGGGGTTCTGTTGGGTCACTTGTTTTTCTTATCTTTCCTGTCTGGTCAATGATTGGCCGCATCCGTGCATGTTTGGGGAGGATTTGAGGATGCCGGCTGCAGATGCTCTAAAGGGCAGCTATCCCCGTAGCTTTTTTTGGCCAACTGTGGTTAACTGGCGCAACTAGGGCCCAGTGCGAGTTACATCCCACGACTCCGTCTCACGCCTTCTAATAAAAGACTCCATTTCTCCCCGACTTTGTCTAGAAAAAGGGATAATTAATTTTATGCTCCTAGTTGTGTCCCACTCGTCTGGCTTACCCCTAGTTTCAGGAACTCACCTGTTCTGTCCAGGTCACTTTGTAGTTCTTTCGTCTTTGCCCATCCGTCGTGGTTCCGCTTGGTCAGCGCCATTTGACCATATATGACGCTCTGTTTTGGACAATTTTGCCCCTGTTGCCATTGCCCCCTTATCGCTTCGTCCTCCTCGAGCTCACGTGGGAAAACAGATAGAGCCGCTCGTGAAGAACAGATCGAGAGGCGCGGGAGAGGATTGGACGGGAGGAGAAGATGCGGACTACAAGCTTCGGGTCCTCGAACTCATCGGTCACGGATGGTTTGGATGCCGAGGTAAGTGAAGCACTCCATTTGGATTCGACCCCAATATCATTCTAGGGTTCCTCTGATTTGGGGATTTTTTTGCTCTTTATGATTTAGGTCGGTGGGATGGGGATTGTGGAGCTTGTCTTGGAGTACCATCATCCGGACGAATCCTTTTCCGGCTTGGAATCGAGGTCCAAGCATCGATGCCCTGGTCATGGGCTAGTTCCTGCTCCCCGGGTGGCTTGGGGAGGGTCTAGCACTAGCCGGCGTTTTTAGGATGCCCACTTGATGTAATGAACTAATATTGTCAATTTGTTTCTGATTAGGTTGCTGCTAATGTCAAATTCCTAAATTTATTGTTCTTTTCTGATGTAAGAAGTTACCAGATGAGTGTAAGTGGGTGGTTTTGGTTGACCCTCCCCCTCCACTATGTGTGGCCCTTGCATTTGAAGACCTACATGCAGAGGTTGAACACAACTGGATCAAGTCTCACAAATTGCAGAGGGAAAATATGGAGCTGGCAAAGAAGAACCGTGCTTTGAAGAAGAAACTGAAGAAGAGAGATGAGATGCTCAATGTTTGCGCAGTGTTGTTTACTAGATTTGTTGTATGTGTTGTCCTTGTGGCATTTTCAAGCCAGTAAGTGAACCGGGTATGTTTGCTGTAGTGGATTAGATGAATTTGGTTTTCTGGTAATTGTTTGTGGATGAGATGCACTTTGTAATGTACCAAACTTAATGTAATGCAGTTTGTTGTTGGACGATGAAATCAATTTGGTTCATATTGTTAGATGACCTAGGTAGATGACCAAATTGTCGTCGACGACGACAATTCGATACATATTGGTAGATGACCAAACTGTCGTCGTCGATGATAATTTGGTACATATTAGTAGATGACTAGGGAGATGACCATATTTCGTACAACTTGGTACATATTGGTAAGCATCACATATGATTAAACAAGCATCAAATTCCACAACTTGAAACAAGTTCAACATGACATCACAGTAATTCAAAAACTTTAAACTAGTTCAAACACACTGTGTTTTCATCAAGTTCAAACACACAGTACTTCAACAAGTTCAAACACACAGTACATCAACAACTTGAAACAAGTTCATCAAGTCACCTAGTATTTCAACAGGACACACAAAATGATACTGGGGCACGACAAGAACTAGAACTTTAGTGTCTTGCTCCTGGTGTTCTCAGTTGGATTGGGGGCTAGCCTAGTTTTGCTTTTGGTGTTGGGTTGGGGGCTAGCACACCAGGAACCTGAGGTGTTGTTGTCTACTTTTTAGCTGGAGAACCTCCTCTAACCGATGCCCTGTTGTAATTCTTCCTGGAGCTGTCACAAGTGCAAACATATTACAATTCCTCTTTGGTGTAGGAAAACAAACATACAGATGTACCTGACTACACTAGCTTGTGTACATGCTGGTGTTGGCTCTCTAGCTGGCTCTTGTAGTGGATCTACTTCCTCTCCATTTGTTCCAGCATCTACTTCCACTGCTTCCTCTTGCACTGTCGGTTGTTCTGCATTCTCTGCTTCCCAATGTTCATCTTCACCAAAGGCTGCATCAACTGAATTTTTGCACTTGTTGGCACGGTGGCCTAGTCTTCCACACCTGCCACACTTTTTCTTCCTGGGACCAAGTCCCTTTCCTTCACTTCTAGACCTTATCCTAGTTTTCCTAGGCCTGCCGGTGCTCTGTTTTGAACTGGAGCACAAAGTAACTCTGGTCTCTGGAGTGGCGTGATCGAAGTCGAACGCGCGCGCGGGGGTGTCTTATAGAGAGGTTAGGTCGTCACGCCGGACGCATGTCTGTGTGTGCGCGTATCCGTGCGTGTTCTTTCGTGTCCGCGTCGTCGATCTGCTGGGACGGGAGAGATGGGTGCGTGTACGCAGGGCGATGTCTAGTTCTTGCAACAGAAGTGCGGTTGCTGTTTCTGGCTGTTGCCGTTGCATTGTACGTAGTATCTGGCAGGAGCGCGCGCACAAGGGAAACGGATACGCGCCGGCAGCAGTTGTGCAGGGGCGGAAGGCGTGAGCGGTGCCGTTCAAATCAAGTGCGTCTAAACGTTAGGATTCTTCCCGATGAAGACTGTCTCTCTCTTTCTCTCTCTTTCGTCCCGAACAAGACCGTTGCGTTGGAGCGTTGAGTTTTTTATAAACGGATTTGCTAATTCTCGTCTAGAGAAGTAGTCATGTCTTATCTAACTCCTATACCGTAGGATAAAAAATGCTTTAAGATTCGGTTTGTTTCCATACAGGCTAGGGCGGCGTGTTTACTTCTTTGGCACGGGCTGTTTTAGCGTTGTCTTTCTTACCTGACTGTTTCAGGGGAGAGGAATGCAAGTGCGGGGGCACCGAGTCCCTCGTGCGTGCTTTTATTTTTTGGCTTTTGATTTTTGAATTTTCATATATCTTTTGAAGAACAAGCCTAAATTAAGTTTTGTTTCATATTCGTGTTTCTCGTGACGAAGGATTTCAAATAAGATCTATTTTGAATACATTTTGAGGAGTTTTGAAAATATCCGACTCAGTTGCATGTCCGCAGCTCCCGGGCATGAACAGTAATTTCGGACAAAATTGCAAGAAAAAAGTCAGAAAATTTCAGGGATCAAAGATGACCAAAGATCCGATGTTCTTGCAAAATTTCAGCCACAAAATACCATTCATGGAGCCCTCATAAAAAATCACTGCTCAAAAGTGCGCATAAATTTGACCAGTGATTTTGTTTATTTAGTTTAGGGCTCCTTGAATGTTATTTCTACCTGAAAATTTGCAAGATCATCGAAAGTTTGAACATATTTGATGTCCCAAAGTTTCATATTTTTTTATTTTCTTTTCAATTTTATTTTTGAATTTATTGTTCATAGAGGGTGTAGGGGCACCCGGGTGTTGAAAGTCATGTCTCTTTGTTTATTTCCTTTTTGATTTTTCTCTCCACCGTGCGACTTATCAAATAATTGGCGTGTTTAAGAAAAATTCATCGCGTCTTTTCAAAACAAAAAAAAATCATATTGTCCTAAAAATGTTCGCCATGTATTATTAAAAGGTCAATCATGTATTTTGTAAAATGTTTTCTGCGTGTCTTTAAATTCATGACCATTTTTAGAATTTGTAAGTATATTTTTACCTCAATTTTGAACTAAGACAACAACGCTTATTTTGATAGGAGGGAGTACCATTTTTTACCCCAAATACACTAATTTGTTTGACGAGGAAAACAACCTTTTCATGCTGACATAGAGTTCCTGAACTTAGAAGTGAAAGAAAGCAACTTAACCTAGTGGCAAATAATTAGATCAATAAGAAGGCGTCCACGGAAATCGGTTTGGGTACTTGATTCAACTATTGCACTGAGACCTAACATACCTAAGTTAGACTAAACAGAAATTAGTAAAATGAAGGCATAAACTTATCAAGTATGAGATGAAGACGGAGCGAAAACAGATGAAACTAGTTCCTGCCACATTTGCTTTCATATTTTTTTATGAAGAAGAAACAAATAAGAAACCTCGAAAACAAATAAAGAAACAAATACTATCGAAAACGAAAATAGAGCGAATATGGCACGGACACGGTGATGGAAGCGAGTGTAAACCGGAACTAGAAGACTCCTTGAATCTTAGGCAAAAACATAACAAAATAGACAAAATGTTCAGCTTTGCCGGACAAAAACTTGAAGGCATAAAACAATCAAAAACATTGACATAGCAGTGCAGCTCAAACAATAACTCAGAATAGTAGACTAGAACACAATTCTAGTAGTTGCATCACACATGGGCCATTTTCCCACTGTGTGTTCGTTGAGCTATAAACAAGCATATGCCCATATTGAAAGCGGAAAGTTCCATATTCACGGAAGCGGATTGTTTCACTCCGTGCTTATTCCACCAGAAAAGGTTGTTCCTTTTGTGATTCCATTTTCACTTAAAAGATCCCACTTCCATTTCTGTTTTGTAAATTTCTGTTTTCATTTCCGTCATTGCTTTTCACTTCTGTTTTCACTAGAAAAGCAAAATATTTCCGCGCCATTTTCATCCCTAAGTATGGCGACTAAAATTTTCACTCTGATCCAGACTTGAATTCCTTCAAGACAAAAATTCAATTTGAGTCAACAAATGGTACAGTTTTATATTTTACCCAGTAGTATTTTAATCTAGTTCATTTTCTGAAGGATCCATGGAATGGGAGAATAAAACGATAACCACCTAAATTAGAAAAGCAAAATGTTTTCCAACCATTTTCATCCCTACGTATGGTGACTAAAATTTTCACTCCTATCCAAACTTGAATTCCTTCAAGAAAAAAAATCAATTTTAGTCAACAAATGGTACAGTTTTATATTTTTACCTACTAAATTTTAATCTAGTTCATTTTCTGAAGGATCCATGGAATGGGAGAATAAACAATAACCGCCATAATTAGCCATGACCAAAGCACTCGACAGTAAATTGTGTAATCGCACAAAACCAAGATTCACTAAACTGAGTAACTAACTGTGGAAGATCAAGATTCCATTTTTGGGACAGTAAAATTGCACCTAATCCCGCCCTCTCACGCCTATAACATTTTTGGCCGTTTGATTCATGTACTGAACGTTCCTAGCCGTTAGACGTCACTCAACACGATTTTTCTGCGAGAAAGGCTGGCTGTTCTAGGAGCATGTACAACCGAATGTCCTCGGAAGCGCCGGGTCAGTGACTGGGCGTGTTCGTTTTGAGCCCATAATTGTCCGTCCTTGCAGCCACATTTCTCATTTTCTTCCTCGTATATCCGGCCACTTGCACGTGATTGGTGAAGATGAAAAGAGAGAAGAAAAATAAAGAAAAAAGGTGGCAAACAAAATGTTCAGCTCTGTCAAACAAAAATTTGAAGGTATAAAAAAATCAAAAATATTGACATAGCAGTGCAGCTCAAGCAATAATTTTGCTTTGATGGCATACTCACAATAGTAGACTAGAACACAATTCTAGTAGTTGCATCACACATGGGCCATTTTGCATATTGTGTATTCATTGCACTATAAACAAGCATATGCCCATATTGAAAACAGAAAGTTCCAAATTCACGAGAAAACAGATAGTTTCACTCCCGTGATTATTCCACCGGAAAAGGTTGTTGCGTTTCTGTTTCCGTTTTCACTTAAAAGATTCCACTTCCATTTCTGTTTTGTAAATTTCTGTTTTCATTTCCGTCTTTCCTCTTCGCTTTTGTTTTCCCACTAGAAAAGCAAAATATTTCCGCGCCATTTTCATCCCTAAGTATGGTGACTAAAATTTTCATTCCGATCCGGACTTGAATTCCTTCAAGACAAAAATTCAATTTGAGTCAACAAATGTTACAATTTTATATTTTTTACCTACTTGTATTCTAATCTAGTTCATTTTCTGATGGATCCATGGAATGGGAGAATAAAACGATAACCGCCTAAATTAGAAAAGCAAAATGTTTCCGCACCATTTTCATCCCTAAGTATGGTGACTAAAATTTTCACTCCTATCCAAAGTTGAATTCCTTCAAGAAAAAATAATTTTAGTCAATAAATGGTATAGTTTTATATTTTTACCAACTAGTATTTTAATCTAGTTCATTTTCTGAAGGATCCATGGAATGGGAGAATAAAACGATAACCGCCATAATTAGCCATGACCAAAGCACTCGACAGTAAATTGTGCAATCGCACGAAACCAAGATTCAGTAAACTGAGTAACCAACTGTGAAAGATCAAGATTCCATTTTTTAGACAGTAAAATTGCACCTAATCCCAGCCCTCTTACACCTATAACATTTTTGGCCGTTCGATTCATGTACTGAACGTTCCTGGCCGTTAGACGTCACTCAACACGATTTTTTTTCGCGAGAAGGGCTGGCTATCCTAGGAGCACATACAACCGAGCGCCATGACGCGCCGGTCAGTGACTGGGCGTGTTCGTTTTGGGCCCGTGTTTGTCCGTCCATGCAGCCATATTTCTCATTTTCGTCCTCATATATCCGGTCACTTGCACATGACTGGTGAAGATGAAGAGACAGAAGAAAAAGAAATAAAAAACGGTGGCAAACAAAAACTTGAAGGCATAAAACAATCAAAAACATTTACATAGCAGTGTAGCTTAAACAATAATATTGCTTTGATGGCATACTCACAATAGTAGACTAGAACCCAATTCTAGTTGTTGCATCACACATGGGCCATTTGCACATTGTGTGTTCGTTGCGCTATAAACAAGCATATGCCCATATTGAAAACAGAAAGTTCAATATTCATGAAAAAGGATAGTTTCACTCTCGTGCTTATTCCACCGGAAAAGGTTGTTCCGTTTGTGTTTCCATTTTCACTTAAAAGATTCCACTTCCATTTCCCTTTTGTAAATTTTGTTTTCATTTCCGTCTTTACTTTTCACTTTCGTTTTCCCACTAGAGAACTAAAATGTTTCCGCGCCATTTCATCCCTAACTATGGTGTAAATTTCTCACTCCAATCCAGACTTGAATTCCTTCAAGACAAAAATACAATTTCAATCAACAAATGGTACAAAATGTTACAACCGAATACCCGCGGACGCGCCCAGTCAGTGACTGGGTGTGCTTGTTTTGAGGCCTTATTTTTTCGTCCATGCGGCCACACTTCTAATTTTGTTTCTCATATGTCTAGTCACTCGCACGTGATTGATGGAGATGAAGAGAGAGAATAAAAAGAAAGAAAGAATGTGGTCCGGGGTGGGTCGCGTCCTATATGTACAACTGACCGGGCGCGTCCGCGAGCCCTCATATCCTCCCTACATTTGTCCACAATATGAGGGTTCTCGGGTAGCCTGGACGTATAAGGGTGATATGAGGGGTTCTGTTGGGTCACTTGTTTTTCTTATCTTTCCTGTCTGGTCAATGATTGGCCGCATCCGTGCATGTTTGGGGAGGATTTGAGGATGCCGGCTGCAGATGCTCTAAAGGGCAGCTATCCCCGTAGCTTTTTTTGGCCAACTGTGGTTAACTGGCGCAACTAGGGCCCAGTGCGAGTTACATCCCACGACTCCGTCTCACGCCTTCTAATAAAAGACTCCATTTCTCCCCGACTTTGTCTAGAAAAAGGGATAATTAATTTTATGCTCCTAGTTGTGTCCCACTCGTCTGGCTTACCCCTAGTTTCAGGAACTCACCTGTTCTGTCCAGGTCACTTTGTAGTTCTTTCGTCTTTGCCCATCCGTCGTGGTTCCGCTTGGTCAGCGCCATTTGACCATATATGACGCTCTGTTTTGGACAATTTTGCCCCTGTTGCCATTGCCCCCTTATCGCTTCGTCCTCCTCGAGCTCACGTGGGAAAACAGATAGAGCCGCTCGTGAAGAACAGATCGAGAGGCGCGGGAGAGGATTGGACGGGAGGAGAAGATGCGGACTACAAGCTTCGGGTCCTCGAACTCATCGGTCACGGATGGTTTGGATGCCGAGGTAAGTGAAGCACTCCATTTGGATTCGACCCCAATATCATTCTAGGGTTCCTCTGATTTGGGGATTTTTTTTGCTCTTTTATGATTTAGGTCGGTGGGATGGGGATTGTGGAGCTTGTCTTGGAGTACCATCATCCGGACGAATCCTTTTCCGGCTTGGAATCGAGGTCCAAGCATCGATGCCCTGGTCATGGGCTAGTTCCTGCTCCCCGGGTGGCTTGGGGAGGGTCTAGCACTAGCCGGCGTTTTTAGGATGCCCACTTGATGTAATGAACTAATATTGTCAATTTGTTTCGATTAGGTTCTGCTAATGTCAAATTCCTAAATTTATTGTTCTTTTCGATGTAAGAAGTTACCAGATGAGTGTAAGTGGGTGGTTTTGGTTGACCCTCCCCTCCACTATGTGTGGCCCTTGCATTTGAAGACCTACATGCAGAGGTTGAACACAACTGGATCAAGTCTCACAAATTGCGAGGGAAAATATGGAGTAGGCAAAGAAGAACCGTGCTTTGAAGAAGAAACGAAGAAGAGAGATGAGATGCTCAATGTTTGCGCAGTGTTGTTTACTAGATTTGTTGTATGTGTTGTCCTTGTGGCATTTTCAAGCCAGTAAGTGAACCGGGTATGTTTGCTGTAGTGGATTAGATGAATTTGGTTTTCTGGTAATTGTTTGTGGATGAGATGCACTTTGTAATGTACCAAACTTAATGTAATGCAGTTTGTTGTTGGACGATGAAATCAATTTGGTTCATATTGTTAGATGACCTAGGTAGATGACCAAATTGTCGTCGACGACGACAATTCGATACATATTGGTAGATGACCAAACTGTAAGTAAATCGATGATAATTTGGTACATATTAGTAGATGACTAGGGAGATGACCATATTTCGTACAACTTGGTACATATTGGTAAGCATCACATATGATTAAACAAGCATCAAATTCCACAACTTGAAACAAGTTCAACATGACATCACAGTAATTCAAAAACTTTAAACTAGTTCAAACACACTGTGTTTTCATCAAGTTCAAACACACAGTACTTCAACAAGTTCAAACACACAGTACATCAACAACTTGAAACAAGTTCATCAAGTCACCTAGTATTTCAACAGGACACACAAAATGATACTGGGGCACGACAAGAACTAGAACTTTAGTGTCTTGCTCCTGGTGTTCTCAGTTGGATTGGGGGCTAGCCTAGTTTTGCTTTTGGTGTTGGGTTGGGGGCTAGCACACCAGGAACCTGAGGTGTTGTTGTCTACTTTTTAGCTGGAGAACCTCCTCTAACCGATGCCCTGTTGTAATTCTTCCTGGAGCTGTCACAAGTGCAAACATATTACAATTCCTCTTTGGTGTAGGAAAACAAACATACAGATGTACCTGACTACACTAGCTTGTGTACATGCTGGTGTTGGCTCTCTAGCTGGCTCTTGTAGTGGATCTACTTCCTCTCCATTTGTTCCAAAGATCTACTTCCACCGCTTCCTCTTGCCTTTGTCGGTTGTTACGCATTCTCTGCTTCCCAATGTTCATCTTCACCAAAGGCTGCATCAACTGAATTTTTGCACTTGTTGGCACGGTGGCCTAGTCTTCCACACCTGCCACACTTTTTCTTCCTGGGACCAAGTCCCTTTCCTTCACTTCTAGACCTTATCCTAGTTTTCCTAGGCCTGCCTGGTGCTCTGTTTTGAACTGGAGCACAAAGTTTAAATCCTGGATTCACAATTTCCCACTGTTGTTTCCCTTCCAAAGCTGGAAGGTTGTCAACATGTGTAGCTCTGAATTTCTCAACAGAGTAAAAGTTGTGCACATAATGATCTACTGCACTAGCTTCACCTCTTAGAGCAGTTATAAAGAAGAGAGCATGGATACATGGCTTACCAGTTACTTGCCATTGTCTGCAACTACAAGTCCACTTCTATAAGTCAACTGGGTACCTCCATTCTCTTTTTTCTCTGTTAGTAGCAGTAACTTCAGCCTCTGTTGGGCTTCTCCTAATCAAATTCATCTCTAAACCTTTTGTTTTTGCCATTAAGGCCGTCATTACAGATGGAACAATCAAATGGCCTTCAAAATGGTCAATGGCAATCCTATTCCTTATATCACATTTCTGCATAATATATTGCATGATCTTATCACACAAGTCTACTATGTGAAGCCCCTTGTATTTCTTGATATAGTCCAGCTTGCAAGTGTCATTGAGGAGTGCTCTAGCCCATATTTACGTGTGGTACTCCCCTAAATATTCTTTGACTTTGGGCCTGATGTGCAACTGATTTATATGATAGTTGTGCTTCTTAATGATGTATGTAAGTGAGCAGGGCCACAAACTCTCATCATAAAACTTGCCTTCGAACTTGCTGAAGTTCTGAGCCAAATGTCTCATGCACTCCTTGTGCTCTACTCCAGCAAATACATCATCAACAACTGTCTCCAATCCTTTGCAAGCATCATTATGTATGACTAAACCATTAGGATGTCCCATCAGTTTCTTCAGTTGTTGCAAAAACCAAGTTGAGCTCTCAGTTGACTCTGCTTCTATGACACCATAGGCCGCATGGAATAACCAGTTGTGAGCATCAAGGGCACAAGCAGAAACAAGTTGGCCCATATAACTACCATTCAGTGCAGTTGCATCCACGACAAGGTAAGGCCTGCACCCCTCCAAGAAACCTCTCTGACATGCCTTGAAAACACAAAAACTCTTCTGAAGCACTCCTTGTACATTTTCTTTCCTTTCACTATGTACTCCACAGTGTGCTTGTCAATTTCAACTACACTGCCTGGTGATGTTCTCTCAACTTCAGCTTTGACGGATAAAGAAGACTGAAACTCTCACTGTACTTCCCAAACATCTTGTATAGTGCTAGCTCTTTACCAAAATAACACCTATTGTATGGCACCTCCATTCCATACGTCTAAGCCAACCTTTGTTGTATTTTCTTTGGACCTATGCCTAAATTATTTCTAATCCAAGTCATAAAAGCGTCTGCTATCCATTTCTCTTTGCAGCCCTCAATCTTTGAGATCTATTAACGCTTGGACAGTTATGAGGGTAAGGGTTGACCTTAATCTGAAAAAAGAACACGCAGTTATTAAACGCAACCGAATTGTTTTACAATTTTATAGAAAGAAGAAAATGCATAAGTACCTAGAATAATGTGCTTCTCCTCATTAAAGAGGCATGTAGCCTCCACTTACATCTGTAAGAGGAAGATTTGACAGTAAACCTTGTTGGGTCACTTTTCAAAGTCATGTACTCTGTTTCACTCTTAATTGAGAAAGTTGCAACTGCATTTCTGCACTGAACTGCAAAAGGAAAAACTACACCTTCCTCAATAGAGGGATTATCTCTATCATACATCGTTACAGGTCTGTCCTCATCTTCATTTCGAAAAACTGCATTGTCATGCTCCTCTAGCTTCTCATCCTCATCTGTATCTGCGACGAACGTGCCCTGTCCTTGCGGGTGCAGGCGCCATCGGTGGCACCGCTGCCATCCACGTCATCCCCCATCGCCAGCACGCGCAGATCTGCTAGGGGCTCAGTCACTACGTCCACTTTCCGCTCGATCTGCTAGGAGCGGATTCGGTCGCCGTCGCTGCCGCCTCTTAGCTAGGGTTCGTGAGAGAGTGGGGAACGAGACAGAGTGGGGATGAGAGTAAGATGGGCCCGAGTGGGTTCTGTCCTAGCGGAGGGCAAGCGGTGTCCAAAACGGAGCACCGTATATGGTCAAACGACGCTGACCAAGAGGAACCTTGACAGAAGGGCAAAAATGAAAGAACTGCAAAGTGACCTGGATAGAACAGGTGAGTTTCTGAAACTAGGGGTAAAAAGGCGAGTGGGACAGAACTAGGAGCACAAAACTAATTATCCCAAAAAAACTCTCTCCGACCTCTCTTCTTTCTACCAATCTGATCTGGGCAGCTATTATCAAAAAAGAACTCCGATCTAGGCGGGTGGGCATCACCGAGACACCAACCTTGACCTCGAGTAGCCATGCCCCTCCCTCGTTCTCGACCTCTAGCAGCAGCAGCCACCACAACGATGTCTTGTTCCTCGTCTCCGGCTTGCCTCACCCTACCTCGGAATCCTCGTCCTCCTTTGCATCCTCTACCTCCTACTCCTTCCCCTTGTTGAAATGTAGGGTGGGCCTTGGGCCCATCTAGCAATTTCAGAAAAATCTCTAAGGGACCATGTGGGTTATATGACAATGGGTGTGGTGGAAAGTTTAGTCCCAACCCGCTAGTGGAAGAGGAGTTGGACCTCCTTATAAGAGATTCTCTTCCACATGCTATTGGAGGTTGAGAGGAGAAGTGATTCCTGTGCGCTCCTCCTCCGCCACCCGCCTCTCCATGCCTTGCCCCACCTCGTCACGACGCATGAGCGGGGGTTGCAGGAATAAGCCGAGCCGAGCTCACACCTATGTGCTTATTCTTGTTAGTCAGGAACAGACAATCCTTAATAGATGAGCCATGATCTAAGCCGTCGGATCATGGGTTGTTGTCGACTCGGACGTGGATCTAGCCCATGTCTCTCCACCTGGCCCCGCCTATATAACTGAGTCATTGTCCAACCCTAGCCGCCATGAAGAACAGATCGCATCTGCTCTGCCTCCAAGCGCATCACCCTCTATCGTTCCTTTTGTTGTTGTTGTTGTCGTTTATGATCCCATACACGGTTGACGGGAGTGCAGGCCTCCGAAACCCTGCCTCTCCAGATCCTATACGGGTGAGGTGCGATTAGGTTTTTAGGGAGCGATTGCTCGCTGCGGTTCATATACGTCTGCATCGTCTTCGTCATCACCATGTCCACCACCAACAAAGACGACCGTCTCGCCGCTGAGAAAGTATTTTGCATAGATCCACGCGCTTGGCATTGGTTCTTACTAGGGTCATCAAACTCCCCTCTCCCTTCTTAAATACCTTGCTCATCAAATATTTTACCTATGTGGCGTGTTTAGCACCGGTACAACGTGGAGCACTGGGAAGGACCTTAGAAGTGCCTTACTTATTAAGTATGAACGCGTCCTCTTATTTATGATCTGGATACTTGGTAAAATTGTGCTTAATCTAGAGGGCAGTGATACACGTCGGTCGGCCGGCCGAACTTTTTCGTCCGGTCGCATCGTGGACATACGATTTGTTGTATTATAGCCACACAACACCTTTCTTCCCCAAGGGCTTTGTTAAGAAAAGCAAAGCCATGGCATTGGCGCAGGCGCCTATACGTCGCGAGCAGCCCCGTGATCCTCCCAGATGCCAACCAGCTTGCCAGCTGTCCTCGTCGCCGTCAATCTAGCAAGAAGTCGCCGCCCTTGTAATAAAACATTGTCTTGTAGCACGCCGACGCCTCTATCGTTGCAGCACCTAGCAAGCGCCATAGTAGCACGTCCGTCGCAGCACCGCCATGCCGCCGGCTGCAAGTCTCCACGTCGCCGCTCTCACCGGCGGTGCATCGGTTGAAGCTTTTTCTCATGCCGGTTGAAGATTTTTCCACGCCGATTGAAGCTTTTTCCACAGGTTGAAGCTTTCCCCATGCCGGTTGAAATTTTTTTCATCTACAATCGAAGATTTTTCCACCTAAGGTTGAAGCTTTTCTCATAATGGTTGCAGCTTTTTCAGTTTGATAGTGGCTGGTTGAAGCTTCCCCCGTTGACGGTTGAAGCTTTTTTTATCTAGGCTTGAAGTTTTTTTTGTCAATGGTTGCAACACCCATATGCGGTGGTTCCAGCATCTCCGTCGCCCCCCTCCTATTTTCTTTCAACAGTTCCAGCTTTTCGATTCATCAGTTGCAGCGTTGTCCTTAGTTAGATGCAACATTCTTGTAGAAGCGTAGTACTTGATGTGGGCTGGAGGTACAAGAACGGTAAGAGATAAGGCAAGCGATAATTAAGGGGAGGAAGAAGGACCATCGCACGGGGACCGTCGCATATGCATGTCTCGGGGAGCAGTTTGCCTGAGCCTTTGAGGCCAGCGTGGCGCTAGGCCCGTGTGGTGCGTGTGCATGTGCATGCTGTGCGCGTGAGAGTGATGCGACCAGTGAACCGGTCGAAGCTTCAGCCGGCCGGTCGGCGCGAAACATCTCCCTAATCTAGAACTAGATCACTGGAAAAACCTTATCAAGCTTTGCATGTGTGCAAGGCAATGATTATTACATGCATATTTATAATGAATTTGGTAACGTCATAATTGTGGGCCAGCCAGACATTGTTTTGGTGAGGCATGTGGATATTAAGAAGGGAACCACTAGGAATCAGACTACTGATTCCTAGCATCCCATCAGACTAGTACACGGCCGCAGGATTAGTGGCTAATCGATGCTGGATCCTGTTCAAGAGGGGCGCTTCTTATTTGGTAGGTTCTGTATGTATGTAACACTCCCCTTTTATTGCTTGCTTGTTGTAACCTCTCCGAAATATACGTCTAGCAATTCACTTTTGGGATAGTTGCTTCTCAAAACCGAGTTGACCATGCTGCTTCTGCTTTGATCGCTCAATTAAATTTCGATACTAGCTAATCAAATTTTGTTCCTTTTTATTTTTGGAAAAAGTCATTCTAGTAAAATTCACTCAATTTTATTTCTATTTCCAACACAATAAAAAGTTGCTTCCATTTACGCACAGTTTGCTTCATTTGAAATCAAAGTTTGGTTTGACCAAAAACGATTGTCCAAGAACTTTACTAAAATGTAACAAAATCTTGCATCAAAGATTTTTTTCCACATGAGAAAATGGGGTTCCTTGTATCTTTTGTTAGGTTTTCAACCCTAGAATTTTTTTGCTTGCATCCACCAAGTGAATGGTTTCCATCGCAAAACTCATTTGCTTCTAACGTAACAGAAATTTGTTTCCGGCATTCGTCCTTTCATACATTATATGTGCTTCAAGTCGTCAATGGTAGGATGCTTCGTGAGTTCACAATTTTTTTTGCATTCTTCTTCCATTCATACAATATAATTCCTTCAAGTCGCCAATAGTACAATGCTTCCTAAGTCATACTATATGTTTCCTAAAAACTAGAGATCTATTTCCCTTCGTCTAGGGTGTGGTCGTCTTCATTGTGAGATGGATCCAAGTGTCTTCACGCTTGTTAGTGCTTGCACTAGACGCCGCCATATTTACATGTCTCACCAACACTTATCCGCCTCGATGCCAGCACACAACTGCTTGAAGCATATATCAGTTAGGCATGATGCATAAGTATCATTTTACCAATGATGAGATTGTGCACAATGCCAACCAACTAGGAGTATCACTTGGTAATAATGATTTAGAGATTTCTAAGTCTGTTAATGATATGCTTGATTTGGAAGCTGAACGAGTGTTAGAAATGATTCGTAACATAGCTGCCGTTAAGCCTATGAATGAGTCAGAGATTGATGTGCTTTGGGTTAGGGCTCTTGATGGTTTGTGTGCCGGTCTTGACCCTACTTTACCGGAGACGGAGGAGGAGGAGGAGTATTCCTATCCTGAAACCTCTAACCATGAGGATGAGTCTTTGGTGATAGAGGCAGAACCCGAGCATGGTGAACCTTCTGATGTTTGCGTTAAGCCTAAACGGACCTGGAAACGGAAGATTTATCCAGTGTCGGCTGTGCGTAGAAGTGCTAGGATCCGCACCTCTAAAAAATTTCATGACGAAATATGAGAGGCATTTTTTGGAATAGTAGAGGTCTTAAAGACTTGGCTAAAAGAAGGTTTCTAGCAGATGCTTCTCTTGAACATCATTTAGACTTTATTGCTTTGTCGGAGACTGGACGAGGCAATTTCACTCCACAATTTCTTAGCACTTTATCTGGGGGGTAGATTTTGACTCGTATTGCCTCCCACCTCGAGGAAGATCCGGTGGGGTTCTACTTGGGGTTAAGTGTGAAACTTTGGAGGTTCGGAGTGTAGTGTTGGGTGAGTTTGCGGTAAATTTTCGGGTCAGAACTAAAGCCGATGGATTCGATTGGGCTTTGGTGGCGGTCTATGGAGCTGCGCAACGAGAACTCAAGCCAGATTTCTTGGCTGATTTGGTCCGTGTTTGCGGTAACGAGCAGCTACCCGTCTTAGTGGGTGGTGATTTTAACATTATTTGAAGAAATGAGGAAAAGAATAATGACAATTTTGACGGCAGATGGTCGTTTGTGTTCAATACTATTATTGAAAGCTTGGATTTCAGAGAGATAGAGCTCTCGGGTAGGAAATTCACTTGGCAAACTCGTTGCCGGTTCCGACTTTTGAGAAGCTTGACCGTGTTTTGGCTAGTGTCGATTGGGAACAGAAATTTCCCCTGGTAATGGTGCAGGTGTTGACACGAGGTATCTCGGATCACACACCGCTACTAGTCGACTCGGGGGCTCAAACTCATGTGGGTAATAAGAATATTTTCTCGTTCGAACTTGCTTGGTTTGGAAGAGAGGGTTTCCTCGAGTTGTTAGCTAGAGAGTGGGCTAAAGACTCGGGTGGAAGGTCACCCGTTGAGCGGTGGCAGTGCAAGATTCGACATCTTCGAAGGTTCCTTCGTGGATGGGCCAAGCATACGCATGGGATATATAAGGCAGAGAAGGAAAGACTCCTCATGCTTATTCACTCCCTTGAGTTAAAAGCTGAAACTTCTATATTAGATACCAGTGAGCTGGAGACTAAAATGGAGGCCGAGTTGCGGCTGAAAGAGCTTCTCCGCGAGGAGGAATTGAAATGGGCGTTGAGAGCTAAGGTTCGTAAAATAGTCCAAGGCGAGGACAACACTCAATTCTTTCATATGATTGCTAATGGAAAGCATCGTAAGAAGAGAATTTTCCAATTAGAACAAGACGAAGGGACGATAGTTGGTCAGGAAAACCTGAAAGTTTACATTACCAACTATTATAAGCAGTTGTTTGGACCTCCGGAAGAGAATTTTGTGTCCTTGGATGAGTCAAGGGTTGAGGATGTTCCTCAACTTGAGACGGACGAGAATGAGATTTTGACTGCTCCCTTTACGAAGAAGGAGGTGTTTGAGGCCATTGCACAAATGAAAAACAATAAAGCGCCAGGACCAGATGGGTTTCCGGTGGAGTTTTACAAAAAGTCCTGGCACTTCATTAAGGGAGACCTGATGCCGATGTTTCATGAGTTTTTCAATGGTCAGCTTCATTTGTTCAAGCTCACTTTTGGAATGATAACTCTTCTTCCTAAGAAGACAGAGGCTATTCGCATTGAGCAGTTCAGGCCTATATGTTTGCTTAATGTCAGTTTCAAAATCTTAACCAAGGTTGGGATGAACAGACTTACGCAAATTGCGCATTCTGTTGTGCAACCGTCCCAGACTGCTTTCATGCCAGATAGAAATATCCTTTAAGGGGTGGTCGTCTTGCATGAAACGCTCCATGAGATCCACTCAAAAAAACTAGATGGTGTGGTTTTTAAAGTGGATTTCGAAAAAGCATACGATAAAGTTAAATGGCCTTTCCTTCAACAAGCTTTGCGTATGAAAGGTTTTGACACGGCCTGGCGAGACCAGATTGAGTCTTTTACGCAAAAAGGGAGTGTAGGGATTAAAGTTAATGATGATATAGGTCACTATTTCCAGACACACAAAGGATTAAGGCAAGGAGATCCCATGTCACCGATTCTATTCAACATAGTGGTTGATATGCTATCTATTTTAATAGGACGGGCTAAGGATGCGGGGAAGGTAAGTGGCTTGGTTCCGCACCTAGTTGATGGTGGTATATCCATATTACAGTATTGAGGGAGTCCTGGATTAGGGGGTGTCCGAATAGCCGAACTATCAGCGTTAGCCGGACTCCGGGACTATGAAGATACAAGATTGAAGACTTCGTCCCGTGTCCGGATGGGACTTTCCTTGGCGTGGAAGGCAAGCTTGGCGATACGGATATGTAGATCTCCTACCGTTGTAACCGACTCTGTGTAACCCTAACCCTATCCGGTGTCTATATAAACCGGAGGGTTTTAGTCCGTAGGACGAACAACAATCATACCATAGGCTAGCTTCTAGGGTTTAGCCTCTTTGATTTCGTGGTAGATCCACTCTTGTACTACCCATATCATCAATATTAATCAAGCAGGAGTAGGGTTTTACCTCCATCGGGAGGGCCCGAACCTGGGTAAAAACATCGTGTCCCTTGTCTCCTGTTACCATCCGCCTAGACGCACGATTCGGGACCCCCTACCGAGATCCGCGGTTTTGACACCGACATTGGTGCTTTCATTGAGAGTTCCTCCGTGTCGTCATCCTTAGGCCCGATGGCTCCTTCGATCATCAACAACGGCGTGGTCCAGGTGAGACTTTTCTCCCGGACAGATCTTCGTATTCGGCAGCTTTGCATCGGGCAATTCACTTGGCCATCCGGAGCAGATCGAAAGCTACGCCCGCCATCGAGTTAGA
Source organism: Aegilops longissima (assembly GCA_021605205.1). Lineage (NCBI taxonomy): Eukaryota > Viridiplantae > Streptophyta > Magnoliopsida > Poales > Poaceae > Aegilops > Aegilops longissima. The sequence continues at coordinate 383,968,045 of CM038678.1, read as the reverse complement.
TTTGGGAGTTTGAACTACACGGTGATATCCGCGGAGACTTGATCTTGACGGATTCGAGCCACAGCCAAGCGCGCCGCCTTGTCTCGATGGACACGATCCGCTCTGCCGCGAGCAGTGCCACGAGGTCGCACCAGCGTCCGCTCCGACCCTTAGCTCGGGCCGACTCCGTGATCGAGGGCGAGTGGCTGGACACCGCCTGGGGCTACGATCTCTACGGCGATTAAGCGAACTCCATCCTGTCGCTGCGAAGACCATGACTCCAAGGTGCCGGACTCCTCTCCGGACTCCGAACCCTCCGCGCCCCCGCCAATCGAATCCAATTGGGCGCCGGTTATGGAGTTCACTGTCGCGGACATCTTTCAGCACTCGCCCCTTGGCGACATCCTGAATTCACTAAAGTCTATCTCTTTATCAGGAGAGCCCTGGCCGGTCTACGGTCAGGAAGGTTGGGATGCGGACGACGAAGAAATTCAACGCCCACCCACCACCCACTTTGTGGCCACTTTCGATGATTTAACCGACATGCTCGACTTTGACTCCGAAAACATCGACGGTATGGACGACGATTGTCGGTGTCAAAACCGGCGGATCTCGGGTAGGGGGTCCCGAACTGTGCGTCTAGGCGGATGGTAACAGGAGACAAGGGACATGATGTTTACCCAGGTTCGGGCCCTCTTGATGGAGGTAAAACCCTATGTCCTGCTTGATTGATATTGATATTGTGGATGTTTACAAGAGTGGATCTACCACGAGATCAAGGAGGCTAAACCCTAGAAGCTAGCCTATGGTATGATTGTAAGGGTTGTTGTGATTGTTGTCCTACGGACTAAAGCCATCCGGTTTATATAGACACCGGAGAGGGCTAGGTTTACATAGAGTCGGTTACAATGGTAGGAGATCTACATATCCGTATCGCCAAGCTTGCCTTCCACGCCAAGGAAAGTCCCATCCGGACATGGGGTGAAGTCTTCAATCTTCTATCTTCATAGTCTTGGAGTCCGGTCGATATGATAGTCCGGCAAATGATAGTTCGGCTGATGATGGTAGTCCGGCTATCCGGACACCCCTAATCCAGACTCCTCAAGTAGCCCTGAACCAGGCTTCAATGACGATAAGTCCGGCGTGTATATTGCTTGGCATTGCAAGGCGGGTTCCTCCTCGAATGATAGAAGATTGGGAACACCAGGATAGTGTCCGCTCTGCAAAATAAATTCCACATTCCACCGTAGAGAATAATAATATATACACAAGTTCAATCTGCTTGGCGTTTTCCGTGGCATGACGTCACACCACTACCAAGTCATTACTCAATTGTTTTTACTTTACCACCTCGGCGCATTTAGCGAAGCGGTTTCCTTGGCACGTCTTGTCGAAGCAGAGATCGTGTTTCCCCTTAATCCGGGATTCTCATCAATATCGGCGTGGGTAACCCAACCGCGCCCGTTCGCCACGCCCCCTCCATCGAAGACGAGTCCCAAACGGCCACGGAGACGGCTCTTGGTATCCTCCCTCTTTATAATGGGATCAAGGCTCGTTTCTTTTTCTTCAATCTTCCATCGAATCCTCTCCACGCTCCAAGTTCCAGCACCTAGAGCTCCAGATTCGAGCGCTTTGGACCTTCAACGATGTCCGGTTCCGACCTCCAGGGCCGGTGGATGCCCTCCTCCGTTACGGAGGAGGACGTCTTGAAAAGCTGCGGAGGCCAAGTACTGCTTCGAGATTTCGACAGGTTGCTGCCAAGGGCAGGCCATCCCCACCCCGAGCCCGGCGAATATGTCGCCTTCGTTTCCCACCTCCGTCGGGGTTTAGGCTTCCGATGGATCCTTTTGTGAGAGGGCTCATGTTTTACTATGGGTTGGAATTCCACGATTTGGCTCCGAGTCCATCCTCCATATCTCCGCATTTATTGTTGTCTCATGAAGCCTTCCTCCGCATCACCCCTCACTTCGCCCGTGGTGAAGACCTTCAATGTGGCGCCAAGATGATCGAGGGCGTCAGCGGAGTGTGGCGGGCGGCCATAAGCAGGAGGGCCGATGCCCGTGGCCCGCTGGCTCCTTCCAAGAGGAGCTCGGCTGTGGCAGCAAGAGTGGTTCTATATCACCGTTCGAGGGGCCGCAGAGACAAAGCCGCCGCCCTATTCTGCCGGGACCTCCACGACGATTGATGTCGTGGGTCAACCAAGGAGCTCAACTGGGGGCCGTCAATGGACGTGCCCCTACTGCAGGGCCGGATTCGAGATCTCTTAACGAGGGAGATCGATATGGTGGTGGTGATGCAGGTTATGCTAATTAGGCGCCTCCTGCCTCGCAAACGCCGTCCTCTCCGGCTATGGGAGTTCAATCCGAGGGCCACGAATTCTTCAACACTTCATGGGTATGACACCCCGAGATGTATAACTTATTCTTCGGATCGCAAGAGGTGCGTCCGAAATTGACCGAGGATGCTGGACTAAGCTGCAATCGCCCGGATACTCAAGTAAGTAGTTCCAAGTTCGGACATACCGTTTGTTTGCCTTTCGATGATCCGCCTTATGACCGATCTCCTTCTACACAGGAGTGGATAGCGGAAGCAAAATTAATACGATGTCCGCCCCTCTCGAGACGCGCCGATCCCGTCTGGTCCGGATGCTTGAGGTTGCGCCTTGGAGGAAGGTGAAGGGAAAGCGGAAAGCTCTTGCCTCGCTGAGGAGGCTTTTAAACGAGGGGGGATCAAGAATCCCTCCTACCAAGGGGAGAACAGGACTGCCTCCGAGGACCCGGGGGAAAAAGCCCCTAAACGGGGGAAGAAATCTTCGCCGGAGGGTCTTGCGTCCGGGGAGGCCCCGGCCGCACAATCTCCCTTAATGAGCCAGCCCTCCAACGAGCCGTGAGTAGAAAGAAAGGAGTTTTATAATAAGGGACATCCCTATTTGTGCTTCTGAGGATAACTAAAGTTTTTATCTTGTAGTTCGGATCTCCGTCCTTCGCATATGAGATCGTCTTCGGGGGACCTTCGTCCGGAGATGATAGAGAGCGAGACGCCCCCGTCCGGGGCGCCGTTGGATAGGGCGGACGAGCCTGAAGTGTCGTCACGGAGGGAGCCCCCGGATGTGGCAAAGCCGGATAGTTCGGCGCCAACTGGTGTACGGCTGAAAGATCTGCTTGAGAAGGCGTCTATCTCAGAAGATCAGCACGCATTGATGAGCATGGTGATTGAAAGGATTTCGTCCGCCAAGGCGGTTGCATGATGCCGTCGGGAGTTCTTGGCGGGGGGTTTGAGGTACGTAAAAATGACACACCTTTTAACAGTTTTGCATATAGAATGCGCCCTGTATAGATAGTAGCCCCTGAGACGCGGTAGGTTGTCGATATCGACAGCGTGCCGAGGATCAAAAATCGCAGGTTTAAATTCCCGTCGTGCCGATGCAGGTGGCGGGTCGTCCTGGGGCCAGCCGGACTGATGGAGTTGCTGAACTAAAGCGGCAACTCGATGTGGCGGATGAAGACATCGCGCTGATCAACAGGCGACTTGATGAGTCGCAAGGTAAGCGTTACTGCGCGGTCACGTGGTAAGGGAGCCGAAGCCAACTCCTTACAATATGTGCGTGAAATGTAGATAGTGCCACTGCCGTGGAGAGTCTTCGGGCCGAACTTGCTCAAGCCAAGGAGTAGGCCAGAAGGAGTAATGCGGCAGCCTCGGCGGCGAAGAGTTAGCGGCGAAAGGGCCGCACACTGCCGAGCAGGAAGAGATAGCGAAATGGCTGTGAAGTTACAAGAGGCTACCGACCGCAATGAGGCTCTTGGGAAGGAGCGCTTACGGGGCAAGAAGACCTGCGGAAGGCCACCGCCGAAGCCGAGAGTGCCCGCTCTGCAATGCGGGCTATGAAGGAAGAGCTGCGCCAGGCCGGGGAGATTGTAGCTGGCAGGCCTTTTCTGCTGCGCCGAAGGTTCATGGATCCGAAATATGCTCAGCTGGGCCAACTGTGGTGTCCGGAGGACCCTTATATGGACTTAGCAGGATGAAAGGGCGGATGCCGTTGTGCATTTTCGCCGAAGGATCACCGACGGAAGAGCTATTTTGGTCTCAATTCCATAGTCTGGAGCATTCACTTCCGCTGACCGATCGCTTGGCTGAGTGGGCTGAGCTAAATAGGTTGTCCGGGCTTGCTATGGCGGATATAGTGACCCATATCCGGCTGGATAGGCCCCAGCTGAAGAGCTACTTTGGCTTATTGCAGCAGTTTCTTGGGGCGGTGCCGCATATCAAGGCGATGAAGCGGTCGGCCTGCATAGAGGGTGCGCGGATGGCGCTCGCCCGTGTGAAGACACATTGGACAGAGATGGATGCCACCGCTGTTGCGACCCCGGGTGCGGATAATGACCGGCTACCCGCCGAGCACTATTTTGGCGAAGTGCTGCCTGGTGCTCGTGTAATAGAGTCGCAGTGCTCGAAAAATGTTACGTTCGAATGAACGTTGATATGATGTAAAAACGATTGTTATGATATAAACGCCTTTTATACTTGTGCGTTCAAGTAATAGAATATCTCCTTTGCGGCCGTTCTTGTATACGTATGTATAACTTGAAAGATGGCAGTCGTCGGCTTCAGCCCCCACGCACAAGGTGCGGGGGTGTTCGCAAAAATAGCGCATTTTCACACTTAATCCGACGTCTCGGTCCTGTAAAGGAGGTGGTAGCGTAGCAAACGAGGCAACCGGACTATAATGCTTTATCACTTTCACTTAGCCATGGAGTTCGAGGGTGGGGCTACGACATAGCCCCCAGGGGCACCGTGCTCTCGAATTGGGCACGATGTGTACTGGCCGAAACGGCCCTTCGTCAAAGCGGAGGAATCCTAAACATTCCCAAGGTCGATCGAGTGGTTGACCAGTCTCTCGTATATCATGACGATCGGTTTTGGCTTTCTCTCGAGGTGCTCGCCAATTTAACTGGGGCACAATCGCAGAGTTCTCCTGAGCCGCGTTAGCCGATGATCTGAGAATGTAAGGCAGCAAAACACGGGAGCCGGGCAAACCCAACATTTGACCAAAGACATGATTCGAGCTGATGCATATAAGGCCTAACTCGAGACGCCGAACACTCCCGAAGGTGTTCGGTCTTTATAATAGCGGGCAAAACAAAGCCCTAAGCCCCTTGTGTCCAGTGCAGGGCAGGTTCTTACAGCGCGGCCGATGCCAAAACGCCATCTCCACTCTGGTTATACTAAAAAACCAGGGGATTATAGCAACAAGAGATAGTAAGAAAGGTTTACGTAGGGTCTTAGTCTAAAAAGAGTCCTTGCAACGGGTCCCTACTGCACGTCTGTGCCAGTGTCTCCGTTGTGCCGTATCCTGGACGGGTGTGCACGCTGTTCATCTGTAAAAAGAGAGGAACTTGGTTGAAAAAGAAATCGTGCGAAAAAATGCATAAAAATTGAAATATAGATTAAGAAAGTTGAGCCTATGCTAGCTCATTATGGCTTGTATGTGCAAACCCTTGTGAAGGGGTGTGCGGCTAGGTAGCCCCTAGCTTATTTATTCCGGACTCGTCCAGCCGTGTCCGGGGTCTCAGGCGACCCTATGATGAAACGATGCCACGTGGACCGGGCATTTTAAGCGTAAGAGACGCGGAATGTGGTATTGCATTGAAGCGGACGAGAGCTTCCCGTCCAGTGGTGCTTGATAGCTGGCTTAAGGGCCTGGCGCCACTCCTTTGAAGGAAGTGCGGCTATGCCGAATTGTAATAGGGTCTATCCCCACTTGCAGATTGTGTCAGGATATAGCAGGTTTAAGTCACTGCCGCCGTCCATCAACACCTGCGTTAATTGCAGTCCGTCTATTATGGGATCCGATATCGTGCGGTCTATCCTGCGCTCCGGATATTCGGACTAATCCGGATGGTCAAAAGTGATTGGTTTTGACATCCAACCTTGGTCCACTGGGGTGGATCGTCCGACACTTGTCTTGGCGAGTGTCGTGTTGGCTTTCCGTGTTTATCACGTGAAGCAAGTTTACTGTTTTGACTTCTCGAGGGAAAGTCCTTTGACTTCCGGTGCTCTGCTGGTGGGGCTCGTCATTGTCCTCGCTTGGCGATCGAGGCCCTTTGTGTCCGCATTAAGTCTGCCGGACTGTTTAAAAACCCAACAATTTCGGTTGGTATGGTTTGCAGGCCTTCCGGGGGTACTGTGGATTTGACATATCCGGTCTAAAATTTTGTTTAAATTTGATAGCTCGTCTCTGTTGTCCTTAAGAGGCCGTGTTTTATTGTCTGGCCGCGAGCTTTTGAATTCGGCGTTGACCGCCGTGCCCTGTGGGCTTTTTTCTTTATTTCGGCGCTGATCTTTCATGCGCCGTGACTTTCCGTTTCCATCCCTGATCTCGGATGTACTCGGGTCGCTGGTGCTGCATCTTGCCAGCCAGCTGTCTTCTCCTGCGCAAAAGCGCGTCATGAGGCTTGTTAGCGCGGCCATTGTTCTTGGCTTTTCTTGGCCGAGGTGTCTGGCGAGCCATTCGTCTCGGACATTGTGTTTAAAAGCTGCTAAGGCTTCCGCGTCCGGACAGTCGACTATTTGGTTCTTTTTGGTAAGGAACCTGTTCCAGAATTTGCGCGCCGACTCTCCGGGCTGTTGGGTTATATGACTCAGATCGTCAGAATCCGGAGGGCGGACATAAGTCCCTTGAAAATTTGCTTCTAAACGCGTCCTCAAGCTCTTCCCAACTTCCAACATGTTTTACGGGAGGCTTTTGAGCCAATGCCGAGCTGGCCCTTTGAGCTTGAGGGTAGGTATTTTATGGCGTGGAGATCATCTCCTCTAGCCATGTGTATGTGTAGTATGTAGTCTTCTATCCGCACTCAAAGTCTGTTGTGTCGTCGTATGCCTCTATGTTTATGGGTTTAAACCCTGCTGGAAATTCATGATCTAGCACCTCATCGGTGAAACATAGCGGGTGTGCGGCGCCCCTGTATTTGGGTGTGCCGCTGTCTTCGAACACTTGTCGTGGTGTGCTACTTCCTGGGGTCCTCTTTTTTGGCCCGTAGATGGACCTAGTTGGGCCATCCGTTTTACCAGGATTATGATTTGGCTTGTGTGCAGCCCCGTTGTCGCTTTGGGCCTGTCATCTGGCCGTCTATCCGGCCAGGCGGCCTCTTTATTTTTTGACTGTGGAGGCTCGATGGCTTCCTCGTCAAATTCTGGCAGCAACTTGCGCTTCGGGTAGCTCTTACTTTGATGGCCATTGCCATATTTGTCTGCGGTCTTGAATACTTTGCTCCACTTCATTCTGAGCGTGTCTTCTGCTGTTTTGAGCTTCGTTCGCCTTCTTCAAACTTCTTGCAGTGGCGACTAGTTTTTTGCGTATGTTCTTATGCTCGGTGTTGTGGCGGACTGTTGATTGCTCCGTGAAGGGTTGATTATCCGGCTCGTCCTGTTCGCCGTCCGCCGGCTTGCCTGCTCTATCGCTGGTCGTTAGGAAGGCTGCTTTGATCGGGCGGGACTTAGGGCGGCGTTTGCGTCGCCGCTTTGGTTCTTTATCGGCGAGATTATCCTCCGCGCGTCCGTTGTTCCTCGTTATCGCTTCCTTCGGGTGTCCACCATGTATATGTCGTATGACGAGGTGGTCTTCGAAGTCCTGTAGGCACTGGTTCTTGGAGTCTCCGGCATCGCCGTCCATACCGTCGATGTCTTCGGAGACGTAGTCGAGTATCGGTTAAATAAATCGCCGATGGCTCTACGGCGGGTGGTGGGTGGGATATGAATTTCTTCGTCATCCGCGTCCCAACCGCCCCGGCCGTAGTTCGCCAGGGCTCTCCGGATAGCGAAGATGCTTCATGGATTTATGATGTCGCCAAGGGCGAGTCTTGAAAAGATGTCCGCAGCGGTGAATTCCATGACCGGCGCCCAATCAGATTCGACCGGCGGGGCGCAGGAGGTTCGGAGTCCGGCAGGAGTCCGCACCTCGAGTCATGGGCTTTATGTGGGACAAGGTAAGTGTTCGGCTCCATCGCCAGAAAATTGCGGCTCCCGGGCGGTGTCCAGCCATCATCCTCGATTCGAGCGATCGGCTCCGGACTATGAGTCGGAGCGGATCCGGTCTGACCTCCAAGGTGCTGTCCGTGGCGAGTTAGGTCATGCCCCTTGCGACAGCCGCTGCACGCCGGTTGTGGCTCAGATCCATCGAGGATCAAGTCCCCGCGGATATCGGCCGTGAAGTTTAAGCTTCCTAACCTGACACGACAGCCGAGCGTAGCTTCGATCTGCTCCAGATGGCTGCGAGTTGGCCCAAGAGTCTGAACCGTCGAATACGAAGATCTGTCCGGGAGAATGGTCTCACCCAGGATTGCGTCGTTATCGATTGAAGAGGCCATCACGCCTATCGGTGGCGACACGGAGGAACTCTCAATGAAAGCACCAATGTCGGTGTCAAACCGCGGATCTCGGTAGGGGGTCCCGAATCGTGCGTCTAGGCGGATGGTAACAGAGACAAGGGACATGATGTTTACCTGTGTTCGGGCCCTCTTGATGGAGGTAAAACCCTACGTCCCGCTTGATTGATATTGATATTGTGGATGTTTACAAGAGTGGATCTACCACGAGATCAAGGAGGCTAAACCCTAGAAGCTAGCCTATGGTATGATTGTAAGGGTTGTTGTGATTGTTGTCCTACGGACTAAAGCCATCCGGTTTATATAGACACCGGAGTGAAGGAAATATGCCCTAGAGGCAATAATAAAGTTATTATTTATTTCCTTATATCATGATAAATGTTTATTATTCATGCTAGAATTGTATTAACCGGAAACATAATACATGTGTGAATACATAGACAAACAGAGTGTCACTAGTATGCCTCTACTTGACTAGCTTGTTAATCAAAGATGGTTAAGTTTCCTAACCATAGACAAAGGAGTTGTCATTTGATTAACGGGTCACATCATTGGTTGAATGATCTGATTGACATGACCCATTCCATAAGCTTAGCACCGATCGTTTAGTATGTTGCTATTGCTTTTATCCATGACTTATACATGTTCCTATAACTATGAGATTATGCAACTCCGTTTACGGAGGAACACTTTGGTACTACCAAACGTCACAACGTAATCGGGTGATTATAAAGGAGTACTACAGGTGTCTCCAAAGGCAAATGTTGGGTTGGCGTATTTGAGATTAGGATTTGTCACTCCGATTGTCGGAGAGGTATCTCTGGCCCTCTCGGTAATACACATCACTAAGCCTTGCAAGCATTACAACTAATGAGTTAGCTGTGAGATGGTGTATTACGGAACGAGTAAAGAGACTTGCCAGTAACGAGATTGAACTAGGTATTGGATACCGACGATCGAATCTCGGGCAAGTAACATACCGATGACAAAGGGAACAACGTATGTTGTTATGCGGTCTGACCGATAAAGATCTTCGTAGAGTATGTAGGAGCCAATATGGGCATCCAGGTCCCGCTATTGGTTATTGACCGGAGATGTGTCTCGGTCATGTCTACATTATTCTCGAACCGTAGGGTCCGCACGCTTAAGGTTTCGATGACAGTTATATTATGAGTTTATGAGTTTTGATGTACCGAAGGAGTTCGGAGTCCCGGATGAGATCGGGGACATGACGAGGAGTCTCGAAATGGTCGAGACGTAAAGATCGATATATTGGACGACTATATTCAGAGTTCGGAAAGGTTCCGAGTGATTCGGGTATTTTTCGGAGTACCGGAGAGTTACGGGAATTCGTATTGGGCCTCTTTGGGCCATACGGGAAAGGAGAGAAGGGCCAAGGGTGGCGCACCTCCCCTTGGACTAGTCCGAATTGGACTAGGGAGGCGCACCCTTCCTTCCTTCTCCTTTCTCTTCCCTTCCTTCTCTCCTACTCCTACTACATGGAAGGGTTCCTAGTTGGACTAGGAAAGGGAATCCTACTCCCGGGGGAGTAGGACTCCCTAGGGCGCCCATAGAGAGGGCCGCCCTCCCTCCTCCACTCCTTTATATCTGAGGGCAGGGGCACCCATGAACACACAAGTTGATCCTTGAGATCGTTCCTTAGCCGTGTGCGGTGCCCCCTCCACCATATTCCACCTCGGTCAAATTGTAGCAGTGCTTAGGCGAAGCCTGCGTCGATAAAACATCAAGATCGTCACCACGCCGTCTTGACGAAACTCTCTCTCCCGGAGCTTTGCTGGATCGAGTCCGAGGAGCGCCACCGAGCTGAGCGTGTGCCAAGAACTCGGAGGTGCCGAGTAACGGCGCTGGGATCGGTTGGATCGCGAGGATAACGTCGACTACTTCCTCTACGTTGTGATCGCTTCGCTTCGGTCTCGAGGGTACGTGGACAACACTCTCCCCTCTCGTTGCTATGCATCACCATGATCTTGCGTGTGCGTAGGAAATTTTTGAAATTACTACGTTCCCCAACAAAGGGCATCCGAGCCTGGTTTTATGCGTTAATGTCATATGCACGAGTAGAACACAAGTGAGTTGTGGGCGATACAAGTCATACTACCTACCAGCATGTCATACTTTGGTTCAGCGGTATTGTGAGATGAAGCGGCCCGGACCGACATTACGCGTACGCTTACGCGAGACTGGTTTCACCGCTACGAGCACTCGTGCTTAAAGGTGGCTGGCGGGTGTCTGTCTCTCTCACTTTAGTTGAACCGAGTGTGGCTACGCCCGGTCCTTGAGAAGGTTAAAACGGAGTCTATTTGACGAAGTATCGTTGTGGTCTTGATGCGTAGGTGAGATTGGTTCTTGCTTAAGCCCGTAGCAGCCACGTAAAATTTGCAACAACAAAGTAGAGGACGTCTAACCTGTTTTTGCAGGGCATGTTGTGATGTGATATGGTCAAGACGTGATGCTATATTTTATTGTATGAGATGATCATGTTTTGTAACCAAAGTTATCGGCAATCTGGCTGGAGCCATATGGTTGTCGCTTTATTGTATGAAATGCAAGCGCCTGTAATTGCTTTACTTTATCACTAAGCGGTAGCGATAGTCGAGAAGCAATAGATGGCGAAACGACAACGATGCTACGATGGAGATCAAGGTGTCGCGCCCGGTGACGATGGTGATCACGACGGTGCTTGAGATGGAGATCACAAGCACAAGATGATGATGGCCATATCATATCACTTATATTGATTGCATGTGATGTTTATCCTTTATGCATCTTATTTTGCTTTGATTGACGGTAGCATTTTAAGATGATCTCTCACTAAAATTATCAAGTAGTGTTCTCCACGAGTATGCACCGTTGCCAAAGTTCGTCGTGCCGAGACACCACGTGATGATCGGGTGTGATAAGCTCTCGTCCATCTACAACGGGTGCAAGCCAGTTTTGCACACGAGAATACTCAGTTATACTTGACGAGCCTAGCATATGCAGATATGGCCTCGGAACACGGAGACCGAAAGGTCGGCGTGAATCATATAGTAGATATGATCAACATAAGATGTTCACCATTGAAAACTACTCCATCTCACGTGATGATCGGTTATGGTTTAGTTGATTTGGATCACGTGATCACTTAGATGACTAGAGAGATGTCTGTCTAAGTGGGAGTTCTTAAGTAATATGATTAATTGAACTTTAATTTATCATGAACTTAGTCCTGGTAGTATTTTGCAAATTATGTTGTAGATCAATAGCTCGCGTTGTTGCTTCCCTATGCTTTTATATGTTTGTTTTGATATGTTCCTAGAGAAAATTGTGTTGAAAGATGTTAGTAGCAATGATGCGGATTTGATCCGTGATCTGAGGTTTATCCTCATTGCTGCACAGAAGAATTATGTCCTTAATGCACTTTGCTAGGTGACGGACCTATTGCAGGAGCGGATGCGACGTTATGAGCGTTTGGCTAGCTCAATATGATGACTACTTGATAGTTTAGTGCACCATGCTTAACGGCTTAGAATCGGGACTTCAAAGGCGTTTTGAGCGTCATGGACCATATGAGATGTTCCAAGAGTTGAAGTTAATATTTCAAGCAAATACCGAGTTGAGAGATATGAAGTCTCCAACAAGTTCTATAGCTAAAAGATGGAGGAGAATCGCTCAACTAGTGAGCATGTTCTCAGATTGTGCAGGTACTTCAATCGCTTGAATCAAGTGGGAGTTAATCTTCCGGATAAGATAGTGATTGACAGAATTCTCTAGTCACCATCACTAAGTTACTAGAACTTCGTGATGAACTATAGTATGCAAGGGATGACGAAAACGATTCCCGAGCTCTTTGTGATGTTGAAATCGACGAAGGTAGAAATCAAGAAAGAGCATCAAGTGTTGATGATTGACAAGACCACTAGTCTCAAGGAAAAGGGCAAAGGGAAGAAGGGGAACTTCAAAAAGAACGGCAAGCAAGTTGCTGCTCAAGTGAAGAAGCCCAAGTCTGGACCTAAGCCTGAGACTAAGTGCTTTTGCTGCAATGGAACTGCTCACTAGAAGCGGAACTACCCCAAGTATTTGGCGGATAAGAAGGATGGCAAAGTGAACAAAGGTATATTTGATATACAGATTATTGATGTGTATTTTACTAGTGTTCGTAGCAACCCCTCGGTATTTGATACTGGTTCGGTTGCTAAGAGTAGTAACTTGAAACGGAGTTGCGTAATGAACAGAAACTAGTTGAAGGGAAGTGATGATGAGTGTTGGAAGTAGTTCCAAGATTGATATGATCATCATCGCACACTCCCTATACTTTCGGGATTAGTGTGGAACCTAAATAAGTGTTATTTGGTGTTGAGCATAAATATGATTTGATCATGTTTATTGCAATACGGTTATTTATTTAAGTAAGAGAATAAATTGTTGTTCTGTTTACATGAATAAAACCTTATATAGTTACACACCCAATGAAAATGGTTCATTGGATCTCGATCATAGTGATACACATATTCATAATATTGAAACCAAAAGATGCAAAGTTAATAATGATAGTGCAACTTATTTGTGGCACTGCCGTTTAGGTCATATTGGTGTAAAGCGCATGAAGAAAAATCCATGCTGATGGACTTTTGGAATCACTTGATTATGAATCATTTGATGCTTGCGAACCGTGCCTTTTGGGCAAGATGACTAAAACTCCGTTCTCCGGAACAATGGAACAAGCTACTGACTTATTGGAAATAATACATACCGATGTATGCGATTCAATGAGTGTTGATGCTCGTGGCAAGTATCATTATTTTCTGACCTTCACAGATGATTTGAGCAGATATGCGTATATCTTCTTGATGAAACATAAGTCTGAAATAGTTGAAAAGTTCAAAGAATTTCAGAGTGAAGTAGAAAATCATCGTAACAAGAAAATAAAGTTTCTGCGATCTGATCGTGGAGATGAATATTTGAGTTACGAGTTTGGTCTTCAATTAAAACAAAGTGGAATAGTTTCACAGCTCACGCCACCTGGAACACCACAACGTTATAGTGTGTCCGAACGTCGTAACCGTACTTTATTTTGATATGGTGCGATCAATGATGTCTCTTACCGATTTACCACTATCGTTTTGGGGTTATGCATTAGAGACAGCTGCATTCACGTTAAATAGGGCACCATCTAAATCCGTTGAGACGACACTATATGAACTGTGGTTTAGCAAGAAACCAAAGTTGTCGTTTCTTAAAGTTTGGGGCTGCGATGCTTATGTGAAAAAGTTTCATCTGATAAGCTCAAACCCAAATCGAGAAGTGCGTCTTCATAGAATACCCAAAGGAAATTGTTGGGTATACCTTCTATCACAGATCCGAAGGCAAGACATTTGTTGCTAAGAATGGATCCTTTCTAGAGAAGGAGTTTCTCTCGAAAGAAGTGAGTGGGAGGAAAGTGGAGCTTGATAAGGTAATTTGTACCTTCTCCCGAATTGGAAAGTATTTCATCACGGAAATCAGTTCCAGTGATTCCTACACCAATTAGTGAGGAAGCTAATGATGATGATCATGAAACTTCAGATCAAGTTACTACAAAACCTCGTAGGTCTTCCAAAGTACAGTCCGCACCAGAGTGGTACGGTAATCCTATTCTGGAAGTCATGTTACTAGACCATGATGAACCTACGAACTATGAGGAAGCGATGATGAGCCCAGATTCCGCGAAATGGTTTGAGACCATGAAATCTGAGATGGGATCCATGTATGAGAACAAAGTGTGGACTTTGATGGAGTTGCCCGATGATCGGCAAGCCATATTATATAAATGGATCTTCAAGAGGAAGACGGACACTGATAGTAGTGTTACTATCTACAAAGCTCGACTTGTCACAAAAGGGTTTTCGACAAGTTCAAGGTGTTGACTACAATGAGATTTTCTCAACTGTAGCGATACTTAAGTCTGTCCGAATCATGTTAGCAATTGCCACATTCTATGAAATCTGGCAAATGGATGTAAAAACTACATTCTTTAATGGATTTATTAAAGAAGAGTTGTATATGATGCAACCAGAAGGTTTTGTCAATCCTAAAGGAGCTAACAAAATGTGCAAGCTCCAGCGATCCATCTATGGACTGGTGCAAGCATCTCGGAGTTGGAATAAACGCTTTGATAGTGTGATCAAAGCATATGGTTTTATACAGACTTTTGGAAGAAGCCTGTATTTACAAGAAAGTGAGTGGGAGCACTACAGCATTTCTGATAAGTATATGTGAATGACATATTGTTGATCGGAGATAATGTAGAATTATTCTGCAAAGCATAAAGGAGTATTTGAAAGGAGTTTTTTCAAAGAAGGACCTCGGTGAAGCTGCTTACATATTGAGCATCAAGGTCTATAGAGATAGATCAAAACGCTTGATAAGTTTTTTCAATGAGTACATACCTTGACAAGATTTTGAAGTAGTTCAAAATGGAACAGTCAAAGAAAGAGTTCTTTCCTGTGTTACAAGGTGTGAAATTGAGTAAGACTCAAAACCCGACCACGGCAGAAGATAGAATGAGAATGAAAGTCATTCCCTATGCCTTGGCCATAGGTTCTATAAAGTATGCCATGCTGTGTACCAGATCTATTGTATACCCTACACTGAGTTTGGCAAGGGAATACAATAGTGATCTAGGAGTAGATCACTGGACAGCGGTCAAAATTATCCTTAGTGGAATAAGGATATATTTCTCGATTATGGAAGTGGAAAATGGTTCGTCGTAAAGGGTTACGTCGATGCAAGTTTTGACACTGATCTGGATGACTCTAAGTCTCGATCTAGATACATATTGAAAGTGAGAGCAATTAGCTAGAGTAGCTCCGTGCAGAGCATTGTAGACATAGAAATTTTCAAAATACTTACGGCTCTGAATGTGACAGACCCGTTGACTAAAATTATCTCACAAAGCAAAACATGACCACACCTTAGTACTCTTTGGGTGTTAATCACATAGCGATGTGAACTAGATTACTGAATCTAGTAAACCCTTTGGGTCTTGGTCACATGGCGATGTGAACTATGGGTGTTAATCACATGATGATGTGAACTATCGATGTTAATCACATGGTGATGTGATCTAGATTATTGACTCTAGTGCAAGTGGGAGACTGAAGGAAATATGCCCTAGAGGCAATAATAAAGTTATTATTTATTTCCTTATATCATGATAAATGTTTATTATTCATGCTAGAATTGTATTAACCGGAAACATAATACATGTGTGAATACATAGACAAACAGTGTCACTAGTATGCCTCTACTTGACTAGCTTGTTAATCAAAGATGGTTAAGTTTCCTAACCATAGACAAAGGAGTTGTCATTTGATTAACGGGTCACATCATTGGTTGAATGATCTGATTGACATGACCCATTCCATAAGCTTAGCACCCGATCGTTTAGTATGTTGCTATTGCTTTTATCCATGACTTATACATGTTCCTATAACTATGAGATTATGCAACTCCGTTTACGGAGGAACACTTTGGTACTACCAAACGTCACAACGTGAATCGGGTGATTATAAAGGAGTACTACAGGTGTCTCCAAAGGCAAATGTTGGGTTGGCGTATTTCGAGATTAGGATTTGTCACTCCGATTGTCGGAGAGGTATCTCTGGCCCTCTCGGTAATACACATCACTAAGCCTTGCAAGCATTACAACTAATGAGTTAGTTGTGAGATGGTGTATTACGGAACGAGTAAAGAGACTTGCCATGAACGAGATTGAACTAGGTATTGGATACCGACGATCGAATCTCGGGCAAGTAACATACCGATGACAAAGGGAACAACGATATGTTGTTATGCGGTCCGACCGATAAAGATCTTCGAGAGTATGTAGGAGCCAATATGGGCATCCAGGTCCCGCTATTGGTTATTGACCGAGATGTGTCTCGGTCATGTCTACATATTCTCGAACCGTAGGGTCCGCACGCTTAAGGTTTCGATGATGCTTATATTATGAGTTTATGAGTTTTGATGTACCGAAGGAGTTCGGAGTCCCGGATGAGATCGGGGACATGACGAGGAGTCTCGAAATGGTCGAGACGTAAAGATCGATATATTGGACGACTATATTCGGAGTTCGGAAAGGTTCCGAGTGATTCGGGTATTTTTCGGAGTACCGGAGAGTTACGGGAATTCGTATTGGGCCTCTTTGGGCCATACGGGAAAGGAGAGAAAGGGCCAAAAGGGTGGCCGCACCCCTCCCCTTGGACTAGTCCGAATTGGACTAGGGAGGGGGGGCGCACCCTTCCTTCCTTCTCCTTTTCTCTTCCCTTTCCTTCTCTCCTACTCCTACTACATGGAAGGGTTCCTAGTTGGACTAGGAAAGGGGAATCCTACTCCCGGTGGGAGTAGGACTCCCCTAGGGCGCGCCATAGAGAGGGCCGGCCCTCCCCTCCTCCACTCCTTTATATACGGGGGCAGGGGCACCCCATGAACACACAAGTTGATCCTTGAGATCGTTCCTTAGCCGTGTGCGGTGCCCCCCTCCACCATATTCCACCTCGGTCAAATTGTAGCAGTGCTTAGGCGAAGCCCTGCGTCGGTAAAACATCAAGATCGTCACCACGCCGTCGTGCTGACGGAACTCTCTCTCCCCGGAGCTTTGCTGGATCGGAGTCCGAGGAGCGTCACCGAGCTGAACGTGTGCCAAGAACTCGGAGGTGCCGGAGTAACGGCGCTGGGATCGGTTGGATCGCGAGGAGAACGTACGACTACTTCCTCTACGTTGTGATCGCTTCCGCTTCGGTCTACGAGGGTACGTAGACAACACTCTCCCCTCTCGTTGCTATGCATCACCATGATCTTGCGTGTGCGTAGGAAATTTTTTGAAATTACTACGTTCCCCAACACGGAGATGGCTAGGGTTACATAGAGTCGGTTACAATGGTAGGAGATCTACATATCCGTATCGCCAAGCTTGCCTTCCACGCCAAGGAAAGTCCCATCCGGACACGGGGTGAAGTCTTCAATCTTCTATCTTCATAGTCTTGGAGTCCGGTCGATGATGATAGTCCGGCAAATGATAGTTCGGCTGATGATGGTAGTCCGCTATCCGGACACCCCTAATCCAGGACTCCTCAACGATCTTGGAGACGACCAAGAACCAGCGCCTCTGAGGGCACTTTGAAGGCCACCTCGTCATCGACATATACATGGTGGACATCCCAAAAGATGGGAACGGCGATGGAACAGCGGAGGATGACCCTCCAAGAAACAGCCCAAGCGCCGGCGTCGTGGCGCCTCTCTAAATCCCGCCACAGCAAAAGCGGTGATTCCGCACGGAGATAATAACACCCCGGACGGTGCGAAGACAACCCCCTCGGCCAGGATTCAGCACAGAGGACGGAGAAGCCAGCCCTCATGATAGAGCGGCATGTGGAGGTGGAGGACGATAATTATATGCCTCCCTCCGAAGATGAGGCAAGCCTCGGCGACGCATTTAATTTGTCGTGCCCGAGGATCCCGCCGAGCAGGAGCGTTTCAAACGCAGGCTTATAGCCACGGCGAGAGCAGCCTCAAGAAAAGCAGCAGCAGCTTAGAGCTGACCAAGACTTGCTAGGTGACGGATGGATCAAGTCCTTGCAGCCAAAGAGTACAAACTCGACGCCTCCAAGAGATACCTAAAACGCAGGCTGCTACCCCAATTAGAGGAAGCAACACCCAAACGTACATCACCAGCGCATGATGCGGGCCGACCGCCACCCGTGCGGTCATGACAGAGAGGCCTCTAGACCCTCCATTCAAGCCGCACTCAGCGTCGCTCAAAAAGTACCAAGGCACGAGGAAACGCGCCAGACCTGCGAGACATCTTGGAGGACAAGGCAAGGCAAACAAGATCGATCTACGGATCGCGTGGGCGCCCCACGACACGCGACGATAACCGTCACGCCGGATACAGCAATTCCGGCCGGGCCAAACATAGTAGACAAAGCTGATTTGAGCTGCGTCATGATATAGCTCAATACAGAGGCGCCGCACACCCATTATGCTTCACAGACGAAGTGATGGATCATCAAATCCCCGAGGGTTTCAAACCCGTAAACATCGAATCATATGATGGCACAACAGATCCTGCGTTTTGGATCGAGGACTACCTCCTCCACATCCACATGGCTCGCGGTGATGATCTACACGCCATCAAATACCTCCCACTCAAGCTTAAAGGACCAGCTCGGCATTGGCTTAACAGCTTGCCAGCAGAATCAATTGGTTGTTGGGAGGACCTGGAAGCCGCATTCCTTGATAACTTCCAGGGCACATATGTGCGACCACCAGACCCGATGACCTCAGCCACATAATTCAGCAGCCAGAAGAATCGGCCAGAAAATTCTGGACACGGTTCCTAACCAAGAAAAATCAAATCATTGACTGTTCGGATGCAGAGGCCCTTGCAGCCTTCAAACATAACATCCGCGACGAGTGGCTTGCCCGGCACCTAGGACAGGAAAAGCCGAAATCCATGGCAGCCCTCACAACGCTCATGACCCGCTTTTGCGTGGGAGAGCATAGCTGGCTAGCTCGTAGTAACA
This sequence comes from Aegilops longissima, assembly GCA_021605205.1. Taxonomy (NCBI): domain Eukaryota; kingdom Viridiplantae; phylum Streptophyta; class Magnoliopsida; order Poales; family Poaceae; genus Aegilops; species Aegilops longissima. Next base: position 383,949,120 of record CM038678.1, on the reverse strand, counting down.
ACTTGACCAAAAACCCTAGTAGTTCGGATACCAAGGACAGCAATGGCAGGTCGCGTCGCAACAAGCACAAGCACCGCATTAACGGTGATAATGCTGAAGATACGACAGTCAATGCCGGATTCAGAGGCTCTAAACCCGGTCAGCGGAAAAAGCCGTTCAAAAGAAATACTCAGGGCCCGTCCAATCTGGACCGAATACTCGATCGCTCGTGCCAAATACATGGCACCCCCGAAAAACCAGCCAACCACACCAACGGGATTGTTGGGTCTTCAAACAAGCAGCAAGTTAAATGCGGACTCAATGATAAGGGGCTGCATAGCGATGACGAGGAGGAGCCCCGCCACCGAACAATAGAGGACGAAGGGCTTCCCCACAAGTGCGTCGGTGAACATGAAATACGCAACCCACATACCCAAAAGGGAGCGGCGTGCACTAAGGGACGTATATGCGATGGAGCGGTCGCCTGAAGTTCAACCCACGGTCCTCCCGCCCGATCACCTTTGATCGAAGGACCACCCACTAGCATCCGCCACGGCGGATTCGCGCGCATTGGTTCTTGACCCAATCATCGACGGATTTCACCTCACTAGAGTCCTGATGGACAGCGGTAGCAGCCTGAACCTGCTCTATCGGGATACGGTCGCAAAATGGGCATAGACCCTCAAGGATTAAACCCACAAAGACGACCTTTATAGGCATCATACGGGTGTAGAGGCCAATTATGCGAGCTCGATTACACTCAAGTGGTCTTCGGATCCCGGATAACTTCCGAAGCGAAGAGTTAATCTTCGACATAGTCCCGTTCCGCAGCGGCTATCACGCACTGCTTGGACGAACCGCATTTGCAAAGTTCAATGCGGTGCCGCACTACGCATACCTCAAGATCAAGATGCCAGGCCCTCGAGGAGTAATCACGGTCAATGGAAACACCGAACGCTCTCTCCAAACGGAGGAGCATACGGCGGCCCTCGCGGCGGAGGTGCAAACCAGCCTCTCACAACAATTCTCGAGTCCGGCTACTAAACGTCCGGGCACCGTCAAGCGTGCCCGGAGTAATCTACAACAAGACCGCCTGGCATGATCCGAGCACGCGTAGCAATCCGGCCCCAACCCCAGCCCTCGCGAAATTGCGAAGCCAGTACTACGCGTACATAACTACGCTCCGGAGATACCATGGGCATAAGGGGATGGGCACGACCACAGCACACCCAGAATGCGGCTCAACCGCACCAGGGGCTCCCGATTGTGTCATTCTTTTTCTTTCTTATTTTCTCTTACTTTCAGGACTCCGTTTTTCAGAAGCCCTGTCCGGCTCTAGAATTGCCGAACTCACAATGCAACAGCCAGGGATGCAGAAAGCTACGTCGAGTGTCCAGGTGGTCTCTACTACGAGCATTATACCTGTTTTACATACCATCCCGCAGCTTACCCCTGGAGGGGGACATGTCAAATAATCCCATCCCTTGCTTATCACACTATTTGTATCGTTCTGCTTTCATTGCAGTACCTTTTTGAATAAACAATACATAGCTTTTGCCTATTATTGCACTCCTTTATTTATCTATATATATATATATATATATATATATATATATGTATGTATAAGTTCATTCATGACACGTTGCACCCGTACACTTTGGTACGGCCAATACACCAGGGGCTTAAGTACCCCAAAGATATGGTGTGATAAGTCCGAACACTTTCACAAGTGCGGCACCCCGAACTTATAGCATTATATGCATCGGCTCCGAATCATGTCTTGGGTCAATAGTTGGGTTTGCCCGGCTCCCATGTTTTGGTACCTTACGTTCCGTTATATCGGCTAAGGTAGCGCTGGGAGAACCACTGCGATTGTGCCCCGGTTGAGCTGGGTTGAGAACCTTAGTGGAGAAAGCTAAAACTGACCGTCATGATAGGGCGAGAGCCGGTCGCTGTTCGAGAGGTTTTTTCGGGTCCCTAAAGACTTATGCCGCTTAGAGCGAGGAGTCGGCATTATCCGGCCAAGGCGTGGATAGCGCCCCGAACTCGGTCTTCCGAATACTAGGGGCTTCGCCGAAATTTAAAATTATAGAATTATATGGCTAAGTGAGAGTGTTCAAGCACTATAGTCTGGTTGCCTTGTTCGTTGCGTTGAGCGCCTCCCTCGAAGGACCCAACACCCCAGCACTCGTGGCATGGGGGCTGAAGCCAACGACTTGCCATCTCTCAAATTTGATAAACGGCCGCACAGAAGGTAATATTTTAAATTCACAAGTGTTGCTTCACGCATATGAACAAGTTTTCAGCGTACAGGATAACAAATGCGAGTCTATTCAAAAATTACATCTTTGGAGCATTCACCCGCTATAAGGCGGTCACCCTTCAAGACGCCCTCATAGTACATTTCGGGCTTGCGATGCTCCTTGCCCGGCGGCGGCCCGTTCGTCACAAGCTTCTCAGCATCCATCTTGCCCCAGTGCACTTTAGCACGGGCAAGGGCCCGACGGGCACCTTCAATGCAGACGGAGCATTTGATGACTTCAATCGATGGACATGCGTCCACCAGCCGCCGCACTAGCCCGAAGTAGCTCCCAGGCATGGCTTCCTTAGGCCACAGCCGAATTATGAGGCCCTTCATGGCCTGTTCGGCGACCTTGTGGAGCTCGACTAGCTGCTTCAGCTGGTCGCTCAGGGGCACCGGATGTCCGGCCTCAGCATACTGAGACCAGAACACCTTTTCCGTCGAGCTCCCCTCCTCGGCGCGATAGAACGCGGCAGCATCAGACACACTACGGGGCAGATCTGTGAATGCTCCTGGAGAGCTCCGAATTCGGGTAAGTAATAGATAATCCACTTTCACATGCTTGCTTTGCATAAAGAAGGCCTTACCCGCCGCTATCTTCTTTAATGATTCAATTTCTGGAGGGCTTTTGGGCTTGACCTTAGCGGCTTTGGCACTCTCAAGAGCCGAGGCGAGCTCGGACTCTCGATTCTTGAGTCACGCTCCAAACTCGTGTTTTTCCACGAGCCTAGAGCTCTTGCCGCACCTCCGCCACCCGCGCCTCCTGCTTCTCTCGCTCGGTGCGCTCATGGCCGCTTTGCTTTCGGCCGTGGACACCGCTTCCTTGTGGTCGCCACCTCGTTCGTGGCCCCTACAATACCCATGTTAGTCCTATCATTTTGCAACCAAATCCTTTCTATAAGGTATTACTTTAAGAAGGTATTACTTACCTCCCTTGTCCTCGAGCTGCTTCTTGGCAAGGCCGAGCTCGTTCTCGGACCGCTCGAGGCTCGCTTCAATGCATTGACCTCCATGATCGGTCTTGCGAGAGGTCGACAACTCAGCCTGAATTCCCATATTGACATACTTATGTTAGACTCCTGCGTATATCTTTTTAGATCCTCGCCTGGGTTTTCTTTCCAACACGAACTAAGCATCGGGGCTACTGTCTGTCGCGGTAATATTTTTACATATTCTAAACTTACCTCAAAGCTTTGTTAGAAGGCTGATGCGAGGCTTGATCAGCCCGCTCTTGGCGGATGAACTTCTGGATCACCACACTCATAACAAATGCGGTGCTCCTCATCGATGGGCGTCGTTAAGCGCCTCCAGCAAGCTATCCGGTGCCTCCGGATGGACGGAGGACACCAGCGTCGCAGTCTTGCCCTTCTTACGAAGGGGCCTCTTGCCGGACTTCGGAACCACTGAAGGTTCCGGTACGGAGTCCGGCACATGGCCGGACTTAGAGCCCTCTGGGGTTTCGCCCCCTTTGCGCCCGGAGTCCGGGAGGTCGCCTTGCGGCGCCTCCAGGACCACCTCCTCCTGGTGGGGCCCCTTTTGGGACTCCACCGCGGTGCCGTCTGCGTCACGAGGAGAGGAGGCGGTCGGAAGTGAAGTGCTATTCACATCCGACGAATCCAGGGAGCCGCTCGACGAAGCGGCAAGCTTGTCCTTGGGCGGGCTACATGGTTATATTCGGCGTTAGAAGACACTATGCGACAAATAAAAAGTCATGAGCTATTCCGGAGTCCGGACACTTACAATCTCGCCAGGGGCTTGGCCCTTGGTGGCCACTCCTCCTCGTCGTTGTCGGCGTTGGTGGAGAAGTCCGGAGGAAGGGTCCTTCCTTTCTTGGACCCTCCGGCCTCCCCAGTTGGGGCGGCCTTCCTTTTCTTCTCTCCCCCCGCTGGGGGAGAGGCTTATTTTTCCTCCTCCTCGTCCTGAGGGGAGGATTCCACCTCAGAGTCGTCGGACGATGAGTCCGACAGCACCTGGCACCGGGAGCTCCTTCGATTTCCCGTGGCCTTCTTCTCCGGCACCACGTGAGGTGCCGGAGCCAGCAGCCCAAATCAATCGGGCGTCCGGTGGAGTCTTCGGCAAGGGGCGGACGGTCAATCTGTCCGGGCGTCTTCACCGATCTGTCAAAGGTAAGGAGTTTTAGATCCGCATAGAGTCAAACTATGAAAAAGAGTCCCATAAAGGGTAAAATAACTTACCTCGTTGGCTTGACGCTGCGAGCTGAATCCGATCTTGATGGCGGATGCGGAGCTTCGCGCTTTGAACAACACCTTCCGGGCATCTTACGTGCGTAGTGTCGAAGAGCCGCTCAGAACCGGTGCTGTGCGGATCAAACTCCCACAAATTGAAGGCCCGTTGCTGGCATGGGAGAATCCGGCGGATGAACATCACACAGATTCTGACAAGCTTGAGATTCTTGTCCACCAGGTTTCGGACGCAGGTTTGGAGTCCGGACAGCTCTTCTGAATCACCCCACGTCAGGCCCGTCTCTTTCCATGATGTGAGCCGTGTGGGGAAGCTAGACCGGAATTCGGGGGCCGCCGCCCATTGAGAGTCGCACGGCTCGGTGATGTAGAACCACCCCGATTGCCACCCCTTCACGGTCTCCACAAAGAAGCCCTCGAGCCATAGGACTTTAGCCATCTTGCCAACCATGGCACCTCCGCACTCCGCTTGGCGGCCGCCCACTACCTTCGGCTTGACATTGAAGGTCTTCATCCATAAGCCGAAGTGGGGCTGGATGCATAGAAAGGCCTCGCACACGACGATAAACGCCGAGATGTTGAGGATGAAGTTCGAGGCCGGATCGTGGAAATCCAGGCCGTAGTAGAACATGAGCCCCGGACAAATGGGTGAAGTGGAAAACCTAGTCCATGGAGGAAGTGGGTGAGAACACCACCCTCTCATGGGGCCTGGGGTGGGAATGAGCTGCCCCTCGTCGGGGAGCCGGTGCGCGATGTCATTTGGACAAGTATCCGGCCTTCCGCAGCTTTTGACTTGTCCCTCCGTGACGGAGGAGATCATCCACTGCCTCCCGCTCCGGACATGGCTGGAGAAGGTTGAGGAGGATGTGCGGACTTGGGCGCTGGAGCTCGAGTCTTGAAAATGGATGAGCAAAGGAGGAAGAAGGCGTGGGTTAAAAGGTGGATCCTTATCCCTTATATGGGCGGACGAAGCTATCGTCCCCGCCACTGGTAAAACTCGCTTATCTCCCAAGCGCCATAATCAATGGCGCGTTGGGTTACCCACGTCCGTATTGATGGGAATCCCGGAATAAGGGGCACGATCTCGCTTTGATAAGATGTGCCAAGAAACCGCCTCGCTAAACGCTACTGAGGTGGAACAGTAAAAAACGATTCAGTATAAAGGCTGGCCGTGGTGTGATGTCATGCCGCGGAATCGTCGGCAGATCTGTGCAAAGGTTATTCTCTCTACGGTGGTATGTGGAACTTCGTTTTGCGAGCGGACACTATCCTTGTGTTCAAAATCTTCTATGAAGTATTCGGAGGAGGAACCCGCCTTACAATGCGAAGACAATATGCGCGCCAGATTAAATGCGTCATTGAAGCCTGGTTCGAGGCTACTTGAGGAGTCTGGATTAGGGGTGTCCGGATAGCGAACTATCACCGTTAGCCGGACTCCTGGACTATGAAGATACAAGATTGAAGACTTCGTCCCGTGTCCGGATGGGACTTTCCTTGGCGTGGAAGGCAAGCTTGCGATACGGATATGTAGATCTCCTACCGTTGTAACCGACTCTGTGTAACCCTAACCCTATCCGGTGTCTATATAAACCGGAGGGTTTTAGTCCGTAGGACGAACAACAATCATACCATAGGCTAGCTTCTAGGGTTTAGCCTCTTTGATCTCGTGGTAGATCCACTCTTGTACTACCCATATCATCAATATTAATCAAGCAGAAGTAGGGTTTTACCTCCATCGAGAGGGCCCAAACCTGGGTAAAAACATCGTGTCCCTTGTCTCTTGTTACCACCCGCCTACACGCACAGTTCGGGACCCCCTACCCGAGATCCGCCTGTTTTGACACCGACAAGTATGCTGATGATACTATCATCTTTACGGAGCATGACTTGGCGAAAGCGAGAAACATGAAGCTTGTGTTATGCTTATTTAAACAATTGTCCGGGCTCAAAATTAACTTCCATAAGAGCAAATTGTTCTGCTTAGGAAGAGCTAATGATGACCAGGAGGCGTATAAGCAATTGTTCGGATGTGAGTTGGGTTCGTTACCGTTCACGTACTTAGGTATACCCATTCATCATCGTAAGCTGACTAACAAGGAGTGGAAGTGCATCGAGGATCGTTTTGAAAAGAAACTGAGCTGTTGGAAAGGGAAGCTCATGTCATATGGAGGGTGATTAATTCTGATTAATTCGGTCCTCACCAGTATGCCTATGTTTCTTTTATCCTTTTTTGAGGTCCCGGTGGGGGTCAGGAAGAGGTTAGACTTTTATCGATCTCGATTTGGCAGAATGAGAGCTTAAACGAAAGTATAGGCTTGCAAAATGGGACATCATCTGTAGGCCGAAGGACCAAGGGGGTCTAGGCATTGAAAATCTAGATGTCAAGAACATATGTCTCCTCAACAAGTGGCTATTTAAACTTTCGTCCGAGACAGAGGCTACTTGGGCTCACATTTTGCGAAATAAGTATCTTCAGTCTAAAACATTGGCACAGGTGACTGTGAGACCGACTGACTCACCGCTTTGGAAAGGGTTGATGAGAGTCAAGCCCCTCTTTTTCAACAGGGCAAGGTTCTTAGTCGGCAGTGGAGCTAATACGAGGTTCTGGGAGGATACGTGGCTTGGGGAGACGCCCCTTGCACTTCAATATCCTTCTCTGTACAATGTTGTTCAACATCGAGAGGCTTACGTTGCAAATGTTTTACAGTCCACGCCACTCAATGTTAGTTTTCGGAGGACGCTAGTTGGCGATCGTTGGGAGGCCTGGCTTCATCTTGTAAGAAGGTTGATGGATGTCCAGTTGTCTCAACAGCCAGATCGGTTGTATTGGAAACTGACTAAGGACGGTGTGTTTTCGGTCAAATCCATGTATCTGGATGTCATAAAATCTAGTGTCATTCCCTCCTCGAAGCACGTTTGGAAAGTAAAGGTGCCTTTGCGAATCAAAGTGTTTATGTGGTTCGTGCATAAACAAGTCATTTTGACAAAGGATAATCTGGCAAAACGCAATTGGATGGGTTCTGCTAGGTGTAGTTTTTGTGATCATAACAAAACTATCAGACACCTCTTTCTAGATTGTCCGCTGGCTAAGATTCTTTGGCGTTTGATTCATATTGCTTTTAATATTACTCCACCTACCTCCATCAACATGTTATTTGGAACGTGGCTTGATGGGGTTGACTCACATATAGCGAGGCACATTCATGTTGGAGTTTGTGCCTTATTATGGGCAGTCTGGAACTGCAGAAATGATTTGGTTTTTAACAGAACAAAGAACATTCGCTTTTTGCAGGTTATCTTCAGGGCCACAGCTTTGATCCGTATGTGGTCGCTACTCACTCCGACGGAGGCCAGGGGGCGTTTAGCTACTGCGTCTACCCGATGGGAGATGGTAGCTCGGGTTATTTTCAACCGGTTTGGATGGCGGTCATGTAATAGGATAGGCATGTAGTGCTCCTATTTTATTTGCCAGCCGGTTGTGGCTTTTTGATTAGGCTCGTATGAGCATTTTGTTTAATTTCGTATTTCGAGACTCTGGAGATTTTGCTACTGGTTTCGTTTTAATAATATGAGCCGTATGCATCTTTCTGATGCAGAGGCTGGGGTAACCCCCCTTTTCGAAAAAAAGTATCCAAGGTAGGAAGCAACATTTGATACTACTTGCAATGTACATTAGAAATGAGGAAAATAATGCTTCCGTTATAACGATGCGGATAAACTAGAAAAATTGGAAAACAAAAAAAATATGTAATATAATATGGAAGCGTGACATGTTCAATGGTGATGACAATGGCAAGAACAACTGTAGGAAGCATGAAAAATACGATATCTCAATATGACTCAGCTTAAGTGGAAGCACAGAACATTGGACATGGAAACAAACAAAGACTGCGACCAACATGGGGATGCATGTTTTGTGACCAGATCTCGGCGTATGCATCAAGCAGTGGGGGCGGTGCAGGTGGCCTAGGAGCAGGGTGCATGGGTGGCACGGAGGATGGAGGGATCAGAGGTGGGGTGCCCTTGAGCATATCTCCTGCTTCATTATTGTGGCTCCACTGAAAACATAAAAATTGTAGTATGTCCGGACATCTGCAGATATGTGAATTGATGAAATAAACTGAATTGATGAAATAAACTGAGACATGAAGATGTGTGCTAAAATTGTATGCAAATATGACAAATTGTACGAATCATGATGTTGAAATAAAATGTAGGAAGCATGAAAATATGTCAACTCAACATTACTTATCTTGGTTGGAAGCATAGAATAAAACATTGACAATGAAACAATCTAAGCTTGCGGCAGCAGCAAATGTGAGGTTGCATCTTTTGTGTCGTTGACATGCAAATTTAAAGGATTTGTTGCTGATTTATGGGAGCACCTATCCAGCCCGGCGAAGCGGTAGTATTGCATTGTAGAAGCACGAAAACGTGGCACTGGGTACATAAGTAGTGTTATATAGTATAATTAGAAGGAAGGAAATTTGAAAATAAAACAAAACTAGTATTGTCGCCAACAGGGGAGGCATCTTTGTATGATGCACATACCAATCTCACAGAAAATTGTGGATGATTTAGCGATCGAATAGGAATGTACGACGCAATTTCACGCCCACAAACATGGAATAAAAACCAAAGTATTGACATAGAGAGAGATCACACAAATCTCATAACACAATTATGCCAAAATTAACAAGCAATGCAGGAATTGAACCGTGTCAGGTAGCTTACCGTGGAACCCTACCTCGTTCTCTCCTGAATGGCTCTCCCCTCTCCTCTCTCTCCCCTGGCGACGCCTCCCTCCACCTCCTCCCCTCCGGCGGCAGCCTCGTCTCGTGCGGCCTCCCCCCTCTTCCCCGTTGTCTCCTCCTTGTTCCCCCTCGGCGGCGCGCCCCGCCCCCTCTTCCACCCCGGCCCCCTTGCCTCGCTCCGTCCTCCCTGCTCCTTCTCGGGCCAACAGTTTATGAGCTCGCGACTCGGATGATTTGGGGTCGGATTATGATGCTCTTCCTCCCCCTCCTCGTCCGGTCCCTGCGGGCGGTCTCTCCGTCGTTTCGGCCCCGGGCCACCGTCGAAGGTTCGCCCCTGGCTGGCGCGGTCGGCTTGCCGATGTCGTGGTGGTGGAGGATGGCTGGTGCCGCGTTTCCCGTGGGCGCCGCTGTGCTGCGGCCTGGTCTCCGGTTCGGGGGCCTCTGGGCTCTGGTGGGGGTGGGGGGCGGTGGCTGGGGCTTCCTCTCTGTCCTCCCCTCCGGTGGTCCTCCCGGCCTGTTCATTCTCTGGGGGTCAGCTCCGGCTTCGCCGTCGGCGCCGGTGCCTGACCTAGATCTGGAGATGGGGTTGGTGGTGGATTCTGTGTCTGGGCTGCGGGCCCTTGTGCCGCTTGATGGGCCTGGTGGGCTTGGGTCGGTGCCTGCCCTGGTCTGCGTGACCGTTTTCCCCCTCCCTTCCCTGGACTCTGGGCCGCGGATGGCCCAGGCCCAGTCCTCCTCCACCCTCGGCCCTCCGTGTAGGCCAGGGCCTGGCTCGGTCCGGGTATATATGGATCCGAAAGGGGTCGGTTCCCCCATTTCTAGGGTTTCCTGCCTCCTCTTCCGATCTGAGTCGTCGCCGCCTCCCCATTCGCTTCTTCTCCCGATCTGCTCCTCCTCCGTTCGTTTGCGGTGGTGGTCGCGATGGATCGTTCGCGTGGGTCCTCAAGCGAGGACGTCTCCGGCCAGAAGCGGGGGTGTGACGGATCTGGCGAGGCGGCGGTCGATCTGGAGTATGAAGCTGCTCTACATGCTAAGCTCCAGGCGTCGCTCGCTCCGGAGGCGGGGTCGGCGGCGGCGGCATCCGGCTCGTCCCCGCGCGCCTCTGGTTCTGGGCCGGCGGATCCCTCTATGCCCCTGCATGGCGCTCCTCCGGCCGTTGCTAATCCTTGGGAGCTGGCGGCCGCGGGCAGTCGGGCTGGCTCTTCTGGCCCGGTTCCGCCGTCTCCTCCGCATGGTGCTGCTCCCTTGGGTGGTGGGTCGGTGCGGGCTCCGGCGATGGCTGGTGGGGGTCCCTCGCGTGTCGTCCCGCGAGGTGCGTCGGGGGCGCCGGTCCGCCGTCCCGTTGGCGCTGCTGCTGGGCGGGGCGTCGGATCTGGGCCCGACGCGGCTGGTGATAGTATTCTCCCCCCTCCCCCTCGTGGTCCCGGTCGCGCTCCTCCTCAATCTCAGGTCGCCAATCCTACTCTCACCTGCTTCGCGTGTCACCGTCCTGGTCATTTTCAGTCCCGATGCCAAAACCCCCCCTTCTGCCTCATCTGTAGGGAAGATGGTCATCTCACTGTGGATTGTCAGAACCATACCAAGCCTCCTGTCTTTGTCCACTATGGTCTTGGCCTTCCTGGGTGCTCCTTCTTCGCCTTAGATAGGGAGGTTCCTGCCGTTGCTCCTATTCCAGTGCTCTCCAACGTCGGCATCATCTCTCTCCAGTCCAAAGGCATAACATCCCAGGTTCTTCTTGATGAGCTCCGGTTGTGGGATGAGGGAGGGTGGGACTGACAAATCCATCAGCTTTCAGACTTCGAGTTTGCTGCGACTTTCCCCTCCAAGGAAAGCCTCCGCATGATTTCCTCCTGTACTAGCTTCACGCTGCCTCTGAACCAATTGGTTGTCTCGGTCAAGGCTGCATCTAATGGCTCCAAGGCTATCTCCTCCCTGTCTAATGTATGGGTTCTAGTTGATGATGTCCCTCCTGTGTTGCGTTCCACGGCGTTTCTGATGGCTTCGGGGTGCTTATCGGCAAACCTATTGAGGTTGATCAAGAGTCTTTGGCTATCCTTGGGCCGGTCCGTCTGCGTGTGTGGTGTGTGGATCCCCTCTATATCCGTGGCTCCATTGATGGCTTCCCCTCGGCTGGTGGCTTCCGGCTCAGGGTCCGGGTGGAGGGTGACTCGGGTCCGGTGTCGCCCCCGCCTCCTCTCCCGCCCCCTACTTCCGGCAATGATGACAAGAGCAAGGATGGTGGCGGCTGCCCGGACGATTCGATGCATGGCAATGATCAGCGCTTTACCCAGTCGGAGTGGGACGAGCTCTCTCCATAAGACCAGGACCTGTTGAAGGAGAATGCTCCGGTCGGCCGGGGGGCTAATGATTCGTTGCCGGACTCGGTTGGAGGGGCTGCTGCTTCTGGTGGGGCGAAGGGAACACCATTTTCGGCGGTGTGCTCTAACCTTCCAGCCCGCCCTGCCTCTCCATCCCTCTCAGGAATTGAAGACTTGCCCCCGGCTGGCCCCTTAGCCTCCAAGAAGAAGAAGAAGTCATCGGTCAAGAAATACTCTGCTAAAAGCAGGGCGTCTGGTGATTCAAGGCAGTCTGCGGCTGGGCTCTGCCGCAGGTTGGATGCTGACTTGGGTACGGCCTCGGGCCCGTCTTCTGCTGCGGCATCTCCCTGCCGTGCTCGTCCTGCGCCGTTGCGCTCGTCGGCATCCACGGCTCGCAAGAGCGGTCGCGTCTCCAACAGCGGCGAGTGGGTAGCTGATCGGGCCGCTCAGCGCGCTGCGGCTCGGGATCTGCCTTCCTCAGGTTCGCGTCCATGCCCCCCTCCTCTAACCCCGATGTTCATTCTCCTGTTTGTTTAGTGCTTCTGTCTCAATCTGATGAACATTTGCTTAGTATTTTAGATGATGTGGGTATCTGCTTTGACGCTAGTTTGGGTTCTCCCTCTTCATTGCTTGGCGTTATTAGGGCTAATGAAATAGCTCATGCTGACATCGCTAAAGCCAAGGAGGCTGGGCTGGGATCGATTGCCCCACTGGTTGTGGCCGGTGGGGATGAGGGGGGGGGGGGGGGAGCTGACAGGAGTCAGGCTCCCCCGGCTGCTTCTAAACGTGGGGCGGGGAAACGTGCTAAATCCTGCAAGGCTCCGAGCAGGTCGAGCCTTAGAATTAAAAACCTCTCTTTTAGATGAAGGCGCTATTCTGGAATATTAGGGGTTTCGGCGCTAGGGGGCGCAGGGACCAGCTAAAAGACTTGGTTCGTTCTGAAAATGTTGATATCATTGGTCTTGTCGAGACTCTCAAACCCTCCTTCTCCCCAAATGAACTCTCGGCCGTTGCTGGGACGGATAGATTCGATTGGAACTTTGTGGCCCATGTTGGTCATTTGGGTGGTATTCTTCTTGGCACTAAGAAAGATGTTTTTGATTTTTTCGCTTTTGACCATGGCATTTTTTGGGCTAGCACGGTGGTTTCTCACCGAATCCTTAACTCTTTACTAGAAATCATGGTGGTATATGGTCCGACTGATCATTCTATGTCATATATTTTTCTGGATGAACTTCGCAATAAAATTGAATCCTGTGAGCTGCCACTATTGATTGGGGGAGACTTCAATTTGATGCGCTAACTTATCGTGGCCGCTGGCCGACGCGTTCAATGCTTTCATCAGAGACACGGCGATCCGTGAAATCCCTAGGGTCGGGGCCCGTTTCACCTAGACGAATCGCTAAACTTCTCCCATTCGTTTTGTCCTTGATCGGGTTTTCTTGTGTCCTAGTTGGGATTCGTTGTTTCCCCGTGTCATTCTCAGAGCCCTGGCTATAGTGGGCTCGGATCACTCCCCTCTGATTCTTGATGATGGTACTTGTTCGGTTGCCTTCCCGAGGTTTCAGTTCGATGCCTCTTGGCTCCATGTGGAGGGTTTCGGTGACTTGATTGCGCAAAAGATTTCGCCTTTCATGTCTTCTAACCGCCGATCTTTTGGTCCGTTGGACGACTGGCATCAATGCTCCTATTTTCTTCGTAGATTCCTTCGGGGTTGGTCTAAAAATCACTTTGCTGAGTCAAGGCGTGACAAAGTTAGGTTGGCTGCTCAAATTGAGGTGCTTGATGCTCGTGCGGACAACTAGGCCTATCTCGGCCGAGTGGCAGACCCTCTACGGTCTTGAAGAGGCACTTTTGGGTATTCATCGTCAGGAGGAAGTGTATTGGAAGCAAAGAGACACTATTAATTGGACTTTAAAGGGTGACTCGCCCACGGCCTACTTCTTTGCCATCGCGAACAGTAGACGTCGGAGATGTCTGATCGATAGCCTCCTTATCGAGGGCGTCAGGGTCTCTGATCAATCTGTGATTATGCGTCACGTGGTTCATTTCTTCTCTACTCTCTTATCTGCTAAACGCGAGCTGGGTTTTAGGTTGGCGCCTACCTTTTGGTCTCCCCTCGAACAGGTTTCGAGCGATGAAAATGTGGGATCGATGATTCCCCCTTCTGAAGAGGAGATTTTCGATGGGATCCAAACTGCCAATTCTAACGCGGCTTCCGGGCCTGACGGTTTCTCCATTCCTTTTTTTAGGGAGTTCTGGCCTCAGTTAAAAGGCCTCATTCAGGCAATTACACAAGGTTTTTGGCTGGGGAACTGTTGAATCTCTAGATTGAATTACGCGGTGCTCACTCTCATCCCTAAGGTCAAAGGTGCTGACTTGATCACCCGGTTTAGGCCCATTGCCTTAATGAACAACTTCGCGAAGATCCCGACTAAGGGCCTGGCTACTAGGCTGTCTCCAATCGCCCATCGCGTCATTAGTCCTTTCCAATCGG